>OX104064.1:33911507-33930812 GCA_944474145.2 Dicrocoelium dendriticum
TTAGCAAAAACTCACCGGATAATGACCGAAATTCGGGGTCACCAATAAAGCGCGAAGCAGGATCGGTACGCTTTAGAACCAATACGCGAATATAAGGTCAACCTCCGATGAGTGGAGAACACCAAAAATAACGCTAGGAAAAATTTATTATGTGGGGCGAAACGCTATTTAGTGCTAAAAATAAGGCACCGGAAGATAGCTATGGGAAAGGTGTGGTCGCGTGCGCGGAGAGCAAAGATGGTTGCGAAGCCGATGAGCGTCGCGCCGTTCGAAGGCGGATGCTATGTTGACTCAAACAAACGCGAGCAACGTTCAAACAGGCGAGCGGCTAATTTGCTATGTACCTCGATAAAATATAATTTTGTGATTTTGCAATATTTTACGCAGCATGCGGCAGCCAAACAGGGAAATCTCCAGGTCACTACACCTTGCCGTGTCTTGAGCGAAAGCCTGGAGAGATGGTGATTGGTGGGAAGTAAGCGTGACTCATTGGTATACGCTTGCATGAGTGGTGGTCTAGCTTGAGCACACGTCAACTAATATTGTGCTTCATTGTCGTGTCGTTCGAGCTACACCATGACCAGCCAATCCGAATAAAGAAAGTTACAAGCAACAGAACTCTATAAAAAGGACGGTTTCCTTCTGTCAATATTTTCTACCAAACCGTTACGGCTCTTGAGCTAATACTCTCACATCAACTAGCGACGAAATGTCTGCAGTCAAATCGCCTAAATATGCGAGAATCCTAACAAAGGAGTACCGCGGTTTTCTATCGTTATGTTGGACAATCAATGGATAAATAGCCTTTTGCTATATAAGCAACAACCGAGCAACCTATTCACTACGGCATGCAAGAACTGAGGCGGCCCTAGAGGATTATTGTCGTATCCCTAGCTAGCTCAAAGTTGGAATACTGCTTGAACCTAGTTTGCGATACTCGTGCCCCGTATTCGCTTCCATACACGAGTACCATCCAGGTTAGCTAAATTAATTACCCGAATTGCCGAACTGACAGTGTGACGTATTTGATCCAAGCGGTCTTTTACACTGACTTGTTTGATTTATCGTTTGCTGCCCATGGTGATTTTGTTACCCCAAGTTTTACTATACTTCGAACGTTCAAATAACGGTTGAAAGCAGGCTCATACTTCGGTTCGAGGAAATAGCTCATTGCTTTCTCCATGGTTTACGCTGAAAGCTGCTCAAATAGATTGCATTACTGTAGCCACTAGCGTCGGTTTAAATTGTAGGTAAACGTGCACGTTGCTTTACCTGGTCTGCTGAAATATGATAACCACTGACTTGCCGCGTAAGAGCCTGCTAGAAAATCCTCTCTGTTTCCTTATGGAAACGGATACACAATGAACACCTTCGAAGTTGGTGCTGTTTGTAAAACAGAATATCTTTAGTTAGTGGATTCTGGAAGTAATGGGATGCATGGCGGCTTCGGTAGTTACTTTCAGCCAGAGGTGATTGTGCGAAGCAGTAACTTGCGTAAGGAGTGATTAGAGCGAAATTTAGCAACAGGACGCCGCGACGTGTCTGTGGAATGCGAGTACATTTGATTGATAGATATACGCACGTGCATGTGCAAAGCATATACGAAAACTAGACACGTTAGACGCATGAGATACGGCAACGAATATCTGGGCTAGTAATCAAATAGTATACGCATAGTTTTGCAGCTAAATTAAAAGTATTGTTGAGACAGCGGATTAAGGTTGTCTTGGCAATGCGAGCTCATAATAACCGCCGAAACGCTTTTACGGAAGTTGCCATGAATTTGCGTGCACGCCTGTCGTACACGAACATGGCCAACCTGGGACCCTTACCTCCGTCGAATTCCGTTTCATACCTTTTCAAATAAAGTAGGTACGTCGTTGGTTACGGAGAGAACCAAGTTTTCTTCTTCTTGACACAGATTGATCTCACAGGAACTCGGGCAGGCTGCTCGAAACTAACAATATCCAGCCCAGTGGAGTTCTAATGGCATACGGATCACTACCACTCCTGCGCCTCTGATCCAAAGCCCAGCGTAACTATGGGCTTTCCATTTCTATCAGAAGCCTTATTTTACCCCCAAATTCTGGAAACTATGGGTTGCGTACGTGAGGCCATCTATAGAAAGCTTTTCTTCCGGTACAGGTTCCAAGTGTTTCGGAAAGACGACTGACTGACCTGGCAACGTCTAACCGAACTGCGTCACCACCATCTATCGACTGAACGATTACACTAACCGAATGTGTCTTTACCCTGCACTTGGCTGCAACGGTACATAGGTTCAGTGTCGTCATAGAAACTTGCACTTCGAGACTTTGTGGTAAGTGGAAATCGATCAATGAAGAGACAGACCACTTATCCACCAAGGCTAGCGTTCGAACGGTGCTAGCAAGAGCAGAGACTAGAACGGGTAACACACCAAGGGAAACAGCAGACTTTTCGGCATGAATTAGCGCGAAAAATCTTCTTCGGTATTCAGTGTCCCGGGGTTCTTTTTACCCTGCTCAGCATGTAGCAACGGGTGACGAAGTAGCCTACAATCACTTAATCCACCATATTTTCTTGACCGGCAGTTTTGTAAGTCATGGTACGGTTTGAGAAACAGTTGACACAATTGGCGAGGATAACAGAATTTTAGGCGCACGTGATAGTTAATTCCACAGAAAACTTTGAGTATTGTTGGGCGGAGCCTAAGATACTAGTCGGTAAGCAATGACACGTAAGATGTGTCAAATACGAAACAGTATAAAAGTCGGAGGCGACTGAACACAACGTATATTTTGCAGGCTACAAAATTAGGCAGCGAATCAGCCAAAGCGAGAAACAGTGCAGCAAGGTACTAAGCAAAACGCCTTGTGACCACGGATCTGCAGTCAGTAAAACAACCGGACGTCTTGACGGTTAAAACAACCGTAAAATCCAAGGTTGCAAAATACTGAAAGAGCGCGTTTTCCGCTACACTACAAAGGCCTCCACCTAGAAGGCTGAACGAGGGAAACCTTCGATGGAACTACTAGTGGGGGAAACATAAGGTGAGGATGGGTGCGACTAGTTGCATGGGCTTGAGTAAGGGCTTCCAAAGTGGGGTGTGTAGCAGAGTTCGCTGGGTTCGGGATTTGGTTAGTTATTATTTATGATGATCGGGTGGACCAGAGTGCAACATCGGTGAGCCTTCGTGGCGGGTCGGTCGGACTGAAAAGAACTGGCTAGTCCAGAAAAAGGGCCGACGCGCCCTTTTCTTTGCTGCAGACCCGACTGTGCGCTTGGGAGGTGTCAATCCCCCCACCACACTTTAGTCCACGGTCCTCATCCACGAAGCAATCCGAGCGTCATCGTCCCACGAAACAATTCGGCGTCCTCATCGGCAACGCTTAGCTAGGCGTTTAGGGACCAACCCTTCGTGGCTGTCTGCGGCCGAGGGCGACTGACTTCTTTGGGTCAGGAAGTGGCCTTGGATCGGCTGGCGAGTCACTCGGGGGTTGCGTTGAGCCGGATGGCGAGTCATTCTAGGGTTACCTTGGTAGGCAGTTCCGGTCGTTGAGTTTCTGGAATGTAGAACTCAAAAGAGGTGGGCAAGTGTCGAGAGAAGTGGATTGACGCCTGAGAGGGAACGCAGCATGCTCTATAAAAGCAAATACGCATTAAATGTTTTCAAAATGTTTTGGGTTCTTAATGTCGATTTTGCAAAACGTTTGTGAACAAGGCGCACGCTAACCACTAAAGATGGAAAATATGTGTTAACGGAAATATCAAACGTTTACAAGATCTGAAAAACGGACCGGACGTTTGATCTGTCTTCCGCGCCGGTCAGTTGCTTGCAGTTGAGGCGGGGTAGGTTTAGAATCAAAGGGTACGGGGGGTTTCGGGCTATCCAGTGCTCGGGAAGTCACTGCATGTGCGGGGTCATTTGCGAAAGCATCAGGATGGGCTGCAGGGGGCTCGTCAAAGAAAGCCACTTTAAAGGCAGTCGATGGACACCGTTGTTCGGTGACACTTATGGTCTAAAGTAAAATGTTTCGGAGTCCGTCGCAGAACTCTGAAAGGGCCAGTGAATGGAGGTTAGCGAGGGCGCCTCACTGTGTCGGTGCGGAGAAAGACGTGAGTGAAGGTAGAGTCCGCTGTGCATTTGCACATCTATAGTCTGTTCAAGGGCGGAGTCGGGTTTAGTGAACGCATGCGTTGAGCTAGGGGGCGCAAAGTTAAGCGGAGGCACACTCGACGCTGCAAGGTGCAACGAATTCTCCTGGTAACTAGGGCGTGAACCAGCTCTGCTGGTGTACCTTGCAAGTACGCTTTGTTGCTGCTGCGCATACCTAAGAGTAAAGTCGCAACATTTTCGCTGCAGCTGGGGTCGGAGGAGGCGCAGAGCGAGGCAATAAGCTGTCTATGGAAGCGTTCATCTAACCAGTAGGCTGCTGGGTGATACGCCGTGGTATGAATACGGCGACAGCCTAAACCATTGCAGAATGTATCGAATTGTAAAGATTCGAAAGGCCTTCCTCGGTCATTTGTAATGGTGGATAAACATCCGTAGTGCGCGACCCAGAGGTCTAAGAAGTCCCGGATAACAGTCTCAGCGGTGCAGTTTGTTCCGGGAATGGCTTTTGGCCATCTGGTGATGCGGTCGACACCTAAGAATGTACACGAATTCACGTGGTGGATGCAACGAACCTACCAGGCCTACGTGTACATGCGAGAACCTAGAATACGGGGCAGGAAAGGAACTGAGAGAACTGTGGGTGTGACGATGTATCTTGGAGCGCTGGCATTGAAGGCAGGCCCAAGCAAAGGTGCGAACATCTTTGTTTACGCGTCGCCAAACGAAACGTTCGGTGACCAGTTTCACAGCTGCATAGGTACCGGGATGTGCTAGTGAGTGCAGTGCGACAGAGACTGTGTGTCTGAAGGAGACGGGTACGAGGGGCTAGGACAACCTGTGGAAGTGTCACAGAGAACGGTTCCTTCCGTGGTTTGGAATGGAACATGTTGCACATGCAGCGAAGTGGACTGCACAGTGCACTGTTTGTCTTCGTCTTGAATCCGAGCCGATGCCATGGCGGTAAGTTTTACGGTAGACAAAGACTGGAGAGGGAGGTTGAGGTGTGAGAGAGCGTCGGCGACGGGATTGTCGACACTTGAGACCTGATGTATGTCAGCAGTGAACTGCGTGACAAACACCAGGTGTCTTGTTTTCCTTGGTGAATATTTGTCTCATGCAGGGTTGAAGGCGAAGATTAAGGGGCTTGTGGTCAGTGTAGACCGTGGACGCGCGGCCTTCGGGTGTGTGCCGAAAATGACGAATGGCTAGGTAGATGGCGAACAGTTCTCTGCCAAACATGTTGTAGCGGGATTCCGCTGGCTGCAGGCGCTTGGAGGAAAACCAAAGGGGTTGCCCTTGTCCACAAACGTGTTGTTGGACGTCTGAGGCATCAGTCGTAATTGAATGGGGCGCAGTCGATTCGGTATGAGCAAGGAGCGCTATGTTGGAGATAACATCATTTAGCTCGGCGAAGGCTGTCTGTTTTATGTTACTTTTATTCCCTCTGAGTAGGTCGAGCAGTGGCTGCATGAGCCGAGTCCAGCGCGGAATGAAGAGCCGATAGTAGCTGACCAAATTACAAAATCGACGGCGTTGCTGGAACGAAGTTGGAGTTGGAGTTCCTTGATTGTCTGAATCTTATCAGAAAGAACTTCGATACCAGACGATGCAACGCGGTGGCCTAGAACTTCTACCGTTGATTTGCCGAGTTGCCACTTAGGCGGATTGAAGGTGACACCGTGTTGGGTTAAACGCTGGAACAGCGTTGGATGATGGTCGAGGTGCTCTTGTTCCGATGAACTGGCGACTAATATATCATCGAGGTAGGAATAAGCGAAGTCCAGACCTCGAGCGACATAGTGGAGGAAGTTTTGGAACGTTTGTATGCTGTTGCACAGTCCAAATGGCATTCTTGAAAATCCAAACAAAACTAAGGAGTGATGACAGCTGTTTTAGGAATGTCATTGTCTTCCACAGGTAGCTGGTGATAAGCGCGAACCAGATCGCTGTTGCTGAACATCGTCTTACTTGTGCGGCATGCGGTAAGGCCTTGCATGGATGGGATGGGATACCTATCTGGGACAGTTAGCCAATTACGTGCGCGGTAATCACCACAAGGGCGCCAGGCACCAGATTTCTTCGGGAGCATCTGCATGGGCGAGGACCAGGGGCTGTCGGAAGGGCGGATTATTCCAAGTTCAAGCATGTGCTCAAACTCCGCCCTAGCTACCTTTAGGTTCTCGGGCGATAGTCGGCGTGGACGGCATGAGACGGATGGGCCATTGGTCCGTATGTAGTGCGTGACTGGCTGCCATGGTCAAAGCTGCGTTCATTGGCTGAATGAGCTTTGAATACGGATAAAACAGTTTAGCGTAGTCTGGTGAGTTCTGGGGAAATGCATAGACTTCTGTTATAGATGCCACTTCGACGCTGATGTCACGTACACTGAGTTTCGTTGCAGTGTCGGCTATCATCTGGCTTTTCTCATCGACCAAGAGGTCGAAGTGCCTAAGAAAGTCAATGCCGAGGATGGCAACGTGGACTGCAACGCCGATGAATACTCAGCGGAACATACGCGAAGACCTGGATCCACGGTAAGTGCCCGATGATCGTAGGTGGCCATTGGCGTGCCATTGGCGACACTGAGGCTTGTCAACAAAGAGGCGTGAGGTTCTCCTGGCATAGGGGGAGGACTATGACTGCCGCCCCGGTATCAACTAAGAACTGGGTCTCGGAGGCATATTCCCCAACGTAGCTGAGACGAAGTTGGGCTTTGCTGACACCGTTAGTCACCATTACTTGCCGACCTGGCGGATTATCTATAGCGGAGTAGCTACATGGCTGTACGCAATTACGCGCGTGGTAAAAGCAGTAACCTGGGGCACCAGGTTTTGTGTGACGGGGCGATGATCCAGAGCGGTGCGGTACTTACGGTGTAAAGGGATTTCCTCGATTTGCTCCCGAAGCGACGCTATCTGCGACGAGAATGCGTCCATTGCGGACAACTGGCTACTCGCGGATGTTAGTGTGGTTGCGCCAGCAGAAAGCTGCTTCGGTGCTTTGGTTTCCGTCTATGGCGAGTGCCGTTCGATGACGCGGTCTGTCAGATCGGCGATGGCTGTGATTGGCAAGTCACTTGCTACTGCAAGGATAGCCTGAGCGCTTTCAGGAAGGCGTTGCATCCACAGCTCGCGGAGAATTCCTTCGTCCATGTTGGACATGCTGATGAGTTGTTGCATTTCGCGCAACAAGGCTGAGGGCACCCAAGCTCCTAGTTACAGATCAT
Source organism: Dicrocoelium dendriticum (assembly GCA_944474145.2). NCBI lineage: Eukaryota > Metazoa > Platyhelminthes > Trematoda > Plagiorchiida > Dicrocoeliidae > Dicrocoelium > Dicrocoelium dendriticum. Next base: position 33,918,833 of record OX104064.1, read on the forward strand.
TAAAGTTGCTGCAGTCGGACCTTGTCAGAAGGCGTGATTCGCTGAATAATAGTCTGTTTAAGAGTCTCGTATTTCATTACTAGAGATGGGCAAAATATGTCGTCTCTCACCTGCGAGGAAATACTCTGCGGAAGACGAGGTATTAACTGATTATGCATGTCGAAATCAGAAGAGGTCCTAGGAACATAAAAGAACGGATGCTAGGTGCAAAAACCATAACGAAAGCTCGTTCTCTCAAAAAGTTGGAGGGGCTAACGCAACAGAATTGACCAAGCCAGTCGATCTGCGAATAGCGGAGCCCTTACCAATTTCTCGGATTTTGTGAAGGGTTTGCCTTCGATTTATCGAGTGGGAAGAGCTGTCCGAGTTTTAGCTATGACGTCAAAATGCCTGAGTCACCGTAAAGATGCGACCTCGCCTTCTAAGGCCGTACAGTGCCCTGAGTTTGACGGATGGCTGCATATTGCCTGCTGCGACATTTTCTTGAAGTCTATAAATCTCTGTAACGATATACTACACCGGCTATCACTGTTTCCTGTAGCCGCTGCCGTACTTCAGTAAACAGTCGACGCCTTCACGCCGGACCGCCAGTCCTGAGCCCTCATTCTACTCCAACGAAACCTGAAGCTTCCACTGCATTGGACTCACTTGTTTCATCACCTTTTTCGTCCACACCTAATTCCGGCTCAGCTACCCCCACGGGTAAACGAAGTAGTGTCCCATAGGCTACCCAATCAGAGCCTTTGACACACGCCTTGCTTATTGCGCCTACGACTATGACATACGCTGCCGTGGTGCGGAACTGTCCCACTGTCCCAATGGGTCGGAGTCAAACTATATGCAATGTTAAGGTGAAGACTAAGTCCAAACCCAAGAAAACTGCTTCCCAGTATCAAATGAACGCTGTAAACAACAAAGTCAACAAGCTGGAAAAGTTGCTCAAGGATAACGCGTCACCACAGCCGCAGGTCTCTGGCCGCGCTCTGCCACCCTCTCGTGAGAGATGTCTTATCATGGTGATCGCGCAGAATCCACCAAGGACCCCTCTGCAGAAAGGATGCTGGATGATCATGGTTTTCTTGAGCGAATGATTTGCATTTAATTCGATGAAGGTGAATTGGGTATAAACATAATCTCTGCCTTCCGCTTGGGCAGGAAGCAAGCAGATCAATTTAAGGTACTCCCCATCAAGAAGGTAAACTAAAGCGAAGAGAAATGACGACGCATCCTCCGGCGAACCACATGTTTGAAAGGTGAGCCTTTTTACGTCCTGAGCGTGCTTCCTCCGGAAGATCGTAGTAAAAGGAAAACAGCCGTTGATGAGCTCCAGTCCCGCCGAGAGAATGCTGTGACCGACCTCCACATCTTGGATTTTTGCGTAACCTAGAGAACCCCGGGAACCAGTTTGAGGCCAATTCTCCTCCACCCAGGACTGTAGAGCCTGAGAACGGACTGCGTGTAATTTTTGCCAATGTACACAGTCTGAGGAATAAACTTGATGAGGTACAGATGCTTGCGTCAGATACTCGCCCAGACTTGATGGCCTTCACCGAAACCTGGCTTCTTGCAGACATCATAGCTTCAGAGGTATCTGTCACCGGCTACACTCTCTGTCGAGCCGACCGCCTTGGGGGTAGGCCAGGTGGCGGCGCCATACTTCACTGGAAAGCCAAACTCAAGGCCCATTTGGTTGCAGCTACCAATGGCGACGATGGCGGTTTTGATGCCCTTTGGTGCTGTGTTCATGATGGATGCAGATCCTTCATCCTGGGTGTTGTCTACAGAGCGCCATCGGGATCCGGAGTTCAATTGCTCGATTCAAGCAGGAAACACGGTGCGGGAAAGGACAACCTTATCAGAGGGGGTTAATTTTCCGAATAGCGATTGGGACTCACTTTTTCGTTGTAGTCCACTTGATTCCTTTGATGCTACCTTACTTGGGACTGTTATCGATTGTAATTTGTTTCAGCACTTCACCATGCCAGCCCGCATTGTTGCCGAGCAAAAGCCAACCATTCTGGACCTTGTGCTCACCCCAGCTCAGCCAGCTGTCACGAAGCTAACAGTTCTTAAACTCATCGGAAACGTGATCATTGTGTCGTTTCATTCCAATGGACACGTCGCCCCACTATCCATAGCCAAGGTGGTTGTAGTCGGAACTTTTGGCATGCGGATCCGCTACGTCCGAGAAGAGCCGCAAGTGCAATGGACTGGAATATTCCTGATCCCATTCCTCTTGAGGATGCGTGGAACCTTGTGCTCTCCAAAATGACTTCCCTAGTTGAGCAGGTCATTCCTTTCTCCCGTAGAAAGTCATTCAAGTGGTGTCCACCTTGGATTGACAGTGAATTGAGATCGCTGATGTACAGAAGACATACCTTGTGGGACCGTTTCAGACAATGTCACACAGAATCCGATTACTCTTCCAGCAAGACTACCTGGAATGTTTGTGTCATGATGAAGCGTCAGAAACGACAGTAATATGAACTATCATTAGTAGTGCACACCAGAACGACACCCAAAATGTTTTTCTCTTATCTGAAAAGAAGCATCAGGACTGGCACTGGCAACCATACCTTGCGTTGCTTTGAACATCGAAGTTACTTAACGAAGACGTTGATAAAGCCCGTCGCTTGGCCCGGCAGTACGCCTCTGTCTATGCAAAAGGATCTCCTGCCTGCGACAACACTGGGTGCAGTTTTCCTTATCTGTTGGATCAAGTATACAGTACCATCAATTCTGTGGCGAAACATCTCCTTGCTTTAGATCCGGGTTTTTCACCCGGTCCGGATGGGTTGCAGCCCATGTTCCTTAGGACCATGGCGCAGTACATCGCCCCTCCTACCTGTCAGGATTTCCGTCATTCCTTTGAAGCTGGGCGTCTCCCGTCGGCTTGGAAGTGGGCGGTGTCAAACCCAAATGCACAGGAGGGAACAGGCAAGATCCAGCCAATTATTGTCTTATCTGCTTAGCGGCGATATTTTGTAAATTTATGGAACGGACATTGAAACAGTTTCTTCATCTCTACCCCGAGGAACTGAATCTCTTCTCTTGTGCACAGCATGGTTTTCGAAAGGCACGCTCATGTACCACGAACTTACTAGTTATTTAGGAGAGATGGGCGAAGTCGCTAGATCCCGGTAAAAACCTGGACGTTGTGTTTGGGGATTTTAGCAAAGTTTTCGACAGTGACCCGCACGAACGACTTTTGCTTAAGCTCCGAGGAATCAGTATCGCCGGGAATCTTCTCTCTTGGATCGCTGATTTCCTTCGCGACCGCACAGTGTAGATGCAAGTAAACGAAACTTTTTCTTCCCCTTTTTGCATGCGTAGTGGAGTCTCACTGTCTTCTGTCCTCGGCACTATGCTTTCCATGTCTTCATCAATGACTTATTGTCCACACTCCAGGCGGCTTGCCTAACCTACGCTGACGACCTGAAGCTGTGGATGGAGGTATTCAGTCTAAAGATGCTGACAGATTACAATCGACACTCGACCTGCAACAAGGTTGGTCAATTAAGTGGCAGTTGCCAGTGAATCGTGAGAAAGGTTCGCTTTTTCCAGTTGGTGCGACTGATCCATTTGTAATCTAACGTATTGGCGGTTCCCTGCTCAGAAACGCCACTGAGGAGAGGTATTTGGGTGATAGTTTCGCCTGACCTCAAATCTAATGATGCCAAGATAAAGGTCGCTGCGGCCTACAGGATGTTTCATTCTATACGCAGAGCATCCTGTCACCTGACCCCGGGGCTCTTCCAACTCCTCTACACTTCGTAGGTACGCCCACTTATCTAATACGGACTATCTGCAGCCTACGATCTTACGAACTTTGCTTGTGATTTGATTGCAACGGCTCAAGGGCGTGGATCTAACTCTGTTTCTGAACTGCGGGACCTGTTCTATTCTCTCCGACTTAACCAGCTGAACCTATTTTCCCTGGATTACCGTCGTTATCGCGGAGGCTTGATCCTCACCCGATATATTCTTAGAGGAGAGTTGGGGAGGGAGTTACCAGAATTCTTTCATCTCAACACAGAGAGTTGGATAAGAGGTCACAGTTTGAAACTGCAAGGTGGTGTGGTTGGATCGATAGCTACTTTCAGAACTGCGTCTTCCTTTGGAGGGTGCTTTGTTCTCCATTGTTTTGAGAAGTTGTGGGATTGTTAACGGGTTGCGCACTTGACCTTTGGATGGCATAGCGCTTTTGGTAGAGCCGACTGGGCGATAGCGAAACAGGCGGATAGTTATTAATTAGGGGAATCACTGCGTTGGTGCTGCGCGGGCTGCTCATAGTTCCATTTTGCTGTGGTGACTGGTAGAACGTCCTCAGTTTCTGGAAGCCAGGGCTTTTGTTATATTTCTGGGGCTTACTAGCATCTTTGGGCGCCTCAATTAGGTTGGGCTTGCGCAGTGATTCGGTCAGTTGAGTCGAAACCTGCGTGGAGGGCGACGTTTGCGATCGGAATGATTTAGACCTCACGCGATCCATTGGTACATGGGTTGCTTGAGGTTGATCGGCTGTCCGTTTGTGCCAAGAAAACATTGCTTGGGTATAATTATCTTTGTCATGGTAATGCATCAGCGTGGAGTGCTTCGTAATACGAGGCGTGCCGTGTTTCCGCTGTGGACTTTTGTTGGTAGTCTGTCGTGTTACAAGGGTGGGTTCGGCTTTGCACGAGGGGAAGAGAAGGGAGTTGATCAGCGGGAAGTCTACACTAATAGATTGGGAATCGGAGTCACCCAAGTCGGAGGCGTTATGCGTTGACTCAGCTTCTTGTATCATTAGCTGGGGCGAGGCTGAAACGTTAGTTGACTTTTTATCTATTAGGGCCATGGGGCTTGAGTCGGCATGTAATGCTGTCGTGGACGCGTGACGCAGGGGGTTAGGTCCAGATCCACGTTGGTGCTTGTCGTAGAGCAAGCGGTAGCTCTGGCAACCGGCGATGAATCATGAGGCTGTTGCCTTGCTTTGGAATTAATAGCCGGTGGGAAGCTCTCTGCAACGGCGTTAGAGCCGGCTTGGTAAGAATAGCCCCTATGTTTGCGTTTGTTCCTAAGGTAAATCGATTTGCTATGAAGCTTGTAGCCAGTGCTGGAGTTTTGAAGGCAATAAGGATAGGGCAATTGCGACTGATCTTCGATTTTCTGAGCCGCTTACTCACGCACATGTCAGGAGGGATGTTATACATGGACATAAGTAGGCGGGTGACTTTCTCCAAAGGAAGTTTGTCATGAAAGTTGAAGACGATCACGTTTCGGGCTCTGCGGGTGCGCTCGTTTATTTCAGTAGCGATGGTAGTAAGCAGGGCGCCGGCATCTGAGATCATCAGCGTTGTCATTATTCTTTATGCCTTCGAGTTGGGCCAATGGCATAATTTTTGCTAGCTCTGTTTTGGTGACGGCCATTTCCTTTTTAAGAGCAACCATTTCAGTTGAGAGTGCACTGATTTTGTTAAGTGCATCTTTCAATGGGTCTATAAGAAGAACACTGCACGGGCGCAGTTTATTCAGTTTGTCTTTTGCAGCAGGACGTTTGGTTGCCTTAACCGCAGTTGCGGTGCATGAGGCAGAGCTGTGATCGGCAGAAACTACGGTATTCGAATGACTAGTTCTACGTTTGCCACGGATTTTGGCTCGGGCGACTTTACCATTTATTCAATTTTTGTTAGTCATTATGGAATAGCAAGGCTTCATAATTCTTGTTCCAGGAACACGGTTTTGAATCTCAGAACCTTAGCGTATGGCACGTCAAAATACCGAGGCAACGCGCCTAACTACTCTTATAAATAGTAGTTATATGCCAGAATAAGCAACAAAAAGTCGAAAACGCACAGTCTCTGACTTCGCGTGGTCAAGGTCAAGGTTTAATGACAGGAGAGCTGTTGTAAAGGGAAGTGGACGTAGAGTATGGTTGCAGAGGCTTGCTGACAACCATGAGCAAAGAAGAGCGGGGGAATAGCTTTGTAACGATAATTGGAAGACAAGCATTTTTCCGGGGGTTGGGTAAGACCTAAAGAGAAGACACTTATCCGTGGTCAGGTCCATTTTTCCGTAGCTCGGCTTCAAGTCTTTTTATGGTTAAATGAATAGAAACTTGAACGACGGTCAGGTACCTATTCAGCGAGGTACGGAATTGGATCACGTTATTTTCGATAATACGAGAAGGAAATATTAAGTTTTTATTTGTTGGATGCCCATAGGGTGTTTGGAAACCTGTTCCACACCTAGGCGCATCTGTGGAGATGGAGGTTTGCACTGTACCAATGTAGGCTTCCAGTAGGATAATGTAGTGTGGCGGATTTCGAATAGGATACAAAATATTACCTGATGGCGGAAAGGGCGCCGGGAAGCTCGCAAAAGCGTTGTTGCTAACCGGGTAAAGAAACACGAGGTTGGTTTTCGGCCTCCGAAACCATAAAGGTTCAAGCGCAAGTTCGATGCATCGGCGACGATAGTTGTGGGTGGAGTGACCCAGAAGACGTTTGGTGAACGATCGTTGGACATTTTCACTGGCGACACTGTCGCATTTTCTGGCGTTGGTAAAACATTGGAGGTGTATTCTAGCAAATGTTAGAGCAGGTTCCGCACAGAGCCTAGATTCCTGCTTAGATGCTTGCAATGTCATGGATTTGAATATGTAGCTTTTGAGGCAAAGTGCTTTTGCTGAGCGATGGCTCAGTTGTTTTGTGAAGTTCCAAGAATTGGAGCAGTGTATACCTAAGTCCCGAACGATGAGGCTATTACCAACAGATTTGCCTTGAAGCGCTAATGCATTAGGTGACACAATGTATCGGTATGAGCGGACGTTTCATTTCGCCAGCGGTAATGCCCGCTTCTAAGTACTGCACCAAACATAGCAGTGTACAAGTTTGATTGGTGAATGGGGACCACCCTTTTGATGTACTCAGTGAACTGGTAGGACTTGCCAAGTTTTAGCACCCGGGAAACGTTTTTGATATGTATCAAGAAAAGCAGTGCGCGTAGTGTGTTGTCACGAAAACCACTTGTGACCAGTTTAAGGAATTATAGGTGCAGAACCCAGGTTCGCTCCGCCTCAAGAAAAAATCGATAAAAACGTTTATCTAGGCAAGGTAGATGTTTGTTACCGAAACGTGCAACCTCACTAACTAAGGGCACTGCGAAAAGGTTCTAGCTAGGGGAAGGTTTAGTAGCTAGGCGGAAAGTCGGAAGCGCGCGAAATGCGACGTAGCTTTGTAACTCAAACCCACGTAGACAGCATTCGAACAGGTAAGCTTCCAAAGTTGTTTAGGTACAAAAGGATATTGTATTTTAATAATATTTTAAACTGACAAACACGGGATTCAGCAAGTCACTACACAACCCCCTACCAGTGGGAACCGATAGTGAACCATTCAGCTACGGTGATTCCTGTAAGCTGATTTTACCCCTCTTTAACGATTCCGTATTCTGTCCAAACGTGGTATTTGGTGCGTAGTTGTCCGAGCCGGATGACGGATTATCGCAAAGTTATGTTTGCTAAAGCTGCGTTTTGCTTGTGTGAGGACTGTGTGATGGGGCTGGAAATGCCGGTGATTGGAAACGCCATACTGCTGATCGAACATCACAGGTCAGACCGATATGTAGTGAGCATGTTGCTGGAAGCAGATGGGTCAGCCAGTAAGGCAATAGTTGGCCTGTGAGCATGTACAACCTACAAACATCTACTGAACATGCAAGTGACTAGTCAGGCGCCGGCCGGCGTAGGAGCGCATACTTGTGCGTCCTTGAGCCAAGGCTTGTGGATGGGACCGCCGGAAGAAGCGCGCGGGCCCAATCCCGCCAATCGTACCTTCACTAAGGGAGTCAAGGTTATTTTGGACAGAATGAAAGTGGCGAGCAAGCAAAAGCTAATGGAAAATGAGCCAGCGACCCAATGCAAATAACAGGGTTGAGCCATTGAGACGGACTGTTGTAAATAGTGTATATACTGTATAAGTACCTTAGCATAATCTTAATAAAGGACTTTGGGATCGCGGCCTAGTCTTCTGGCTTTCCGGAAAGAAACACAAGATTGTGAAAAGAAGAAGAAGCCGGCGCGCCGAAACCCGATCGTTTTTGCTGGACAGCTGTCGATCACACTGCCGACTGCTCTGCAGATGCCTGAACGCACACTGCCAGAGAACTGGAGTATGTGGAAGGTGAGGTGGAGGGGTTTCGTCACCCCGACCTAGTTGGATACTCAACCAATAGCGTACCAGTTGGCTATGTTCAGGCACTCTGTGGGTGATGAAGCCAGGAGGGTGCTCGAAACATTGGAGCTCAGTGAGGCAGGTGAGGAAGTGAAACTTTCGGAAGTGCTGAGAAGATTCGGGGAGTTTTGCGAAGGGCAGGTAAATGAAGCATATCAGCGGTATTTGTCTTTTGTTCGCGATCAATCCCAAAGCAAATCGGTTGCGAATTACAAAGCAGAACTGGAACTGTTGACACGTAACTGCAACTTCTGCAGTTGCATGTGAGGCTCTTTGAGACGTGATCCTACTGTCTTAGTCATAAAGAATGATGAGCTCACGGCGCCTTCTGAGACAAAGGAACCTGTCGATGAGACAATGAGTGGACATCTGCTTGGGTGAAGCAAGGGCTGTGCATCAGTTCGAACATGTGTGAGCCGAAACAAGCACCGAGCTGTGCGCAGTATCCCAGACCAGCAATAATGCGCCCAAGACCCCCGAAACACAGGGTCCGAGTTGTCAGATTCGCGGTCGTCTACACTCAAGAAGAAGGGAGAGCTGCCCAGCTTGGGGTCGAACGTACATAAAATGTTCCAAGAAGAACCCTTTTGCTTGCTGTTTCAGATCCTCTAAGGCAAGCTAATTAGTCGAGAGCATCGACGAACAGTTACAAGATTTTTCGATAAGCAACTTGGAAAATGGTGGAGAACCCAATTGTGGTTTCACAAAGCTTTTGATTCCGGGACGACCGGTGCGCTTGCAACTGGACTCAGGGTCTACTGTCAACGTCCTTCCGGAGAAGTAATGTATGAGAATGACATGTGACAGACGCAGCATTGCCTCAGCATGTGCAATGTTTCAAAGCTGCTGCCGTAAGGTACCGTCACGTTGAAGGCCATCAATCCGAAAAGCGGCACAGAAAACCAACGCGATTTCCTGATAGTCTCAAAAGGCCATATGCTCTTTTTGGGTATTGGTTCTATTCAGGGTCTCGGTTTTGTCCCTTTTACCTATATAAGTTTCATCCATTCGTGTTGACAGCTGCCCTAGCCCGTTTGATGTAGTCGTAGGGAGATTCGAAAGGGGTGCTCAATTATCTTTAAGCAAATCCGTTAAGCCGGTAGTGCTGCCGACTAGAAAGGTGCCCATCGTCTTATATGAGAAAGTTTTAGACGCGATGCAGCATCTTGCTAGTTTGAGTGTGTATTCTGTCACCATTCTTGACGGCTAGACTGACTAGGCAAGTGCACCCAATCCCAGACGCACACACAAAGCGTCTAATAATCTGCTTCCCTATTGGTTCACCCTGCTCGTTGTGACACCATAATGTACCCAACCAACTAGACATTTATCAGAATGCAGCAGCTGATTTACCGTAGTGACCTTCTTACTACGGCCCGCGCCTTTGACCTTCCGTACGCAGTTCTCCGTTGCACCCTACATATTCCGTTTCTAGTCAGTAGTTACCGTCCTCTGAAAAGGTATTTCCCCTTGATAACACGGGTACTTTGTCTAACTAACGTTCCAAATGTCCACAGCCTAAACTACCTGACGTAAATAAATAAATAAATAAATAGTTTATTCTCAGTTTCATAGAGACACACCAACTCAGGCATGATCAAGGTTTAAAAACCGATGTGTATCACGACGATCCATCGAGTTCAATCAAGTGTAGTTGAAACGGTGTCGGGAAGAGTTGATATGTGCGTCTACTCGACTTGCCAGTATGTAATTGTGGGCGGTGACTTTGTGGAGTGGCGAGTCACATCCGCCACGCCGCAGTGTTGTTAAACAGACATTTGTGGCTTTTTATAGGGAGAACGCTTGCCAGGCGAAAACCCAGCAGTCCTGCAACACTGCCTTAAAGCATTTTGAACAGTAATGTTGAGCTGGCAAAACCGCTTGACGACTGGTTTTACCTTCGGTTTTTCGCGGAGTAATGGCTTCTAATTTCCTCTGTTCGTTGGACAGGTAATTTGACCGGGGTCGCCATGAATTTTGAGGTCGGTGGAGGAGAGGGCATCGCGATTATTCATCTTGTTGTATGTCCCGGTGAGCAAAAGTTCAACTTTTCCGCTGTCCAGATTTTTCCGATGTATAATGTATGGGAGTATGAGGAGATGTCCAGTTCTCCATACTGGACAAGGGTTGTGGTGTTTGTAATTCGGTCTTTTCGGAGTTCTACCATGCTCCATGTAAGTCCTTGTGGGTTGTTACGTCCGTCTTGGACCAAACTGTTCCTCAGTCCAATCCCAGATTTCCAAGAAGTCCCGGACCACTGAGAAAAGGGAAAGTGAGAGACAACCGAGAGAGGACTGCAAGAGCAGGCATGGAGTTGAACATTGTTAATGTCTTGTGTTACAACATTTGGGCTTGAGACAAAAGCATGTACGCTGTGCAACAATAAGTATGCTGAAAATGTCTGTTGCATATCCTATGGAATCATTAGCCCTATGGGTGGATTGCTGACGCCTGCGTAGAGACAAGAGCGTTGTACCAGTAAGTAAAGTACGAAGTATCGGTTTAGTATGAGCCAATAATTGCGTGGGGAGAGAGCAAAGAGAGTTAGAATATTGGTGGTGATTGTCAGATGCATAACCAGCACGTAGCTAACGTAATCCGAGAGGGAGTGCAGAATGAGTCAAAATACGTAGGTTGCCGCGAGAGAGAGACCTAAAGATCAATTGGTGGCAGGGCAGCGGAAAGATTGGATGCAGGTATCTTAAAGGAATAAAGGTTATTGAGATACGGAGTGGCTCCGAACAAGCACTGGATCATCGCAAATGCATGGAGCCTATGGCCACTAGCTACTTCTGAACAGAGATGCCGAATTTACGACGGCCGAGAGATGGTGGCGTTAGGAGAGACTCAGTAGCTAGATGTAGCCATTCCAATCAGATGCTTGGTCACTAGTGTATGCCTATAGGGTCGCTGAGTGTAGCAACAGGCCAGTGAAGGTAAGTGATAGACGTTCCAGCGGAATGTATGATGGAGATACGAGGAGTGTATCCAAGCAAGCTGAAGATCTGCGCAGAAGGGACATGGAGCATACGGCGAATTGTTGTAGTAATAAGGAAGATAAGAAGAGCGACAAATGGTAGCGCTTGGATAGAGAGTATCAGTGGCCAGCAAAGGCATTCGGGTTAAGCTTACTGAGAACCAGTGGATACCTACAGTGATAGAAGAAGTCAGCAAACCAGCGAAGATGTGATGCAAACAATTCAAGAGAGTAAGTGTTAGAGAGATAAGGAGTGACTACTGGCGCAGAGATCAATGTTACCAAGAATGACTCGTTTCAGCTGAAAGGGGTGACACAGGTAATAGGAAGAACTGATAATGGCACTAAGGGAGTGAGTATCAACAGCTGGCAATGGCATTGCGGTGAAGCCTTAAAGTTGCTTGTGGATACCTAGAGTATCTCAGAATAAGTCAAAAGACTGCAAATGTATGTGACGCACGCAGTCCCAGAGAGGAGTAGAAAAGTGGCTATTGGAAAGCTCCGGAGATGCGCAGAGATAGTTGGGGCCTAATAACGATGGCTCCTGCTAAACAGAGGTGTACAAGTTAATACGAAGAACTGATAATGGTACTGAGGAGAGAGAATATCGACGGCTAGCAATGGCATTGGGTTGAAGCCTTCTAGAAGCTAGTGGACATCTGGAGTATCCCGGACTAAGAAGCATACAGCAAATGTGTGTGAAGCAGGCAGACACAAAGGATGAAGGTTGGAAATAGAAGAGAGTGACTCCGAGCAATCTCCGGAGATGCTTGGAGCCTACGACTACAAGTTG
>OX104064.1:33931307-34317521 GCA_944474145.2 Dicrocoelium dendriticum
AATCAGTTCACTACCGTTAGCGGTTAAATGATTTGTGGGTAGTAAGCCGTTTATAACCCGAAAAGAACTTCGGTTGTACTAGGGTGAGATTGGCGCCTATGTCAAGCAAAACACGGACTGGATTAGGATTGCCCAGAGCACTTATAATAGGTCGAGAAGGCTAATCAGGGAGCTGTATCTAAGGAATGTGTGACTCAACTAAAGTCCTGTATTTCTGCCTGTGTTTTCCGGTGTACGGGTGGAGGACTGGAAATATAGGGTTGGCGATGGTATCCGCAGTTCCTTGTCATCATACCAAACTTCTTACAAAAATGGCACTCTATTGGCTCTGTTCTGTTTGTCACACCCAAGCGTCGGTTTGGCGAGGAATGGCTGGAAGCTGGTTGTGCGTAGAGGCACTGGCTGGCATTCCAGTGGGCATGGTTCCTCCGGAATTATACTGGCGGCGGAGTACTCTAATGCGACCAATAAGGCAATCTTCTATGGACAGTGGAGTTTGGCGGGCAATTCGTCCACTAGCGGCTAATTCAGCCACCCCTTCAACAAACCGTTCCAACACAAATTCATGGCGCACGTTGGGAGAATGGGTAGACAACGCGCGAGACGCCCGTAACTAGAGACCAGTGGCATATGCATCTGCGGGTTCACCAAGCCTCTGTGTATTTGGCCAGAATTGTTGCCGGACCTCAGAGCGGCTCACTTGCATAAGGATGAGGTTTCTGTAACTAAAAATATTTGGTATCAGCTTTTGCATCGGGAGGAAAACCGATCGACTTTAAAACGTCGCCAACTATATCATCCAAGAAGGAAAGAAAGTACCGACCTCTAAACGCCGGAGGAAGTGGCGAAAGATTTGTGTCCAGTTTAGCGTTACTGCTTGAGCCATCCACCCCAATAGAAATAGGAGAAGATGGAAGAACGGTTGGCAGGATATTAATAAGACTTCAACTTATTAAATTCGGAGACGTTGATCTGGCTTATCATCGCCAGATGGAGGTGATTTTTCGGCTACTCGCGACGCCACGAATGCAATGGTCCGAGTGAAGGTCGTAACTGGTCGTGAGCTGGAAAAGTGAGAGATAAGGTTACCTACCGGTTTCGTAGGCGAACGTTACGCCACGGCACAGCAGCCAAGCCCAGGAAGCGAAAACACGGCAGGCGCACGGGACGGTTTGCTCGTAGAATGCGCAAAGATTAAACCAGGTAAAAAGGTACCCAAGTGTATCGCTATAGTAAAGGACCACCCCAACAAATAAAGAAGGTTAATGCTCTGTCGGGTGCTTCGCTTCGCTAGAAAATGCAGGTGCGGGAGCTTTGCAAAGATAAAGAAATCAGTGTATGATAGGGTATGTACAAAGATATGTGTTGGGTGTGTCTATAACGGCCAACTTCGAGGGCATCGCCACTGCTGTTATACTGAGCCATAAAGTATATTGTTTAGAGATCCCACAAAATGTACAAGACGCGTGCAACGTAATAACGTACGTACACGAATTACTTATCCTTTTTGTCTTAATCTGGTTCCTACGATTACATTAGAAGTAACTAAATCTCTAGTATGTACACTATATTACACGCACTACTGATAACAAAGAACACTATATATACAAAACATGCGTTAAAATAATACGCATTGACTGTATTTAGGGTTACTTGCTAACTATAGCAAACCGATCACCTAGCTTTTTGAGATTTCTTCGTAATGGCTCTCTACCTACCGATTAAGGAGGAACTATTGTTTGTCCCGGTTTCCAAAGGGCGATAAACATCTTATTGTAAAGTACAGACCTGTTACCCCGACAAGCGTACTGGTTTTGGCCATTAAAGAAACTGGTAGGATAATTTTTCAAATTCAAATGGGGCGGGAACTAAAGGAGATTCCTATGGTCGTTCCATCCTAAATAAGTCGTTGATCCACGTTCGAGTTCAGTGAACGATTGGCTATTTGTATGAGTCAAATCAGCACTTGCAGAACGGTAGAGTTCCACCAGTCCGAGGCGCGAAAATTCAAATGCAACTAATGGATGAGAAAAGAATAATTCTGTTAACAACTTGGTTTTTTGTTCTATTTTCAGTAATAAACAGTACTATTAGGTTACTTTACAGAATTTCTTACTTTAAAGTTGTTTAGTATGCAAGTGAACAGAAGAACATTTGTTATGCGAGTGAACAAAAATAACTGCTAGGCCGCGATGTTTGGAAACTGGCGAAAGTGGACATGATAGATGAAGGTACGCCTGCCAAGGCGAAAGAATTGGGTGTTATGGCTGCAAACAACTGGATAGACGTATACGGTGCGCTCCCACAGCAGGAATTCAGGAATCACGGCCGCAAACATAAATTTTGCTTTGATTGCAACCATTTAGAAATAGTTCATAAACCAAAAATAACGTGTTCTCGGAATCTGGATGAAAGATTAATACATTAAGCTATTGTCCAAATGTTGTAGGTCAACTACTGGCGTTTTCATAACAACACGTTTATTAAATCCCTTCCTTAGATCCGTTTGAAAAGCTTAGTGATGGAACACTGCTGCGCAGAATATGTCGTGGTCCACCAAACAAGACCAACGCGCTCTGGCCTAGCAGACCTCGTTGCACCGAATATGTGCAATAAGAAAAAGAAGAGTAAAGTTGTAACCTAGGCGTAAGGTGGGCGAGATACAACATTTGAAAAGAAATTTGTTACGGGCAATTAAGAATGAAAGGAACTGAAGGCAAACCGGAAGAAGAATTAAAGTGCGCAACGGAAGATTCGGAGCTGCAAATTGTGGGCGTCAAGGCGATTGTTAAACGCTGTAAACATGGGTGACAATACGACCTCCGTAGATAGCGAATCCCCGGTAGCTGTCACTCTACTCGACAAAGGAGTGTCAGCCCGAACCCGATTAGATCGGAGTTTATCCAACATCAACGGGTATCCACGAAGAGTAGCTAACTGAGCTATATGACTACCAATTGGTCTTTGCCTCGCACTGCTGAGGAATAAAACGTTTATTTATTTATTTATCTATTTATGCAGAAGCCAGGAGAGGTCTGTGCCGATCGGCTCTGTTAATGTACGATAGGTGAGTGCCAAATCGTCACGAATACGCGGATAGTGTGCTGAGAATATTCTACCTTGAGCAGTCTGTCAGAGCAGGAGAGGTGCCACAGCCCTCGGATCAATTCGGTAACAATCCTCAAGACCCACGCTACCGCAATCTTGTCACGGGTAAGAAAAGGAGGACAACCCGGAAGCAATACGTCAGGTGCGGTCTAACTAAGTCTGTAGACAATTTAATAACGAAGCCTTCCGTTAACATCCCAAATGATCTATGGATCATCCAGAGCTTTCGGAAGCCCTTGCTAGCCGCTCGTTTCCAGTTCTCGCCAGATTCAAAGTACGTAGCTATTGTACCGCTTAAGTCAGCTTGTTGGGACACATTAGGTAATGCTTTCCCGCCGTGGATGTACTGCGTCGTTGGGTCATTTAATCCTACTCGCAGTACTGAACACTGCGCTGTTTATTGGCAGTTGTCACAGGATGCACCAATTAAGTGGTCTGTTGAGAGCTTGTTGCAGAGCTTGGGAACCACCAGAGTTGCACACCAGGCACCAGCACCTCAAGTCGTCCGCGATCATGTGGTTATGAACCCCAGCACTTCCGATAGTTCATTAAGGTACAGTAAACAGCAGCGAACCAATGACTGTTCCGTGTGAGACGCTGCTCAGTGCAGCCTGTCGGAAGCAAAACCTACTGCCTACTCGAACACACATTTCGCTTCCTGCAATAAATGCCGATAGCTATTGAAGTAGAGTCCGGAGACGTCGCAGGAATGCAGCCTAAGGAAAAGCCAAGAGTGTGGTATGGAGTCATGCGCTTTCAAGTCAATGAACAGTAGGTCTACCTAGTGACCCTGGTTGACAGACTCCGCCCAGCTGGCTCGAACAACCAGTAGCTTGTTCAGACAGGAATATCTCTTGCTAAAAACCGTTTGCAATGATACGAGCATGTCAAACCTCTTGAACTGTTGTCAGTGGCAACCCTCACCAGCTTTTCTAGCTACTTAACCAGCACGCTGGTTAAACTAATGGGTTTTTAAGTTTCAGGAAAGGGCTTGTCGCCCCTGTTGAAGTGAGGACAGACAATAGCTTCCTTCCATTTGGTAGGTAACACGCAGCTAGAAAGAGACGTTTCGAACAAGCACGATACCGGCACACAAAAGTCAACCGCCCCTTCATCTAGCAAATTCGGATTGATGACATCAATACCAGCGGCTTCAGTAGGAGTTGGCTCTAGCAGCAGTGAAAGCACTTTGACCACTGAAAAGGAGAGTTCAGTCCATAAAAAGTTGTTCGGGACTTTCTCCTCTAACTAGATGGTTTGTAAAGGTGACACTAGGGCAAACGACCCCTCATATTATTCTCCGAAAAGGCAGGCCATTGTTGCAACCAGTGTGCGCTGCAACCCATTGGGTCCGTGCAATACCGAGCTAGAGGAATTAGCATGCCCTCGTCTTCTGACATGGGCCAAACTCGCCTCGGGTTAATCGAAGCCGCGTTTACTAGTTCCATTTCATAACGAAGTCGAGTGGCCCTTAGATGCTGTTTACCTGCCCTCCGTTCTATTCGGAAACAACGTATGCCACCGTCTAGTTGGGTAGCAATAAAAGTCCGCCAAAACTTGGACCATCTTTTCAACAATTGACGCGCAGTTAACACAAACCTGGGTTTTCTGGCTTTCCAGCTTTTCCTAACTGAAAGCAGCAGGAGGGTAAGGGAGACCACAGCAAGCAAGGATTTGAAATTATCACAAACAGTGGACTGCGTCAGCTGCCAAAATGGTGCAGGGTGACTGGGTAGCCTTGGATATCACTGGCTAGCATCGTAGCAAAATCAGTACGTCAAATGTTCGGACAACCGGCCGCGGGCTTCTCTCGGGCTTTACTAAGAGCAAATTCGAATGAGGCGCCGGAGTGGTCACTGGCTAGAAGCGGCTGACCGTAACAATATTGATTGAGTTGACAAAAATACGATAAAATATTGATGGTGGTTGCCTCTCCATGGACCTTGTGGGCTGACTTACAAACTGATATCGGGGGTTTGCAACGTCAGCTCCAAAAGTTTGGCGGCTAAGTCTACGGTCACACTTTCGCAAGTGAGGTTGTACCAGTCCATCCCCAAACAATTATAGTCACCCAGCACTAAGCGCCGGTTGGGGGAGTGATCGCGAAAGAAATCAATAAAAGCACTGTACACTACCACAAGCTTAAACTGCGAAGATAAAGTGCACATTTCAACCGAAAGGGCTTCCACCGACCTATCATTTGAGTGCAACTCATGTGTGTTTAAATAAATAAACAAACAAATGTTTATTCTCGAATATTTCGTGGCCCGCCAAACTCAGCCTGGCCAACAGTTTAACCAGGAGTTTAGGTACGTCGCAACCCCACCTCCGCGACGGCTGCAGGGACGGTCTGATCTCAGTAGTGCGTAGGCTGGTAGAACTAGTTCACTGCCCGTGACTTCCGAAGTGCTATCGAAAAGCACATAGTTACGTTCACTTTGTTCATCTCGTCTCAACCTCGGTACCACAAAGGTTATTTTTGCTTAACTAACATGTTGGTGGCCAGAGAATGCTAAGCTGAAGTTGCAGGTTTCGCACAGGCTTTGGACCTTATGTCCAATGTATTTTCCAAGGCCTATGACACCGTCCCGTACGGTTTCCTTCTGTTAAAACCAAGATCCTATGGCTTCTCGGACCAAGTATTGAACTGAAGTTTAGCGTTTCTAGGGGACAGAACGTCCGTTCAAATGGGCTCCGAGCTCTTTCCGACAAGCTATAATGAGTGGTGACCCATAGGAGACGGATTTAGCTCCTCTACTGTTTGCAGTGTATGTACATAATCAATCTGTGAAACTGAAGGTACCCACCCTTTTGCTTGCGGATGAGCTAAAATTTTGGAGTTTAGTGAGCGCTCATGCAGGTCCCTTGGGGTTGCATCCAGATATTGACAAGTTTTCGGAGTGGTCAGATTTATGAGAGACACCGATACAAATCGCCAACTGCGTAGTCCTACGCAGAGGGACAAGTACACCTAATCGTTAAGTACATGGCGAAAGCTAGTGCCGCAGATGAATCACCAAGTCGCCTGAGGTGTTCCCTTGTCCTCTGGCTTTAACTCCAGTGAGAACTGGACTGCAGCTACACGTAAGGGTTTCCCACCGCCGTGGATAGTCCACAGATCGTTTGGGATCACAACAAAGGAGATATTCATTACATTTGTCTATGCCTTTGTCAGAGCATATACGGAATACGGCTTACGGGCCTGTCGGCTATCTTTGATCCGCGACTAGATGGCATTTGAACAACTTTTAACGACAGGCACAAAATGGTGCACGGTTTAACATATCACACGCATCGCGAGAGGTTACTGAGATTGCAGATGTTTTCGGGTTACTACAGGCACCTTCAAAGGGATGTAATCCTTACGTATCGTGTACTGACGGGCCGGATTGCGCCTAATTTATCCAGACTGTTACATCCCAAACAGGTGAAGTAGGTCGTCTGCTAACTAAATAGAAAGCAAATGATGTGGAACCAATGTTCAAAGGTGGGAATAGCCAAGGTCAAGTGAATTACCGACCGATTTGCTTGTCATTAATCCACTAAAACCATGGAAACGAGGTGCAACAGATCCGGCATCACTGAGAAATTTGACGTCATCTCTCCTGCTCAACAAGGAGTTCACTGGGCACGCTTTAGCATTGCCAATATACTTGTTGCCGGAGGATAGTGGGCGAAGTCAGTGGATGATGCTTCTATCCTCGATGTAATTTCAGTGGATTGTGACAAAGCGTTTGACCTTATCAAACCTCGGCAAATTGGCGTCGCTGGTAATTTTCACGCCTGGATCGCTGGTTTCCTAGATGACCCTAGTATGAGTGTTCAGGTTAACGAAGTCGACTCCAATGCTGTTCCTAGGACCAGCGGGGCTCAGCAAGGCCCCGTTCTTGGCCCGGAACTATTCAAGCGCTTTAGCAACAACCTCCCAGAAGTGCTCCAACTCGACTGCTTGCTTGTTATGAATGATCTTAAATTGTGGCACGAAGTATCCAGGATTGAAAATACTGACAAGTAGCAATTGAAGCTCCATCTGCTGCGGGATTGGGCTGTCAAGTGGCAAATGCCTATCAATCGTGATAAGTGCTGTGTTCTCCCAATCGGTGGTCTAACACCTCACCATGCCTACAACATTGTTGGTTTTCTGCTGAAGAATGTGGTTGGTGAGAAGGATTTTGGTGTGCTTGTATCCCCAGACAGAAGAACAACCCAGGACACGTTGCGGAAGGTAGCCGATGCCAACAGGATGCTTTGTGCCATACGTAGGTCTTTTTACAAATTAACACCGCAGAACTTCAGACACTTGTTTTCCTCCCGCGTGCGTCCAACACTGGAATACGGGCTACTTGCAATAAACTCAAGTACGAACTTGGAATGTGAGTGGTTTGCGAAGGTTCAGAGGCGTGGAGCCAAGTCTGTGTCTATGCTACGTGTTTTACATTATCCCCTTCGTCTCCAGCATAAGAATTTCTTTACTCTGGTTTACCGTCGTCGCCGAGGCTATCTGAGTTACTCTAGACGCATTTTAATGGGCGACATAGAGAAGGAAGTGCAGCAGTCCTTACAGCTCAACCCAGGTTGTTCGACGCGGGGCCGCAGATTGAAAATTTTAAACCTTGGAGGAATCATGTCCGATCCGACGTCGCCTTATCCACACGGGTTGTGAATGAGTGGAACAACCTCCCTGAATGTGTGGTACGTGCCCAGGCAGAGGAATATTTTAAAGAAGTAGTGGACAAATACATGCTGAGCATGCCTGGGTTCCGCTGCATTTGCTGCAGCTGTAACCATTCATTGTGGACCACGGTTTAGCAAAGACATGTGTCGTTCATCCAAGGAAGGGGAGGTGATAATGCGGACACGGGGTGTTCTCTTCTGCAGTCTAGAACTCAATGAACTCCATGAACTAATAACTATGGACCCGGATGCCAACTATCCAGAGTCATTCACTGCAGCTTCACAAGCCCAGATCCGGTTGCGTTTAGGCTGCTTTTGGCTTATCACGTAGAGTCGTAGATTCATGGAAAGCACTACCCGAGGATGTGGTAATAGTACCAACGGTGAAGGAATTTGAACATCGACTCGATGCCCTTGGATTGCAGTACCAAACTATCCCTTTTAGCGCATAAATTTAGTCTCCGCTTATGCTTTTAGTTCTTATTACTTATATTGTTCATGCTACAACCACCATTATTCTGTCGTTGTTTCCCTTCTGTACTTTATTCTAATTCACTTGGCCGGCCCAGCAAGGACTGCTAATGCAGGCCAAATAGTCATTGCTTGGTTGACTGTAATCTGACACTCGTCGATTCGAATTGATCCACGAACTCCGTCATAGGTGAACGACACACGCAAGAATGAACTCCATGGTGTTATCCTACTGTTCTCATCCCAACTTGGGTTTAACCAGTGAACCTACGGTTAAGGGTTTCGAGCGTCAGTTAGACGCTCTTGGGTGGCAACACGAAACCTTTCCCTTCTACTGACCATATCCATCTTCAAACTTTCAGTTCTTATTCTGTCATTCACTTCACTCTTTGGTGTTATCCTTCATTTAACTTACTTTCATTCCCCTTTATCTTCCATTTACTTTCTACTTCTTTCTTACCACGTGACTCCGGAGATCTTCAGGCTCCTGTTCACTTCTCATGTACGTCCGGTTCTTGAGTATGGACTGCCCGCTGTTTATCCTCTTTCCAAATTTGAGTGCAACTTGATTGAAAAAGTTCAGCGGAGAGGATCTAAATCCGTTCTGGAATTACGAAACCTGCCTTACTCGCATCGTCTCCAGTGCCTGAACTTGTTCTCCCTAGCCTACCGTCGAGATCGCGGGGATTTGATTTTCACCCGGCGTATCGTTAGAGGGGAACTTGGAGTTGAATTGCAGAATTTCTTTCCACTCAATTCTTTCAGTTCGACTCGGGGTCACCATTGGAAATTGTTTAAACAAAGGAGACTTCGGGTCCGTTGTGATGTCACTCTGTCTACCAGAGTAGTGAACGAATGGAATAATCTACCTGTGTGTGTCGTTGATGCGCAGTCGGAGGAATGTTTCAAACATCAATTGGATTCTTACCTGTTGAGTAAACTCGGATCTTGTTGCTTCTTGTGTCAATGCAGCGGTTCCATTGGAACCGACTTGCAATGTCCACCTTGATCCCTGTGACGAACGGGAGGCGATGGAGCTGACAAAGGATTTTTCCTTCTGCTCTCTACATTCCAATGTTCCAATGTTCCAACATACACAGCGCGGACTGCTAGTGCAGGGAACGTGGGCAGTAATTGGTTGATCAGGGTGTGTTTCAGGTGGTTCGTTTTAGATCTATCAAGAACTAACACCTTATCATTTCCTGGCTCAACGGTTTTCTCAAGAAGGAGCACTCAAGGGATTTTCCTATCGTTCCAGTCCATTTGAATCTGAATCTGACGCACCTTATTCGCAGCCTCACCTAACCACCAAGACCAGTCCCAATCTATAGTACTCCGCCGCTCTCGCGTTTCTCGTCGCACTGCCGCAGCAGCATGTCCGATCATGAATCAGAAGAAGAGACGACTATTCTGGACGATGTTGTGGTTAACAAATACAAAATGGCAGCTGATATTACAAATGGTTTGGTTCAGCTTACTTTGATTCCATTTTCAGGTGTTCTCGCGGAATTGATGAAATTATGTGTACCTGGGGCCAAGATCGTTGAACTATGTCAATTTGGCGACGAAAGAATCCAACAGGAGGCGGCGAAACTCTTCAAACGTGAGAAAACCATGAAAAAAGGTTTCTAAATACGTTCAACGTTACGGTTAAGGCTTGGCATTTCCTACGTCCATTAGCGTGAACAACATCATTTGCCACTATTCTCCCATCGCCGGTGAAGATAACGAAATCATAGAGCTCAAGGATGAAGACCTGGTTAAAATGCAAGGTCTTTCGTTTCGTTAATTTTTGCCTCTGCCAGCGACTTAGGCGCTCACATTGATGGCTTTGCTGCTGTTGCCGGCCACACCTTTGTCATCGGTTCCTCACAGGTAATATCTTTCTTGACCTCGAGTCTTCTTAGGACCGGAAAGTCACCGGGAGGAAAGCGGATGCTATACAAGCAGCCTACACTGCCTCCGAGGTTGCCGTACGATTGATACGTCCCAACAATGAGGTACTTCAGGCCACTGTTATCGTCCTGTTTTAGAACACGAAACTCTCGGAGCTAATCACCAAAGCGGTTCTTGATTTTAATTGTCATGCTGTCGAAGGTACTTATGACGTGTTCTTACTCATTCAACCATAGGAGTGCAGTCTCACCAAATGCGTCGGTTGGTTTACGATGCTGAGAAGACAATTGTCTTACACCCCTCCGAAGATCAAAAGAAAGCAATTGAAAAGATAACTTTCGAGACCAACGAAGTCTGGGACGTTGACATATCAGTGTCTACTGGCAGTGGGAAGCCACGGGAACATAAAGCTCGC
Organism: Dicrocoelium dendriticum; assembly: GCA_944474145.2. NCBI lineage: Eukaryota > Metazoa > Platyhelminthes > Trematoda > Plagiorchiida > Dicrocoeliidae > Dicrocoelium > Dicrocoelium dendriticum. Next base: position 33,941,872 of record OX104064.1, read on the forward strand.
ACAACTATATACAAGAAAAACGAGACTTTATATCAGTTGAAGATGAAGGCTTCGAGACGTATGCTTTGTTATAATATCCAATGTTCTAGAGCTGCATAGTGAGATTGCTAGCAAGTTTCTGGATTATCCGTTTAATATCAGGTAGGTCTTGAGCTTCTCTTGACCGCTGCAGAGCTCTCGATGATCTCAAAAAGGCCCGTTTGGGGATAACCGAGTGCGCAAAACATGACGTCCTTCAGGCTCTTCCGGTGCTGTGTGAAAAAGATGGTTAGTGTCTTTTTTGTGATGAAAGTTTTCAGATGAACTGGTGGCGCAATTCCGTTTCACCGTATTGCTGATGCCTAATGGCCCCATGCGCATCACAGGCCTACCCTTTGATTCCTCTTTATACAAGTCCGAGTTCAAACCCCGTGACCCCGAGGTTAAAGTGAGCCTTCTTGGTGAAGCTACAAACCTTCGCAGGAAATTTTACTCCAGCCCATCAAAAATCAGGGCAAGAAAAAGAAAACAGCCAAGTCTGCTGCCCCAAACCCTAGTGACAGAAACGGGCAGTGAAATTATGTATCCATTTGTACCGTCAGATGTATGTTTTCTTAACTACCTGTTCAATACAGTGGTGTCGTATTCGGTTATTTTGCTTATTTTAAACATATGCACACTAAGCTTTAGTAGGTTCCGCTTACATCGGTCTTCAAATGGTTAGCCCACACAGATAACCCCTGATTACCAACATGGCATCGGATCAAACGTGGTAAGTCTGGATCTTTAGGGCTTCCTTTCAAATGAAATCCACGTTTTAGTTTCCTGTTAACTACGGAGTTCAGCCTGCGAACCCGAATCTTCTGCTTATCTGGTCATTTTCGTATCCGGCCGGTGGCTGAAAGGATCACACCTTGTAATGAGGTCACCGATTCGAGCCTGCGTAGGGGACCGGGCGGCGCTCGCAGTATCCTTAGCCCACAGACGACTGGAGGTGGTCGGGTGACACCGAAGTGACGGTACGGCGTGCTGTTGATGCCCCTCCCTTAGCATGTCGGGCATAGCCGTGCTATTGCGCGGCTTCTGCTCCAGTGACAGGGATAGGAACAGAACTTAAGGACATATTCCTCGACTACGCGATAAGCTGATAAAAAGTTTGCTATTGCTCTGTTCGGTCTTAAATTTTAGTTCCGTTTTTTCTTTTGATGCTGCACGAGGTGTAGCTGTTCGTCGTCACAATTCCTTTCTACGGTTATTTTTACCTAAGGATTCATGCTTCAAAAACCCATTCGCAAGACCCGGAGCAGCTAGTTAACATGAACTCCCCCAGTTGACAGCACCGTTTACTTCGCGTTCATCCCAGATCACCCAAGTTGTTTAAGTTGCATTGGAACTCGTCCGTGACCACCATTCACTTTTCTCTCGTGGACCACTTATTCTCCAATATGGTAGATTTCCGCACTGATATAGATTCTTTGAGACTTGGATATCTGGTCGCACCCTTATATGAGTGTCTGCTTTCCTGGAGGGGAGGGAACAGTGCATACGGTAGGCGTAGCCTTTCTCTTAGGCAAGCTGTCTTTAGTGGCGTCCCGCGGAGCTCGGCATTGGGGCCATTGTTGTTTACGATTTATGTAAATGATTTGCCGGAAGAGCTAGGAGTGCCATCACTAGTGTTTGCTGACGACCTTAAGCTCTGGAATACTGTGGATATCCCGGGGGTCCTGAGGCAATTCGGGGTGTCTTGCACAGGCTCTGGGAATGGTTTACCTTACGGTTGATGCTCATACATAGGGCCAAGTGCTCTTCTTCGAGCCGGAGCTGCTAGTTCTCTCGCTCGATATGTTGTCGGCGGTGTTGAAATCCCTGTTGTTATCAGCAATTCATTCTGGTGACAATCAGAAGGTTGCTTGTTGGGGTTTCGTATGATGTGCTTTATCCGTCGTTCGTTCGGAATTCTAACGACCAATTTGTTTATCAAGTTATTCTCGGCATTCGTCTGAATCCACCCGGAATATTGTATTCAAGCTTGTCCACCATGTCTTATCTGTAAGAAAATGGATTTGGAGATGCTACGTGTGGGTACTCGTTTAGTACAGGGTCTACGGGGACAGACGTATCCTGAACGTTTACTTAGTTTGGGGATGTACTCCATGTACTACCGAAGGATAAGAGAGGACCTGATTCTCACTTATCGTATTTTGTCGGGTAAGATCGGCCCGGACTTGTCAGGGCTATTTAGTCCCGCTAGCTTACCTACTCTACGCTGTCACCCACTAAACTGCAAAAACCACGGTCTGATAGGATTAGGACGGAAACTCTTCTGTCGCACCGCTATGGATCGCTTAAATTCGCTTCCAGATCACGTGGTTAGGGAACGTACAGTTAAGGGTTTTGTGTGTCAGCTCGATGCTCTTGAGTGGCAAAACCAAGCCTATTTTTCAAAATGACACATTCCGTTTTCAGTTCCTATTTTAATGACCAACTATCTTGGCATTCTACTTTCTTTACTCTTTCCGTTCCTGCCTTCTGAGTTTACTTTTCTCTCTTACTTCACGTAACCGGCCCAGCAGGGACTGCTAGGGTAGGGTACGTGAGCATTAAATGCTTGGACAGAATGTGATGCGGTCTTTGTTTTAGGTCCATTTGTACTTCAAAGTCTACCAACTCCTGGTTCAACGATCCACTGAAGAGCAACACTCACAGGTCAGTCCTGTCGTTCCAGTCCCACTTGAACTTAGACTTAGCCCCTGAATAAGTTGCGTTGGCTTGAGCACGTACTACGTATGCCTGGTCACCGCTTACCCAGGCGGGCGTTGTTTAGTCTTCCAAGTGTAGTCTGGTGCAAGGCTCGTGGTGTACAGTCGACTTGGCAGCGGGAAATGAAATCAATAACGGCCAAACTGGGTGCCGTTGGTCCGTCTCGCTTCCCGGGCTGGAGTCCACATTACAAGCTTTGTGTTTAGCTTGATACTTGACAAGACATGGCTCGCAGTCGGTACCAGTGGCGCGTCTACTGCCGTCTCGCACTCGGACTGCCTGTTTAAATTGCTGACTTGTCTGCGGGGTAATGGTTATGACGCAGGGCAATAAAAACCGCAAGGAAGCTGTCTCACCGATGCCGCCTTATCTTTGCACGATAGCCAGCTGTTTGTGACGGTATGTTGTTAACACAAGGTGTAGGCGCCTTGACCCTGTATGTTTGTTTATAGCATTAAGGTTTTCAGGTAGGTCCCCCTTCTCTCTTAGTATTCTTCTTCCCATAGGTCATCATGGTTTTATGGGAGCGAAACATCTGTTCAAATGACTGTTATACTGCTGTTGTTGTTGTTGCTGTCTGGTTCCTATTTCTCATGGTGTCCAATCAATTCCATTGACGCATACACGTTGGGGATGTTACGGAAGTGATCCATCGTCTGCGGGTTGATTCTTGACGTATTGCGGTGGTTTTTAGGCCCGTCATCAAATGAGCCGCGCTGCACGACGCTCTCCAAATTTCTTCGGCGCAGTCGTACAGACCACTGGTTAACGGTCTGCTACACTCGGTCCTTATGCCCTCACAATAGGTTAACATGAGGTTAGTGGCTCCCCACAGTCATTTGAAAAGCGATGTGTGGGTTTTCAGACCAGCTTGGTTGGTATACAGCATGCGCCCCGCTAGTTCTCTCTACCTGTGAGTGAGTAGAGTTGCCTCCTACTGATTTGTTACCTTTTTTAAGTCAAACGATCCCTAACTATTTGCGCCCGAATTCCTCCAAAAATCTGCGGTTGACCGCGGCAGTTGGTGTTTAACCTGGTCCACTCGGTAAACTTGTGTTAGTTACCACATATTTGTTAGGGATGCATGAGACCAGCTCCGTGTTTAGCCCGGTCCACTCGGTAAACTTGTGTTAGTTACGACATCTTTGTTAGGGATGCATGAGACCAGCTCCGAGCATGTCTCTGCAGAACTCAAGTAGGACCTCCGAGCCGGACTTGCTCCCTTACTACTTTCGGACCGAATTTTTGAGTCAAATACGCGGAGAGTATCCCCTAATATGATTCCATGTATCCAATTGCGTCGTACACCGGCCTGGTGAGTCAGAGGCTGAGGATGGAAATCACGAACAAAGTTCCACTCAGAGTGGGCAAACATTGAGTCCAATCTACTCACAGCGCTCTGTTACCGGTGGCCTTTTTCTATTCATTCTATTTTTCTGGTTCCTTTTCAGGTTAAAAATCAAGCAACTGCGATTGATTGTCACCGTTCCGGCCAAGACTCGCGGTTTACATTGACTCATCCGGGGTTCACGCAGCCGAATCGGTTAGCGGGTAACGCACACTTACATTTCGCTCTTTAGGTGTATGTTTCCAGAACACGAGTACCAACTAGTACATCCACAACGAATCACCCAGTACCAGATTCAGCTTCTACTGAAGTAGGCCACATCTGGGACAGCTAATTGTTCGAGGTACTTACTATCTCGTTACCTACTGCAAGATCGCTGGGAATGTTCCACTTGAATGAACTCCACCTATAAGCCGCAGGTGCACAACTCTATTTTGAACATCGCCAGAGTTGAAGGATACAACCTACACATGAGTTGCTTTTTGTTTTCGTTACACATTTCTACTGACTGCAACCTCAACGCCGTCAAAGTCTAATTCCATCGACGACTTTCATCCATCATATTTTTGGCTGGAAAAGAAATATAGTGGTAGTTTCCAGTAACGTAACTGGATAAGTAGATCGCTTTTCACAGCAGTATGACGCCTTTAGGTCTTTTCGGATCGATGCTTGTCGTGACGATAATGATAATCGTCAGCCAGTGGCCAAAGGTGTGAAGCGTCTGCCTTGCAAAACAAAGATCGCCAGTTCGTATCTGCCTAGGCGTAGACAAGCTCACATTATCCCTAACTCTCGCAGAACTGATGGTCCTTTCGTGGTAACGAAGCGTCGGCATTTCGCTTTGGTGTACTGCTGAAATCTTCTCTACTAAATAATGATAATCGGCTTCTCCAACTCTGGTCATCATTCAGCCTTCGCGTCAACTTGGTATCTTGGTGCGAAAGTTATCATTGACTTCTCTGGATCTTAACAAACAAAACGGTTCTCTAGGCATAGGTTGACCATATTAGCACAGCGATGGATAGTGCACATCGGTGCTAAACGGTCGGTCCATCTAGAGCACATACCCAGGCTCTGGTCATAGCTTGATGTTCACCCTAGGCACGCCCACGATTCCTTCCTTAGCATTGCGCCCCACTGATGCTTCTCGCCCATCATTTGTGCGCGCAATTCACGGTTCGGCAATACTTAGTTGAAGTGACCCCCCACCGACTAACGAGTCAAACGAAACTTACAGTGCTTACACTTACATCCTATATATCATGATCGGGACTTTCTAAGCCGCTTATCCTCCCAGTTTGAGGCATCCGAGCACGTACAAAACTAAGCATTTCATTATGCTGTATTTTTACGGTGTCCTTTGAATTAACCTGATGGACAGAGCAGTCCTTGAAACGGGGGGGGGTTGGTTCTATTCTGAGAAGTCGAGTATTGCTTTAGTTCACTTCTGTTTGGAAAACAGTAGGTGGGAAGATGGGTCTTGTACTTTTTCAGATGCGTTTGGTTACTTGGCTGGAAATTTTAAATCCCAGGCCTGTTGCGTCGCCATTATTGTATCACAATAACTCGCTTATTTCTGAAGAGACCCGAGCTGAACTTTTTATGTCATTGAATAAAGGCATTAGGACTCAGTGACTTTCTACTATTCTTGCCAAAGGACGGTGCCCGCTCTCCTTCGTTGATCTGGTTACTCTATTCCATAACATGGTGCATTGCCGACGTGCCACCAGACAACCAGTTATAAACCTTCATTCAAAATGATAAAACATTTTGCAGACATAATCGCGGTGTTTAGCTTATTTTCGTCACTTTCACACTGCTCACCACCACAATACGTTGGCTCACAAGAGTGCGCCGGTACGCAGTACCGACGCTTCGCTGGCGCGCAACCACCACCAGTTGCACATGGGCTAAGGATACTTTGGCTGTCATACGGTCCCTACGCAGGCTCGAACCCTTGCCCTCGGATTGCAAATCATTCTTGTGATTCTTAAGGCTGGATCACAGGTACCCAATAAAATCGTGTCTATGAAAGCTGAATTCGTTCCCGCCCCTGGGAGAATATTTTAATCCCATGGCTTCGACTAGTCATCCAAACAAATTCTATCATTGTAGCCCTCTTTGACCTGAAGGCTGCCTTTGATATACCTGCTCACAGATGTTTATGTTATTCCTTACTCTCTCAGGTGGTACCTGGATGGTTTCATTTTATTCTGCAATTTCTTACTACGGGGCCGATTAGGGATTTACAGATCTCTCTTGAATTCTCCACAACCTGTGTAATCCGTCTAAGTATCCCACTTTTCATTCATCTTTCGAATTTTTGATCGAATCATTCATACAACCCATTCCCCTTTGTACCTGAAATGAAAATTCTGTCAGGTAGTCAGTTAATAAATTTATCTACATGGCCATTATGGCTCTTTGAAGTCGAACTTTGCCAATATTCCACCTCCTTGAATAAGCTAACAATAGTTCACACTTCAGAGTGCGTTTTGCGCCTGTTTTTTCAGGGTGCTGCTCTAAGGCCGACCAGCGTACCACTAAGCTTTTGAACTTGGACCAGGAACAGTGACTAAGCCCCGCTTTTCGAATGCATGTGGGTCGATTGTCTCAAGTTGCATTATTAGTTGTTATCGTTCCTTAATCAGTGGGACTTCTAGATATTCAACGTATGATCTACCGAAGAGGCATATATATTTGATCAATGGATTCCGTCTGATTGGTGCTAGCATTTTTTGATCGGGGCCTGCGCGTTGGGTGCCTAAGCGTAACAGGCTGAATGTTTTCGCGAAACCAACGACGTCAACTGTCTTTGTCAATCCCTTTTCCACTTAACTTACTTTTTCATTCATTTTTTTCTTTTGACTTCTCACCCCACATATTCTAATTATTATTACTATTATCGTTATGGTGGTGTCGGTCATGACAACTTGATCCCCCATAGCGCCCGAATCGGAGTTGACTGGCGTACCAACAACAAAACTACCATGGAATATTCACTCAAATCACCCGGTCTGTTCATTCAGTTAAACAGTTGTATCACCTCTGGTGTACTCACCGCAATGATTATTACGAGCATCGACAAGGCTCGTTCGACTATTTAAACTATAATGTTCTTTTGGGGCATAATATTAGGTTGTCAGCCAAAGGCATAATGCGCAGTCACAGTACGATCGATGTTACTGTAGGTAACAGTATGTCCTAATTGCGCACCAGAGATATAAAACTTCCGGCCCTCTTTGGTCACCGGTGCTTGTGGTGTGCATGAGTAGATACATTCCACCAGTTAGTATTCCTAACTAGTCCCCTGCCTCGTTGAAGTGGTTCCTGATTTCGGACTGCTTACGTGAGTTAGGTCATTTTTCTCGTGTACATGTTGTGATCTCCGATGTGGCTTTTACCGTACTTGCACCTAATCGGTGATATGGCAAGAATGCGTTGAGAAGTTAACCGAACGACTTGGCCGAAGGAGACGTCTTGCCTTCCTGTTTTATGTCTCGGGATAGGCATCCAAATAATGACATAAAACACTTCATCCAAGGACCAGTACAAAAGAGCGCGCTTTGTTTTGCATGATGTCCGGTTACCAATTACAAAATTGCTTGTTGCTCGGAACCTTCACGAGCACTTTGGAGTACCAATTCGGAAATCAAACTTTACAAACGGTAGACAGAAAGGTATTGAACTTAATATTTTAGTCCCTTGAACCCAACGAACAACTTTTCTTCCTCTTAGTTATCACTCATCTTTTTCCTGCTACCCGCTTTCGGTGTATTTGTCTGCATCTTTTCTAATTTTTCACCACCCTCGTTAGTTATTACAAACAGCGATATGACTAGTGGCAACCGGATGAGGATGTTGGCTTGTTCTCCGAACTGGACAGTTCGAGTGCGGAAGTTTCCTCACCATATTCTACGATACTATCGCTTCCACTTCCAACAGCGTGATTTACCATTGCTCTTGGTCTCATTACCAGCGGTGGACTGATTGACCGCTGATTTTTTCCACTGATGTGACATATACCTGGCCTGCTCGTAGTGCTACGTATGCAGTCCTTAGTTTCTAGTCCCGAACATCAATAGATTCACGTGCTTGCCAGTCTTTTGCTCTTCTTACTGTTTTACTATTATGTACAGTTAGCTCGGTGGTCCCTGGTTCGAAAAGCTAAACCAACGGAGGCAGAGTCATCATCATCATCATAAACAGCAGTACATCAGCCATTTGAACTGATGCTTCGCTGCCATACAGCCATGAGGACCTGTGAAATAAAGAATAAGAAGAGGGAGAGAAGGGGGACTTACCTGAAAACCTTAATGCCCTAAGCAAACATTCAGGGTCAACGCGCCTACACCTTGTGTAGACAACATACTGTCACAAACAGCTGGCTATCGTGCAAAGATAAGGCGGCATCGGCGAGACAACTTCCTTGCGGCTTTCACTGCCACGCGTCATAATCAGCCATTACCCCGCAGATAACTCAGCACCAAACACACTTTAAACAGGCAATCCGATTAGGAGACGGCAGCAGACGCGCCACTGGTGTCTACTGCGAGCCATGTCCTGTAAAGTCTCGAGCCAAGCACAAGGCGAATCACGTGGACTCCAGCCCGGAAGGCGAGGCGGCATCCAGTTTGGTCGTCAGTGACTTCATTTCCCGCTGCCAAGTCAACTTCTGTCCACCTCGAGCCTTGCGCCACCCTACACCTGGCAGACTAAACAAGGCCCTCCTAGGTAAGCGGTGACCAGGCATACGTAGCACATGCCCGAGCCAACGCAACTTATTCAGTGCTATCTGTTGTTCTAGGGAGCTAGCATGATTATCACCACCTAGTACTCGCCTACGCACATCATCTTTGCGGACACGCTGGTGCCATCCGACACCAGCAATGCTTCGCAGACAACGATGATCAAAGACTTGAAGGCGCCTCAGATCTTCAGACCGAAGGGGCCAAGTCTCACTACCATACAGCAGAACGGCCCTCACTGTGGCCTTGTATACCCGGCCTTTCAGACGGAGGGAAACTTCCTTCTGTCGCCAAAGATGCCGCAGGTTCAAGAAGGTAGCTCTGGTTTTTGCAATGCGTGAGCTGACGTCAGTTTCTATGCGCCCATCATTGCTGATGCAGCTGCCAAGATAAGTGAAATGATCAACCACCTCGAGTTCCTCGTTAGCAAGCGTCAAGGGATCATCAAGTGGCTGGTGGTCCTGCAGCAACACTTTGCACTTTGAAGGTGCGAAGTGCATACCAAATAATGGGACCACTCTGGACAGGCTATTCAGGGTTGATTGTGCCGCCACAACATCGTCGAAAAGCAAGACAATATCGTCCGCATAATCTAGATCAACTAACCTTTCACCAGGCAGCACTTCAACGCCTACATCGTGAGATTCCGCAAGGAAACACTCCATGATAGAATCCACGACGAAATTGAACAAAAATGGGGAAATCGGACAACCCTGACGAACGCCACTTGTGGTCGGAAAGCTATCCGATAGGACACCGTAGATCCTGACGCGACCTGTAGTGTTCGAGTATAGAGCACGAAGGATGTTCACATATTTCGTGGGAACACCTTTCCGCGCAAGTATTTCGAACAGAATCGATCGATCGACTGAATCGAACGCACACTTGAAATCGAGGAACACAGCTATTGTCGGTCTGCGGTATGCGTGGCGCTGCTCTAGCACCTGCCGCAAAGTGAATATATGGTCTATACAGCCACGTCCTGGGCGGAAACCGGCCTGCTCTTCCCTAATCCGAGATTTCCGTTCCGCAGTGAGGCGACGAACGATAATCGAGGCCAGTAATTTTGTCACAACTGGTGTTAGGCTAATACCCCTGTGGTTAGAACAGTCTGTGTGACTGCCCTTCTTGTATATTGCCACTATAATCGATTCGCTCCAATTAGCCGGGACACTTCCTTCCAGATACATTCGAATAGGGAGGTCAGTGCTTTGCAGAGGACCTCACCTCCATCCTTAAATAGTGCAGGTGGGAGGGAATCCGGGCCAGCGGCACGAAAACGATTAAGGGCTGTGATCGCGTTTCGGACCTCGGCCTCCGACGGAGGCTCTAAACTAACCGTCCATGGCTCGTCCTGCATCACCTGAGTAGGAAGAGGTCCGGGAGCAAGGGGTCAGCTGAACTGATCTTGAAAGTGTTCCGCCCAACGAGCCATACGGCGCTCCTTATTGTGTATCAGCGCACCCGCGCTGTCTCTGATTGTCTCACTGACGCCTGGTTTTCTGGGACCAGTGGTGTGGATCAGCTGGAAGAGCTTGCGATAATTGCCTACTGCTCCTGCCTCCTCCATTTCTTGAGCCCTACTGGTCCACCAGGCTTCCTTGTCAGCACGTAAGCTCTGCTTTAGTTCACGCCTAATAGCCCGTCTGGTCACATTGTGTTCAGAGCCAGCCGGGAGGTGTCTTCTAGATTCCAACAGGTTCACTGACCTCTCGGTGCGGTGACGATGGATAGTGCCACAAGCAGATGCTCCTGCGTCGTGCATGGCGGCCGAGATCCTATTCCACTGAAGCTCAGTGTCATTAGGACAAGACAGCGGAACTTCGGTATACAGCGCTTTTTGATAGGCTTGCCTGACCGAGGACTGAGACAATTTCTCCGTTGCCAATCGTAGGGGACACTTGGTGCGCCTCCCGGTAAAGTTTATGGAGAAACGACAGCGTACCAATGCATGATCAGAGTCGACACAGGTACTCCAGTATGAGCGGCAATTCAGGATGGAACCACGCCATCTGTAACTTATGGCTATGTGGTCAATTTGTGTCCATCGCTGGCTAGCTACAGGATGACGCCAAGTGGCGATTCGGCGCCCACTGTGTCTAAAAGCAGTGCTACTAAGAAACAACTGGTGCTCCGCACACAGTTGCAGTAGACGCTTACCGTTGTCAGTCCGTTCAGAGTTAAGCCCACAATTACCACCCAGCTGAGCTTCTGAAGAGCTCAGACACCCTACTTGTGCGTTCATATCCCCTGCAAGTACTATAGTATCTGAACTAGTAGCACTGCGTAGTAGCGTGTTCAGTTCGTGATAGAATGTGTCCTTGACAGCATTTGAGCTGCAGTCGGTGGGAGCATAAGCGGAAATCACAAACAAACAGCGTTTTGTACTACTTCGTGAATCAACCTTAGCTGATGTCGTCAAACGGGCTGCACATAAACGGCTGTTCACCGGAATTCAACCAACCAACGATGGCTCAGCCTTGGAGCTTAGAATGATACTTACACCAGCTTGACCCTTGAATGCTGCATCGGCGTCTCCGGATGCGTGCAACCAATAACGAGAGGATAAGCCGGGTGCAGTTAATTCAATAACCCCGTTAGGGTCATTGATCCTAGGTTCGGACACACAACATGCATCAATACCCAGTGTGTCCAAGATGCGTACGAGTGCAGCCTGTTGACCTGTTTGTCTTAGAGTGCGAATGTTGAATGTCGCCATGGAAACGGGATAGCGTGGCCTTATAAGGGACTTTTGCCGATAGGTGCGGTAGGATGGTAGCTGTAGATGGTTCTACTCCACTGGCACTTTTGTTGCTGTCACTTAAGCTGGGAATTATAGAAGGAAGGTTAGTAATGGGGGTCGGGATGGGAGTAAGAGAAAAAGGTGGAAAAGAAAGAAGGGAGGCGCCAGCAGTAGCATGTTTTCGCTTATCCGCCCTGCTGTATGCAGCAGATAAGGCGACCCTTGATAATCTGCGCGACGGCCGATGCAGGATGAAGTTTATGTTTGAAGAAGATGTCATGGTTGTATGTGGACTGAGATACTGCCTGGGCGCCCAGACCTAGACAGGAGGACGATTAGGGTCCTCATCCAAAGCCTTTGGCTCAAAAGCCTGTCCGCAAGTCAGCGGGGAGGTGGCAATGATTTAGTTTTACAGAAATGGACGCCATCCCATTTCAAATCCCCAACCTGGAGGACCAGGAGACTGAGTTTGTCTTACCTCTCGCCATTGACCAATCTGGTAGGAGTAGCTCTCAAGGTGCCCGGAGGCATCACCCAGTATAGCTCAATGGGTCAATGAGGTACGCAAACTGTCGCACCAGTCCAGTCTCGTTGCGACGGCGGAGACAGAGTCAGCACAACTGAAATCCAGCGTTTATATGCAACGCCGGTTATGTTTTATATATATATATATATATATATATATATATATATATATATATATATATATATATATATATGCGAGCGAAGTGAGCGCGTCAGGGCAGCCGTTCGCATGGCATGCGTAAAACGTGGCCCGGCCACCTCAGTTGGCGCAGTGGTACCAGTCTGTCAAGTGGAAGTCCCGTGTTACCCAGGACGCGACGTCTAACCTCATCGTTGCGTAAGTGGTACATCCACCACACTCGAGCTATTCTCCACAAACATCTACTGTCAAAGGCCGAAATCCGACGCAAGTCCTTTACACGAAACGGCCAGGAGTCACTCCCAAACAGCAGCACCGCGCGAACACAGGCATTGTAGACCCTGCCCTTTAACAATAGTGAAACGTCGCGGCGTCGCCACAGATGGCTCAAGTTGATGGCTGCCAATCCAGGACCAGGACTGCATTTCGTAGGGACAAAGGTCATTTCATATTTTGATGCTTCAATCGACAAGCGGCTTAGAACGGCTTGTGTGCTCTGTGCGTCATCACCAAGCCAGACAATATTATCAGCGTAATCTAAATCGGTCACGCGGTTTCCAGAAAAAAGCTTTACACCAAAACCCTGAAAGCCCTCAAGAACGTTTAGAAGGACATCCTCGATCACAATATCGAAGAGAAACGGGGACAAGGGGCAACCCTGTCGCACACCGCTAGTGACGGCAAAAGGTGAAGAGAACTTACCATAAGCCCTCACTTTATCTGAGACATTGCAATATAATGCTCGAAGGATAGTGATATGCTTTTCGGGTACTCCATTCTTTTGTATGCAACGCCATAAAGCTGGCCGATCGACGGAGTCGAAAGCGGCTCGGATGTTCCGAAAAACAACGCTAGTGGGCTGACGATTAAGCTGACGCGTTTCAAGGAGTTGGCGGAACGTAAACAAGTGGTCTGTACACCCTTGACTGGGGCAGAAACCAGCCAGTTCTTCACGGGAGTACAATTCTCGAATCTGGGTTAGTCTACGGAGTAGAATGGATGTTAACAGATTGGTGGCAACGAACATTAGACTGATTCCTCGGTGGTTAGCGCATAGGGTACGAGCACTTTTCTTGAAGATCGGGACGATAATTGACTCGCTCCAAGCGAATGGAACTGTTCCTTCACAGCAGATCTTAGAGAACAAGGCTGTTAACTGGTTGACAAGTGCTTCGCCCCCGAACTTGAACAGCTCTGGAGGAAGTCCGTCTGGGCCAGCAGACTTGAATCGCTTCAAGTGTCGGAGCTCAAGGCAGACCTCAGCTTCAGTGAGTGATTCCAATGAGACGTTCCAAGGCGCGCAAGTAGGTATACTCAATAGACTCGCCGGCGAAGGAGGCCAGCTGAATTGAGTGCGGAAGTGTTCAGCCCAGCGGTCCATAGGCCTGTGTAACTTGCTTATCGGCGTTCCGTCAACCTCGCAAATGACCTCATTGACACCAGGTCTTTTGTGACCAGTGGTCCGAATGACCTGGAAGAGCTTGCGGAAGTTTCCAGAGAGGGTTGCCTTTTCCATTTCTCAGGCGCGCTGGGACCACCAAGTTTCCCGATCCACACACAGGCTTTGCTTAAGTTGTTGGCTGAGAATGTGACGCGATGAATACGTTTGGCTGGATACAATTGCTGGCATGGCTAGGAACCGACCTCAATGGCGTTCGTGCTGTGAGTTTCTCTGTCCCACCCCCATCCCTCTTAGCCTCCCCTCCAACCACGATCTCACTTTTTAGCTTAATATAATTTTGCATAAATTTTTTCTGCAGTATACTAGCCGGCTGGTAGCTTTCAGGAACGATTCTCAGCCGTTGCTGGTAGCTCAGCTGACATACATCTGTTGCATTTTTTATTGTATTTGTTGCGGCGCAGTAGCTGAGGTGTTCCCCCCTCTAGCTGACTTGTATAATAATGATGCTGAATGATGATGACTTCAAACAGGTCAGAGACAGACTGACCTTTTGGATTTCTCATGTATATGGTAATACTATTTTTTAGAGTACTTTCACTATCACACTGCAAGTGAATAAGTAAATCATGGGCTGCTACACAGCCAATAGTGGTCTTTTGCTAGCCAGACTTGCGAGGCCAATTTGTGATGCTTGATGCAGCTACTAGAGGGGCACTGAATCGACCGTATCTTATATAGATCTCACCATCTTCTTCTGGAGCTGATGCCTTCAAAATTATCGCTCAATTTGGAGCACGAGCATAGACTTTGACTACGCACTCATTTGTGCCAATCTTACAGTTCGTTTCGATGAGGGCATACAGCGTTATTGTGGGCGCATAGATACGTGCAAACTGGCGAAGCCAGGTGTCCTCACTAAGTAACAAAGTACGCTGGCATGCGGGCTGAGTAAGCGCTCTGAACACAGTAGAGGACCACCGGTTGCATATTCACCACACGTTATTATCAGCAGGCATTTCTTCATGTGGCAAATCAAGTTGTCCAGCTGGACATAGGGTCTCTATACAGTCTCTGGAACTTTTGTAAGCTCGTCGACATATTCCGGTTGGGAGCAAACGCAACGAGGCTCGCCAAGACGTCAGGGAGAAACTGCGTGCTACCCTGAAAAGATACCGCGAAACGTAGTGGTCTCATCATGCATCGGAGATGGAAACAGCCGCTGCTCTTGGTAACCATCAGGTTGTTCCGTTTGATACGCGAAACAGGCAGAAGACCTGGTGTTAGGAAAACAATACGTGACGAGGGTGCATTATCGATATACCATTTGTAAAAACGCATGGAATCTTGGGTCAAACACTTTGCAAAGCAGCTTAATCAATTAGTGTTACTAACTTCTCCCTCGACCATTGCTCGTCCTTCACGCTGCGTCGTCCCCCTTTACCCGCCTCCGTGCGCAGAAGTCGAATGTGAGGTCGAATTGTTGAAAGTAAATAAGGCCGCATTAGCTGATAGAACCCCCCACTCGGGCGATCTATTCCTGTAGATAATCTGCATAACCTAATTGTGCAGCTGAGAGCAGGAAACGGTCCCAGCAGACTGTAGCCGCTCGATAATAGTCCCAGTTTCCAAAGGGGGGCTCACGTTCTGAATGCGACGATCAATCACAGACTAAACTCACGACCAGCCTCACCTTACCTTGATGAGGTTATTGATCGTCTTTTCTTTGAACTGAATGGCCTTGTACTTTGCTTGCTTTTGTGCACAACTCGATAATTTCACGGATTATATGTAAATAGCCGACAAGAATACTCCAAGTACCTGAATTCAGTGTTTACATCTTTTTTCTTTAGTAATAGTGGAATCAGTATGATCGCAATTGCCTCCAAGATACTCCCTTCTGTCGTTCATCCTAGTCTTGTGGGCACACGTGCAAGCCAGGTTTGCGAGAAGTAAGTGGTGTCTCCTCGCAGTCGCGGCTGTATCGATCACATCTTCATCTTACGTCAATTGTTGGAGCATCGCCATATTTATCAGCAAGCCACCGTTGTCGTGTTCTTCAACATCAAAGGTGCCTTCGATTCAGTTGATCGATGTGCCCTTTGGGCCTGTCTACTTAGGAAAGATGTGCCCGATAAATATGTAAACATCCTCAGAGCGCTTTACTCACATAGTTCGAGTAGAGTGAGGGCTTACAGAAAAATATCGCCGCCTTTCAATATCTCCGCCGGCCCGCAACCTTAAGGATCATAAACCTGCCTTGTAATCTGAGGGCGCGGGTTCGAGCGGGCGTAGGGGACCGGGCGACTCTCGCGGTATTCGTAATTCACGCGCGACTGATGGTGGTTGCGCGACAGCGAAGCGTCGGTACTGCGTACCGGCGTACTGCTGATCCCTTTCATTCTTCAATATTTCCAGCGGTGTGAGACAAGGATGCCCGCTGTCACCTTTCCTTCTAAACTTCCCTATTGACGAAGTCATGGAAACTTCTTTCACTGGGCACGATTTGCAAGGCGTGGAGCTGCTCTCGGGTGACCGACTTATTGACTTGGAGAACGCCGACGACAGTTTTCAAACGCGCCAAGTAGCACCGGACTGTCAGTCGTTTCAGTCTATGGTTTGCAACTTCGAAGTACAAACTCCTCCAAGATTGGCAGGGACCCACCTCTGCGCTTCCCTTGATAAGGATCAGCCAGAAATTGTCGACAACTTCAAGTATATAGGCAGCTATATCAACGCCAATAGAATACAACATGGCATCACAAACCGCATAGCAAAGGCTCGGGGCTCTTTTGGCAATCTCCGCCACCTTTGTCGCCGACGCGGCATCACTCTAGCCGTGAAAGCTAAAGTTTATAATGCAGCTGTCCGTTCATTCCTCCTGTACGGTTGCGAAACCTGGCCCATCAGATCGACAGGCATAATGAGGCTTATTACCTTCGACCATTAATGTTTACGCCGTTTAGCTTATCTATTGGGAGCGCCGCATGAGCAATGGGCGTGTCCGGCGTCGTGTGTTTAGTGCAGGTAGAGCGCGTTAACCGCTCAGCACCGTTGTATCACGCACCAGGCTCCGATGCCTGGGCCACGTGTTGCGTATGCCAGCCCACCGACTCCCGCGTCGTGCATTTGCGCGCCGGATTGTGGATGCAAGAAAAGGTGTGACCAAACCATGACTTGGTCAAGAGGAATGAAATCCCTCACTTTGAAGTTGACATCGATTGGTTTCTTCCGATTGCCTGGCTGGGGTCCGAAGGACGATGAACACGGCTCGTTGCATACATTAGATGACATGGCAAGGAGCCGACCTCAATGGCGTTTGTGTTATGAGTTTCTTTGTCCTTCCCCATCCTACTTATCTCCCCACCCCAACCACGATCTATCTCTTGATTCATAATATGTTACTAAGTGGTGTGTTGCCTTTTTTGCATTCCATAATTTTCAGTATCGCTTTTTCCTATGTCTTATGTTTATGTGTTGCGGCACATTAGTTGATGTGTGTGTCTCATTTTCAGCTAATGTGTACTGATGATGATGTGTTCTTCTGGTTAGCACTGAGGCGTGAAAAGCTGGATGGAACACGGCGTTTGACAGTGTCAAGTGCTTCGGCGCGTTCGATTCATGTGTCCACCCATCCGGAACATGAAGCGGAAGGAATGAGCTGGTGACACGCAGTAACGGCACAGCTGATAAAACGGAGTCGAGATCGAATAACACAAATCTTTCGGAGTTTCAAAGCATTTCCTATCTTTTTGTTGTTTTTGCTGAATTTCTTTACAAAACCTGAACAATGGTGAGAGCAGGAGCAACATCGGCGTTCATAAAGCTTGATGACCCGACCCCATTAGTGTACTAGGCTGGATGGAGTCTGCGGGCACCACCTTTGGTGCCGAATACACGTCATTCTCGCCATGAAGGTTAGAGTCTGCGGTTGTGCAACGGCCTATCAGATCGACCGAACTAAAGAAACTAGTCGCATTCTGGCACCGGTTTGGCTCACATTTATTGGAAACACCGCTTGAACAGTGCGCGTGCTCGGCGTCATGTATTTGATACAGGGAAAGCAAGTGAACCATGCAATGGCTTAGTCATGTGCTACACCAACTCCCGCGCGGTGCATTGTTTACTTGACCAGAGTATTGATGGAAGAAAAAGAGGAGAGACCAATCTATAGCCTGGTAAAGCTTACTGAAGTCTCTCACTTTAAAGTTGGTCTCTGTTGGATTGTCTCGACTCCCTAGTCGGAGTCCGACAAACGATGCACACGTTTGATTGGGTATACTTGTTAACATGGCGGAGAGCCAATATAAGTGGCGTTTGTGTTGTTTTTCTTTCATTCGTTCCTCTCCCGCTTATCTTCACCCTCCTACCGCCATCTCGGTCTCGATGCATAATTTAACTCGTTTTACTCCGCTTTTGTCATTATTTCTTCCTTATTATTTTCCACCGCCATCGAACCGGTTTGTAGTGCGGCACAGTAGCTGACTTGTTTTTCTTCTCTGGCTAACGTATGTAATACTGTTGACGAGCGGAATCGTTTTTACTCGAAGTGAGCTTTTTATGTTTTTTTTGACTTGATCCATCTAAAAACGGATGTTTGAACTCCTTGTTCAACTCTGGTTCTGCAACTTTGCTACGTTTATGGCATCTTACCTACCGATATTCTCGTTCATGAAGACATGCTCCCTACGCTGAAGAACCTTGGATGAATCTGCGTTAGATTCGCCGGTCTATGTAGCTCCTCGACGCGTGAATAAAAATAAGCATTGATGTGCAGAAGCTTGGTTCTCTTCTAATAATTCACTCAACATACTCATTGACATCGACCCCATGTACCAACAACTTAGAGAGAAAAATCCCCGGCAAAGCGAAAGGCAAAGATCGAAATCAGACATTGGACGAGGCATCAGCAATACGCCGGTACGCAGTACCGACGCTTCGCTGCCGCGCAACCACCACCGATCGCACATGGGCTAAGGATACTGCAAGGGTCGCCTTGCCCCTACGCAAGCTCGAACCCGCACCGCAAGATTACGAGGCAGGCTCGTTGCCTCTAGGCTACGGGACGGCATGCGAAGAACAAGTCGAGCGACCGCTTTAGGTGTGGGGAAAATGGGCACAGGACGCAAATCGAAGATGACATTTTCGAAAGCCACCTTACCGACAGTTACGTATAAACGATTCAATCAAAAAGATTACCCACTGCAGATAACCACACTGACGAGGCCATCTCGCATGGTGGAGAAATGTATACAACAGTAAGGCTCGGCGAACGAATCAACAGCTGATGAGTAAGAGATGCATTTGTTGTTCCGATGAATTTACCACTAAATGCCGTCGAGATAGCGGTGCGCGAAGTGGTGTTCTCAGGGCTGTGTTCATGAAGAATCAAAACTTTTGCGCATTTCGTACGACATCGTGAAAGCTTGATGAGTCCGGATGGCGTGATAACCGTTCTTTTAGGACTCTCCTGATCGGGTACCGGGACCTGGTAACAGACTCAATCGATCTTCGATGGTACAGGAGGTTCACTAAAACCATTCGTGATATCCCAAATGTGCGAAATTTGGTTTCCTTCGGGATTCGTTGTATTATTCCAGGATAGCCCCCATGTGATTGCCATAACCCCGACTTTCGCGGTACTACACGGAGTGGAGAGGCCCAGGAATATTTTCCTGCTGGCCAACTCCATATGATGAAGTTCAGCGCGAGCCCTTTTTAGTTTGTTTGTCACTATCCCAGGGGCGTTCGTGGAGACGGTTGGGCCCTTGGTGAGTGCATGATGCTGCTGGAAGAGGTGGCATAATTCGGAAGACTCACTGATAAGTCCCGTAACTTGGTCGGTGAAACCTCGGTGTTTGGCATCGACCGGTAAGCCAATGTGCATTCCACTCAAACTAGTGCGGGGTAAACGAAAACAGCCAAGTGTGTACAACTTCAAGATGAAGCCTAGCAGATGTCGGAATCTAGGTCAACAGTTGGCTATGTGCAATCACACGACAAGGTTCATGTAAGTTAAGTAAGCGTCGTGACGTTACGCGTGCCTTATTCGTCCTCCTACGGACTGCAGCCCGGATGCAGTCAAGGTTGCCTTTACCAACGACTTCATAACCTGCGTTCCTCTGTCGTCATTCTTGCCGGAGATTTTAGCGCACTAATGGACTGCCTTCCATCAAGGGAGCACTGTATTCGGGATAGTTATGGCCTCCTTAACAGTCGCTCAGACAATGGAGACAGACTACTGACTATGTTCCGATCATCGCTTGTTTCTTTCAAGC
Organism: Dicrocoelium dendriticum; assembly: GCA_944474145.2. NCBI lineage: Eukaryota > Metazoa > Platyhelminthes > Trematoda > Plagiorchiida > Dicrocoeliidae > Dicrocoelium > Dicrocoelium dendriticum. The sequence goes on from OX104064.1 coordinate 33,961,791, forward strand.
ACTAGTTTTCGACACTCGCAGAGACAGACTGCTACCTGGCGCTCGCTTTCCCAAACGTAACAGTGGTCCCAGCTTGACCACATAGCAATAAGCTACAAGTGATGTGACGTGTAACAGATTGCCGATCTTACTGGTCAACTTGTTTGTACTCTGATCACGCACTGATTCGCGCCAAGGTTTATGTGCGTTTCGGAGGATCACTACTGACTGAACGTAGCAAATCTACAAAATTCTACGGCGTTAACCAAGTACCAGGTATCTGTCAACATTGCTTGGCTCATCTGCTCACGATGATCTGGATTCACAATGGGTGCGCACCAAAAACGCTTTAATTTCTGCCAGTATTGGAAGTTGTGGTGTTGCCTACCACCCGCGAAACGCTGAATCATCGCTGTCTCCTAGTCACTGATGTACAGACGTCGGTCGGTCCCGGCCAACGCCAGTTGTAGTGAAGAACACCGATACCTGGATCGATAATTGCACAGGAGTTTACAAAAGGATCTTAAAGGTTGGCGGTGTGAGCGTGGTAGAGAGGGGATTTGCTAATCTCTATGGTAATAAAAGAAAACTTTTCCATCTTCTCCGAGTCACCGAACGTTTCCGATCTGGAGTAAGCGAAACAATCTGCGAAGGGCATGGCTCCCTAAACACTAATCTTTTAACGACTGTTGTAAAGCTGGGCGGAACAGTTTTGCTCGAAGTTTTGCTGACCGCTGGCTCCATCTACTTTCCTTGGAGTGCTCACTGGTACTGAGTTGTCTATCCACATCGATCTTCCCTCTCATCAGGAAATCTGGCATGAACTCCGCCTTTTGCAGCACTATAAAGCACTTGGCACCTCCCACCCTATTTACAAATGAGGGACTATTCGCTGGTTCGAGAACCCGCCACTTTCAAAAGTTTGGTCAAAAAGAGGTTTTCATCGTCTTAGAGTGAGTCGGCAGTCTCCCCTCAAACAGAGCATGCATAAGTTTGGTTCCCGTAGTTTGCAAGGTTCTGGTACTCATCATACTACGCAGGCTATCTACAACGCGTGGTTCGCTACGACGAGAACAGGTTGGGTTCCGCCTTGGTTGCGGCTGCGTCGATCAACATTTCACACTCCGCCACATTATCAAAAACCTGTTAAAGGCAGCCACTAGCTCGAGACGCTCTTCTCGCTGTGTCAACTACGGTAGCAAGGACACGTATTGCGCATGCCCGTTCAGCGTCTTTCGCGTCCTGCGTTGTTCACGTTTCCTACAGGGCTGGAGGGGGCAACTTGGTGGACAGCATGCAAATTGGAGATCCAGGATGAAAAAGCAGAGGAAACAATTGGCATCGGCCGGTTCTTCTCGTCTCCTGGAATGGAGCCCCATAGATGCTGGGTGTACTTGGCTGGAGACCCTGGAACTCTTGACTCAAAACCGAACTCAGTGGCGTTCATATACCTCTGCTTGTTGCAGTGATTCCGCTTTCCTCATACATTAAAAACCCCAAATCCGTAGGTGGGAAACGGGACAACAAAGCTCCCTGTTTTCCTATTTATCCATGCTTCTCATGGCACAACATCTGAACTATATATATATATATATATATATATATATATATATATATATATATATATATATATATATATATATTGCGCTGAGGCTGGTGGTGGCTAGATCCTGACAGATGGTCTACCCACTGCTGCTACTGTTGTGCCATGGGCTCATTTCCTGGACGCCTCGTGGCGACCGCTGGATGGGAGTCGGGTTACGCCCTTCTCCCTGCTAAGATGCAGGACACCAATCCGCATGAGTCAGTGAACCGACCATGTGCTAGACCCGGGTGTACATTTAATCAAAGGCTTTGGCTGAGGACCCGAGTCGTTCTTCTCTCAGATGTGGGCGCCCTGCTAGTATCGTAGTCCATCCTCTTCGAGGGTTAAGAAGTGGTCGATAGCCTTATTTCCGTAAAACCTAGCCATGGGTGACAACAGGTCTACGGGTTATAAGCTCACAGCTCGATTGGCGTAGAGCACGAGCACCACACATTGTCTCTGACGGTGGGAGGACACCTCCGGGTGCTCAATGGTTTGCTACTGCCCGCATCAAACCAGGCAGCCCCTGGTCAAATTGGTGCAAACTCGCCAAAACCCACCTGTGTCTGGCCGTGGTCGCAGGTACTTCTCCTTCTACGGTCGCAAAACATATATGAATCGTTCCAGTACCTCAAAGGCTACGTATGACTGCCGTCAGGCAGATCCCAATCTGTCTCTGCAATCACATTGCTGAGCTGGCTCTGCTCCCCATTGTCTTGTGGGTCAGGCTAAAAAGCCAAAGGCTCCGGGTGTAGTCCCTCATGCAAACCTACGAAACACAACCGCCAACACCATGCGTGCGATTGCCCACCAATGCAACCGTATGCCTGCGCGCAAAGCACTCAGCATCAGGTGCTGGAACGTGCGCACACTACTGGACCGGAACTCCAGTGAGCGCCCCGAGCGACGCACTGCACTAATCACAATGGAACCGGCGCACTACCACATCGATATTGCGGCGCTCAGTGAAGCAAGTGCTGGCTACACGTTCTACTGGGTGGGCAACGTCGCCTCAGCACCACGTGATCATGGGGTCGGATTTGCAATATCCGATCGCCTCCATGGCCAGCTGGTAGGTGAACCAACAGGCGTCAGCGCGCGACTGATGACTGTTCGCCTACGACTCGGAAGAGGTAAGTTTGACACTTTTGTAAGCACTACGGTCCGACTATGTGTTATCTTGATGATACGTGTGATCAATTCTACACTGAGCTATCCTCCGTGATACGGTCTGTGCCGAGGAGCGACCGACTATTTCTTCTGGGTGATTTCAACGCGCGCGTTGGGCGTGATGCATCGGTGTGGACAGGTGCTATCGGTCCGCATGGCATTGGTTCAGCGAATGCGAACGGTGACAGGCTGCTCTCACTGTGTGCCACTCACGGCCTGACGATCACGAACACTCGGTTTGCGCTGAGTGCGAGTAATATAGTAACTTGGACACACCCACGGAGTGATCACGCTCGCCTGCTCGACTATGTCATCGTACGTCAGCGTGATGTGCATGAAATGCGCATGACACGTGTACTGCGTGGAGCTGAGTGTGGCACTGATCATAAATTTGTGCGGACCAAACTGTACATATATTTTCGTAAATCGATGTATTGCACTCTCGCCGTCAATCGGCGTAAATTTAACATTCTCTCCCTCGGTACTGTAGCGAAACGTATTAAGCTGGAGAAGGCGATGGCTGCACGCCTGTGTGATGTGGACTGCATAGCCACAGTGGGCGACCTGTGGCACCACATTCGCGACCAGGTGACAGCTGCTGCCGAGGAGACCATCGGGCGCGCAAACTGTAAGCTGCCTGATTGGTTTGATGAGAACAGTGCAACGATTAGCGCATTGGTTTCGGAGAAGCATGCAGCATTTGCTGCACATGTGGCAGACCCCAGTGACTTGGGGGAAAATAGTCACTTTCGCAAACTTCGACGGCGACTGGCCCGAGAGCGCCGTCGCATTAACAATGCATGGTGGACGGAGAAGGCGAGGCAGATGAAATGCTACGCCGAACTCCGCCAACACAAAGAATTCTTTGACTCCTTGAGGGCGGTGTATGGACCGAGGTTGGAGCCTCTGAGGACGCAATTCGATGGTAGTTCGGACGCCGCCTGCACACAGACTGCAGACATAATGCAGATCTGGAAAAAACACTTTGACTGTCTTTTGAACAACCGTTCATAGATCGACTTGCCTACTTTGAACGACCTGAAGCAGCACGATATGGAGGCGAGTCTGGCAGATGCACCGACACTGGATGAGACATAGAGAGCACTTGCTCAGCTGCGAACCGGGAAGTGTGTCGGTTCTGACGGGATCCCATGTGAATTGTTGAAACACGGCGGACCTGCGTTGGTGACTGCGCCGCACCACTTGGTGCAACGCGTATGGATTGAGGAGGAAGTGCCTGCTGAGCTGAAGGATGCGCTTGTGCTACCACTGTACAAGGGCAAAGGGAGCGATCAATGTTACACGAATTGTCGTGGCATCAACTTGCTGAGTTGTGTAGGCAAGGTGATTGCCTGAATCCTGCTCAACCGGCTCCTCAGTCAGGTTGTGGAGCATAACGTGTTGGAAGAGCAATGTGGATTCCGTTCGGGTCTATGCACCATCGATATGGTGTTTGCGGCTCGTCATTTGCAGGAGAAGTGTAGAGAACGACATCAGCCGTTGTACTCGCTGTTTGTTGCCTTCACCAAGACATTTGATACGGTGAACTGCTGATTTTTCTGACCTCGAATAACTGCAGCTGCACTGCACTACTAGTGCAGTGTTTTCGGGCGGGCAGCACCCAATTTCTATTTGCATCAGCTACGGTTATCGTGATCGAAAGACCAAACTTCACTTCAATGGGAATCGCCGTCAACATTGAGATTGCACGTCGCAATCCATCCACACAACGTGTACTTCAAAATGACCCTCAACAGAATAGTTTACTTGATGGCCTTAGGGTTCAGTAGAGTCTATGGGGGAACCGGTAAAGGAGAATACCAAGTCAGTCAGGTTTACCTCACATATAAAGTATCCTGATGCACCTTAGCGTCGGACGGCCGTAAATCCCTAGGTATGCCGAAATGTACGTGTCTGTAGAGTCCGATCGTGAACCAAGCAGGCAGCGATGCGCACAATCACAACAATCCAGCGGCAACCAAGGAAGAACCACGGAAGACGAGCTCGTAACCAAGTGTGTGTATATACAGTTAATTAAAACAAAGCTGTACAACAACTGCAGCGAAATAGGTAAACGTGAAAATGAAAAATAAGCAAAATATTCACAATCGCTACAGTACTCCCCCCCTAGAGCGTGCACTAAGAAAACGCTCGACAAGTGCCTACGAAACGTATTGAGCAAGCTTATGTGGGAAGGAAACAACACGACCAGAACGTGTGTGTTTGGAGCTGCGTATAGTCGTAGGGCACGGAGGACTCAGTGTACTGGTGTCAGTGTGTCGTTGGGTAGGGGGTAATGAGTCAGGGGCGGGGGTATGCTGAGGAGAGGAAACGGGGTCTTTACTATCGACTGTAGGTTCGACGTAAGCTGGTTTGAGTCGGTCGATGCTCACGGATTCTTTTGATCCATTCTTATTCAACACGAAATACTTCGGTTTCCGTGACAAAACCTGGTACGGGCCGTCATAGGGCGGAGTTAAAGGTCTTCGGACGGCGTCGACGCGGATGAAAACAAACGGACACTTGTGTAAATCGGGGTGGACTAGCTGCTTACGTAGGTTTGGCCGCGTAGACGTTGGTCGGATGGATCGAAAATGCTGTTTGAGGCGTTCAGCGTACGAGAAGGGGTCTAGTTCCCCGGTGGTGCGAGAGTCCAGTACCATCTCCCCAGGTAGTCTGAGGGTCGTCCCGAACACCAGTTCTGCAGGGCAGCACCCAATGTCCTCTTTGATTGTATTGCGTATACCAAGGAGGATCGCAGGTAGGCGCTCAGACCAGCGTGAGTCGGACGAAGTAGCCATGATGGCAGCTTTTAATTGTCGATGAAAGCGCTCGACGAGGCCATTGGCAGCAGGGTGGTACGCGGTTGTTCTCATGTGAGTACAGCCTAATAAACGACTCAGATCGCGGAACAGTGTGGAACTGAACTGAGCCCCTCTGTCGGTAGTGATGGTGGATGGAACACCGAACAGAGAAATCCAAGATTCGGCAAAAGCACGGGATACAGATTCGGTAGAGGTATCACGTAAGGGAACAGCTTGTGGCCAACGGGTAAAACGGTCAACACATGTTAGAAGATGAGTGAAACCGTTGGAAGGAGGTAAAGGGCCAACAATATCTACGTGCACGTGTCTAAAACGAGCGTCAGGGAATGAAAATGTACCTGGGGTGGTGACTGTGTGACGATGCACTTTACTAGTTTGGCAACTAAGGCAATTTTTAGCCCACTGTCTAATGTCTGAACGCATATTGGGCCAGAGGAAGCGCTCGGTAATGAGTTTTACGGTGGAGCGGATACTTGGGTGTGAAAAACCGTGAAAATGATCAAAAATGGTTCGGCGAAATGATTGTGGGACAAAGGGTCTAGGCTTACCGGTTGAAAGATCACAGTAAACTCTTATGTCAGAGTTAAGTACGGGCAGTTGGGTGACTTTCGATGAGGAGTTTGAACGAAGCTGAACAAGCTCAGGAACATCGTTTTGGGCGGCCGCTATTCTCTCCAGGTCGATGGGTGTCGATGACAGTTGATTCATATGAGCGCGGGACAATGCATCGGCAAAAACGTTGTTAGGACCGTCGATATAACGAACATCAATACAAAACTGTGAAAGATAGTCCAGATGACGCGTTTCTCGGGGTGAGTAACGGTCTGAGGAAGAACGGAAGGCATACACCAGTGGCTTGTGATCTGTCAAGAGAATGAAACGACGTCCTTCCAAAAGGTGACGGAAATGTTTCACAGCCAAGTACATGGCGAGCAGTTCACGACCAAAGGTGCTGTACCTGACCTGAGCAGGTTGAAGCTTCCGTGAGAAAAAAGACAGTGGTTGAAATTCGTTATCAACTAACTGTTGCAAAACTGCGCCGACAGCAGAACTTGAAGCATCCGTCTTAAGGACAAGTGTCTCGTCCTCAGTGGTGTTCAAGTGATGGAGAGAGGTGACCCCACTGAACTTCTGCTTAACGGCCGTGAAAGCGTCTTCAACTTCTGGGGTTATCGTAAACGTCTTTGAGTTTCCTTTCAGTAAGTCGGTAAGCGGGTGAAGTAAATCAGCACAGTTGGGAATGAATTTGCCGTAGTAGTTGATCATACCGAGGAATCGGCGTAAGCTTCGGACAGATTGTGGCATCGGGTAGTCGAGGATTGCTTGAGATTTATCCGGGATGGGTTTAATACCTTCACCATCGATCTTGTGACCGAGAAATTCGACGGTTGGCTGACCAAATTTGCATTTGTCCTGGTTGATGTTTATCCCGTGGTTTTCAAAGCGTTCGAAAACCATTCGGAGGTGGGATAAATGCTCGTCGGGTGTGGCGCTTGCGATCAAGGCATCGTCAATGTAAACGTAGACGAAATCAAGGCCACGGAGGACCTGATCCATAAAGCGTTGGAAAGACTGTGCTGCGTTCCGGAGGCCGAAAGGCATACGAAGAAATTCATAAAGGCTGAATGGAGTGATCACGGCAGTTTTTGCGATGTCTTCCTCCACCATTGGAATTTGATGGTAAGCTCTGACAAGATCGAGTTTGGTAAAGATTGACTTTTCAGCTAGTCCAAGGGAGAAGTCGTGGATATGTGGGATAGGATACCTATCCGGAACAGTGACGTTGTTAAGAGCACGGTAGTCACCGCATGGTCGCCAATCGCCTGACTTTTTAGACACCATATGGAGAGGTGGTGCCCAGCAGCTGTTTGAAGGACGAATAATGCCGAGATCAAGCATGTGTTGGAATTCCTTTTTAGCTGCCTGGAGTTTGTCAGGACGCAAGTGTCGAGCTTTAGCAGTTACAGGCGGACCGGTTGTAACGATGTGATGGCGTACATCGTGTTTAGGATTGGAAGTGTCGTTACTTGCGCGAATTAGGGACGGAAATTGTCGGAGCAATGAAGAATACTGTGAGTCGTCAGGGATGAGGATGCGAAGCCCGATAGAATTGACTGAGGCAAGTTTGCAGGGTATGCTTAAAGACGTAGTATCGTCTCGCAATTTCCCACAACGTAGGTCGACCACAAGACCGAACTTGCTGAGGAAGTCGATTCCGATAATGGGCTTTCGCACATCGGCGATGGTAAAAAGGAAAGGGAAGTTACGCCGTAATCCGAGACTCAAAGTAAGTAATTTCTGGCCGTAGGTCGCGATTTTAGTCTGATTAGCTGCCGTAAGCATTGGACCCGCTGATTGCAGGGGGCGTTTTTCCAGAGAACGGGGGAGAACGCTGACTTCTGCACCAGTATCAACCAAGAAGTGAAGTTTGGTTGTTGAGTCAAATACATACAACAGGCGACTAATAACCTGGCCAGCGACAGCCGCCGCCATTACTGGCTGGCCATGTGGTTTCCCGACGTAGGAGTTGAAAAGGCTTTGGGGTGTTTACACCCTGGACGGCACTTACGCGCTGCGTCTCCGAAGCGGTGGTGATAATAACAATAGCGGTGAGACTTCCGTGTACGAGAGCTGCTAGACCGTCTGGATCGAGAAACGGATCGTCGCGAAGGAACGCGGTCGCGTCTGAGATGGGACAAGGTGAGCTCTAAGTTAGAAAGCCTCTCGCTGATTGTATCAAGTAGCGTGGTTCTGGAGGGGCTGCCGGAGCTAGTCTCTGTGATGTGTGATACTGACGTTCTAATGAAGCGTTCGTGAACCTTATCGGCAGCTTCTGCCAGTTTGTCTAGCGGAAGATCGTCGGCAAGCACAGCTAAAATAGCCGTGGTATTCGCAGGAAGACAATTACTCCACAATTGGCGGAGAACGGAATCATCCAGTATTGAAGAACCGACGAGGGAACGCATGTGCCGGAGTAACTGAGACGGCGTTCTATCTCCAAGCTCAACGCCAGAGAGCAACTGCTGAAGGCGTGTCTCATCTGAGGCCGTAGTGCGCTTTAATATGGCCGCCTTAAGTTTATCATAGGGGGACTCTAGGGGCATAGAATCAAGAATGTCGATAACCTCTGAAACGATGTTGGACGGCAGGTGAGCAGTCACATATGAAAACATTGTGGACTGGGATGTAATCTTACGAAAACGGAAAACAGCTTCCACTTGAACAAACCAAACACGTGGGTTAGAAACGTCAAATGAAGGCAAAACGAGTCCAAGAGAATGTTCCGACGCATTAATGGCAGGCGCGTGATCAGACATTGTAAGTTAAAAAAGAAAAATATACACAAAATGTTGAATAAAAAATGCGGGGTCACCAATTATATGGAGGAACCGGTAAAGGAGAATACCAAGTCAGTCAGGTTTACCTCACATATAAAGTATCCTGATGCACCTTAGCGTCGGACGGCCGTAAATCCCTAGGTATGCCGAAATGTACGTGTCTGTAGAGTCCGATCGTGAACCAAGCAGGCAGCGATGCGCACAATCACAACAATCCAGCGGCAACCAAGGAAGAACCACGGAAGACGAGCTCGTAACCAAGTGTGTGTATATACAGTTAATTAAAACAAAGCTGTACAACAACTGCAGCGAAATAGGTAAACGTGAAAATGAAAAATAAGCAAAATATTTACAATCGCTACAAGTCCAGCGATCTATAAGACGACTCCGATGGACTAATTTAGCCGAGGATGCTTATACGATCCGGCAACGACACAGATAGTCATTAGCGCGATGCGACTTCCAACCGGCGTGAAGTATGCTTGGCTGCTCAAACAACTGTGGATAGACCAAAGGCAAATGGATATCGCGGATTATCCAAGTACATGGTAATTGACTGTTCTGGGATAATTTCCACACAGCATCACTTGTTATTGGAGGAACTATCGGGCCATCACAGTGGTCGTTGGCACAACCCCTTCAATGTCCAGTTTCATAAACTTTACTATCCCCCTAATACCGCTGTATTGTCTTATGCTCTGTTCCCTATGATCGAGAAGGACAGAATGCTCAGTTTTGCCAGACTGTGTGTTTTCGTACAACAGTGATATTAATCTGATGGAGTCCCAGTCGACTGGCGTATTTACGACTCTGTGAAGATGTCACGCTATGAAACTGGACCGTACGTTCCATGAGCCTTCCACAAGTAGATTAATGGAACATTTTTGTTAGCAGTGACTACGGCATATTTTATCCATCCTTTGGTATGTCGGGATGCCGTATATTTGAGTGATGCGCATGAGCGGCAAGCACGGAATAGGCTGTATGCGATTGATATAACTCCTTAGATAGCTTGGTCGTGTCCGTCTAATGAACACAGTCAACTAATTAAGGCAAATCCTCTACGGCCAATTAATTGCAGTCATAAGGAATCAATATAATTGTGCATTCTATCAGGACATGGTTAGTGTATGAATGGTGTACTCATGTCGGCTTTAAGCATAGCGATTGGCCAATGCTGCCATCTGATCGTCTGAAATTAGTATGCTTGAGCTGCTTTATGCTACATCTGGTGACTTTCTAGCATCGGTCTCTATTAATGTTGAACCAGCTGCTTGCTCTTACTCTTCTAAACGGGGTCATTAGCTATATTTCTGCTCTGTGCATGTGTTCAGTGTGATTAAATAGCTGTCAAGTACCCTTCCGGACATATGGAGCGTGTCTCTAGTGACTCACATTGCAATTTTCCCAATTATTCTATCACAAAATCACAATTTATCATGGATAACTACTACCTGAGGCCAGCTCTAAGCAAACTGTAAGTAACACCTTACCCTACTACTGAGGCAATGAATTGGTTGGGCTTCATCCGATCGTATGTAGATGAATGCTGTTCTGGCCAAATGTTCAATTTACTACACTTAAATAGAACTCAATCTGAGATACAGTACAGATCTAATTAATTTTAGCTAGATATTTAAGTACATTTGAATCCCATTGAATTGTACTGTATCTCTTATTCCTGTAATTTCTTATAAAAGCCGTTACTCTGTTCAACCAAATATACTTTTGTTTTGACTCGTCTTATTGCTATTACCATCGAAGTGGATGAGGTTACGGTTTAACCTCCGTAAATTGACCACTCAATGGATTGGACCATAATGGTCAACATATGGAGGTCTGGGTCTATGAGGCTACATGGCGAACCAACCAATAACCAATAAACAACAACAAATAACCAATGAAAGTCGTTCAGCTTAGCGACTTAGTCACGAAATAGATGTGGGCAACTTCGGCTTTACTGCACTTCGGATGCGATACACCGCTGACATACCACGAGTGGTAAGTCTTGTCGGCTTGGTTTTGTTGAAGATTATGTGAAAATCGAATAACCTAAGGTCAGTGATGAATCATTAGATCGCATTTATTCTTCACCTTGTTCGAAGAGGAAATAATTTGGTTAAAAGTAGAAAAGAGCGAAATAGTCCAATTCGATCTGCTTTTCTCGGATTACACTGTAGCTGGATTCATGTTTTTTTTTACCGGTAAGCCTTGATCGTAAATGACGAACCCAATGATACCGACTACCAACCAAAGAAGCCGCAGTAGCCTGCTTCACATTAGGTTACGCATGCTGAGTCATGCAAGCATTGGATACCAGATGTTTATCACATCCCATTTTGGTCTTTATTAAGGTGAACCCGAATGAACAAAGAGATAACTTATCTCTTCTATCCCAGTGATCTATAGCTACAGGAAAATGGTGACTGGCATACCGCACATCACCTCAGCTAGTGGTGAATAGAGTTGTAAATGCACTTCAAGCTATATCGGAGATTTGTTCTTTTTATCTGTTTACACCCACCACAGACCCGGCGTGACGATACTCAAGCCCTAAACCTCACCACTACTGATACTGGATTGATTCTTTGATGAGCTGCGCAATCACTATGACCGATCTCTTGGTATACGAGCGCAAAGGGTTCCACGTTTTTGCAGCTTTTGTCATTTGTGCTCAAACAATGAAACCTACTCATTTTACGGATTCCAGCGTTAGCAAATTAACTGATTCGGTTTACGAGCAACGGTAACATTAACACCGATGGGTCGCGAAGCAAGTTGGCAAAGTAACGTTGTAAACTGGCTTATGTACAGTAATAGAACATAAAGTACAGTCCATTCCACACACATATCAACTCAAGCACAGAATGAATTCAAGCAGTACATCAACTGCAGCGTCCTGTAAAGTACGTTCGATCAGAGTGTTCATGACGCAACTTTCAGGCCATCTCGCATGTACGCGAACATGGTGTTGCAGACAAGGATGCTCTCAGGCATACATATTCCGGGTCCTACTGAGTCACATGCCTACATTGTTTCACCCATGCAAGACTCCGAGCATATTACTGAGGAGCCACAGTCTAGAAGATGCTTCTTGGCACCTGCCATATGCCCGAGATTCGTTCGGTTTTGCTACATGCATCATCGAATTCAGGTTCCTCTGAGCTATTCTCTAAATGCTAAATGGAAACACCGCAACAATCGACCGTGTTGGTATCGTTGGTTTCCGACTCCTTCACTTCAGGGTTCCTCAAGTTCTGATGTTACTGCAAGGAAGAAGTATTTGGAAATCCTTCATTGCACAACTTTTTCATAAATCAAACTACTTGGTTAATCCGGAAATCTTTTCATTTTCGTCTTGTCTGGTGTTGCTGTTTTCCTCACTAGTGGGCTTATCAGCGAAATAACATTCGCGAGGGCCAAACCAACGTGGGACGAACTACGAGACAGAAGTCATCTTCGGTATTGTGAAGGAACACTTGATCATCATTATTCGGTGGAGTAAGAGATCAATCTGAATTGAAGTACCTCGAATTCTCAAAGCTGGGGTTAGATTGCCAACCGTGTGGTTAGATTGCGGCATGCAACCTCTTAGGATCTCGGTTTCCTTTGAAGTAGACCCCGTTGTTCCGACCATTGGGCCCTTATCCGCATTGACGGTGTTTCGATGTTGCTCCTTTTAACATTGACACTCCACGACCGGTTCCGTCGTGTAGACTAATTGGGCGGAGATAGCCTGAGCTGGAAGTGGAACTCGGGATCCAATGGTTAACAGTTGACTCCTTGATCACCATGCTACTGAGATCCGTGAGTAACGCTTGGCACAGCGGTTAGGAATCCATAGTTAAGTGCTTAGAATACCCGCCGTATGCTTGAATTTCGACACACAATCTCTGTTAGGACCTCAGTTTACTTTGACGTCAGTCTCTGCCATTCCGACCACTGGGACGGTATCCGAAGTAGAGGGTTTCGGTGTTGCTCTCTCGTCACTGACACCCCAGCGGTTAACCATTAAGCCCAGAGTTCCACTCCGTGCTCAGGCTATCTCTACCCGATGAATCCACATGACAACGATGCCTCGAGTCTTGTTCTCTTCGGTGCAACACGAGTGTATCTTGGAAGCTGCTCTTACATGCGTTCGTATGGCATGTGTCGATGTGAGACGTTATTGCCACAAGGTAGTGAGTATTCGTTGAAGCACCACACCTCAGTCGGCTAGCCAAAAAATCCTTGAACCCGTTTTATCTTAATAATAATAATACGTATACTTCTCGATTGTGCGAGAAGCTGTCCCTGGATTGTTGACAGATTATGAGTACAATAATGATCATGCTCGAGTAAGATATGTATACTGGGGTGGGCGATGGGGTCACCCCTAGGACCACTCCTTGCTGATATTTTCCTCGCTATGATTGAACGTGAAGCTATACGACCCATCATCGCTTCGTTTGATTTCTATTGTCGTTATGTGGATGATACGTTTATAATCTGCGATTCAAACACCAATGTTTCCAACCTGTTAAACCAGTTAAACTGTGTTCATTCATCGTTGAAGTTTACTATCGAAACCGAAAGAGATGGCAAGCTAGCCTTCTTGGACGTGTTGCTAAGCCGAAGAAATGATGGTTCATTGGAAAGAAGTGTATTCCGGAAGGCCACTTGGGTAGGCCAATATACACATTTTCTGAGCTTTGTACCCTTGATGTACAAACGTAATCTCGTCCGCTGCTTGTATTTTCGTGCTACGAAAATTTGCAGCCAAGAGACGCTGGAGGCCGAAAAGATCCGTATTCTCAAAACGCTACAAGATAACGGTTATCCGACCCCATTCATCAAAAAGTATTCAGTGATCCGCGATAGCCCTGAAATGATTACTACTGTCCCTAAGAAGGACGTGTTTCTGTCAGTTCCCTTTAAAGGCGATGTTGCCTTTGATCTATTGAACAGAAGGATTTCCACTGCAGTGGCTAGAACCTTCCCAGCCGCATGCCCACACGTCCTTGCGGAAACGGCCCCCATTATAACCCAACGCATTAAAGACAGACTTCCGGTACAGTCCCAATCTTACATTTTATATCAGTTTGCCTGCGCCTGTGGTGCGAGGTACGTGGGACACACAACCAGGCGTCTGTCTAAACGCATTGCGGAGCACTGCCCAGCGGCTTTGCGGAAAGGCATCGTTAGTCGCCCCAACAGTTCCATCCTGGAGCATCTGGTGGAAAGCGGCCACCGAATTAGGACCGCTGATGCCTTCCAATCACTTTATGTAGTAAAACCGCGGTACACTAAAGGGCTTAGAAAGCAAATCTTACGGACGGCCGAAGCGATTGCGATTAGAATATTGCAACCGGAATTATGTAAGCAGAAGGCCTTGCTGCAAGGGCTTCTTCTACCCTGGCCCTAGTCAGCTTGCTAATTTTTGCCACTCCAGACGCCTACAGTGGTCGGATGATGCAATTGGCATCCCACCGATCAACTAACACGTGCTTTGTCACATGTGTAGTTAACGGATTTTATTGATCAATACTTTTGAGTTTCTGTTTGTCGTGATTCCACTATTCCCACCACTTTGGCTTCATCAGCCGTTTGCTTTGTGCTTTCCATTTTATAATTGTAAATGCCTGAGGAGATTTATCGAAAAGAGTACTCTTCGCAACGTTGTGTTCTTAAATATTTTAGAGTCAGATGACTTTTGTTGTTGCTGAGTTTTGTGTACCATCTTTCGTCACTGATTATCTATTTCTTGGTTCATTTCGGAAGAACTGGTGTGGTGATTTATCCGATGGAAACACGGTCATTATCGAGTCCTGGCCTAGGAAATTTTTAAGCTGTAGACCGTGCCATCGTTAATATAAAGTATGAAAAGGGAAAGATTAAGTACACTCTTTTGGATGATACCACTAGTGATTGGACGTGGGGAGGAATTATGATTACCTAGTGTGACTATCTGGTAACGACCCATTTAGGTATGATGTCAACCAACCAAATAAGGGGTCTCTGATTCCAAATAACTCGATTCTTTTCAGTAGCCGCTTGTGCGACATCTTGTCGAATGCTTTTACATATCCATAAACAGCATCATAACTGCATACTTGTGTCAATGGCTTCTGTGATGTAATCCAAATAGTGCAACCGACACGTTGTACAGGAATGTTTATCGAGGAACCCATGCAGGGATTTATTAAGCAGTCCATGACGATAAATAAAGTCCATGATTCCACCTTTAATTACTTTTTGAGTAATTTAACGATGACGGGAGTATGATAGGCCGATACTTAGTGGCGTTCTGTTTGCCTCTCCCTTACGACGAGGGACAATAAACAATGTTTTCCACTGATCTGGAAAGTAACTAGATTCTAACGCTAATGTGAACATGTTCAGCAAGAACTTTCAAATGTCAGGTTCACCGAGTTTAATGACTACTGGCGGATGCTATCCGAGTCTAGTTTGAGCGATGGTTTGATGGACTTCATAGTTTGTTGGATGGTCGAAAGAGAAACCTTGACATTCTGTATGACCATTGTTGTAAGTTCCGAGCAGCAAGATATAGGGTCGGTCCCTACGTTCATAGAAGCAGCGCAAAGATAGCTGAACGCTTCACAAATAGCATGTGGGTCGTTAAGGTGGCGACTCTCCTCATCGAGCCACTCTGTGATTAAAGACATCCGAACTTATAAACAGCGCGCCAGTCCCCCGACATTCGCACCCACTGTCTACCAATTTGCAGCAAGCCGTTTGTGCCACTGAACCAAGAGTCCCAGCAGCAGATCACCCTGATCTATTGGTACGACGTGGCTTGTTCATCTTCTAGTGTTACGTATTCTAAGGTCGCAAAAGAGTGGGTTGGCCCAACGTTAGGGTTTCCACTGCTATAACGAGGACATTGCTAACTGTTGCGACGAGTCCCCTCACAATCTTCGCTCCTTTCTCTCTACTGAATATTGCTATTCCACTTATATGGGTAGCCAGGCAAGACTTATATAGCCATCGCGTATCATCTGTCTGCTGTGGTATAAATAGCTGAAACTTTCTTGGGTGCTCCATTTGCCTCTGGTGCCACTATCGGTCACTGAAAATCTTTTACTTTTGGTTCCCCTTTACTGCTGTGTGCTTGAACATGTTCGCATGAGGTTTGACGAACATTCAAATTGAATGTCGATAAGTTGTTATTTGTATCGTGCATCCTGGCCGTTTACCGACAAAAGGCTTGATAAATAAATTGATGGGATACTTCTCAGTTTGACTGGGGATTTCATCTCCGAATATGCACAAGTCTGTTTTCAGCTAACCAACATTCCAAAGCACGTACGTGCTTACGAACGAATGGATAAGTGACACTAGGTTGGAGTGCCAAGTGTCTTCTGGAGCTGCACCGAGGTGTTTAGTAGATAACCTTAGTAGCATAAAGCAGGCTAACTCGTCACATCTGCACAGCGGCCACATAGTATAACGACATTCAATATAAGTAGCACGCCATATTTCAGAACTAATAGGATTTGTAACACATTAATTGGTTCAGGAAAGCTATGTGTCGGTTACGCTTTGGAGACTGACTTGTCATTGCCACTCCGTTTAAACAGTTTTTGTGGGTTAACCATCACAGATCTTAATTTTTATCGCGCCACTCGGGATTACAAGAATTGTTTAACTTATCCCCTTTCGCATTTTTCCTTTGTATTCGCTTCTAAAGTCACCGAGTAAGCATGTCAGAGTCATGTTATCTGATTTTGAGTGCGCTCTACGTCTGTGTTACAACGCTGCGCTCTTTTGCGTAGTATTTATTGGTCCTACTTTATTTTAAGGAGGCCACTTTTTGATATATTTTATGATGACAGCGTCGGATCGTAATAAATTCACAAAACCTCTTTGTGCAACTCAAGTCACTCGTCTATCTGTGGTAAGCGGTCATATTAGGTATACATTGACAAGATATGCTTACGTCTAGCGAGACACCGCTGTTCCTTCCTCTGTTTCATCACGGTGCTTTGCTCTCACTTAAAGTCCCCCATGACTTCGTTGTGGCGTTTGCAGTACACTACCACATCAACCGGCAACCGACCAACATTACCCCAAATATCCGTACTCAAAGTGCGTGCTGAGTGAAACTGATTACTATCCAAATATACCGTGTTGCACGAAGCTGCCGTACGGTCGCACTTTATCTCGCCTCTCGCTTCACTCGCTGTGATCACTCCAATTCTCCACATATTCTTGTGCGTGTGCTCTCTCGAACCAGTTCGACGAGCGCTACGCAATGCTTCCTATCACTTGAATCTAACTTGTGTGGATCATACGGTTACACCCATTCAGAGTTTCGGCACATTCTTCGTTGACTTCTGCTTGTGAAATCACATTACTGCCGAACTTTTGTGAATAATTTTGGTCTCATTCGGTAGAAGAAGCTGAGGGCTCTTAAACAACTTTACAACCATCCCTACAGTCGGCAGCATATCAAAGTTCCGACATTTTGTGTCATTCACCTACTAAACATCGCGTCCGAGGCACTTAGGGTAATTTGCCAACACCATGCGTGCGTCGTCGTGTAACGCGATCCCATCGATACACGCTGCGCCTTCGCATGCTTTTGTGCACACCGTTGAATCCCACTATCTGCGCGCGGCTGCAAGAGCGAGACATTGTGACAGCCACTGTCTCGGCGGGCTGACCTTGACGCCGGATCAATCGATCTAGGATCACGGGTAGGACTAATCATCACACGTTCACCTGCCCTGATGAGCGCAAATAACCGAGCCTCGATGAGTAAAGGCGCCTGTGGCACGTGCAATAAGATGGTCAAAATAGGAATTTTCTGTGGAAATTGCCAAACCTATTTCCATGCGAAATGCGAGAAAATCACACAAAGCGAGTGCAGGCTGACCAGTAGCAGGCCTGACTCCTTTTGTTTCTGTGCTAAGTGTAATACTGTCCCACTAGTTAGAATCGTAATTGTATTGTCCCAGAAGTATGAGAAGCTTACAGACGTAGTTGAGAAGATGCTGGTAACCAAAATAGCTTCGGTAGGAACAAGCATAGCAAATGTTTGACACAGGCCCCTCCACTGCAAGCCAACTCAACAACGCCGAATGCTGCAATCCTGTAACCACTGCCAATAATCCAAATCGCCCAAGCGTTGCCGAACACTTCACTCCTAGCCCATTTACAGCAATTTCCCACAAATCCACTTACTCCAATCAGGCTTCGCCGAAACCCAGGGAACATGCAAATACCTGTGGCAGCTGCGCCGTTGTTGCATCAAGGTGCACTCCAAAATCAGACGCTGATGTTTCTATAACCACACCTATAACTAATGTGAAAGGCAACGCTGCACGGATGCACAACAAATCACTGGGTCTCCCAACTACGGTCCACACTCCAAAGAAAGACACTCAGAAACCATTGGATGCCCTGTTTATAATATGTACCAACGTTCCTGAGTCAACATCGAATTCGTTGAAAGGGAAACAGGTGGATGACCTGAACCAATGGAATGCCATAAGTAACCTCCTTGGTATTCTGACTAAAGCCTCCAACTTTACGCGGATCACCCGCCACCCGAATTCCAAGCATTATGGCCAAGCCAGGTTTTTTCGGGTTGTGGTAAACTCTGTCGATGCGGTGGAAGCAGCTTGCTTTCGACTGCTCGTTTCCAGAGCAAAATCGGCCTGGTCCACGTCTTTCCAGGCGTTTCCTGAAGCGAGCGCGGCAGAATTTAGAAGAGCTCCGGCTAAACACCGCAGCGGGAACTTCTTTTTGTCTACAGCCTCCCCCAGTCTCACGAGCACGATGAATTCGAAGCAAAGGCACACGACCAGGAGCAGTGGCACTATATTCGTGAGACCCTGCTCTTGAATAACGTTGTTGCTACTTCTCTCTCGAGACCGCCAAGATCAGAAAGCTACAAAGAGTGCGACCCAAGGATAATTTTGGTTGTGTTACAAACTAGGCAGATGGCACTTACGCTACTGCAACTCTGGCATTCACTTCGGAACAGACTGCCAACCGAGCTCCGGTTCAAAGCGGCGAGCGAAACTGTCGTCCGACTTAAAGCACCACCACATCAGGCAAATGAATTAGTGATCTTATCCGAAATTAACGTCAGAGGCAAGTCTGAAGGAAGTGATGATCTTCCTGTGCCATTCTGCAGGTACTTTCCATGCATTATGCAAACTGAGTTGTCAGAGAGGCTAATCACAAGGCCACCGAATCCAATCCCAAGCGACTCGCCGATAATACCACAAGAAAACGGTTAGCGGCCGACCATACAACGGTCGGCGCACCCTCATCCTAGCCACAAGTGCCCCGGATCGTTCCGGAGAACCGAAACACTTTCCTGCATGTACACGAATGCCCAAGGCCTCCACAGTAAAAGCGCCAAGGTTCGGTTGCGCCAGGCAACAAACCCTTGGGATCTCATCTCCATAACCGAGACTTAGTTGCACTCAGGGATTACGGATGCCGAGATCGCGATTCAGGGTATGTCCTTGATCCGACACGATCGTCCCAGCAGGGGAGGTTGTGCTATCCTATATATCGTAACGACTTACAATGCGAACCACTGGATGATTCGGAGACGCGGGTCACCGATTCGTTATGGTGCCGTTTACGTCTCAGACACAAAGACAACTGCTTCGTGACAGTCGTATATCGCTCCCCATCGTCCACTCCATAGATGGATTCCCAACTAATATAATCACTGACGAAATGCTTGCTTCCAACTTACAGCCACGTTCTTATCTCCGGCGATTTCAACGTGCAAGACTTGTATAGCTCGGCATCCTCAGCGAAACATACAAGGCCGAACTGCGAAACCTTATCGCAAGTATCCCGCTCTACAATCACAACACCGCACCTACCAGGTACAGAGCTGATAACAAACCATCGGTACTTGACCTCGTCCTTACAAATGAGGAGCTCATGATCGACAGACCATTGGTAGACACTCCACTGGGGTTAAGCGATCATGTCACCATACTTTATAACTGTGTGTTACGCTGAATATCCTGAGGAACACACAGAACTAACACGTACTATCACACATTACATGTTGAACAACCTAGTTGAGACGACCGATTGGGAGTTCTTAAAAGGTGGCTCACCTGACAGTGCCTGGATTCAGTTTGTTGGACGCCTCAGCACTCTAATCGCAATTGTTTTGGAAACAAGGAGGGTTCGCTCCACCAGTCCCTAGTCTTGCGTCAGAAGTAGAACTCGCAAGCACATGTCAATAAGGGATGCAGCTTGGTACACTTACAGAGCTCGTCCTTGTCCCGAAACTTGGAGCGATTACTTGACCCAGCGCAACCACTGTAACATGCTTGTCCGTGAGGACAAATTGACTCACCAACAACATTTGGCCTGTAAATTTGCCAGCAACAAAAAGCTCCTATACAAGCATGTTAATACGATCCGAAAAGGGAAGCTTGGTATCCCCCCACTTAACACGCAAGTCGAAGTGGCACAGAGTGCCGAAGAGGCAGCCAACACCCTACGAATGCAGTATGTCCGCCAGTGTTACATACCCGCATCCCTATCCCCAACTTCAACACTCAATAACATTGATTTTACTGCCACAGCTGTGTTCAAGAAACTGCTCTAACCATGCACCTACAGCTCTCCCGGAACCGACTATATTCACCCAAGGGCGCTAAACGTAGCAGCAAGAACGCTGGCCGGGCCATTATCACATTTCTTACAAACGTACTTGGATAAACACATTGTGGGTACCATGTGGAAACATGGCTTAATCACTCCAATTTTTTAGAAGTGGGAATCGCTCGGAACCCGCCAACTATCGCCCAGTGGTCCTCCTCCCTGTGCTCTCAAAGATGATGGAGGCTATCATCGCTGAGGCTTTAGTAGACCATCTAGAATGCCACAACATCATAGCACCGGAGCAACACGGTTCCCTCCAGCACCGTTCATGCGCTACCAACCTACTAATTGCACGCAGTAGTTGGACGGAAGCGACCGTTACAGGAGGAGGGACAGGCGTCTTTTACCTCGACTTCTCCAAAGCCTTCGACCGACTGGGCCACCGCATTCTGCTTCACAGGCTCGAAAGCTATGGAGTTGGTGATCCTGTCCTTGGGTGGATCAGGAATTTCCTGCAGGATCGGCAACTGCAGGTCAGTGTTCGAACTGCGCTGTCCGATCCGGTTTATGTCGGATGTGGAGTTCCAAAATTATCAGTTCTGGGACTGCATCTGTTTCTCGTGTTCATTAACGAGTGTACGCATTTGCTTGCTTTAGATTTCTTGCTGTTCGCTGTCGATGTTAAGATATGGCGGACGATCGCCGACCCAGCAGATTACGCTACACTTCAGCGAGACCTGGACAGAGCGTATGGGTGGTCACCACAATCTGCTCCATTTTATTTCGGGGAAATGTAAGGTGGTTCACATTCGCCACCAGTCGAATATCACATACAAGCTTGGAGATCATGTCCTCCAAGCAGTCACTCAAGGGCGCGACAGTGGAGTACCAGTTCAGGCTGATCTGGGCTGCTCAGAACAATCTGAGAACGCGTCAAAGACCGGGAACCAACACGGCGGCGTGCTGCGGAGAGCATTTGGGCGGTTTGATCCCTCTGTCTTCGCAGTTGCTTAACACCTACGTGCGGTCTCATGGGGAATACGCAATCCAGATGTGCCACCCCTGGCACAAACAAGACCTTGCAGCGCTCGAGACTGCACGGCGATGAGCCACAAAGCACTTCAAAGGGTTGTTCAATCTTCCTTATCAACTTAGACTGAGGACCCTAAAAGTATACAGTGGCCCGTACCAGCGCCTACGTGGCGACCTTATTATGGCCTACCAGATTCTGAGAAACCCCAACCACGTCTGCCGTCACCTACTACAACTGAGCCACGACACGAATTTGAGGGGCCACCAGTTCAACTTATCCACGCGATCCAGTCAGCTAGAATGTCGACAGAACCTTTACTCTTTTCGTGCGTGCCAGCCTTGAAACGCCCTCCCAAATTACTTTGCTTCCGTCCCCACCTGTGTTTAAAAAGCGCCTTGATGTTGCCCTAACCCACCTACACTACGAGATATAGCCTGTGTTTCTCGCCAGAAGATATAATGCGACGAACGTTGCACCATCAGAATTAACCTACACAACTCTGGTTGGCTCTTTGTGCGTGCTTCTCTATTAACACTGTGGTGAATCCAACAAAAACGATTTCCATTTTATCTCTTCGTTTTCTATTCACCATGTTGTGGTTCCCTTTTTGGCCATCCTACGGGATTTGCTAGGCATCCCCTTTTGTGCCTATGACATACCACTATCCCATCCGTTCTAGATAACCCACTGACGCGTACTGCTTGCTCGATTTAAACGTGCTTAGCTTGGTCACTGCATCTAATCAGTTGGATAGGTAACTTACGTGCACCCCACTTTTCGACAATACCGGACTCTAGGATTTACTTTGGATACACTTATGAATGGACTCGAGAACATTATGGACTTAGACACATGCACTCAAGCAGACAGGGAAATTGTATCGAATAAGCACCGGGTTACCGTTCTTATTCCTTTCGAATTTGGAGCATCGCTATTTCTAAGTATAACTCGAAGTGCGATTGGAATGGAAAACAGTGGTTTTCATTACTTTCCCTTAATCCTCCCCCGTTTAATCTTAGAACAACCAACTTAGTCATCCGAAGGACTCCCTAAAGCAATCATTATTATCTACCTTAGCTCACATTCCTTTTGTTTTTGAAAAAATACTGGCTACGTATAAACGACAACAATCGACGTGACTAACTGTATTCATCCTCATTGGCTATATTGCTCACCTATAATTCTTCCTGGATTTCTGCGAAAAGATTTCACATTGTACGTTCCACTAAGCTCATTTCCGGGTGTAGTGAATTGGCTAGTCTTTACTAAGCATTTTAATGGATGTGACAACTTTTCATGAAAGGTTTTAGACGACTATTTTCACACCCTTCACGCTGATTTATCTGAAACTTTCTC
Source organism: Dicrocoelium dendriticum (assembly GCA_944474145.2). NCBI lineage: Eukaryota > Metazoa > Platyhelminthes > Trematoda > Plagiorchiida > Dicrocoeliidae > Dicrocoelium > Dicrocoelium dendriticum. The sequence goes on from OX104064.1 coordinate 33,984,669, forward strand.
CTGCTCGTCTACTCACTCTAAATTAAATGTTTTCTTTTCTCACACATGTTCTCATAACGTATTCATCCCGTTTTCTTATGGACTCCAAGAAACTTCTTAGCATTACGTGTGGACGCCTACTCGAGTGATGTGTATGCATGTTTTCTTCTTTTCACGCTTTTATTGCGATTTTATGCTAATATTATGCCTCATTACCACTGCAGCGCTAGTGTACAAATGCTGAAAATGTTCCCAGTCCGGTTCATAAAGCCTATTTTGACTGACTGACTGTCTTCTTATCCCTCATCGTGATCAAACCTACTTTTTCGCCCTTATCAGGCTTGCAGTCCATCCAAGGCATAAGAAGCATTTATGTGGTAAATTCTGCTCTGCATTATTATCGATCCCCCACCGTATTTTCTACTCAATCTGGATGGGGGCTGAATCCAAACCATGCATTCCAGTATCATGTGAGCCCGTTGAATGATTGTGTTGGACCTAAAGAGATGGAAAGTGCTCAGTACTGAATACTACGGCATACTTCAGCAGAATCTCAGCCGCTTCTCCATGTTGTCTGTGTTAATTGAGTACTGTTCCAAACCACAAACCCGTAGTTGTTTCACACTGTGACTTCATCCATCCATTTTCCCATCCAATGAGGCTGGTGCTCCAAAATTAGTGTGGGTCAATAGACTGACTACATATGAACATTTTTAACTAAAAATACCAAGAAATACCGCGGTTCTTCCCAAAGGGTTATTCACTAATTTCTACGTGACACCCTCCTGTATAAAATTTTTGCCCGAATGCCGCTTAGCGCGGAGAAGCTTGCGCACCCAGAAAGCGACCGACTGGGCAATCCATGTTCACTCATCTAGGGTTCTGCAGCAGATTCATAATGAGTTGATTTTCGTATGTTGATCAGAACATATGCTGTACCTGCCTTCCTGTCTACCTACCTTCCTCCTCTTGTCTCCTAATAATATGCAGAGTTAGTCTCTGTAAGATGGCGGCGGATTTTGTTGTTACTGTAGTCCGAAGAAGCTAGTTGGAACACTGAGATTTTGCTGCTGATCGTTTTTCTAATGGGATGGGGAATCGACCATAACAGGAGTAATAAGTAGTATATTTCTCGACGGTGCAGTGCACAGACCAACTACCTGTTCTGCTCAATTATGTACAGCACACTCACATGGTAGAGAAAGTTTTCTGAGTTTTACACCCTGATGCACCAAGTCGATCTAAAGCGTGCCTTCAGGATAATTTGCAGGGTCCCCCAGCACCAATCAAGAGGTTTGCGCCTCCGTGCGCTCGTGACAGCTGTATCGATTTGCATTCGGTTGTTTCAACCTTCATTATGCTCGCAAAATAAGTTGCTCCATGCCTTACAGCTTCCCTGGCCAGCTAGAACGAACGATACTGAGGTCGATTACCACAGATCAAGCTCGATAATATGCAATCGACCTGTCAGATCAATGGTCAACTTTTAGCCTCTCTCACTGATCCGTTAATTAACTATGTAGCTTGACCCAATGAGTCGATTTCAGTTCATTATTTTACCCTTAAATATGATTGTAATGGTCTGAAGAGAATCATCGAAAACAATTATTCACCTATGGTCCCGTTCTTTTTACAAACTGGTTCTCAGGGAAGATTTTGCGATATTTAATTGATTAACAGCAATGTAAATATTGAAAGTGGCGCGTAGAAATAAATATAGGCGTTGTCAGTAGTTCGAGTAAACAAATACGACTATCCGAATTAAAACACTGTTTCACATGCACAACCAAAGAGTTCGTGTCATTATTTCGTTCGGTCACTTACTTTTCTCTATGTATGCTATATTATCTCACCCACACTCTGTTGAGCCGTTTCGAGGTCAAGCGTCTATACCGTTTTGTTCCGTTGTGCCTCCCGAAACTTCCATTTCTCTCCAGTGAACCCATAGCTATAAAACACACGGTTGGCATGAACTGCGAAATAGAGCCGCTGATTGGGATTTTCGTCCGAATTACGTCCATGTTTGTATATGTTTGAAATGTATGTTGACACTATTCGGCACTCTTCGTTACTCGGTGCATAATTAAACCTGAACTTTTTGAGCCAACACTCCTTGGGGGTTAACGGAGAAACCGATGGAACATCGCAACTTGAGACAGATCACTAGGTGCTTGCAAGAAATTCGGACTGAGGGCACATTTCAGAGACCTTACGTGGTCGCCTTAGATCGAGTGGCACAAACTTTCTAATGCGTTGTGTGTTCTTAAAAATCCATGAAACCATCTTCCTACCCGTCCTACTTTGTTGATCACTCAACGGTTTGTGGAAATTCTCGAGCCTTTGCGACAACAGCTTACTACCTACAGCCAATGTGAGAACTTCTAGCTCGATGAAAGCATCGGGGATGCTGATGTCATCTCGCTTTTTACCAAATTTCCGTTGAGTTTGGCAATCATTCTCATGTGGGATTACATAACGAGGTGAGGAAAAGAATTTCGCTTGCTTACGCGTATGCTGCATGCTTAACTGTTGCAATACACCTCGAAGGTACAGTTTCTTTTGAATAGTAACTACTGTTGGCAGAAGGGTGGCCCCTTGTTCAGTTGTTGGCGGATATCTTCATGGGAAAGTTGGAGAGAACCAAAATGAATGCGAAGATAAAGCTTTTGACCGCTACTATCGCTGCATGGAAAGAGTGGAGTGTGGGTGGTGGCTACGGAGGGCACATAATTTGCGTAATTGTTGTCATTTGGGGAGTGGCGAGTAAAACGCTACTGGACCCCCAAAAAGGTCGGAAGGGAGAAATACTGGGAACATTTCAACCCACTGTGAGATCACAGTTTGCTGGCTGTTGCATATAACCTACCTGCCTGTTAATCTTATTTAGGTATTGAAGAAGTTTGCGAGCATTTTGTTTGTACCAATTTCTCTCCTCCACATGAATTTCACTAGCAAGTGGTTCACATGTTATGGAGTGCACAGGTTGCATTTTCAAATGCTGCATGGTTGGTGATATGTCGATTGTCTGCAAGTTTCCAGTGGTGACAGCGTTCGGTGAAACGTTTAAAATAGCAGTGTTTTTATTGTGCTTAGGAGCACCCGTATAGATGCCACGTGAGGTTTTGCTACCACTGTTCTTTACAACATGGTTGTTCCGCAGTGTTTTATTTATTAGAGGTACACAGCTTTTTGGAGAGGAGGTTTTCGGTTTGGTACCAGAGCGTCTATGCACCTGGTTGATGAACGACAAAGTGTGAGTAGAAATAGTCGTCTGCACAATGGAATTTGTTTGTATGTTCGGGAACAAGTTACGCAATAATGGTGGGCTAACATGACACTGAGTGGAGTCAGAAGCGATATTTTTACGGCAGTTTCTATTTGATTTCGACGTTAGAGTTGATTCATTTTTGGTCAAAGTGTCGTCTAGTTCGACCAGGTGGGGAAGTTCCCTAGTTTCCGTGGGTAGCGGAACAAATTGCTCGCAAGCTGTTTGTCGGAAATGGGAATTTTCCCACTCCCTTTGTTAAATCTGGTTTCAGTACCATCGATATGTAATCATTCCTAATGGATAATACGCTTCTACTACAAATGCATTTTTCAGCAAGTGTTTCATTTGAAAATTTAAAAAGTATCGGACAAACCTGCTTCGAAGACTTCTTTCGCAGTCTCACGCAAAAATACTGCAGTCTTTTAATATGACAATCGTTGGCCACTGCAGAGGACATTGCCACAAGAGATAACTTTTCTGGTAAATTAAATGCTACTATATTTTTGGAGCGTTTAATGCGCTCATGAACCTCGAATGCAGCATGTATAAAATTCCCAACCGATCGAAGATGTTCCATGTTTTGGTGTATATGGAGTGTTAAAAAGATAAGCGAGTTAAATTGCTCTAGCACTTGGTACAGAGATTCAAACCTTTCGTTCAAGTCCTTCAGCCGTAGTTCAAACGCAGCAATCGTTTGAGTCGCTTTAGAGGGCGATCCTGCGCTATACTGTATCAGATGAACCTTATGAGAACTATCATTAGATTGCTTTTTTACTCTTACGCGCGATTTCGGCTTTATCTACATCTTAGATGATGATCCTTCATTTTTTCCGTGCTAACGGACGGGTTATAAGCAGGATGTTTTGCCAGCATTTCAGCGGCTTCCTGTCTGAGTTTCTTTTTTGACTGAGGTAACGAGCATTTTTACTGATTAGTCACTCGCTTTTAGATATTGTGAAATCTATTTTCTGTGAACAAGTTAGGCAATAGAGAACAAATTTCACCGTTTCAATTACAGTGATCGAGACAAATCTAACCAGTTATCGGTAAACCGCCGAAGATACAGACTAGGATTTTAGGGCTTATACGACGTATCTAAAGAGCACGAGAATTACACGGGTGCAAAAAGGCCACTGTTTCAGATGCAACGATCGATACAAACCAACCGTATGTGACCGCTCAATTGTCCAGATTCCGCACTGTGCACAGGTAGCCCTGAGGTCAACTCCGTGCCGTGCCGCGTCACGTTACGCCGCAAATTCAAATAAGCGCACAAGCACAAATCCAGCCAGACAGAGATTTGCGTGCGTCCGATAGAACGCGATTCGCAAGCGACGTGTGAACTCTTAGTCAACCAAGGCAGTGTAGGAAGATGTAATTGATTCTAGCCGCCTTATGCGCTATCGATAGAGTTTGTTTAGGTCTCTTGAAGTAGACCTCGCAATAAGCTTTCCGATAACCAAGAACCTTGATTAAGGTAGAAAAGTGATGCACTCGTAGGCGAACGACTGCGCTGAAACACAGACGAAATTGGAAACCGACGATAGACGTTGATCCGTTGATGGTATCCTCGAGAAAGTTTGCTTAATGGGAAGGCCTGATCAAACCCGATTGCATGAGCGTACCCAGGCCGATGTGCGAAAAGATTTGAATCCGAAGACTTGAAAATTCAGGAGCAACGAAAATATTCCGACTACCCTACACCTGGCAAAGGAAAATGCCTTTCCTCGGTAAGTGGCAACCGGGCGTATATAGGACGGGCCCAGGCCAACACCACTTATTCTGTACCATCTGTTGTTCTATGGAATTAGCCTGATTATCACTATCTAGTGCTGATCTACGCACATCATCGGTGCGCACACACTGATGCTATCTGACGCCAGCAATGCTGAGTAGGCAACAACCATCAACGCCTTGGAAGCGCCTCAAACCGAAGGGCTAGTTCTCACTCCCATAGAGTAAGACGGCTTTTACTGTTGTCTTACAAACACAGCCTTTTAGATAGAAGCTAACGCTTTTCGGACGCCACAGATATCGCAGAATCCAGAATGTCGTTCTTGCTTTTGCAATACGTGAATTGACTTCAGTCTTTATATGCCCATCGTTGCTGATTCAGCTGCCAAGTTAAATAAATCGATCAGCTACCTCCAGTTCCTCGCAATCGAGGGTCAAGAGTTCATCAAGTGGCTGGTGGTCTTGCAACCACACTACACCTGGAAGGTCAGAGTGCATGCCAAATGAGACCACTCTAAACAACATATACTGGATTGACTCAGCCGTCCCAACTTCGTTAAACAGCAAGACAATATGTTCCAGATAATCAATATCAACTAGATTCTCACCAGGCAACACCTCAACACCCGATCGTGAGGCTCCGCAAGAGAACACTCCATGACGGAGTCCACGACGAAGTTAAACAAAATAGGGAGATTGGGCAACCCTGACGAACGCCACTTGTTGCGGGAGGACATCTGGTAAGTCACCGCAGACCCTGACGGGGCCTGTGTTGTTCGAGTACATGGCACGTAAAATGTTCACCTATTTCCTGAAAACACCTTTCCGCACAAGTATTTTCAACAGAATGGATCGACCGACTGAGTCGAACGCACTCGTGTAACCTATGGACACAGCTACTGTCGACCTGCGGTACGTGTAGCGCTGCTCTAGCACCTGCCGCAGAAGGAATATATAGTCTCTACAGCAGAAACTTGTTTGCTGTTCTCTAATCCATGGTTCCCCTTTCCGCATTGATTCGACGAACGAGAATAAAAAACCAATAATTTTGTCACAACCGGCGTTAGGCTAATACCACTGCGGATGGCACAGTAGATGCGACTGATCTTCTTCTATATTGCCACAATAATCGATTCACTCGTTAACTTGCATGGCTAGGCTCGAAGAGTGGATCCATACACTCATTGTGGAGCGGACTACGGTCCAGCCACCACCTTGTATGCGCTTGATTCCCAAATACAGCGTGCTTGTGTTTGCCTGTGAAGGAGTGTGGGCCGGCTCCGTTGATGAAACCTGGCTCCCATCCTCATTGAATATGGGGTGTGTGGATGGAGCCGTGGGTGGTGCAGCGCAAGCCACCCATGGTCGCTCTATAGACGCAGGCGTCCTATGGCTGGCCACAGTGACAGGCAAATCTGAAACCGGATGCCGCCAACCATATATATTGGATGGCAGGGTCCGGTTTCGGATTTTCCTGTCACTGTGGCCACCCAAAGGAGGCCTGCGCCTATAGAGCGACCATGGGTGGCTTGCGCTGCACCACCCACAGTTCCAACCACACACCCCATATTCAATGAAAACCCGAAGGAATAAGACCCGGAGGCATGTGGATTGGAGCCAGGTTTCATCAACTGAACTGGCCCACACTCCTTCACAGGCAAACACAAGCACGCTGTATTTGGGAATCAAGCGCATACAAGGCGGTGGCTGGACCGTAGTTCACTCCACACTGAGTGCATGGAACCACTTTTCGAGCCTAGCACGGCCACAAGGGCCGTGCACCCCGTACCCTCCAGCAACGACCAACAGTCTCCGGGAGACAGTATAGACGAGCTAGTGGATAAAAGACACGTGGGCACCGTGTCAGCATGCACATCAAGCGCAGGCATACCGGCAATATCGACCAACAGCCAATCACTTGAAACGACAATATCAGATAAAATAAAGCGAATAATGCATCCAATTACGATGACATAACTCTTCGATAAATGAGCATATGAAATAACTTGGTTATGAACGAATCCGCGATAAGTTCAAGATGTCAGCAAATATATTTTAAGAAAATGCCACAAACGCGAAAATGTTATCGAAGTTAACTACAATTAGCTTAAGAGACGTGTGTAAGTTTATAGAAGATAGTTCAGGTAGACATTAATATGAGATAAACAAAGCATTAGGACAATATAGCAAACCCACCACCTGAAATAAAGAGACTCAGCATGCAAGCACGTGGTTAGTAAATCGAATGCAGCGTACCTACCGACGATGTGCCGGTTCTCTCTACCTTCTCAGCGAGACCCATCGTCGTTTCGGTGTTGGCGCCGAATGGCCTCGCTCATTGCTCACTAGGCCTGCCTGACCCAGGCACTCACGACCGCATGTGCTACAGCACCATGCGCTCGGTGTCCATGGAGTAAAACCCATCGGCGCCTCTCGTTACCGCAATTGCCGCTTCTTCTCTGCATCCCCGAAAGCTTTCTCTTGCATCTAGTCAGCGGCCTTCGTGATCAGATCGCGCCATGCACGCCGATCAACAGCCTTCAATTTTCATGACCTGCAATCAAGATTAGAACATCATAAACTCACCTTGATCACGTCCCAGTGACGAAGCTTCGGCTTCCCCGCATGCCGCTTCCCTTAACGCATCTGACCACATAATAGTTGTTTCGGTATCCGCGTCGAATCCGCACGCCACACATGACCGAGCCACCTCAGGGGTCTCAGCGAAAGTATGCGGTACACTGTATACATTCCACTTCGACGCAACACTTCCGCATCCGCAACTCTGTCGCACCAACCGGTGCGCAGAATCCGTCGAAGACACTGTTGATGGAACCGCTCGAGATATCGCACATCCCGCCGGTACATCGTCCACGTTTCGCTGTCGTATAGAATAGTCGACAGCACCATGGATTTGCACACCACCAGCTTCGTGCCAATGGTAAGCTGATGGTTGTTTTACACTCGGTACTCTAGCTTCCCGAATGCAGCCGCTGCCTTAAAGACACAGATATGAAGCTCACTATGAAGCTGCTGGTCAGTAGACATCACGCCCCCAAGGTAGTAGAAGCGGGAGGTGGTCTCAAATACCACATCACCAATGCTGATTCGCGGCACCATTGTAGATTGCACCTCCGTTGGAGGCTGAAAGAGACACAGATTTGCTAGTGAGCAATTTAAAACAATTAGTTCCCTTTAATAACCTGAATAACACCGAAAGTAGATGAACACTGGTAGATGCGCTCATTGCGTATCATCTCGTCAGTACTATTATGACAAAGGGAAATAATCAATGTAATCAAAGGGTGTCACCAGACTAATCAAAAGAATAATCAAATAGTGTCACCTGAGCAGTCACATGCACCAGGGTGAACGGCGGCTATCGCCCTATGACCACAGCAGCCGAAGAGCTGCAACCATTTGTTTGTGCACACATAGGGCCGGTCTCATTTGTTTTCTCTCCACGGCCTCGGCGAACCGCAAGAACCGCGAACTAGGATGACGCAGGAGAATCCGGAACGCCGAGACAGGGTTAACTCGATTATGGGACTCCCAAAATGTGCCTGTCTATTGATCACGCTGGTGGCTTACGTGAGCTCGGAGCACTAGAGGCGGGTTAGTTGACCTCCCGTTGAACGCAGTTGGGCAAATGTTCCTCCACTCTGGAATTCAAAACCCCTCAGTTCTGCCTATGTAACTGACTCCGCAGTCACATAAATTGATAAAATCAATGGGATTTGACGCCGATGGGTTCCTCTTTCTTGACTGAAGGTAACAACAGCTTCTGGGTTCTGATAATTGCGACCGCGTCAGCGGCGTAGTATGTTCTCTAGATGATAGAGTATAAACGCTTGTCTGTCCTCATTGTGGCAGCGTGGCCCTTAAGTGAAAGTTCAATGTAAACCTTTTTCTTAGGTGCTGTCGACACCATTTCTTTCGGAGGTCAAGCCTGACTGTGCTTCTCGATGAAACGTTTAGGGTAACCGTTTTCCATAAGTGTTCTGGTAATAGTCTCCATCTCCTCAGCCGGACAATCAGTTGAGCAAATTCGACTGGCACGGGAAAACAGAGTCTCCGGCAACGCACGTTTGTACCCCATTAGTGTCAAGCTCGTAAAGTGCAAGTATTGCCCAGACCATGTCGGCTTTCGGTATACAGACCGCCTAACGAGTCCGGTATCCGTTCGACTGATGAGAATGTCCAGAAACGGAAGGCGGTTATTTGACTCGAATTCACATTTAACTTTTAAACTGATGTGGACGCTGTTCAGCTGCCCGGCCAGGCATTCTATTTGTGTTCTAGAGGAACCGAAAACGATTATGTCATCAATATACCGCTTGTAAAAAGGTAGTTGCGAAATCTCCGCGCTCAGCTTTCTTTCAAGCATTATCATGAAAAACTCGGCTAACACAGGCCCCAGATGACTGCCCATAGCCACTCCATTGATTTGGCAATAAGAGATCTGTTGGAAACGGAATCCGACGTTTTCCATGCACAAGAACAGGGATTGCCTGAGTAGATCTGTCGGTATTTGTACACGTACATTTTCGACCTCAATCAGAGGACATATGTAAGCAACTGTTTCGAGTAATGTAACGTTACTAAACAACGATTGGACGTCTATAGAACACATAAGTTTGTCGGCTATGTTGATGTGATCTAGATCCGCAATGAGTGCGAAGGAATCCTTAAGACCGTGTGTATTGTAATGCTGTCTTAGTGGAGCTAAGATTCGCACTAGCCAACGCGCCAATTTGTGCTGTGGGGAGTACACTATTGATAAAATTGGTCTTAGCGATATAAATTCTCTTGTGGATCTTTGGTGAAGACTGTTTTCCCGTGCCGGTCGAATTTGCTCAACTGATTGTCTGGTTGAGGTGATAAAGACTATTACCAGAACACTTATGAAAAACGGTTACCCTAAACGTTTCATCGAGAAGCACATTCAGGCCTGATAGCCGAAAGAAATGGTGTTGACAGCACTTAAGAAAAAGGTTTACATTGAACTTCCATTTAAGGGCCACGCTGCCACAATGAGGACAGACAAGCGTTTATACTCTATCATCCAGAGAACATACTACGCCACTGACGCGGTCGTAAGTATCAGAACCCAGAAGCTGTTGTTACCTTCAGTCAAGGAATAGGAACCCATCGGCGTCAAATCCCATTGATTTTACCGATTTATGTGACTGTCGAGTCAGTTACATAGGCAGAACTGAGAAGGTTTTGAATTCCAGAGTGGAGAAACATTTGCCCAACTGCGTTCAACGGGAGGTCAACTAACCCACCGCTAGTGCTCCGAGCTCACGTAAGCCACCAGCGTCATCAATAGACAGGCACATTTTGGGAGTCCCATCATCGAGTTAACGCTATCTCGGCGTTCCGGATTCTCTTGCGTCATCCTAGTTCGCGGTTTTTGCGATTCACCGAGGACGTGGCGAGAAAACAAATTAGACCGGCCCTATGTGTGCAAAAACAAATGGTTGCAACTCTTCGGCTGCCGTGGTCATAGGGCGATAGCCGCCGTTCACCCTGGTGCATGTGACTGCTCAGGTGACACTTTTTGATTATTCTTTTGATTAGTCTGGTGACACCCATCGATTACATTGATTATTTCCCTTTATCATAATGGTGCTGATGAGATGATACGCAATGAGCGCATTTCCCAATGTTCATCTACTTTCTGGGTTATTCAAGTTTTGCTTGTGTTTACGGTGAGACCAAATTGGGCCGCAACCCCGAAGTCAGAGCACTATTCTTATGCAGCAATTCATCAGCGCTGTGTGCTAACAAGGTACAGTCGTCAGCAACTTACTTATAATTGTCTCACAAACTAAGGTTCTGGCACCGAAACGACCGATGTTCAGCAACCCACCATCAATACGGTGCTTCACACGAACACCGTAAGCACAAGCGGCATCAAAAGCACAAGACATGGTATGAAAATAAATAATTTACTGGGCAAGCGCTACACTTGCCTTGCTTCGGACGAGAGGTAACTGCAAATTCATCCGAGGTCTGTCCACTCAGCTGCACCCTCGCCCGCATACCACTGGGCAGAGATTTAATTAAATTCACTAAGTTACTCCGGCAACCACACTTACCCAACACAAGCCACATTGCTTCGCGGTTCACCGCCTTAAATGACTTGGTAAAATCAACAAAAAGCGAATACAACGGCTAGTGTTGTTCTCTACACTTTCTCTGGAACTGACGAGCAGCAAAGACCATATCTTTGGTGCTGCGATCCGAACGGTATCCACATTGCTAATATATATATATATATATATATATATATATATATATATGCCTAGTGAGCCATGAGTGAGCGAGCCACTCGGGGCCACTACAGAAGCGACGAAGGGTTTTGCAAAGTACTCAGAACCGGCGCAGCTTTTGTGGGTACGCTGCATTCGATTTACTAACCGCGTGCTTGCATGCTGTCTTTATTTCACGTGGTGGGTTTTCAATTTTGCCTAAATGCTTTTCTTTCTCATATAAATGTCTACCTGTACTCTATTCCATTAACTTGCAAACCTCGCTTAAGCCAATTGTATTCGATTTCCATAACATTTTTTGTGTTCGTGGCATTCCGTAAAGTATACTTTCTGGCGTCGTGAACTTATCTAGGATTCGTTTGTAAACAACTTATTTCATATGCTGATTAACTTAAGGTTTATGTTACCGTTTCCTTATGCATTAAACGAGTTATTTTCTTTGTCTCTCGCTCTCTCTCAAGTGACTGGCTGTTGTTTGATATCCCCGCTGTGGCTGCGCTTGATGTGCATGTTGACAAGGTGCCTACCTGTCTATTACGCACTACCTCGTCCATACTGGCTCCAGGAAACAGTTGGTCGTTGCTGGAGGGGACGGGGTGCACGGTCCTTGTGGCCGTGCTAGGCTCGAAGAGTGGTTCCATGCACTCAGTGTGGAGCGGACTACGGTCCAGCCACCGCCTTGTATGCGATTGATTCCCGAATACAACGTGCTTTACTTTGCTTGTGGAGAAGCGTAGGCTGGCTACGTTGAGGAAACGTAGCTTTCGTCCGCATGCCTCCCGGTCTTATTCCTTCGGGTTTACACTGGACTTGGGGTGTGTGATTGGAGCTGTGTGTGATGCAGCGCAAGTCACTCCTGGTCGCTTTGTAGGCGCAGGCGTCCTGTGGCTGGCCACGGTGACTGGAAATCCGAAACCAGATGCCACCAACCATTGATCTAGGGACTTGATATGTAATTGCCAATCGATCACTACCAGCTGCGGTGCATCGCCGGTGGGTGTTTGTTGAGCAGTAGGCTGGTCATCACACACGAAGAAGCGCATAAGTAAATTCAAAGGATTATTAAGTTGAGGATGCGAATTGTCGAAATTGTTTGACTAGCATGATTATGAATTGCTTATGTCGACTTGTAAATACTTTCACTACTTATTTGTCATTACTTTGAAGCCTTCTGTGCAACGTTTGGTGTGTCACACTTCTCAGTGTGTGTGTGTGTGAGAGAGAAGACTTGTCAACAACACCAGGTCAGGCCTTTTGGCCAGTTTCGCTGATTTGCATGTAAATCAACCATCGCCCGGTCAGTTCCGAGAGCAGTTTTGTTGGTCGATTTGGTTCATCGCTCTCTCATGTTATGCTGGACTTTTAACCGATTTATCCGTTATTCAGCGTCGCTTCCCGTTCCCGGCTGGACAACTGCCTTCTGGGAGATAGTCTAGCGATAGATGCATGAAAACTCACTCACTATCCGGTAGCACAGTCTTCAAACCAGAAGAGCTGTGTGATAGTTGCTTTGCATTCATCTGACCAAGCAGTTCAGTCAATGCCTCGCAAGCCAAACGTGGTCATAGGTTTTACAATCTAATCCCTTATCCTCAGTAATCAAAATTGAAAACATCCAATGGGTGGAGGCCTGAGTGCGGACAACATCAAAGCGCCCCTGAATTAAGAAACGTCTCCGTTTTGGCTACACATTATCTGATAAATCCTTTCTGCTGCGTCCGTTGCCCTTAACCCCTCCTATCAATTTCGCAAACACAATGTTAGGACAACAACACATACACGATGCGTCTTTTTTCGCACTCCATGACATCTTCCGGCTTAAAATTTACCCTTACTGTGTGCATCAAAGTGCACTCCTCTGTATGACTTGGCCTTTTCCCTATATCCAAGTGTTATGTCACTCCGTCTCCACACCGTTCTTTTGTGTGTTAACCCAGTGGTGGCAGTTCACATACCCATCGAAACCCGCAACTGTACTTACTACGTATTACATTTGCTGCCCACAGATAGTTAGAACACGACCTAAGTATCCAATTCGAATGTAGTCTCACTATGGAAACTGGCTGCACGTGTTTTCCAATTTCCCCACTGTCCCGGTTGAAAGTATATGTGACAATTCGTTAGAACCGCGGGTAGCAGGAACCCGAAAATGACATACAACACAGCTGACCGAGATTGTGATCAGTACGGTTTGTCTGGGTCAACTTGATACATCTTCGTTTGTTACTATTCGCAGTTCTACATCTCAGAATGACCAGCTGACAGCGACGCGTACCTCTATGTGGTTCCCAGAGATGTCTTGCGACGTACACTGCTTTTGATAAGGGAGAATATTACAACAAAACAAAACAAAGACAAACGTCTAGTGCATTCCACGTAGTAACCATGATGCGGCCAACGGGATGTATGTGTGTTCTGCTGCACTGTTTTTGAGTGAAACTATTCATAAAAGTACTTAACGCTTACTGATTTGCTTTACCTGAACTCATTAGTGTATCGATTCAATGGGACTATTCCTAATGCTTTAGAAAATTAACATCAATCAATTCGATGAGACTGCTGTTTTGTTAATCGGATATGGTTGTAGCACTAAGTTCTAGTTGCGCGACGCAAAAACTATGGGGAGCTGGAACGCTCATGTAGGCTCCTTTGAGAAGCTGTAGTTTATGGACACCATAACCTACGGTGCACTTTAGACTGTGCCTTGACCAGTTGGACACCGAGCCTTCTCTGAAACAGCCACTTCTTTATAAGGCCCCCGTAGCGACATTCCTCGCACAGCGTTGCTAACTGTCCAGGTTGAGACTAGCATGAGGGTTTAATGCTACTTTTCTGGACCATGGTTCCAAACAGCCAGTTGCTTCATCACTCCCTTCCTAAAGTGTTAGTAATAGTCGGAAGAAAAATTTCTTGCTGAGTTGGTGAATCTGAGGTAAGCTACTCATTCCTCACATTTCCTCACAGTTTCGTTCTGCTTGAACGCTTCAGGGGCACGAATTCTCCCCAAAACATTGGGTGGCGTTCTGACTTGCTGCCTAAGAAGATATACACGGGTGACGGGGGTCGGTGTTAATGGGACACCAGTTTGGTATTTCATACCTCGCCCTCCATCTCCACCCTCATTTCTAACAGGCAGTAGTCAACTTTGGACCTCGCACCTAATAATTATCACCGCGATAAAATTCCAGAGTTCTTTCACATAGGTGTCAGAAGGAAAAACTGGCGAACGAGCTCGGCTCGTTGGCTTACGATTCACAAGCCTGCTTGTAATCCGAGGGCGCGGCTTCGAGCGTGCGACTGTTGGTGTTTGCGCAACAGCGAAGCGTCGGTACTGCGTTCCGGCGTAATGCTTATGTCCCACCCCCCACCCCGCCCTTATATCATTCATTTCTGGCGTACTAGCCTGATGAGGAACCGCTGAAAACGAGCTTGTTCGTTAACTTTTGTTTTGCCTTTTATTACTGTTTTAAAGTTAGTAGTTACATTACTTACCAGTAATAGCATTAAACGGTTGATTGGTTGGCAATAGGCTAAACTACTTACGCTAAACTACTTCCCACTATGCCTCGGCAACTTGCATCGAAGTGAGAGAGGAGCAACGCATATAACATAGCATACTCATTACTTTGCACACTTGGCCAAATGAGTAAATTAAGTAAGTACGGGGTTACAAATCCGCTTTACTTTTGGATCCAATCTTACCTTGTAGGACGGTCGCAAGTTGTGGATATCAATGGTTATATATCTTCACCTCGTCCGGTTACCAGTGGAGTGGTACAGGGCAGTGTCTTAGGCCCGTTACTCTTCCTACTGAATATAAATGACCTTGTTTCTGTTATACAATTTGGGAAGCCTTATTTGTTTGCTGATGATTGAAAGGTGGTTTACACGTTCCCAGGCTCTCAGCGTACCGCTGAATTTAACAATATCCAAAGCGACTTGAAAGCCATTGAGAGATGGGCTGATATGTGGCAGATGACATTTGCAACATCGAAGTGTAGTATTTTATCGTATGGACGTCAGATAGCAGCAGAAGTATTCAGGCTTCATGATGAAGTCATTCTCATCAGCCAGTCTGTTCGTGACTTAGATTTAAGATATTCTAGTTCGTTAAACTTTAGCGAACATACAAATCATATCGTGAAATAGGCTAAGCAGTCGGTCGGGCTCATATGCCACCTGCTAACCTTGAAAGAAACCAGACTAATTGCTTTCAAAATCAGTATCTGGCCTTTGCTTGAATATTGTTGTGCTGTGTTCAGTAACTTGGGAAAGGCTGACTTGAGAGCCATTGAAAACGTCCAACGCGCCTTTGCGAAGCGCATATTTGGCTGTTCAACCGCTCTTTCATACAGAGATAAGTGCAAGCAATTGAATCTTGAACCTCTGTGGTTACGAAGAATGCAACTAAATCTGTGCTTCCTCCACAAACTCGCGTGACGGAAAGCATAGGTTGGAACCTATCAATTGCACTTTCGGGAAAACACCATTTATGAACTGCGAGATAATGAATGCATATTCTATTTACCTAAATTCAAAAGCAGTCTAAGGAGAAATTTCTATCTTCTTATGTATGGCTCCATATGGAATAAGCTGCCAAAAGGGGTTAGATGGATTGAACATTTTTGCATGTTCAAGAAAATGATAAAGGCTTATCTGTCAACGGTCAGAGCGAAATGGATCTTAAACATTCAACTTGATGATGAAAAGCTGTGTGAAGAAGGGCCGGATCATCTATGATACCGGAGAACATCAACTCTACTGCACCAGAGAAAACTTGATCAGCTAGGATGAGCTGCTACAAACCGCTTCTTATGCTATTCCTTAACGTTACCTTCCATGCGGTTTTACTCCCATTAAACTTAATTCATATCAACTATCTTCTGTCTAAAACCGAGAGCAAAATTATTTACTGGTGTGACGTCAGGAACTATTTTCGTAATTTTCCCCACAAATTGGTTAATTCGTAATATTGTTATGCGATCACTTTCGCTACATTTGTTCTCCAGTGCTAATCATTTCCCCTTCTTTTCTGAAGTTAACAGTCCAGAAACATATACTTGAATTCAGTGATGGCAATAACTGATTCCCTATGCGACTTTTGCCTATGGACAACTCGAATAGAATGATCCGCATGACGGACTGGGCTGAGCCTTCATGGCCCATAATACATGTACAAAGGCAACTCTAAAAAGTACAGAACATATGATATACAGATGATGGCTCATATGCTAATATGCCACACCGGCACACGGCCAGTTATTGCATGGAAGTGCGAGCGAAACCTTTCGAGGGAATACCTTGCATGGAAGCAGGTCCCCTGGGGATGGCTCCACAAGTGGCCGTATTACTTTAACTGGACATCTGTTTAAATCTGCTTACGTTATTGCTCCTGGTTTTTAATTTCTTTAGTGCCTTAATCCTGCCAATTAGTTTAGTACCTGTTTTGGATCCATTGTTAAAAGCGTGAACAAATTGATTATTTTTTTGCGATCCTGTTGTGCACTTTGATCAGACCACATAGTTGGATTGCACCTCGAGTCACCGAGGAATATACCATTTATTTATTTATCTCTTGCCATAGGTAGTCGAATTTAGTTCAATCTGCATATTTCGGGGGGGGGGGGATGAGTATTTCGAATTAACCTCAACAAAATGAAGCGTGCGTGCAATGATTGTCTGCATGTGTAGCGCCAGTCTGACTGGTCTATCTACAAAGAAGTTGATCGCAACCGCTAGGCTTTACTAAATATAAAGGACCAAACTAGAGACGGGCTCATCGAATCTATTGACTTTTTCTTAATTAAAAAACATGCTAAAGCCCAGTCTCCAGTTCAACTCCGTTCGGTATTCTCCATTCGCATAGTGAACGATACTATAGTAACCGATGCACGTTACTGATGCTATTGATGTTTCGACCCTCAGTCTAGCTTTGATCATGTAAAACTTGTCAGTGGTCTGAATCATGGGATTTGGCATTGGACGCGCACCCATGTCAGTTAGTATCAGCAAGTAACGCTGGGATTACTGTGCGAACATCCGCTGGGTTTCTGACATTTCAGTGTGTAAAGCCGAACTCAGGTAATGGTAGCGACAGTTGCCGGCAAAACCAACCACAGATACCGAGTATTCGAAGCGAACATTGCCGAACACAACGTGTATTTTACGAGCTACAAGGAACTGGAAGTCTATCAGCGAAGCACGGATCGATGAACCACACGACTTACAGGGAATCGAAAGTGAACGCCAACTAGCATCAGTAAGACAAACGGACGGTCAGATGAAACAAACAAGAATAAAGCCAATTGTCGCGATATACTGAAAGCGTAAATGTTTTACGTTCACTACAGGGGTCTCCCTCTAGAAGGCTGAAGGAGAGTAACCTTCGCTAAATGTCTGGTGGGGGGACGCTTTGCAAAATGAGGAGTCGAGTACGGATAGAAGGCGAATGGACGTAGAAAGGGAGCTCGTGAAGTTCGCTTGGTCCGGTATTCTTTGTTATTTATTATTTGGGTATGGACCGGAATGCATCATCCGCTGGCAGTCGGGGCGGGCTGGTCCGACTGCAAAAATATGGCTATTCCAGAAAAAGGCCGACAGGACATTTCAACCACTGCAGACCCGACGATGCGCTTGGAAGGTGTCGCTCTCCTTATTACACCCCAGTCCACCACCAAAAACGGTCCACGTCCCAGGAATGATTCCAGACATCATCTCATGGCCGTTGTAAGCAACTGTAGAGTGGGGAAAGGCAGTCGCTTGCAAAGGTGATGAGGCCTACACTTCGAACATCTGGGCTAGGTGCCACGTTGTTTCAGATGACTTGGACTTTGGATGTAAAGCTCGTGGGGTGAAACATGTTCGGGACAGGTGGCGTGACGTCGTATGGAATACGAAGCAAAAAGAGTGCACTATTTTGGTTTTTCAAAAGTTTTAGTGTGCTGTCATCGTTTTACAAAACATTTGTGAATTAAGCACACGACTACCATAAAAGATACACATGTTAAGTAAGATAACAAAGGTTAACAGAATCGGAAATACGAACGGGCCATCTGACATGTCTACCGCGCAGGTCAGGATTGGGACTGGACTTCTGGGGGGGGGGGGCAAGTGTAACAGGTCTGGAGTGATTGGTTTACAAGACACAGTTGCAGGCAGGTGTACCTGTACAGTCGTACGAGGTAAGTTTGGCGGCGGGTCCTCGAAGAATGCAACTTTGAGACGCTCGATGTACACCGCTACTCGGTGACCACTCTGGTTTGTGGCAAAGTGTTTTGGGGTTCGCTGTAGAGCTCTGAAGGGGTCGGTGTAAGGAGGCTGAAGGGAACGACGCACTGTATCTGTGCGAACGAATGCGTGTGTGCAGATAAACAGTCAATTATGTAGTTGCGCATCTCTATTCTGCTCACAAGGAGGGGTTGGACACAACGAACGCAGACATTGAAAGGGAAGATACGAAGTTTGACGGTGGCATCCACGAAGGCGAGGGGCTGAAATTAACTCTCCTGACAGCTTAAGTGTTGTGCCATAAACCATTTCTGCTAGTGTGCACTGCAGGTCAGCATTGGTGCTACTGCGGATACCCAGAAGTACCAGTGAAATGTTTTCACCCCAGTCAAACTCAGAAGTGGCACAATGCGAAGACTTAAGCTGTCGATGAAAGCGTTCGAGTAGGTATTGTAATCGACGTTTCCGTCTGCCCACACATTTACGCCTTCCCAACACCTGCATGAACTCTGGTCGTTACCGACATTGCCTAGTTTGGCGTTTCACTACTCATGTTTCCCCTGTGTCTGAACTTTGCATCATTCTATTCAGCGACACCACCCCCTGTTTGTACTGGGTTCTCACTCGTCTACATTTCTACCGTATCCCGTTTCTCTATGTACGTTTCATTTCTAATGACGTTGACATCATCCACTCGCTCGTGCGCCCTTCTTATGTTGTACTTTGCTGATTGACAGGCGAGGCGATCTTGTATTGATCGGAGTCGAGTCTCATTGGTCGGTGCCCACATATCCTTATTGGTCAAATTGCACAACCTGTGTGTACACCTTTACATGTTTCACTATTCTCTGTTGAGATCATTCGCTCGTCTTTTGGTTCACTTATCGGTCTGGGGATTTGACCTAGAGATTACTTCTGTATTGAAGGACCTTTTGGTTCATTTGAGTGTGGGAATCGTTAAGGTATTCGGCTGTTTTTCTATGCATATTTTGTTCTATTGCACCGTTATCTCGGTTCCGGTTTTGGTTCTCGTTGATTTCAAGGAGGGACACGCGTTGTTTTAACTCCCAAGCGTTTTTGCCGCTTACAGGCATTAGCTTCGGTGTGATATGCCATCCTATGCATACACAGACAGCCAAGGAATTTGTAGAACATATCTTATTGTGAAGATTCGAAAGGCGTTCCACGATCGTTGTGACAGAAGATAGGCATCTGTAATTTTAGACCTAATGATCCGTGCATTCGGATACAAGCATGGCTTTTGGCCATCTAGTGAAACAGTCGAAACATGTCAGTATGTATACGAATCTGCGAGAAGGAGACAAGTGTTCTACCAGGTCTAGGCGTACGCGGAACCGCGAATCCGGGGCAGAGAATGAGCCGAGAGGACTGCGGGTGTATCGATGTACTTCGGAGTGCTGGCGGTGAAGACAAGCTCGAGTCCATTTACGAACGTCTTTTTCACGCTTGGCCAACTGAAACGCTCGGGGACCAATTTTAAATATGCTAGAATCCCAGCACGAGACAATGAGTGAAGGGTGTCGAAGAGTGTGCGTCTGAAGGAGGCTGACACTACGGGTCTACGGAAATTGTGGATGTGTCACAATGGATAGTACCGTCCGTGCTTGGTTAGAGGAAAGGGTTGCACAAACAGTGTAATGGACTGCAGTGTTGTTTGGAGGTCTTCGTCTTGGGCCCGAGTCGATGCCATGTCGGCGAGCTAGCTGGTAGGCACAGTGAAGTGTGAGGTTAATGCGAGGGAAAGCCTCAGCTACGGGGTTGGAGACACCTGAAACATGACGTGTGTTAGCAGTGAACTGCGTGGCAAAGCCTAAGTGTCTAGTTTCCTGTGGTGAATATTTGTCAGCGGGTACGTTAAAGGCGAAAATGAGAGGCTTGTGATCAGTGTAAATCGTAAGATCCCGGTCTTATAATGTTTGTCGCAGGTGACGAATAGTCAAGTAAATGGCAAGCAGTTCTCTATCAAACGTGCTGTAGCGGAATTCCGTTGGTTGCAGGCGTTTGGAGAAGAAACCGAGTGGTTGGCATTGCCGACCAACACATTGTTGGAGAAAAGCTCCTACCGCAACGTCTCTAGCGTCAGTTGTAGAAGAAATGGTAGCAGACGGTTCGGAATGAGCGAGGAGAGCTATGTTGGAGATATCATCCTTAATTTCGGTAAAATTCGTGTGTGTTATGTCGAGAAAAGCAAACTTACGTTCGTTTTCCATGAGGAAATCAGTCAGAGGGTGCATGAGTTGAGCGCATCGTGGAATGAAACGTCGGTAGTAGTTGACTAGAGCACCAAATTAACGTAGCTGCTTAAATTAAGTCGGAACTGTAAGTCTTTAGTGGATTGAACCTTGTCTGCAAGAACCTCGATGCCAGCTGGTGAGACGAGGTGGCCCAGAAATTCTACCGCTGACTTATCAATTTAGCACCTAATCGGGTTAACGGTGACGCCGTGTTGGGTCAACCGTCTTAAGCGAGATTGAAGATACTCTAGGTGTTCTTCATCAGACGAAGCGGCCAGTAGAATGCCGTCGATGTAAGGATAGACGAATTCTAGGTGACGAGTGACGTCGTGGATGAACTGCTGAAATGTTTGTGCGGCATTGCACAATCCGAAAGGCATTTTTGAAATTCGAACAAGCCGAGGGGGTTATGATGTCTGTTTTACTTATGTCTTTTTCCTCAACAAGTATTTGATGATAGGCTCGAACAAGACCGATTCTACTGAAGGCCGTCTTACGTGTGAGGCATGCAGTGAGTCCTGCATATTGCGATGGGGTACCTGTCGCGGACCGTAAGTTTGTTCAAGGCCCGGTAATCATCCCCAGTCGCCAGATTTCTTTGGGACCATATGGAGTGGAGAGGATCAACGGGTATCAGAAGAGCGGATCCATCCAAGTTTGAGCATGTGCTCAAGCTCCGCGCTAGCTAGTTTCAGTTTCTCCAGCGAGAGTCTGAGCGGGCGTGAAGAGACAAGTTGGTCGTTAGTACGGATATGGTGCACGACCTGAACTTCCACAGGGAGAACTGCGTTCACTGGCTGAACGAGCTTAAGATACTGAAAGAATACATCTATTTCGCGTATTCTCACTAGCAGTTTACCTACAGGTAATGGAATGGCTAGGTTGCATACAGCCATTCAAGATGTAACGTCATTGGGTAATTGAAAACGGTCGGAATTCATCTGAACACCTACTTTGTGTTCTAAACAAATACCATCCCGCGATCGAATTCACTGCTGAAACCGAATCTTCCGGTGCCTTCCATTTTTGGAGCTTAACCTGGTAAGAAACCCGAATGGTAAACTCATTCGATCTATGTGCAGCAAACCTACATGGACAGGACTGTACCTTGACTTTAACAGTTTCTGCCTGTGAATCGCAATCGAGCTCTAGTTCGTACTACTTTGCAAGAGCTCACCACAAAGATAAGTTTGAATATGTCAACAAAATACGGGATCTGAACATAGAAGTGAAACACATGGTCTCATATGATGTGTGCTGATTGTTCACAAAAGTTCCCTTAGAAGAGACTCTGCACATAATATGCGCACTTGCCTACAAAGTTGGGCTTGCAGCACACCATCTGAAATCACTACTACATTTTTCACGAAGGACGTCCAGTTTAGGTTCGATGGCACCCTGTATCGACAGATTGATGGTGTAGCCATGGGCAGTTCACTTGGGCCTGTCTTAGCTGATATCTTCAAGAACCATCTGGAAAACACTAAGCGACGTCCTCACATACAAATTGTGCATTCATTTGATCGCTACATAGTTGACACTTTCGTCGTTGTAAACACTGCTGAACAAGCAGAACATCTAGTTTGTTCTCTAAACAACTGCTATCCCGCGATCGAATTCAACGCTGAAAACGAATCTTCCGGTGCCATCCATTTTTTAGATGTTAACCTAGTAAGAAACCCGAATGGTAAACTCATTCGATCTGTGTACCATAAATCTACATGGACAGGACTGTACCTTGACCTTAACAGTTTCTGACC
This sequence comes from Dicrocoelium dendriticum, assembly GCA_944474145.2. NCBI lineage: Eukaryota > Metazoa > Platyhelminthes > Trematoda > Plagiorchiida > Dicrocoeliidae > Dicrocoelium > Dicrocoelium dendriticum. The sequence continues at coordinate 34,007,170 of OX104064.1, forward strand.
TGTGAATTACAAACGAGCTCTAGTTCGTACCACTTTGCGAGAGCTCGCCAGATCTGCTCAGATGAAACAATCGAATGCGAGCTGTAACGCTTCTCCTCGACAGTACGTGAAAATGGATGTCGGGAGAAGTTCATAGCGCGGCACTCAGACGCGAACGGGAAAACCAGGAACTAACTAATGACCCATGTAACTAGGGAAAAAGTGTTCGTAACGCTACCACTCAAAGGAGACCAGAATGACAGGAGATTCCGGTATAAATAAATAAGTAAATAAATAAGTGGTATATTCCTCGGCGATTCGAGGTGTAGTCCAACTATGTTGTCTGATCAATGTGTACAACAGGATCGCAAAACAATCGACTTTTCTCGCTTTCTATAATGGATCCAAAACGGGTGTTAAAGTAATTGGAAGGATTAAGGTCTTAAAGAAATTAAAAAACGGGAACCGTAACATATGCAGATTTAAACAAATATCCAGGTAAAGTAATACGGCCACTCGTGGAAACGTCCCCAGGGGATCTGCTTCCATGTAAGTTATTCCCTCGAAGGGTTTCGCCCACACTTCCATGCTATACCTGGCCGCGTGCCGGTGTGGCATAGTAACGGATGAGCCATCACCTGTTTATCGTATGTTGTGTTCTTTTTCGGGCTGCTTTTATACATGTATTATGAGCGATGAAGCCTCAGCCCTGTCCGTCATTCGAATCATTCAGTTATGGCACTTTTTTACATGCCAGTCAGTTTGTGGCAATGTGTCTTGCATAGGTAAAGTCTTTTATAGTCTGGAAGCTATAGTCCGTCACCACAGGAGATCAGTCAAGTCGTGACCAACAATGAAATAAGGAAGAATGTAGAAAAGGAGAATTATGTGAAAGTGGTACTATATCGTTAATGTAAAAAAATAGGCAGGTATGTTTTTTTTACATCGGCGTAAAAATGGATCATACGATCATACGATAAAATTGTGGCGTAACAGCCGGAGGCAGATAACTGAACGACTTGTCCATAGGCAAATCCGTTATTGCCATCACTGAATTCCAGTATATGTTTCTGGACAGTTAACTCCAGAAAAGAAGGGGAAATGCTTAGCACTGCAGAACAAATGTAGCGAAGGGGATCGCAGAAGAATATTACCAATTAATCAATTTGTGGGGAGCATTACGAAAATAGTTCCCGACCCCACACCAGTAAATAATTTTGCTCTCGATTTTAAACGGAAGACAGTTGGTATGAATTAAGTCTGAAGGGAGTAAAACCGCATAGAAGGTAGCATTAAATTATAGCATAAGAAGCGGTTTGTAACAGCTCATCCTAGATGATCATGTTTTCTCTCGTCCATTCGAGTCGATGTTCTCCGGTATCATACATGATCCGACCCTTCTTCATACAGCTTTTCATCATCAAGTTGAATTTTTAAGATCCATTTCACTCTGTCCGTTGACAGATAAGCCTTTATCATTTTCTTGAACATGCAAAAATGTTCAATACATCTAATCTCTTTTGGCAGCTTATTCCATATGGAGCCATACATAAGAAGGTAGAAATTTTTCCTTAGGCCGGTCCTGAATTTAGGTACAGAGAATATACATTCACTGTCTCACAGTTCATAAATGGTATTATCCCGAAAGTGCAATTGATAGGTTCCAATATATGCTTTCCGCCACGCGAGTTTGTGGAGAATGCGCAGATTTAATTGCGTTCTTCGTAACCACAGAGGTTCAAGATTCAACTACTTACACCTATCTCTGTATGAAAGAGCCGTTGAATGGCCAAATATGCTCTCCGTACAGGCGCGCTGGGCGTTTTCAGTGGCTCTCAAGTCACCCTTTCGCAAGTTACTGAACGTAACACAGCAATATTCAAGCAAATGCCTGATACTGATTTTGAAAGCAATTAGTCTGATTCCTTTCAAGATTAGCAGATGGTATATGAACCCGACCGACTGCTTAGCCTATTTCACGATATGATTTGTATGTTCGCTAAAGTTTAACGAACTAGAATATCTTAAACCTAAGTCACGAACAGACTGGCAGATGGGAATGACTTCGTCATAAAGCCTGAACAATTCTGTTGCTATCTGATATCTGTACTCCCGAACACTACACTTCGATGTTGCAAACATCATCTGCCATATATCAGCCCATCTCTCAATGGCTTTAAAGTCCCTTTGGATATTGTTAAATTCAGCGGTACGCTGAGAACCTGCGAACGTGTAAACCACTTTTAGATCCGCAGCAAACAAATAAGGCTTCCCAAATTGTATAACAGGAACAAGGTCATTTATATACAGTAGGAAGAATAACGGGCCTAAGACACTGCCCTGTACCACTCCACTGGTAACCGGACGAGGTGAAGATATGTAACCATTGATATCCACAACTTGCGACCTTCTTACTAGGTACGATTTGATCCAAGAGTTAAGTGGATTTGTAACACCGTACTTACTTAATTTATATGGCAGCTTTTTGTGTGGGACTCTGTCAAACTTTTTTTGCATGTCGAGGAAGATGACAATGCACTGAGAACCTGAGTTAATTGCTTCAGTTAAATAGTTAAGGAAGTCAATTTGACAGGTAACACACGAGCGTGACTTCAGAAAGCCATACTCTGAAGGTGAGAGAACTGTGTGCGATATTAGGAACGAAACCAAATGTTCCTTAACAACTCTCTCTGGCATGTGTGAGAGAATGGCTGTGTGACTAATGGGGCGATAGTTCCGGATGTCAGTATTCGACCCGGACTTATGTCTCGTTACAACCGTAGCCGTTTTCCAACGTTCGGGATATTGACCAGACTGGAGCGACAAAGTGATATTCAATAATATAAGAAGGATATCCTTTTCAACATGTTTAACTAAAGCAGAAGAGATCCCATCGGTGCCAGGTCTATAAGATAGTCGTAGACAGATAATCATACGTTTTATCGTTGCGACACTAAGCTCGATCGCTGAGACTTGTTCAGAGAAGTTAAACGAGGTTGACACTTCCAGGGTTTCTTTTTCAAGGTTAAAAGATTTAGCAAAGTATGAGTTAAAGGCTTCTGCCATAGCAATTGGGGAATCAATGCCTTCGCCTTCATGTATGACGGTGTGAGAGGGTAGGTCAGTTTTGCCGGCTCTCCTTATTCTCAATAATGTAGTCACCAGTGGACTTGTATTACTACTATTTACAGCTCGTTGTTCTTCCTGCATGAGACGGATGTGGTGTTTAATATCCGTCTCAATTATAAGGCGTTGGAGTCTCCGTAATACGCTGAAGTCGTGAGTACGTTCATATGTTCGAGTTGGCATTCATATTTTCCGCTTGTCCTTTACGTTAGTAGCGCACTTAGAAGTGGCTCACGTATTATCACGGGAGGCAAGTATGCTTAAGCACATAGTCACATTGTCATAGAAAATGTCAGAGGCTCCCTTACTGTCAGACAAAAGAAATAAATAATCCCAATTTTGGACCCTGAGCAGAGTAGAGTAATCTACTCAATTAACATTTTGTAGGAAGCGTGGAACCACCGCATGCTCACATGCTGTGTTATTATGCTGCTGAGCTTGTTGTAGTGCACCAAGTTTGAAACTTTCTGTTTCAATCCAACTTGGACAAACGTGACTCTCGAGTTACCGCCTCATGCATTTATCTGTTTCACTTTACTTGCGGTAGTGAGCACGTCGGCCGAACGGGGAAGAGACGGTCCACAAGGATTTTAGAGCATATTCCGCTAAACCTAGTCGCGAATGGTCCGAACTTGCCCACCAGTTCAATCGCCCGACACACACTTGACTGCCCCATGTTTGAAAACCCGCGTGAATCATTTAGGATAATCAGTCGAGAGAGCGTAGCTCTCCTGCTTCAGTTCGCTGAGGTCTCGGCAATTAGGCGGCCGAAACATGATTCATGTAAACAGACGTAGTTCGTCGTCAGTCTCACCCTCTCTTAGTGAGCCTGGTGGCCACATTCCTCTAAGCGGAATGCCGGCCAGCATCAGATGAACTTTGACCGTTTTCGATTATCCAAGGAACTTACACTTTGAATGTCTCTGTATGCAACATAGCCATTCCACTAATTATAAGTATACTAAGAGAATAGTTAAATACGGTCAGAGGAAGACTGTGAGCAAACGTAGACTGGGGTGATCGCTGAGATACCGGCATTTGTGCCAGGGAAGCTGAGCGTCGTTGCGGAATCGACTGTACTCTGTTGTTTCGCATCGACCAAGAGGTCAAAAAGTCTGAGGAAGTCTACGTCGGTGGTGACAAACGGAACGGTGGCAATAATGAACACGCTGCGAAATGTTCTACGGGGACCCAAGTTAAATTAAAATGCACTGGCTGTAAATAGGGATTAGTGTGCTGTTGAAGGCACGAAGACTAAGATTGACTGGCTGAGTTGTCTCTCCAGATGCGGGAGGAATCACCTTAACTACATCTCCAGTATCAACCAGGAACGCGATCTGAGATTTGCAGTCCTTAACGTAATGAAGGTGACTGCTGTCGGGTGGGCCATTGACGTTAGTCTCCTTTACATCGGGGCATGATAGTTTCCATGTTGTGTCTCATTGAAGGTACTGGATGTAGTACAACGCTTGGCTTATGCAACAAGTCGACGATGGAACCAGCGGTACTGATTACCGCCTGCAGAGTCGTTACGGTTAGAATCGGTGCTACCTGAGAGGCATCCGTTATTGTTAGAACTGTTGTTAAAGTCACGGCGCAAAGCGGCTACTTCCGTTAAAACAATCGTGAATTCCTGTGAAGTAGCGGCAGGTGCAGTGGCGTGTGAATAACAAGGAACAGGAACGCTATCATGAGTACAAGGTAACTGTGGCAATGGTGAATTGACGCAACTGAGCTGAGGGCGAAAACAATCAACTACTGCGTCAACTATTTGTGGGTGGTCACCTGAGGATTGAAGTTGTATTACGGTAAGAATACCTTATCCACACACAAGCGTGTTGAAAAGCTATTTGTATTCCAAAACTTTGGAATTATGATATCCCAGTCGATTCCAAGTTTATTCCGAGATATGGAATACGTTGGGTTGTTTCTGATTAACGTGGTAACCAGAGTTCGCGCAGTAGTGACTCGTCCATGGACGATGTACCGAGACTTTGGCGCATCTCGCTTAGTAGCCTTGATGGTTGCTTGTCACCCAAGTGCAAACCTTGGAATAGCTGCTGAATGCAGGTCCACTCAGATAGTGAGCACCTGCTAATGACGGCCTGCTTAAGAGTGTCGTAACATTGCGCAGAAACAGGTTGCATTAAAATATCCCTGAGTTGCGGCGTTACGCTTTTGGGCAGGTAAGCTAGTAGCTGGCTATATTTTGTTGAATCGGAGGTGATCCTATGGCGAGTGAATTCAGACCCTAACAATACAAACCAAAACTATGGATCACTGCTAATACACAGCGTCACAGCAAAGCTTTTGGTCTCACCAGGGTGCGGAATACAAGATGGCTGCGATGGAGCTCGTAACTGGGGTCACCAATTGTAGAGCCGAACTTAGGTACTGGTAGCGACAATTACCAGCAAAACCAACAACTGATACCGAGGATTGTAGTGAATGTTGCCGGGCCCAATGTGTAATGTACGAGCTACAGGAAACTGGAAGTCAAATAGCGAAGCACGGAGCGATGAACCGTACAGGGGAATCGAAAATGCACGCCAAGTACCATCAGTAAAACAAACGGACGGTTAGATGATACAAACAAGGAGAAAATTCACTATCACGATATGATGAAAGGGTAAAGGTTTCGCCTTCACTACAAAAGTGTAGACGAGGACAGCGACTTGGGCATCGTTATGGTAGCTAGATTTGTGCTTTCGGCGCAGTGCCAACATGGTACTAACAGGTCACGGCAGGAACTTCGCCCCAGGATGGCGTTGTATAATACTGAACCTGAGGTCTTTCTCATGGTCATGCGTTTGCAAGTGTGTCTCGCACTTCCGGGAATAAACCTTTTATTTATTTATTTATGCAAATCTGTGGTTCGAACGCACTTAAAGTACTGAGTTCTGGCTTGGGCACCTTATTTTCGAAAGGATGTCCCTTGCTTAGAGAAGGTACAAAGACTCGCCACCAGAATGATGGAAAGCCAGCCTGAAATGTCGTATGTTGACCGCGTGGATTGTTTAGGCATGTTCTCTTTGAAACGACACAGACTAAGGGGAGACCTGATGGAAATGTTTAAGATTATGATTGGTCGCAGTGGCATTAAGCCTACTGGTCTCTGAACTAACTACATCGGACCACCTGAGGGGATACCATCTGAAGCTCATGGTGCATAAGTCCAGACTGGATATCCGGGCAACATTTTCCACTAACCGCGTAGTGTGTAGTCGAAATTCACTTCCCCTGCCCTAGTGGAATGTAATAGTATAGAAGCCTTTAAAAGAGACCTAGATATTAATTGGTCCACTCTGTTTCCGGAATCGCACTGCGATTAGTGGATTCTAATTAGTATCAAATATCCCGTGGTCAATAGGATGTAATGAATAGTTTTATGAAATTATGTGAGGTTCCTCTTACTATTTTTTATCTCTGCAGAAGTGAAGAACCTTGAACGTCGAAGTGCCAGCGGTCTTGGCTTGCTTACCGGCCCACGAAACGAGGCGTTCGTTAGGCGAAGGCCTGTTTCGTCCCTGAAGACCCAGCCTGAACTGGACAGTTAATGTTAACAGGCTCACCAACCACCTCTCGTCGCTTGTTATCAGGGTCGCACACTATTTTGGTTCTTGTTGCACCCGTTGTTACGATTCCAATCCTCGTCACACATTCTTGTGCGTACGTTTATTCGAAGCAGTTCGACTAGCGCCACTCAGGGCTTTCTACCTCTTGGATCTGAGTGTTATGGATCACATGGTTGCTCTAATTCACAGTTTTGACATTTTCTGCCAGGATCTACGCGTACATCTACACCACTCTTGAGCTGTTCGGGCATAATTTCAATCACATTTAAAAGAAGAAACTGAACACTTAAGTGGTCCTGCAACCATCTCTGCAGGCTGCAGCATAACAAAACTACGGGACATTTTGCGTCGGTCCTCTACTAAACGTCACTGTGAAGCTAGTGCTTGTCAGCGCCCTGCTTGCTCGTCACGTAACGCGAGCCGACCAGTACACACCGAATCTTTGTGTGCGTGTGCGCGTATAAACGCGAGACAACAACGCTGAATTCGGAAACGTGAGCGGCCTCGAGAGAGCAAAAGTGTGAGGCAGCCATCTGCGTCGGCAAACTGACGTCGGCGTCCGAATAAGCAAGCTAGGGTTCATGGGTGGGCTAACAGCCAACAACAGGTTCACGTGACCTGCTGGACGTGAATGGCCAACCCGCTGTGCCTAAAGCCGTCTGTATAACATGTAGTAAAATAGTCAGAATAGGACTTTCATTTTCTAACTGCCCACTCATTTCCATGCTAAACGTGGGAGCCTGAAACCACGCGATTTTAGACTACTCAACAGCAGGTTAGGCTCAGTTTGCTTCTGCGTGAAATGCAATACCGTCACAGTAGTCAGGATTGCAATTACATTGTCCTAAAGTATTAAACGCCGGCAAAAGTAACTGAGCGAAAATTGAGCATAAAAATTGCTTCCGTGGGCGCAAGTGTAGCAGAACGCCTGACCCAGGGGTCTCCACTGCAAGCCAAGCCCACGTCGCCGGGTGTCCCCCTAATGAAGGGACTCCTGCGAAAACGGTAAGCAACCACCTTGCCACTAGTTTACATTGCCCAGCTCTTACCGTTCCATTCACCCTAGCCTGTATGCAACAATTCCCCCAAACCCACATCCTCTCATCAGGCTTCTCTGAAACTCAGGAAACTAGCCAATATCAGCGATAGCTGGGCGCTGGTTGTATCCAAAGGCACCACAAAGTCAGCAGCTTCAGTTCCTACTAACACACCCAAGCCTAATGTGAGCAGCGATGCCGCACCGGGTGCATATCGAATAATCCGGTCTCACAAGCACTAGTTATATTCTTCTGAAAGAAACCCAGAAACAAAGTGATTCCATGTCCTTACTATTTGCCAACGTGAAACTACATATAGAAAACGCCATCCAAATGTAGCAGCTTTGGAAGAAAGATGATCTCGCTGCTCTTGAGAAGCCACAACGGAGGGCGACGAAAGTGTTAAGGGACTACTTCACTTCCATTACCAATTTAGCCTAAATACTAGGCGTTTCCAGCGGACAATATCGTTTTCTGCCAAGTGCTCTCATTATTTGTATATCAGATCCTAAATATCTAGGCTGACCCTTGTTTCATTTCAGCCACAGCACGTCATTCAGTGCCCGCCATTTGAATTTAGCCACATAGTACAACCGGCTGAAATTCCTCCAGAACGTTTTCTCCATTCGTGTATCCCAGCCTTGGAACTTACCTCCGCATTTTGTCAATAACTGCTCCTACGTTGTCCGAATTCAAAATTCGACTTGATGGTGCACTGCATCACCTGCATTACATGATTTGCCCCAAGTTGCTGGGATACGCGACAACGCAGCCAAACAATATGTGCAGATAAAAATTACGGTTCATTCACGGCTATGCGTTTCTATAGATAAATGCATTTTTGATCTCACTCCTCACCTACGGCAAGTGTTAAACGTATGCTTTTTTATCCATTGTTCCAGAGTAAACATCGGATTCATTGAAAGGAAAACAGATGGACTGCTTGGGCCAATGGAACACCATAAGCAACCTGCTCAGTGTTCCGACTAAGTGCTTCAACCTGACAAGGGTCACTTAGTACCCGAATTTAAAGCACTGCAATGAAGCCAGGCTTTTTCGGGTCGTACTAAACTGACGATGCGATGGAAGCGGTCCCGCTTTCGACAGTTTGTCTCTGAAATGGATTTTGTTTGGTCCTTGTCTTTTCATAGGTTCCATAGGGCGAGCGCAAGCGAGCGAAGCAAAACTTAGAAGATACTTCGTAGACACCACAGCTAGAACCGCTTTTGTCCATGTTATCCCCACTCTCATAAGTACGATGAGTACGAAGCAGGAGTTCACGACCGGGACCATTGGCGCTATATTCGTGGGACTCTCATCATCATCCTCACCAACAGCAATACATCAGCCACTTGCACTGGTGCTTCGATGCTGTACAACCACGGCGACCTACGGAATAAAGGTCCATAAGAGGGAAAGAGGGGTCCTACGGTAAAACTTTAATGCCGTAAACAAAAACTCGGGGTCATGGCGCCTACACCTTGTCAACAACATGCCATCCAAAACGGCTGGTTATCGCGCAAAGATAAGGCGACATCGGCGAGACAGCTTCCTTGCGGCTGTACCTGCCCCGCGTCATAATCAGCCATTACCACGCAGATAGCTCAGCACCAAACACACTATAAACAGGCAATTCGCCTAGGAGACGACAGCAGACACGCCACTGATGCCGACTGTGAGCCATGTCCTGTAAAGTCTCAAGCCCAGCACAAGCGAGTCATGTAGACTCCAGCCTGGAAGGCGAGACGGACTGAAGGCACTAAGTTTGCTCATCAGTAACTTCATTTCCCGCTGCCAAGTCAACCTTGGTCCACCTCGATCCTTGCGCCACTGTACATCTGGCAGACTAAACAACGCCCTCCTACGTAACCGGTGACCGGGCGTATGTAGTACGTGTCCAAGCCAACGTAACTTATTCAGTGCTATCAGTTGTTCTAAGGAAATAGCTGGGTTACCATTGCCTAGTACTCGTTTACGAACATCATCGTTGCGAACACGCTGGTACCATCTGAAACCAGCAATACTTCGCAGGCAACGATGACCCAAGACTTGAAAGCGCCGCAGGTCCTCAGATCGGAGGGGCCAAGTCTCACTTCCATACAGTAGCACGGCCCTCACTGTGGCCTTCGAGACGGAGGGTGTAGAATACCGGAAAACACTGTTTTCGTATCTTTCTACATTGGATTTTACGGTTTTTTAATGTTCAAAACCTCCACTTGTTTGCTGACGGCACATCCGTTTATACAAAGCGTTTTGGTGAATACCTTGCTGCACCGGTTCTCGCTCTGGCTGATCCGCTTCATATTTTTGTAGCCTGCACCTTAGACGTTGGGTTCTGTCGCCTCCAACATCTAAATTGTTCTGTATTTGGCACGGTTCTTACGTGTCATTGCTTACCGACTAGTATCCAAGGCTCCACTCAACAAGCGAAACATCTTTCTGACGCCACAGATGCCGCAGGTTCAAAAAGGTATTTGTAGTTTTTGCAATGCATGAACGGACTTCAGTTTCTGTGCGCCCAGCGTTGCTGATACAACTGCCAACGTAAGTGAATTGATCAACTACTTCGAGTTCCTTGCCATCAAGTGTCAAGGAGGCATTAAGTGGCTGGTGGTGTAGTAACAGCCCCTTGCACTTTGAAGCTGCGAATCGCATGTAAAATAGTGGGATCACTCTAGAGAGGTTATTCAGGATTAGTTGCATCGCCCCAACCTCGTTAATAAGCGAGACAATATCCTCCGCATAATCATGACCAAGTAGCTTCTCCCAAGGCGACATCTCGATGTCTGCATCGTGAGGCTCCTCAAGGGAACACTACATGGTGTAGTTCACGACGAAGTTGAACAAAAATGAGGAAATTGGACAACTCCGACGAACGCCACTTGTTGTTGGAAAGACATCCGAGAAATCACAGTAGACCCTGACGCGATCTGTGATGTTCGAGTATAGAGCACGTAAAATGTTCACATAGATTATGGGAACATATTTCCGCACAAGTATTTCGAAAAGAATGCATCAATCGAATCCTTCGTATGCACACTTGAGGTCAAGGAACACAGCTATTCTCAGTCCATGATACGTGTGGCGCTGCTCTAGCACTTGTCGCAGAGTGAATATATGATCTATGCAGCTAAGTGTTGGGCGGAAACCTACTTGCTCTTCCTTAATCCAGGATTATGGTTCCGCACTGAGGCCAGAAATTTTGTCACCACCGGCGGTAGGCGAAAACTCATGTAGTTACCGCAGCTGGAGCGACTGCCTTTCTTGTATATCGCCACTATAATTGATTCATTCCAGTTAGCTAGAATGGTCTCTGCCTTCCAAACCTGCTCGAATAGGGAGGTCAGTGCTTTGCAGAGGACCTCACCTCCTTCCTTATACAGTGCGGGTGCGAAGGAATCCGGGCCAGCAGCACGAAAACAATAAAGAGCTGCGATGACGTTTATGACCTAAGCCTCCGATAGAGCCTCTAAACTAACTAGCCATGCTTCAGCCTGCAACATTTGAGTAGAAAGAGATTCAGAAGCTGGGCGACAACTGAACTGCTCTTGAACGTGCACTGCCCAACAAACCATGCGGCGCTCCGCATTGTAAATCATTGCACCTGCGCTGTCTCTGATGGTTTCAGTGACGCCTGGTTTCCTGTTATCAGTGGTGCGGATCAGCTGGAAGACCTTGTGGTAATTGCCTGCCGCTCCTGCCCCCTCCAATTTTGAGCTCGACTGGTCCACCAGGCTTCCCTTTCAGCACGCAGGCGTCGCTGGTGCTCCGCACACAGCTGTAACAGTTGCCCGTCGTTGTCCGGCCGTTCGGAGTTAAGTCCATACTTACCACCTAGCAACACTTTTGGAAAGCTCAGAGCACCTACTTGCGCATACATATCCCCGCAAGAATTATAGTACCTGAACTGGAAACACTGCGTAGTAGCGTGTCTAGTTCGTGGTAGAAAGAGGCTAGTACTTCTCCGTGAAGCAACCTTACTTGATGTCATCAAACGGACTACACATAAACTGTTGCTCACGGGGATCCAATCAACCAACAATAACTCCGCCTTGGAGCTGAGTACAATGCCCACTCCAGCTTGACCACTGGCTGCAGCATCAGCGTCTCCGGCTGCGTGCAACCCGTAGCGAGCGGTCGAACAGGGTGCAGTTATTTCAACAACCACGTGAGTGGTATTAATCCTAGTTTCGGACAAACGACACACGTCAATACCTAGCGTGTCTACCGTGCTTGCAAGTGCAGTCTGTTGATCTGTTTGTCCTAGTGCGAACGTTAAACGCCGCCAGGGAAACGGGACACTGTGGCCTTATAAGCAGCTGTTGGTGATTAGTGCCCAGTGCGTGGGGTGGGAACAGCTGCAGATGGTATGACTCCAGTGACATTGCTGTTGCTGTCAGTTAAACTGGCAGTATAAGAGGAAGGTTAGTAATAGGAACACTGGCTGGATACACTTGCTGATATGGCTGGAAGCCGAACTCAGGGGCAATTATTTTTAAGTTTCTTTGTCCCACCCCTTCCGACCACGGTCTCATATTTTGGCATAATATAAACTTCGCATAGCACAATTTTTTGATGCGCAGTAGCCGCTTAGCAACTTTCCCGAATGATGCCTATGCGTTGCTAATAGCTCATCTGGCTTGTATCTGTTGTACGTTTTCTTTTTTTGCGTTGATTATGTATTGCGGCAAAATACTGAGGTGTTTTCCACCTCTGGCTGACATGTTGGTGAGGTATGCAGGTTAGGAGTGGAGTAAGAGAAGCGGTTGGAAAGGAAAGTAGGGAAACTACAGCAGTAGCATGTGTTGGCTTATCCAACCTGCTGCATGCGGCAGACAACGCAACCCTTGATAATCTGCGCAACGGCCGATGCAGAATGTGGTTGAAGCCTATAGGAGTCATGGTTGTACGTGAGCTGGGATACTGTCAGGACGCCCAGATCTAGACATGATAACGGTTAGAGTTCTCAACTGAAGCATTGGGCTTAAAAGCCTTTCTGCAAGGCAGCGGAACATCCATTTGTCTGACCACTAACCACTGATCAACCTGGTAGGCGTAGCTCTTAAGAGGCCCAAGGGTCCCAATCATTGTAGCTCAATAAGTCGACGTGGTACGCAAACCGTCACAGCAGTCTTGTCGTAAGACTGCTCTTGGATGACGTTGTAGTCGCTTGTCTCCCATTGGTGTCGCTTAAATTGAGATTAGTTATTAAGCCAAAAGGCTAGACACTAATGGAACTGGTACTATTTTACAGATAATAATGATGCATAAAATTGAGGGACTTATCCGGTGTGCTTGTATGATGGCTGAGTCCAAGTCGGATCAGGTGCGGTCATGACAACGGCAGCGGCAAGACTTGAGACTGTGGTGAGTAGATATGCGTTAGTTTTCCGGTCGTCCAATCGTGTGTAATGTGTCATGGTGCGACTTAAGTATCGCATAGTACCGTGTCTGCACAGTGGCATGCGGATGAGGGTGAAGCTGAGTGGAGACACCTCGAATGAGTTTGCAGTTGCCTCTGGTGTGAAGCAAGGCTGTGTCTTAGCACCTGCCTTGTTTAATATATGTCTTCATGCCATGATGTATTTTGCTTTTGATGCGGCTTATGCTTACGGTGTTCGTGTGGAGTGCCGTATTGATTGTGAGTTGCTGAACATCCGTCGTTTCGAAACGAGAACTTTAGTCAATGAGACAACTATCCATATGTTGCTGTTTGCTGACGACTGTATGTTGTTTGCACACAGCGCGGCTGAGTTGCAGCACATGACTAGTGCTCTGGCTTCGACAGCGGTTCCATCAGCAGTGTTTACGACGGATCCTGTGCATTGCTTGGTGCGACAGAGTTGCTGACACGGAAGTTCTGCGTTGAAGTGGAAGGTATGCGGTGGACTGCACACTTTTGCTGAGACACCTGATGTGGCTCGGTCATGTGAGCCGTATGGATTCGACGCTGATACCGAAACAACTATTACATGCTCAACTGAGTATTGGGAAGCTGCATGTGTGGAAACCAAAGTTACCTTACCAGGACATGATCAAAGTGAGCTTTTCACGTTCTCATCTTAATTGCAGGTCATGGGAGTCGATGGCATGCATGACGCGATCTAATCATGAAGGCAATTGTCGAAGTGCGGGAGAAAGACCTCATACACGCAGCGAAGAAGCAGCAAGTGCGGAAGCGGCCAGCTTCGATGGGTTGTGCTCCATCGACATCGAATGCATTGTACTGTAGCACATGCAGTCGCGAGTGCCAGAGTCAGGCAGGCCCAGTGAGCCATGAGCGAGGCCACCCGGCGCCAACACCGAGGCGACGACGGGTCCTGCAGAGAACGTAGGCAGAACCGACGCAACGTTTGTAGGTACGCTGTATTCAATTTACTAACCGCGTACTTGCACGCTGTCTCTTTATTTCAGATGATCGGTTTGCTATATTGTCCTAATGCCTTGTTTATCTCATATTAATATCTACCTTAACTATCTTCTATAAACTTGCACATGTCTCTTAAGCTAATTGTAATTAATTTTGATAACATTGTCGAGTTTGTGTCATTTTCTTAAAATATGTTTTCTAGCGTCTTGAACTTATCGCGGATTTGTTCGTAATGAAGTTAATTTATACACTCATTTAGCGAAGATTCATGTCACTGTATCTGTATGCATTCTTCGATGTCTTTTATTTGATATTGTCGTTTCAGGTGATTGGCCGTTGCTTGATATCCCCGGTGTGGTTACGCTTGATGTGCAAATAGACAACGTGCCTGCCTCTCTATTACCAACTACCTTGTTGTAAACAAGAGGACAACTAGCATTCCTATGGTTCAGCGTCGCCTATGTTGTGCAAACAACTGCATTAAAGTCCTTAAGATCAGTATCACCTGTTCCAGCTGCATTAAATCGTACTGCCCGCAATGTGCAGGCAAATCTGTCCAAGAAGTGAGACAGACAAACCAAGTTGCTGACACAATTTGGTTTTGCCCATCATGTCAAGTGATTCCAGTTGTCAACTGTTTATCATTGCTAATGAAAAAATGCGATAGGATGACTGAAATAATCGCACAATTTGTAAATACTAAAGTCGCTCCCTCGGAGGTAAATATGGCCACGATAATACCTCACCCGGTCAAAGTTAGTTCTGCGTCTAAACCGAAGAAAAGAGCTAGACGATCCAACCGCACTGCAGCCTCTGTGACTCTAAACCCACTGGGTCACCTCACTCCCATCAGTGGGCAAGCCTCAAACATGCCTGCGTCCACTTCTCCAACCATAGACGCTTCACTTGGAGATTCAGCCATGACACCGATAGCTCACAGCCGAAGGAAATCGGGTGCAGATAATAAACAGGTAACGTACGCATCGATTGCATCCACAAACACACCGGGAGCGACACAAACAAGTTCATCTTCAGTACCGAGCACGCGTGGCCCAAAGCAGCTTTCACCGTCAAGTCCAGTGGTGCCCTCTAAACAACCTGAATTGCCGGCAAAAAGTATAAAGCCAACACTTGCTAGACAAAACCACGCTGCGCTAACTCTCGTGTGCACCAATGTTCCCGAATCCAAATCTGGCACAATAAAAGGCAAGTTGCAAGACGATCGCAACCAGTGGAGTTCCATCTGCGAGGCGATTGGTATTCGGGTTGAGCCTGCAATGCTGCAACGCGTAGCACGTCACTCGACCTCAGTGCACTCTGGTGAACCTCGAATTCTTCGAGTAACTCTAAACTCAGCAGATGAGACAGAGGCTGTCCTGCTCTCAGCAGTTCGTCTTCGCAACTCACCGAGCGGAGTGCGCATATTACCTGAGCTACCTTGGAAAGACCGCACAAAAGAAGCAGTGGAGCAACGCGGTATTGCTACTAGGGATAGCAAGAAAACAATATTTGTTCATGGTGTTCCCGAGCTCCTGCATGCTTTTGATCACGATGCACATACACATGACCGAGAACAGTGGTGCTACATCCGCGAAGCACTCTGTGTTAACAATGTTATTGCCAAATCCCTAACAAGAGTTCCGTTGTCACCTAACTACAAGGGCTGCGGTCCTAGGCTAATGAAGGTAATACTACACTCTGAGGGAATGACGCAAGTTCTGTTGGATAGCTGGTTAAAGTTTCGAGCTAGGTTGCCAACAGAAATACGGCTAAAGGCAGCAGGCGAACGACCAAAAGTCGGAAGAAATTCGATGGAACTTGCAAATCCTGCAAATTCTTTATTTGCACAGTCCTTCGGAGAGATCGACACAACAGCGCCCACGTCACACAGGAGGACCGAGCACAGCACGAGTGAACCATCAGTTCAGGAACGCTCAATAATGTCATGTAACACGACTGAAATACACAAACCAAAAAACAATTAATTGCCGGCCACCTAACGGCCGGCTTAAAAGCGAACACAAACTTGACATCCACCAATGAACTCCTAACCACAAAAGCCCTATCTTGCATGTACACAAACGCTCAAGGCCTTCGAAGCAAGTTGGCCGAACTTAGAGAACTCCATGCCTCACAACCACGAGACCTCGTCATGATTACAGAGACATGGTTAAACCCTGAGATAACCGACTGTGAGATCAAGTTACCCGGTATGTCGCTGCTTCGGACCGATAGAACCGGAATGGGTGGCGGTGTGATTCTTTACTATAATACAAACCTCCGATGTGAAGTTATCGATCACCCAGAAATCCGAGCTCCCGATTCGCTTTGGTGCCGCCTTTGGTTGCGAAACAAGGACACATGTCTACTAGCCGTGGTTTATCGCCCGCCAAACTCAACGTCGGAAATGGACTCCAAACTGTACCACGTTTTTCAGTTTGCTTTGAACAAGTCCTACACCCACATTCTTATCGCGGGAGACTTTAACGTGCACGAAATAGAAACGCCGGCAACTGACGGTACGCAGTTTAAAGCCTGTTTGCAAGAACTTATTGCTATCCACCCTCTTTACAACCACGTAACCTCTCCCACCAGATTTCGAACTTCTAACAAGCCGTCGATACTAGATCTTGTGCTAACTAACGAAGAACTCATGGTTGGCGGGATAGTTACAAGCACACCACTGGGTCGTAGTGATCATGTCACTCTACTCTTTGATTATATATGCTATGCCGAGTACCCGGAAAAGGAGGAGGATAAAGTGCACACTGTCACGCACTACAATGTGTTGTCCAAGCTTGTTAAGGATACATCTTGGACTTTCTTATTCGAATGCCCCCCAGATTTGGCCTGCGATATGTTTGCAAGGACTTTGAGCACACTGGTAGCGCAAGCATCGGAACAGAAGTCCTTCCAACCCAAAAACCAGAGTAAGTCAATTCTGAGGAGCAGAACACGTAAATGTATGTCCCGGAGGGATTTGGCATGGCGAAATCACCAGGGTTGCCCGAATGCCGAAACCTGGACTGCATACGTAACACACCGTAACTTCTGTGTGAAACTGATCCGCGAGGACAAGGTCACGCATCAGCAGAAGTTAATGAAGCGATTCTGCACTAACCACAAACTCCTGTATAGGCACATTAACGGCCTTCGAAAGGTAAAGCGAGGGGTTCCGGCGCTAGTCACAGCTGATGGACACACGCGATCAGCAATGGAAGCAGCTGATCTCCTACGGCTTCATTACTCTCAAACGTTCCAACAAGTGTCGAACCCAAACATTCACCTCATTTCTAATACTCCGCCGTTTGGTTTAGAAAACATCACCTTCACTACGGAGGCTGTGTTGAAGAAGTTGTTATCCTTGCGTATCCACAGTTCTCCCGGAGCTGATAACATCCGTCCAAAGGCTCTACAGGCAGTAGCTAGTGATCTAGCAGAACCACTGGCTGTTTTCTATCAGCGATGTCTAGAGGAAAACCTTATTCCACCAGTATGGAAGCAAGGGGTCATCACTCCTATCCATAAAGGAGGCAGCCGCACTGATCCTGCGAACTACCGTCCAATAACATTACTTCCCGTACTATCCAAAGTGATGGAATCAATCGTCGCAGACGCGCTGATGCAATACCTGGAAAGCCACAATTTAATAGCCCCAGAGCAACATGGCTTTCGCCAAAAGCATTCGTGTAACACTAACCTATTAATTGCACGTAATAGTTGGACTGAAGCTGTGGTTGCTGGAGTTGGAGTCGATGTCATCTACCTGGACTTTTCAAAAGCGTTTGATCGTTTAGACCATCGAGTTCTCCTTCAGAAGCTTCGGAACTACGGCATTGGCGATCCAATCCTGAGTTGGATTAGCAATTTTCTACAAGAACGACGACTAGTGGTGAGAGTCCGAGAATCATTTTCTCATGCAATCGACGTGACGTGTGGAGTACCACAAGGCTCGCTTCTTGGACCTCGTCTATTCTTGGTGTTCATTAACGATTTGGCGAGATCGATTACTTCCGATTTCTTATTTTTCGCTGAAAAAAAAAAAAAATGGCGAAGGATCAGAGGACCGGATGACCATGAACGGCTCCAGCACGATCTTAACACAGTGTCGAACTGGTCAGTTCAAAACGCTCTACCGTTCAACGTAGACAAATGTCGCGTAGTACAATTACGCCATAGACATAACTACACCTACATACTTGGGACAAAGGAATTGCAGAATAGCTCCCAGGAACGTGACCTGGGTGTGATCGTACAGAGCGACCTCAACTGTTCAAAACAGGCTGAGGTAGCTGCGAAAAGAGGCAACCAGCACGTCGGCATGCTGCGAAGGGCATTCGGGAGATTTGACCCATCAATCTTCCCAATGATGTTCAATTCCTACGTGCGCCCGCAAGTTGAGTACGCAATCCAAGCTTGGCAACCTTGGTTGAAACGCGACCTAGAAGCGATAGAGGCACCACAACGGAGAGCAACCAAGAACGTGATGGGCCTGCGGTATCACTCTTACCACCGAAGGCTGAAGTTGTTAGGAATTTTCAGCGGACGCTATCGAAGGCTGCGCGGCGATCTCATATTAGCGTATCAAATATTGAGTGACCCCAACCACGTATGCCGCCATTTGCTGAAACTTAGCCACAACACGCAGCTCAGGGGTAACTGCTTAAAGTTGAAGGAACAATATAGCCGTCTAGAGTGTTGACGGAATTCCTTTTCCCTTCGAGTTTGCAAACCATGGAACGCACTCTCAGACTCAGTAGTATCCTCTCCTCCCCTGGATGTTTTCAAAAAACGATTAGATGTTGCCCTCAGCTCCCAACATTTTGTTACCTAAGCTCCTCTGTTGTGGATTACGCCAAGCATGTTTTCAACAGGACTAATGTATCAAATGGACCTAAGTGAGCGACCATATTTTATTTTCTCACTCCTTACCTCAACTATCACAGCGCCCCAGTGTCTTTCTGAATGTTTACGCGCGATATTTCTTTTTCCTTTTACACTGATGTCAATTATCAAAGTATTCATCTCGGCAGACGTTCGATAGATGACCCACACATATTTTAATTGCATCATATTCACCGCTACCATCCTACGGGACATGTCAAGCACTTGCTTTTATCTCGTGATAAATCATTGTTCATTGTTCAGGAGACAGTTGGTCGTCGCTAGAGGGGACGGGGTGCACGGTCCTTGTGGTCGTGCTAGGCTTGAAAAGTGGTTCCATGCACTCAGTGTGGAGCAGACTACGGTCCAGCCACCGGGCGCTTGATTCCCAACTACAGCGTGCTTGCGTTTGCCTGTGAAGGAGTGTGGGCCGGCTCCGTTGATGAAACTTGGCTCCCATCCGCATGCTTCCCGGTCTTATTGCTTCGGGTTTACCCTGGATGTGGGGTGCGAATGGAGCTGTGGGTGTTGCAACACAAGCAATCCATGGTCCCTCTTTAGGCGTAGGCATTCTGTGGCAGGCCACAGTGACAGGAAAATCCGAAACCGGAAGCCGCCAATCAATAAGCCTAGGACTTTTTGACAATTTTCATGTCTATAGTTGGCAGGAGTGGGGTCGGCTTATACAAACCTTATGCGCAATTTGACAAAAAATCGCATGCAAACTCCACCCATGAATTCACTGTACACCTATGCCTCTATCTTGCCTTATCACTAATCGCTAGTGACAGGCGATATCCCAGGCTGGGATTTGAAGTGCCTTTCGGTAGTCACATTATGTTTGTGTCTGAAATGCTCGGTATAGTGCACATTTGAATTCGTCTTCGCTCTTTTTTGTTTAGCGAATCACAGCGTTTATACATTATGCTATGCTAGTCAATCTTATGCATTAAAAGTGCAACATGGTCCCGTACCACTCTTCGTGAACTTCCCTCTCACGCGCTGCCCCACTGCGATTCAGGTGCATGAGCCTCCAATTAAACACAATGTCAAATGTACACCTGTCACATATGCGGTTGAGTATTTATTCGTGACCACAGGCGATTACATGACTGGTTGACAGTGACCAGGGCTTTACCTTCCTTATTTCATTTACTTTTCTTTCCGGTATTTGTAGTCAATATAACGTAGGAAGCTTTAGTTAGACGACTCTACCCCATGCGTGTACGTTCTGTTCCGTCCATCGGCTAAGGCCCATACTTAACATCTTGGCGACGAGGGTAAACTACCGTGATGTTGCACCTTACTACATTACTTTGGAATATTCCTTCTGAGAAACCAACACCGGCTACCTGGAACCGCTGGCACCGCACTTTTTTTGAATTATTTGGAGCTACTATCTGTCTTGCAACCAAACACGGTACTCTCAGAGAGCCACAAAATTAACTTATTACGACAATTTCTGGGTATGAAGGCCAAAGACATTTTGATGCCCTTCATGTAGGTGAGAAGAAGACAGTCAAGAGCGCGCTAGAAGTCCTCAGCGGGTTCCGCGTTCACGACTAAAGATATACACTGCGCGATATTCTTTCTCGATCTTGCGTCAAAACCCTGAAAAATGTGTCATTGATTTCATTGCGCAGATTCAGCATGCCCTACCAGTTTCGGTATAGTGAAATCTCAGATACGCAGTTCGAAGAGGCCATGGGTTTACAGTGACTGGTGTCAGATATCCGTAGCGAACAGGCTCGTGAAAGGCTGTTGTCTGAAGATGAGACGACGATGAGCTGGGGGAAGGCCTGCAATATTGTTCGGCAGCTGGCGAATTTTCATCAACAGTTAGCAGCTTTTTCCCTGTAACTACATACAGACACAACCCAAGCAATCGACCGAAAATGTATTACGAGGAGACGGTCCGATTTGTCTTTTACCTGTTACCGATGTGAAAATCAGCATTTATCGACCGAGGAATGTCGTCGTAAACAGAGTATCTGCCGCCAATGTGGAAAATTAGGGCACTTGGCCCGAGTTTGTCGATCTAAAGCTGGCACAGCTGCGACATCACGTTTTTCCAATAATCCGTGAAGATCAACCAGTCTTCAGACGCAGAGGACCAGATAAACACGATTCGGAACGCAACCTCGAGCATTTGTAGCATTCACCCACCCAACACTGTGCAATTGGGAATAGAAGGCCAGTTGATTAAAATGGAAGTTGATACCTGTGTCTCAGTTACCCTAATCGGTGCTGCGTCAGTTAAAAGATTACCCAATTTATTCCTCTGTGAATCAACTTTGCGGACCTATACCGGGCAGTCGATACAAGTGCTGGGAAAATGCACTGTTCATGTTAATTATCATGGGGCGAGGCGGAACTTGCAGGCATATGTCGCGGAGAATAATTGTCCGGCTATGCTAGAGACAGTGAACTTCATGTCTATTAACCAGAGCTTGGAGGATGTGCTCAACATGTATTCTGACCTTCTTGATGATAAACTGGGAAAGTTGTACGAATGTCACGCTAGGATCAAATTACGGTCGAAAACAGCCCCACTTTTTCGGGGCACGTGCCCTACCTTATTCCCTGAGATCGCGTATGGAAGATGCGATCAAAAGATTGCAATCAGCAGGAACAATCGAGTCGGTCCATTACGGTGAGTGGAAAGCTCCAATGTTTCCAGTCCTGAAGCTGGATGGTTCTGTGCGTATTTGTGATGACTATAAACTAAGTGTACATATATATATTTTCTTGTTATTATATTGTCACTGACTAGACAACCCGAAATTTTAACATCTACCAGCTTTCCTCCGCTCACAGCGTTGTTTAAAATCACTGTTAATCGTTATTTACTTCTGGATACGTATCCCTTACCTCGGGTCGAGGATCAGTACGCTATGCTGGCAGGTGGAAAAAAGTTCACGCAGATTCATCTCAGTCACGCGTAGTTGCAAACTGACTTAAACAAGACCTCGCGCTCATGCACCACGATAAGTACCAACATGGGTCTATTTCAGTACAAACGTCTGCCCTTCGGAATCGGTTCAACCCCAGAGAAATTTCAAAAGATCATTGACAAGCTGATCAAAGATATTTCTTACACTTGGTCCTATAATAATAATAATAATAATAATAATAATAATAATAATAATAATAATAAGGTGTCAGCTGTACACCGTAACGGCGCTTCGCTGCCATGCGACCACCACCAGTCGCACGCGGGCTGAGTATCCCGCAGGGACGCCCACCCTTATGCGGCTTCAAACCTGCGCCGTAAGAGTAGGAGACAGGCTCATTACCTCTAGGCTACAGGCCGACGATGCCGACATGCTAATTACAGAACGTACAGAAGCTGAACATTTACAAACGCTATCTACTGTACTCGGACGTCCACAACTGAGTGGACTCAAACTGAGGAAGTCCATGAGTACGTGTTTCTCAGATTCCGTTCGTTATCTGGATTGCGGCCTCGATAAAAAACGGAAAGCATGTATTAGAAGGCAAAATTAGGCCAATTCTTTTCGCACATGAACCCAAGAATGAAGCGGGACTGCAAACATTATAGGGCTGTTTTCCAACTATCATTGCTTCTTACCTAAGACCTCAACAGTATTTGCACCATTGTACGGACTGTTGCACAAGGTGAGGTCGTAAGCTTGGGGTCCAGATCTAAGGAAGGCCTTTATAGATGCAAAAAGGGTGCTCAGCGCCTCCATGCATCATGTGCATTTCGATCCGAGCCGGTCTCTAGTGCTGCGATCTGATGTTTCCCCACGCGGAGTAGGCGCAGTCCTTTGCCACCAGACGAATGGCCCTTCTCGTCGTCCACTCACTTTTGCACCTCGCACCGTGCGACCCGCTGAAAAGAATTACTTCCAACTGGACAGAGGCCTTAGCGTTTATTTTTTGGGGTTAAGCATTGCCCCCAGTACGCCTGGTGAAGACAGTTCGATATTCACACTAACCATAAACCAATTCATTTGCTTCTGGGTGAGGAGAAAGGAATCCAACAGATATCTTCGCCTCAAATACAAGGGTGGGCATTAGTTTTAAGCGCCTGTGACTACAAACTTCAGTATGTAAGCGGACCAAGTAATACCAT
The DNA here is from genome assembly GCA_944474145.2 of Dicrocoelium dendriticum. Classification (NCBI taxonomy): domain Eukaryota; kingdom Metazoa; phylum Platyhelminthes; class Trematoda; order Plagiorchiida; family Dicrocoeliidae; genus Dicrocoelium; species Dicrocoelium dendriticum. The sequence goes on from OX104064.1 coordinate 34,030,240, forward strand.
TGCCGATGCACTTAGTCGCCTCCAGCAGCAGCATGACACAAAGACGAACAGTTAAACCATGGAGTTTATCAATCTGACGCGACACCTTGAAAAGACACCCATTCGGAGTGACACTGTGCGGCGCCTGACCGACCGGGACCATGTGTTGTCGATGATGAAACGGTTCTTGATGACCGGATGACCCACAAGCACGTCAGAAAAACTGAAACCATTCGCCTGTCAGAGTAATGAGTTGAGTCTATACGACGGCTGTGTATTTCCGGGCTTGCGCATAGTTCCACCAGAAGAACTACGGCCCCAGTTGCTGAGAGAGCTGCATGACGCACACCTTGGCATGAACAGGATGAAGGCGCTGGCACGTGGTTACTGTTGGTGGCCGAACATTGACCAGGATATAGAGCGGCTGCTGAAAAATTGCGAACAATGTCAGAAATACCAAAGACAAAAATCTCCCGGACCGATACGTCCATGGCGTTGGCCGGAGAGGCCCTGGCAGCTGGTACACGAGGACTACTTTGGCCCAATTAATGGGATGATGTGTTTAGTTTTAATTGATGCCCAATCTAAATGAATAGAAGTACATCCAGTTCCACGTGCGACTTCCCCAGCAACAGTTGCAAACCTGTGCCCCATATTCGCCATTTTCGGTATCCCAGAGACGGTATGCACCGACAACGGGACACCATTTACCAGTGAAGAGTTTCAACAGTTCCTGAGTAACAACGGAATACAGCACATTAAGTCTGCGCCGTACCATCCCGCGTCGAATGGAATGGCAGAACGTGCAGTCCAGACTGTTAAGCAAGGTCTCCTCAAGCAGACTCATGGAACTCTACAAACTAAGTTGGATCGTCTCCTGTTCTCTTACCGCACGACACCGACTGAGTCGACAGGGAAGTCACCCGCGGAATTAATGTTTGGTCGGCCACTACGAACGAGACTGCACCTACTTTTTCCGAACCCTCGAAGGAGAATGGAGGAAAAGCAGGAGAAAATGTGTGGGATGAAAAGATGCCAGAGGAAATGTGTCTTAATGATTTTGATCCGGTATACACAAGACTGCCTCACGAAACAAGCTGGCAACCTGCTACACTCATGTCCTCAACGAGTAACCAAGCGGAGCTACAGCTGGAGGACGGCCGTGTGGTGCGCCGCCATTTTGACCATATCCGGCCACGCTCAAACGAAACGCATGAGCGGGATCAAAAATCTACTGCTACTGACGCAAAAACGGACGGGAAATCTGTCTCACAAAATCAGGAGCCGTAAACAGATGCGGAACAACCACAAGTAAGACGCTCAAAACGTACGCCTAAGCCAACTGATCGGCATCAAGCCGGAGTCTGCAGTATTTACCATGGAAGAGAGGTGTGTCACGTATGCAATTGAGTATCGATTCGTGGACACAGGCGATTACATGACTGGTTGACAATAACCTTGCCTTACCTTCCTTAGTTGATTGGTTTTTCTTTCCAACGTTTCTAGCCACTGTAACTAGGAAGCTATACTAAAACGATTTTATACCATGCGTGCCTGTTCTGTTCCGTCAATCGGCTAGGGGCCATACTTAACAACACTATTTCCTATGTCCACAAGACTAATGTGGTGTGGAGGCGTGAGCATCTCAATTTCCGCTACGTTGTCGCCAGTCTTAGCATCGTTCGTGTGGAGAGTGGCCTTGCTAACATTAGCTGCCTTTTTAGAAGGGGAGAACCAAACACTGTTGAATGATCTCCTTCTTTGCAATCCAGGAAGCGCGCAGGGAGGATGACTCTGCTTCGGCTCAGGCGAGACATTAGTTGCACTCATGCGTTGAAGCTCACGTTGCAAAGGTGACCTGTCTACAAATAGAATAACTTTGCAAAATTTCGGGACAGATCTTAAAGCATTTTGACTTTTGATAAACGAATTTGCGAGACTTTCATTACGGAAGCTAAACAGAGTCGGACAAGGAAAACGCAAAGATTTTTTCCTCAGTCTTCTACAACTAATATCGGTTTCAGCGATGTTGCACGCTCTCGAAACAGAGCGCCTAATGTTGTCAATTGCTATATTGTCAGCTATGTTGAGGGCGATGACGTTTTTTCCCCTTCTGCATCTTTGATTAACCTCAGAGGCGATTGCATTTAGGAAGTTTAAGGCTCCAGTTTTGTGCTTTTGCTCTGGATTAGCCGGAGACTGAATTATGTATGAAACTGACATTAGGAGATCTCCGAATGAGTCAAACAACTTTAGTTTCTCATTTTGTTCCCCTAACTGTTTTTCCAACGTCTTTATTTTGGCTGACAGTGAAGATATAAGGTCGACAACACTAACTGAACTTTCTGTGATTTGTTCTTTGGACTTATTTACCTGCTCTTGTATCTCAGCCTCGGAATGTGTGCAACAGGGCACAGGTTCCTCGACACTCGTGACGGCAGCATTATTTACCGTGATTATTCGGTTTTCCACACGCTTTTTCCTCATTGCACGAGTGTTAATGGCAGTCATCAATCGTGTAAATGAGAAGATCAAAGCTATCTATAGTATATGCTATAACCAAGCGTGAATTCTGGAGTAACAAAGGTCGCTAAGGTCCAGTGATTTACCTATTCAAGTCAACAGACAGGCCACTGTTTCAGATACAACCAATGATACAAACCAACCGGATGTAAGAGTGCTCAGTTGTAAGAGTGCAAAAAGGGTGCTCAGCGCCTCCATGCATCATGTGCATTTCGATCCGAGCCGGTCTCTAGTGCTGCGATCTGATGTTTCCCCACGCGGAGTAGGCGCAGTCCTTTGCCACCAGACGAATGGCCCTTCTCGTCGTCCACTCACTTTTGCACCTCGCACCGTGCTACCCGCTGAAAAGAATTACTTCCAACTGGACAGAGGCCTTAGCGTTTATTTTTTGGGGTTAAGCATTGCCCCCAGTACGCCTGGTGAAGACAGTTCGATATTCACACTAACCATAAACCAATTCATTTGCTTCTGGGTGAGGAGAAAGGAATCCAACAGATATCTTCGCCTCGAATACAAGGGTGGGCATTACTTTTAAGCGCCTGTGACTACAAACTTCAGTATGTAAACGGACCAAGTAATACCATTGCCGATGCACTTAGTCGCCTCCCGCAGCAGCATGGCACAAAAACGCATAATGAACCCATGGAGTTTATCAATCTAATGCAATACCTTAAGAAGATACCCTTCTGGAGTGACTTGGTGCGGCGCCTGATGGACCGGGACCCTGTGTTGTCGATGGGGAACCGGTTCTTGATGACCGGATGGCCTACAAGCACCTCAGACGAGCCGAAACCATTCGCCTGTCGGAGTAATCAGTTGAGTCTCTACGACAGCTGTGTATTTCCGGACTGCCGTATAGTTCCACCAGACGAACTGCGGCCCTAGTTGCTGAGAGAGCTGCATGACGCTCACCTTGGCATGAACAGGATGAAGGCACTGGTACGTGGTTACTGTTGGTGGCCGAACATTGACCAGGTTATAGAGCGGCTGCTGAAAAATTGCGAACAATGTCAGAAATATCAAAGGCAAAAATCTCCCAAAGCAATACGTTCATGGCGTTGGCCAGAGAGGCCCTGGCAGCAGGTACACGCGGACTACTTTGGCCCAATCAATAGGCTGATGTGTCTACTTTTGATTGATGCCCATTCTAAATGGATAGAAGTACATCCAGTTCCACATGCGACTTCCGCAGCAACAGTTGCAAAAATGCGCTCCATATTCGCCATTTTCGGTATCCCAGAGACGGTATGCACCGACAACGGAACCCCATTTACCAGTGAAGAGTTTCAACAGTTCCTGAGTAACAACGGAATACAGCACATCAAGTCTGCGCCGTACCATCCCGCGTCGAATGGAATGGCAGAACGTGCAGTCCAGACTGTTAAGCAAGGTCTCCTCAAGCAGACTCATGGAACTCTACAAACTAAGTTGGATCGTCTCCTGTTCTCTTACCGCACGACACCGACTGAGTCGACAGGGAAGTCACCCGCGGAATTAATGTTTGGTCGGCCACTACGAACGAGACTGCACCTACTTTTTCCGAACCCTCGAAGGAGAATGGAGGAAAAGCAGGAGAAAATGTGTGGGATGATAAGATGCCAGAGGAAATGTCTCTAATGATTTTGATCTGTTATACACAAGACTGCCTCACTAAACAAGCTGGCAATCAACCACGCTCATGTTCTCAACGAGTAAACAAGCGGAGCTACAGCTGGAGGACGGCCGTGTGGTGCGCCACCATTATGACCATATCCGGCCGCGCTCAATCGGACAACATGAGTGGGATTAAAAATCCACTACTGCTGACAGAAAAACGGACGGAAAATCTGCCTCACAAAACCAAGAGCCGCAAACGGATGCGGAACAGCCACAAGTAATACGCTCAAAACGTACGTCTAAGCCAACTGATCGGCATCAAGCCGGAGTCTGCAGTATTTACCATGGAAGAGAGGTGTGTCACGTATGCAATTGAGTATCGATTCGTGGACACAGGCGATTACATGACTGGTTGACAATAACCTTGCCTTACCTTCCTTAGTTGATTGGTTTTTCTTTCCAACGTTTCTAGCCACTGTAACTAGGAAGCTATACTTAAACGATTTTATACCATGCGTGCCTGTTCTGTTCCGTCAATCGGCTAGGGGCCATACTTAACAACAACTATGTGTGTTATACTGAATATCCGGAGAACCTGAAACAACACATATTTTCCCACCCTACAACAGTCTGACTGATTGAGTTACGACGACTGATTGGGACTTCTTGAAAGATAGTTTCCTTGACAGTGCCTAGAATCAGCTTGTTATACCAAACAGTGAGGAAATTGGTTACAAGAATACAAGAGCACAACGGAGTTTGCCGTGACCACTACGCATCATATCTTGTCTCGGCGCATGTTGCTTACGAGGGGCACCGGTTTGGTTGAGAGAAAACCGAAATCCTCGCGCGGGGCGAAACGAGAAAAAGTGGGGAATTCCTGGAAGCATGGTGTACTACCGAACACTCCATAAACCTGTGCGTAGACTTAGAGCCTGTGTACCAACCATTGCGAAAGAAAGAAATTGGACGAGTCAGAAATCCTAACATAAGGCAGGAAGCAACGGCGATCGAACAACGAAGCACCGAAGGTAACATGCTATGAAGCGAAGAGGCCAATTTCAAACGTCACTTACCGATCGATCAAGAGCACACGACGCACTCAACGAGCTGTACGCTAAGCAGTGAGGCATTGAGGATGTCACCTCGGCTGGTGGTGAAACGATTGCAGCACGATTGCTCAGCTCGGAGAACAAACGAAACTCAGAACAGTTAAACCGAGCTACAAGTATTGAGATTTATCTCAAACAATTATGGGTGCTCAACGCTCTGCGCTGCTCGCTGTTGGGAGGAATCCACCTGCAGCCTTACTTCTACACGGCAGCATCTTGCTTACCTGCATAGCTGTATACGAAGTGACGTACTTCCTCAAGGTGTCAACTACAATCTACCGATTAATCATCCACAAGCATGGACCGCTACAAAGCAGTTCGGAAAATGAATGATTCCGTTGATGATTACAGACGCTCACAACCGCATAAAAAATATGAGAGACGTCTTAGTGAACGCAAAGTCGCCTGCCTACAAACCGTCGGCCAACAACGGACGGAACAACTAGATACGGCGATCGGTCACAGAACAGCAAATGTGAGAGCAAAAAAGCAGGCCTCCTTGCATGATAACTTAGTGAAGTTAACCGACGGCAAGTGCGATAATGTCAATGATGGTTAGATGATAAATCTGTCCAGCCGTCCACTTAGCAATGCTGAACAACAGGTTCTCATCAAAGGGCTAAACTTTAACTATAAAGACGCTAAACCGATGAAATTTATTGACGGATTTGAAAGTGCCTTACAATCCAACGGTTGTGACAAAGAGACGAAAACTATTAAGGCAGGCCGTCGTTCCAATCCTAACGCAAAACAAGCAACGGCACAACAAGCCCGGCAACAGAACAACGCAAGAAAATCCCTGAAGGCTGATGAAACTATCTTGATTCTGGCTGCGGAAATAGGAACTATGATACTCATAATGGATAAAACGGATTCCGTCGAAAAAGTAAGGAAACTCTTGGACGACACAACAACATACCGCCACATGAACGATCCAGCAGTACAATTAACAACTACGATAAATAACACACTAAAAAACCTTCGATGTCTGCGGAGTCTCATGATCGACCTATGATACCCTTATACATCATATAAGGATCCTGAATGGCCTTGGTCATGAGTTCAACGGCACTTCAAGATCCTTATATGATGTATGAAGGTATCCCAAGAGATATCACATATCTTGGTTGCCATTTCTTAATACTTCTAAGGGATGTGGCTAACCAGAGTACCACGCAAGCTTTCAACAAAACTTACCAATCGTCAGTCAAACGTTAATCGGAAGTAGAGCGCCTAACAAAGTCATTCCAGAAACTCATCCAGGTGGTGCCATAGGCACATAGTAGTATGGAGTATAGAGTAAGTGAGGTACCTGAGTTGATCCAGTTCATTATTGATGGAGATGACCCCAGTTGTGTTCAGGAGCGCTCCATGATCCAGAAGATGTTGATAGTAACACTAGCTGTCTACCTAGTATCGGACATTTCCGTCACTATCTCGAAGGTCTACATTTTACAGGCTTCACTGACATTAAACCATTGATCTACGCAATCAGTGGCGCAACAGACATGTATTCTGTGCCTGAAACTAGACACCTAGACTACATTTCTCAGTTCAGGACAGACGTACGACATGTTTCAGATGCTCTCAATCCTGTTGTGCATGCGCTTCAAGCATTCATCAGATCAGCTTATCGCCTGGCACCAACGTCGACCTTGCCGCCATGGGTGCTGCTCAACAAGCTGATCCCGACATAGGCAAACTACGACGCAACACCACTTAGAAACTACTCGAAGTTCCACTAGCTTCATCTGAGGGGACTATGCTTTGTGACGTCTTACAAACCTCTCCCCGACCCGTAGTTCCTTTGACATTCTGCCGACTTGTTTTCAACGCTTTACACAACCAGTCTCATCATGGCATACGGGCTTCGCAAAAACTAGTAGTCGAGCACTTCGTATGGTCAAACGTAAACCACCATGTCCACCTTTGGGCACGCGCACGCTTAGCGTGTCAGCGCGCCAAGGTACACAGACACACCAAAAGCCCTCTTGGCGTCTTTCCCGCTCCTGACTCTCGTTTTGCACACGTCCATGTCGACATGGTCGGAACTTTTCCTGACTGATAAACCAAATTCTGCTTTTACTGTCCGTGCCTTGAGAAAAGAGTTTAGTAGAGAAGGAAGTCCCTTATCTGTGGGTAAGTGACAAGGGTTCGGCACTTTTCGGCTTCAGAGGTTACTAATTGGCTACAGCGCCTTGGGTGTCGCCACCTTTTTACCGCTCCACGACATCCATGTTCTAATGGCCTAGCGGAAAACTATGTTGTAACCTTAAAACGTTCTATTACCTCCTGTGCTCCTGCTTCTTTTAATGAACTTGATCGTTGTGTTGATAACTTCCTTCTTCAATACCGTAATTGCGTGCATTCCTCTACTGGAGATACACCTGCCAAACTTTGTAAATCCAGACCATTGAGGTCAAACATGATTGGCTCGGGGACTGCTGAAGTATCTTATTTCAGAGGCAATGATTTACGTCCTTCATCTGGTATCATTGTTAACAACATTGAAAACCGCATGGTTAGAATTTTGGATCTCGATGATTGTTCTGTACACAGACGGCATGTTGACCAGATACGATACAAGGATTCCGGTCAGTTGTCATTCAATTCAGTGTGCACTGAAAATACTAATGTCGATTCAGTTACAGATCCTCATGAGTATTCTGAGCAAAATCAGCCTCCAAGAAGCTTTGCCAGATTGCAACAGAAACCACAGCTGAATTACAGAAACCTGGAGTTGCATTCAAGCTGCGGAGGATGTGATAATTGTACAAACAATACTCAGTGATTGTTTATTGTTATTCTTTTTCACCTTTTTTGAAGTAGAATACACACCCGCGAAATACGAATTCCAATTCTGGTGTTCTTATTCCGAGTCGTGACTAGTCTGGGTGGAGTTCAATTATTTTCCGATTCAGAACATCATGCTTTGCCTCCATGCAAAGGCTACATGTACCTCCTCACTTGTGTCGACCGATGCACTCGTTGGCCGGAGGCGATTCCGATAGTCAACTGCTCATCTAAGACAGCCGCGCAAGCTTTCCTAGAACGCTGGGCAGCTCAATTCGGTTGCCCAAGCGTAGTCATCACTGACAGAGGATCACACTTTGACGGATCCTTCAGCAAACTGCTCAACGTTCTTGGTTGCCAACATAACCGAACCACCGCATACCATCCCGCAGCTAATGGGATGGTAGAAAGGTTCCACCGGCAACTCAAAGTATCACTCTGTGCCCAATCTAGCACATCCTGGCACGAAGCACTTCGCTCGTTCTCTTAGGCATAAGAAACACGAGTAAAGTGGATCTGCACGCCACCCCATCGTCGCTAGTCTATGGATGCACACAACGCTTACCTGGTGAACTCGTCTCACCAAAAGCGCCAACAACCTTCGACTATGGCGACTACGCAGCTCGCCTATCTCATCACATGCGACAGCTTCAGCCTGTGCAACCCAGAGCACAGAGCTTGCATACCAACGTGGACGAACACTTAACTACTTGCACGCACGTGCTTGTTCGCACTGACAGTGTACGCCGGCCACTTCAACCTACTTATTCTGGTCCGTACCGTGTCGTACGCAGAAGCGACAAGCAGTTTACCATTGACTACAATGGTAAGACTGAGACGATGAACATCGATCGACTCAAGCCGGCATTCCTCGACATGTCTGACTCTTCGGTGCTGCAAGCACCTTCACAACCTGCGCCATCACAGCTCGAACCGCAACCTCAGACGGGTCAGTCCGGTCCAGCAGAACGGACAACCCCAACCGATAGCACTCCTACTCGCCCTAGTATCAATCAAGGCCGTAGGAAGCTCACGCCTCCAGTTCGTTTTTCGGACTTCGTTCGCACATACTATCTTACGTAAAACGTGCCTTTGAAATTTTCTGCCCTTACCAAAAGTTTTTGAAAATCTACAAAAAAGATCAAAACGTTTTGAAACTACCAACAAAGAAGCAAAACCTTTTAAAAGCCAAAAACAGCTTTGCACGTTTTTCGCTTTGCACTCTTTTGTGTATTGCTATGCATTCATGCTGCTTTTCATTTTGCTTTCCATATACACCGCCGGTTGGTTGCAACTCGGTTTCACTTTTCGCTGGATCCCCGCACGTCAACTGGAAATGGAACGAACTTTCTGCTCAACCGCCTAGGTGAAATTACTAACTGTCCCCGCGCAAACAGCCTTTTTTACCGTTTCGACACCGTAGGGAGGACACGGGTGGGAGCCCGCTAGGGTCCGATTGCATGGTTCTCCCCCAGCAGCTGCATCAGGTTTCACAACCTGGTCTCGCAGAAGGCTGGCTGGCGACAGACAGCCCTCACGGAGATCGAAGGACTGCTACACAGTCCTTGCTGGGAGAGGGCTATGTAGCAGTCTGGAGATTCCCCGGTTTGCCTGGGTAAAATTCTAACTAAAATTATTTCATTGTACACCTAGGCAACCGGTGTGGTTTGTTGAACTGATTGGTGAGTTCGAATGCTTGACTTGATCGTCGCCATTTTTGGATGGCGCTCGTTTCGGTTGCAACTCGCGACTGAATTGTGTGTTGTACATGCTCCTTCCCCTAGCTAGAGCGTCAACGGTGTGGTTCCTTTCTAGCTAGATAGCAGTGAATCTTTTATTGTACTAATAAATGTTTCCCTGTAACTCGATCTGTCTTTTCGAATCGCTCTCTGGGTCCCCGATACTGGCGACCCTCTAAACGATAAACTCAATGTGGTTACAGCGTGTGGTGACATTGAAAGCTCAGATTTGTGGATAGTAAGCGGATCTGCGTGGTGAATAAGCATTGTAAGCGCCTTACCAGAGGTATATTACACTCTAATGAATACATTGAGATGCGGTATATTACAGCATTCCACCCGAAATAGCCACTCAATTCAGTAAATCAACTACAATATCCTACGTTGTGGTTATTTGCACTCATGTCAAAACAACATGTTTTATTTAACTAATGAGCTATATATTAGGTTGTTATGTGCATGCTTTGTATTTATAACCAATAATATTTTTGACATATAAGTAGCTTGTTTGTCATTACCAGGTGAGTTATTATAATGACCTTCGGAGATACACAGTTTCAAAATAGATAACAATTACTCGATTGCCGCAAAATGGACGTTGCTTAATGCACTTTCCTTTACATGGGTGTATTACATTCTTGTCATAATGGAAAAGACAAGGTGCTGCTGGTGCATTCTTTTGAAGCTGAGACAGAATCACATGTACGAGAGACACCGAAGTGAGTTTCATTTTCCCCTCAGGACGACATTGAGTTAACTGACAGTAATGTTGTAAAAATAGAATATTAACTATATTAACAACTAAGGTAACTTGGTGCAAGAGCTTATCTGCAGCTGGCAGCATGATTTACTTGATGTAATATGTATGGGATCATCGAAATGAGCATGGTGCGATTACCAAGAAATACATTTTAGTCGTGCATTATAAGTTTAGATAATACAGTTACAATTAGTGTCAAAATAGCTGTTTTGTGTAAGTAATAACGTTAAACGGTTGCAATGTTACTCTTCTTCTTTCTATTCACATCCTTTTAGAAAACCTTATGTAAAGTATAATACGCAACGCTGATTTCGTTGGTTGCAGAGCAGGAAAAAATTTCATATTCTTTGCATCGCTATCCAATGCCTGATAAATCTTATCAATGATGCATAATGGTTTGTGATAACTGGTGGTGCTGTGAGCATCTTGTAATCTGTTTTCTTTAAATTTGCATGACACAACAGTTCAGCGGTAGACCAGCCAAATAAGTTGAATCCAACTGGCTGCGTAGATAATGTAATTAAACACACTTGGATGCACAAAGAGTTTCCAGATGGTATGTAAAAGTTGAGGAGGTCCACAGAAGTGCCAATATGAGCTTTATATCTTTCATCAGCTGAACGAAATGTACGCTAACAACAATTAAAAACTGGGTTGTCTTATCTAAATGGGCAACTAATTTTTCCTTTTTGTAAAAATTGTTTGTTCTTTGTCTTCTCCTCAACTTACTGCGTGATCTTCAATTACCAGTCTATGCACATCAAATCCAGTAATTCTAGTAATATTGCTTGCCAAGCTGTGCTGTTTTTTAAAGTGTTTGATTCGGATAATACATTGTCTAGATAAGTTATTAGTTACAAAATAACAGGTGCAATGTTAGCAGTGCTCATGTCTGTTTAACATTCAGGTGTACTCTGACCAGGCGTCACCAGAGCATTGCTAAGCCACATCCAAACCAATGGCGTGCTAAATATCAGGCAATGCGTGTCAAGACTTCTGCGTTTTGTTGCGAAAACTCGGTGGTCGATGTTGTTCAGGCGGCCTGAGATAAATTTAGGTTTTTTGCACGGATTTTCCCACTCCCTACATCCCACTTGCGAGGTGAAAGGAGACAAGAGCTCGGCCGCCTTGGATAGATACCACTGGCAAGTACCTGCTCCAGAAGCGTTCTAGGTACTGGATGACCTACCATGCGGCTTTATCAGCTAGCATCAATGATAGGTACCGCAAGGCTAGAAATAATGGTAAACAACACTTAAGGGAAGCTCGGCTGTCGTACGGAAAGGGATTAGCTGATTGTGCTCCGGAAAAGCCGAACAAGTTCTTCGATAATGTTTAGAGACGCTGTGTTTCAACTTCGGTAATTCTAACTTTGATGCGGACCAGTGACACTCATGCGTATGCGGATTCAGATAAGGCTCGTGTACTTGGTGAGCTGTACGCAAATGCTTTTGTACGTAATGCTACCTTGATTAGCGTCGGTCTTTTCCCTAGAGTATCTAAGGGTTCTTAGTTAACTGAGTTTGCTGTGGTGGAAACGCCAGTCCTTAGGCTGCTGCAAGAACTAAATCCTTTTAAAGCAGCTGGACCTGATTCATCCCAAGCTACTAAATGAGTTGGCGGTGGAACTAAGTGGACTGCTGACGATGGTGTTTCCGAGGTCACTTGACAGCTGTACATTACCCTCTGAATGGAAGAATGCTGTCATCTGTCCTATCAATGAAAATAGCGACAGCAGTCTACTAGTCAGTCTGACTAGCGTCGTGGTCAAACTGCTTGAAAAACTGCTGAAAGATTCGTTGGAAGGTTACCTGAATAGGTTTAATCTACTGTTATGAACAACACGGATTCCGAAGGGGTTTTCGTGTCTGACGAAATTTTGGTTGCTCATGAAGTTTGGGTCGAGGCAGTAGACAATGGCCACTTAGTGTATGTGCTTTTCGTTGGTTTCTCGAAAGCATTTGATAAGGTACCCCACTTGTGGCTATCACAAAAGCTAAGCTCCTACGGCGTATCTGGCCGCGCCCTTCACTGGGTATCTGCGTTCTTACAGGGAAGAGAGCAGTGTGTATGTGTGGGTTGCAGCTTGTCCTTTATGCAAGCGGTCCCTAACGGTGTCTCACAGGGCTCGGTCTTTGGAACAATGCTGTGATCTATTTACCTAAATGACCTCCATAAAGAGCTTGGGGTAGCATACCTATGTTTTATAATGACATTAAGCTATGGAATGTTGTAAATGTTCCTTGGGGTTTTGAGGCCATTCAACATGTCCTGGACAGACTCTGGGACTGGTCTACTTTGTGGCTACTGCCCATTAATCAGGCTGTCTTCCATCTTTCCTATAGGAACAACTTTCCCGACTTCGAGATACGTGCTCGGTAAGGCCGAACTCACCCTTGTCTCCAACCAGGTAGACCTAGAGGTCGTCCATTTCTCGTCTTTGCATCCTGGTGACAAATGGAAGAAGGCCGCACGTAACGGTTTCAGAATGTTATAGTTAATACGCTATTCTTTCGGGGTCTTAACTGCCAACATATTTGTGAAGCTGTTCTCAGCTTTCGTTCGGCCCCATCTGGAATACTGCGTCCAAGCTTGCCGGCCGTGCCTTGTTTGGGACAACCTGGAGCTCGAGATCGTTTTGAAAGTCGGTACCAAATTGGTCGAGGGGTTACGGAGGCAATCGTACCCCGAGCGTCTACTTAGCTTGGGTATGTATTCAATGCACTACTGACGGCTTCGAGGAGACTTAATCCTTACTTACCGCATGTTAACAATAAAGGTTGGACCGGACTTGTGCTGGCTATTTAGCCCGGCTAGGTGGCCTTGTCTTCGCGGTCATCACTTGAAGCTACACAAGCCGCGTTCCGACCGGATCAGAGCGGAAACTTGGTTATCGCGTAGAGTTATCGAGCGCCGGAACTCGTTTCCAGAAAGTGTAGTCAGTGAACCTACGGTTAAGGGTTTTGGGCGTCATTTAGATGCTCTTGGGTGACAACCTGAAACCTCTTCCTTCTCCTGACCATATCCACATTCTAACGTTAAAGTTCGTATTCTGTCGTTCTCCTCACTCGTTTGTGCTATCGTTCATTTAACTTACTTTTCTCTTTATCTTCCATTTACTTTCTAGGTTTTCCTTAATTCACGTAATCTACACAGCGCGGACTGCTAGTGCAGGGAACGTGGACAGTAACTGGTTGACCAGGATGTGGTTCGCGTTTTTCGTTTTAGATACATCAGCACTTCCTAGCACCTTATCATTCCTTGGCTCAACGATCGGCTCAAGGAAAAACACACTAGAGCTTTTCCTATCGTTACAGTACTATCTGTATCTGAGTCTGAATCTGAGAGCGGGAAAACAAGTGAAAAGCGCAGCAAATTGTAGCCTTTGCCTTGCGGTTTTCTAGGTTTATCCTCCCAAATTTTAACAAGGTCTTTGAGTGGCGCATCTAAAGAAAAGTTTATACATTGTCAGTCATTCGTACTGCAAAGCGTTGCAAGTGTGCTGTCTTCTACATTTGTTTATATGAATATCGCTTTTCAATTCGAAACATTTTCATCAACAAACTTGATTTAAGCTAACTTCCATACATCTAAGGTAAGAATAACAACCTGGTATGCCGCAACGCTGTATAATGCAGTTGTATTAAAAGCGCACGTTTTGCTTGTTCGTACTTGAATGCAGGAAGCAAGTATTGTGCTGAAATATACTGAAGTTACCGACCAATATTACAGTAAAATTGGTCATAAAACGCTTTTATCGGTAGAAAGATCCTAATTGTTGTTAATCTTTCACTACCTTTTGTTTATGTTCTACATAAATATAGTGCTGACGCTTGAGTGCTGTGTATATGTTGAGTTGTGCAATAGCTCTTGATAGAAGGCTTAAAAATCGTGGATTTTAATGACCATAGTATACATTAAAGAATAATTATCCAAAAATCACGGCAGTTTATTACAATTTTTTAATCCTCATACTTGAGGAGTATTTAAATATAATAAAGCTAGCTATTTTTACTAATTTGAAGCTTAGAGTGACACATGATGCTAACTTATCAGTTTGTAGTCAATTATTAAGCTAGTTTTCATCAGGCTGATGAATATTTGAGGTAACCATTATCCAAGTAAGCTATTAAGTGTAGGCAAATGTCATGCTTATCCTGCATGACATAATGTTTCAACGGCCTTAGAATCCTAGCAACTGTTTAAAGTATGTTATAGCTCGTAATTAAAGAAGGAATTCTAAAGATACTTGTTTTAAAACTTACTTAACCAACATGCGAAAGTTGAAAAACATTACGAAAATTTAGAGAATTTTAATTCATAATAGAGCATGGTGTTTAAAGCAAAATAGTAAAACACAAGTTCATGATAAGCAAGTTCTACATTTTAATCCTAGAATAAAACCTGTTTACCAAAAATGCCATAATGTAATAGCGTATCGAGTAGAGATAGGAGACGTATGCAGGTAGAAAGGGAGCTCATGGAGTGCGCTGGGTCCGACCTTTATTTTTTATGAAGTATTTGGGTGCAGACCGGAGTGGATAATTGTTGGGTCACCGCAGCGGATGTTTTGTCTCTGCGAGTACTACGCGGTAACTCGATTTC
This sequence comes from Dicrocoelium dendriticum, assembly GCA_944474145.2. Classification (NCBI taxonomy): domain Eukaryota; kingdom Metazoa; phylum Platyhelminthes; class Trematoda; order Plagiorchiida; family Dicrocoeliidae; genus Dicrocoelium; species Dicrocoelium dendriticum. The sequence continues at coordinate 34,045,347 of OX104064.1, forward strand.
TTGGCATGCCATACTGATCGAGATTTTTAGCTAAAATAACGTGGAAAACACTGTTGGAATAAACCCTTGAAACAAAATCTGACTATTGTCAAATTTTCGCTGATCCAGGATATATTGGACCGATTAAAGTGGTACTGGCCACAGTCTCTCTCTAACGCTTACTGGTAATTTTGCCGTTATTCACTTCATATCCCGTTTTACGCCCTGTTTTGCCTTTTTATTTTGGTCGCTTTACGGTTATATACGTCTTTTTAATTCTGCTCTGTTTTCCACTTAAACATGGTTGTCCCGCTTAAAGCCGAAGCGCATGAACCCCTTGCGTCCTCGTTTGATGAGTCAAATGCAGCTTGCAGCCATACTGCCTGTTCAAGGTCAGTTATGGATTCACCTGGTGATATGCAGTGTGATGTTTACTCCCGCTAGTATCACAAAAGTTATACTGGTCTCAGAGTGAATCAACACAATATGCTATCATCTAGTGCAAACCTTCTGTTTAGATGTGCTGATTGTTGCGCTCAGAAAGAGTAGCTCCCGGCCTTCACATGTGCTTCATTCAAAGCACTCGCATCCAGCTTCACAGTCGTTGAGAAGGTGTTAGCCGAGCTTCCCTCTCTTGTCTCACTCGACTCTAAAGTGGATCTGAGTATGAACTCCCTGAATATTGCGAAGGTGAACCCTGTAACGGACTGCCTTTCTGCTGATAGTTTATCCGTTGAAGAGGCGTTCATCCTACCGGACGCTCCAGTTCACATAGCCATAACTGACACAGATGCCTCGGACGACATTGTTGACCCGCTCCAGATGGAAGGCGAGTCACGGGCTCCTGGGCCATTAAAGAATGAATGTAAGAGGGCAAAGGAAGCGCGCAAACCCTCCGCCCCCAAACCGGGGGTGATAAAATGCTCAAGAAGCAAACGGCTGAGTTAGAAACATCTCCTGGTGTGGCAATTCCCTCAGTGGAATATGAGGTGCCGTCTCCTTCGGTCCTACCGATTCCTAGCAAACTACCATGTGACGCGGATGGGAGAGCATGCGGAGTAAATACACCTCGTCGGCACTATTCTTACACAAATAACAGTGTGCTTTTCAGAATTGTCACTGAATCCACTGACGCTCTTCCCACCGAGCGCATGCTTGATGATCTTGGTTAGCTTAAAGTTTGCGTGACAAGGCTTGTACCACCAGGTTTTCCTGGCGTTACTGTCAGGAAGCTCATCAGGTTGATGAACGTTCCGGTTGGTCAACCAAATCCTCGACCCCATCTGCTTAGGGTGGTCCTCTCCACCCCAGAAGTGCGCAGCGCCTTACGGAGATTTGCCTTTGTTCAAAAATAGCAATGTTAGTGTACAATCAGAACTTTTGTTAGCGGATAGGTTCAAGTTAAAGGAGGCAATCAGAGAGCTAAAAGCCCGGCGTGCAGCTGGCGGGCAAAGTTTCCGATTGGTGGGTTTTCAGATGGTCAGCCGGCGGTGCTTTTCCTTCCTGCCAGAACCTATCCTACTTGCACAGACCCAGGGTTGGTCGAGCAGAAGTCCTCAAAGTAGGACTTAGTAGCGTGCGTAGCCTGAGGAACAAGCTGTACGAGGAGGGTCTGCTTGTAGAAAAATCTCGTTCAGGTATACTTGCTTTCATTGGAACGTGACTGTCTGAGGAACAGATGGCAAAGTATATCTGCCTGGCTACACACTGATCCGCGCTGACCGCTCCATTGGCCGTCAAGTGGGTAGTGTAACTTTATGTGAGTTAGCACATCGATGTATTGAAGACCAGGAATTTTCAGCCTTTCGAAAAATCTGTTGAGGCTCTCGTAATCTTGAGTTGCGCTTCCTTAGTTCAGTTTACGGTCGTGTTAGTTTATAGAAGCCGTATGAGAATCTCCAATAAGATCATTGAATTTATACGCACTCCCTCCGCAAACAAGTGTCTGGTGCTGGCAGACTTTAAACTCCCAGAGGTTTGTTGGGATGATCTATCTTGCAGTTCGGCTCTGAAATCGTTCGGTACAGAACTGCTGGACTTAACTTTGCAGGTACCACAACACCAGTTTGTGGACTTCCCCACTAGGTTCATGAGAAATCAGCAGCCTTTCATTTTAGCTCTTGTTTTTGCTAAGTCACTTGACTTTGTAAATGACATTAGCTACGACTCGCCTCTTGGCGTTAGCGATCACGTTGGCTTGTCTTTCCAGTATACCCTTATCTGGTCTTGCCAAGCTACTACCAGTTGGTATCCGAACATTTGAGCCGCGGACTTCCAAGCGATGCGGAATAAAGCTAGGTCATCGTCTTATGTGATATCTGAGACCGACACTGTTCACAAAGCCTGGGAAAATCTTAAGGCTCACCTCGTCGACATTTCTGCACCTCACATCCCACTGATAAAAAGAAGGGAATCGAGAGCGCAGCCACCGTGGAAAGATTTCGTGGGGATGGACCTGCTAAAGAAGCGGTCTAGATGCTAGAGAACGTACCGAACAGCTCCGTCGAACAGCATGTTTGACAAGTATCGGTTGGTTTTAAATGAACGCAAGCTACATATTAAGTTGGCCCGGCTTCAGTATGAAAAGCGCTTAGCTGATACTGCTTCGAAGAATCCCAAGCAATTCTTCGCTTACGTTAAATGACACTGTGGTGCAAACTCGCCCATACCACCATTGCTTCGAGGAGATGGGACCCATGCCTATAGCGACTATGACAAGTCATGCGTGCTTGGTAAGCAGTACCCAATTACGCCATGCAAAGAGTTAGCTTCAAGAATCTCTGAGGACTGTTGTCTGGATGAAATTCCTGTAACAGTCTTAAGTTCTCCGGTTGCTAAGAGAGGTAAACCCAACTGAGGCTTCCGGGCCAGATTCTGTTCATCCAAAATTGTTGCACGAATTGGCAGTGGAACTCAGTGGACCTCTGACTTGTGTGTTTCAGAAGTCACTCAACAGCTATGTCTTACCTACCGAATGGAAGGAGGCTGTTGTCTGCCTGATTTTCAAGTGCGGTGACAAAGGCCTACTGGCTAATTACAGGCCTGTCAGCTAGACTGACGTGGTTATTAAGTTACTTGAAAAATGAGTACTAGATATAGTGGAGGACCATTTAAAGATGTTTAACCTGCTTAGCATCGGGCAACATGGCTTTTGCAAGGCCTTCTCGTGCCAAACAAACTTGTTGGTAGCTCATGAGAGCTGGGATGATGCCGTATGCAATGGATATGCGGTGGACGAGGTGTTCGTTGACCTTGCCAGGGCCTTTGAAACTGTCCCCCATTCGAGACTCTCACTGAATTTGAGGTCGTATGGAATATCTGGTCGCGCTCTCCTGTGGGTGTCAGGTTTTCTGGATGGACGGGAACAGTGCATTCTTGTGGGAAGCAGTCTTTCGTTTCGACAAGCTGTACTTAGCGGCGTTTCACAAGGCTCTGTCCTAGGTCCGCTGCTTTTTTCTGTCTACGTGAATGACTTGCTGGAGGCGTTTGAGGTACAATCGCTCTTATTTACTGATGACCTAAAGCGCTGGAATATTGTTGATATCCCTGGAAGTTCTGTGGCTCTTCTAGGGGCTGTGGTTCGACACTGGGAATCGTCTGTCTTGTGGTTGCTACCCATAAACCGGGCAAACTGTTTAGTGCTGCGTATCGGAGCGGCTGATTCCTCCACAAGTTATGTGCTCGATGGGTGTGAACTTCCTCATGTGACTCAGCAGGTTGCTCAAGGTGTCGTCCGCGGTTCCACACTACACTCTGGAGACAGCTAGAAGAAGGCGGCTAGTAAAGGGTTCCGTATATTGTGGTTTATCCATCGTTCCTTCAGAACCCTAACCGCTAATGTGTTTGTGAAGCTCTTCTCAGCGTTTGTGTGACCCCACCTAGAATATCGCGATCAGGCCTGTCCACCATACCTTGTCCGTGACAAAATGGCACTAGAAAGGGTGTTGCGTGTCTGTACTAGATTGGTATAGGGGTTACGAGGACAAACGTACCCCGAACGCCTACTTATTTTGGGGATACATTCAATGCCCCATCGAAGGATTAAGGGGGACCTAATCCTAAACTACCGTATTTTAACTGGGAAGGTTGGTTCTGATTTATCCTGGCTATTTAGTCCTGCTAGATTATCTGGTCTCCGCGGGCATTGCACAAAGCTGGACAAACCGCGGTCCGATCGAGTTAGAGCGGAGACACGGTTATTGCATCGAATCATCGAGCGCTGGAACCTGCTTCCATAAAATGTTGTCAAGGAAGCTACGGTTATGTGGTTTAAGCGTCAACTAGATGCTCTTGGGTGGCAACACGAAACCTTTCCTTTTACCTGACTAATTCCTATCTTTATACTTCGATTCCATTTTCTGCACTTTCCCTCACCATTGGTATTATTCTCTTTTTTAATTTATTTCCATTATTCTTTATCTTCGAGTCTTCTTCCTCTCTTACTTACTTTACGTAACTGACATGGACTGAGTGGGACAGCTAATTTAAGGGAGGTGGGCATTAAATTGGTGGACCAGGGTGATTTTTCGGGTGTTTTCGTTTTAGACCCACGAAGAAGTCGCAGCACCCCTAACAACGCCTGGATCGACGACCCGCTGAAGAAGGAAGAATTGCTGGATTTATTCTACCGTTCCAGTCCCACTTGAACTTGAACTAGTTGGATTGTAAAAACTACTTGGTTTAGAGAAAATGCCAACAGGACAATCCACCCTTGCAGATCCGACAGTTTGCCTGGGCGGTGTCACTTCCCACACCGCACCCCAGTCCACTGCCATGGCGATCCACGTCCCATGACGAATTTCAAACCTCGTCTCATGAGTATCGTATCCAAGCGCTTGGGGACCAGACTAGCCATGCTAAGCATCTGCAGTGGGAGAAATAACAGTCACTTGAAACCAAAGTGATGGAGCCTGAGGCTTAGGATAGAACAGTCAGGTGCCGCGTTGTTTCAGAGGATTTGGATTCTGGAATATAAATCTCAGGGAGACTGGGATGTAGTCGGGACGGGCGGGGTGATGTATTAAAGTCAACAACGCAAGCATATAGAACAAAATGTGTACCAATATTTTATTTTTCAAAAGGGTTGGATAATTTTGTTTTTTTTGCAAACGGTTCGTAAAACACACCATTGCCACGAAAGGTGAAAATGTACATCTTATGAAAAATAACCAACGTCAAGAAAATCTAAAAAACTGACAGACTGTTTGACAAATCTACCTCGTCGGTCAGTTGGCTGAAGTAAGGGCTGGGTTGGCGGCGTGTTAAGATAAACGGAAGCGTCCGGAGTGCTTGGTGGGTAAGACGCAGTTGCAGGTAGATGCACCTGTGCGATTGCATTCGTTGAGGCCTGGAGCGGTTCTTTGAAGGCGACCATCTTGCGACAATCGATGGACACCATTGTCCTTCGACCATTCTGGTCTAAGCTAAAATGCTTAGGAGTTCCTTGCAGAACTCTGAAGCAGCCGGTGTAGGGAGGCTGAAGGAGACAACGCACTGCATCTGTGCGAACAAAATATGAGAGCAACTAGTGTGTTCACTGTGCACTTGCATCACTTTGTTCTGATAAGAGGAGGAGACGGATGCTGCCTGCGTAGAAAGAGGAGATGCAAAGTTTGATGTTGGAATACATGATGGCGAGTTAGGTGAAGTGAGCACCCATGGCAGCTTATGTGTCGTTCCATAAACCAGTTCTGCTGGAGCCTATTGCAGGTCGAATTTGCTGCTACTGCAAAGACCTAACAGCACATGTGAAATGTTTTCGATCCAAACTAAAATGGCTTAAGATGTTGATGATAGTGTTTCACTAAGCTATTAGCTGCCGGGTGATATGCCGTCGTGTGAATGCGGCGGCAGTCTAAAAATTTACAGCACCTATCAAACTACGAGTCTTTGAAGGACGTCCCACAGTCCGTTGTAATAGTTGATAGGCACCCGTAGTGAGAACTCACCAGTTCAAAAAGGCATGGACGACATTTTCGGCCGAACAGTCTGATACTAAAAAGTCGTCTGCCATTTAGTAAACCGGTTAATACGTCTGTTTGTATCCGGATGCGCGAGAAAGTGGTAAGTGTCCCAACGAGTCTAAGTGTGCGTGTGAGAACCGCGAATCCGCAGCATGGAAAGAGCCGAGATTACTGTAGTTGCATCGGTGCACTTTGAAGTGCTGGCAGTAGACACAAGCTCGTGCTCAGGTAAGAACATTTTTGTTTACGTTTGGCCAAACAAAATGCTCGGTAAGCAATTGCAATGGTGCTAGGATGCCAGTGAGAGATAGTGAAGGGTGGGCATCAAAGACTGTGCGTCTGAAAGAGGCGGGCACGACGGGTCTTGGACATTCAGTGAAAGTGTCACAAAGGTTAGCTCCGTCCGTAGTTTGGAGAGGAACGGATTGCATATGCAATGAAGTGGATTGCAGGATGCGTTGGTGTCTTCGTCTTGAGCCTGGCTGATGCCATGGCGGTAAGGTCGACAGCAGCCAAAGAATAAAGATTGTGGTTAACGCGCGAGAGAGCCTCAACTACGGGGTTGGTGACACCTGAAACATAACGTACGTCAGCAGTGAACTGGGTGACAAAGTCTATGTACCTGGTTTCGCGTGATAACTATTTGTCAGCTGCTGAGTTAAAGGTTAAAATTATAGGCGAGGGCGATCAATGTAGACTGTGAAAACCCGGCCTTCTAAAGTGTGTTAGAAGTTATGAATAGCTAAGTAGATACAAGCATTTCTCTAACGAAAGGGCTGTAGCGGAATTCCGCCGGTCAAAAGCGTTTGATGAAGTTGGCGGGTGGTTACCCACTGGCCACCAACATGTTGTTTTGGAAAAGCTCATACTGTAATAGCTGAGACATCAACTTAAATAGAGGCAGAATTGTTGGAGTGAGCGAGGAGATTTATGTTGGAGACAGCATCCTTGAGCTGGGTGAAATCCGTGTGTACTGTGTTGGGAAAAGCAAATTTAGGTTCTTTTTCTTTAAGCAGGTCAGTCAGACGCTGACTGAGCTGAGCGCAGCGGGAATGAAGCGTCGATGATAGTTGACACAGCCACAAAATCGACGTAGGTGCTTAAATAAAGTCGTGGCTAGAAAAGTTTTATGGATGTGACCTATTTGCAAGAATCGCGATGCCAGACGATGAGACCAGGTGGCCTAGGAATTCTACCAAGCACTTGCCAAGTTCTTACTTAGTCGGATAGACGGTGATACCGGGTTGGTCAGTCACTGGAGGAGGAACTGAAGATGAGTTAGCTTTTCTTCATCGGACGAACTGGCCACTAGAATCTCGCCGAGGTAGACTTAGGCGATGTCTGAGCCACGAAAGTCATCTTGGGTGAAGCGCTGCAATGTGTGCGACATTGCACAAGTTAAAGACTTTCTAAAACTTCGAACAAGCCGAACGCGCTAATGACTGCTGTTTTAGGTATGTCTTTTTTCTCGACAGCTATTTGGTGATTGGTTCGAACAAGTTTGATCTCCTGAAGATCGTCTTACCTTAGAGCCACGCAGTGTGGTCCTGCATACGTGGGATGGAGTATCCGTCGGGAACCGCAAGTTTGTTTAGGGTTCGGTTGCCACCGTAACGTCGTCATTCTCCAGGTTTCTTTGTGACCATCTGGAGTGGAGTGGATCAGGGACTATCCGAAGGATGTATTATTCCAAGTTCGAGCATGTGCACAAAATTCGCCCTAGACGTCTTTAGTTTAGCTGGATAAGGTCGGCGCGGGCTCATTGAGCCTAGAGTGCCGTTGGTACAAACATGCTGCATGACCTGAGGTGCTACGGTGTCAGTTTTGTTTATTGACTAAACGAGCTTAGGCTGTTGAGCGAATAGTTAGGTGTGGTCGGAGGAAGTCTGGGGGAAAACGTATACTGGGGTGATAGTTACAATTCTGGCATTGGTGCAGTGACGATGAGCGTCGTTGCAGGGTCTACTATTCTTTGTTGCTCCTCATCCACAAAGAGGTCTAAATATCCGAGGTTTTCTTTGACAATGACGGTAAACAGGCGACGGCAATAATGAACACCCTGTCAAATGTCCTACGGAGACCCAAGTTAATGGTTAAAGTGCACTTGTCGTAAGTGAAGATTAGTGTGCCGTTGACGGCAAGAATACTGAGTGTGGCGGACTAAGTAGCCTTTCCAGGTGCGGGCGGAGCTCAGATATCAACCAGTAACGTGGTACTAGATTTGAAGTCCTGTCGGGTGGGCCGTTGACGCCAGTCGGCTTTACGCCAGGGCCCGATGACTTTCTGTTGAGTCTCATTGAAGCTGCAAGGTGTGATAAAACGCTTATCTTGTGCGAAAAATTGAGGTACTACCAGCACTACTGCTTACCACCTGCGAAGTCGTTACGATTAAGCGATTTGCTACGTGAGCGGCGTCCGTTGTTTTTAGACCGATTGCTAAAGCCACGGCCCAAGTCAGCTAGTTCCGCTAGCACGTTCGTGCATTCCTGTGAAATATCGGCAGAGTGGGTGGAATGAGAATAACAAGGAATAGGAATGCTATTGTGTGTACGGGTACCTTTGGCAATGGTGGATTTACAAAATCGAACTGAGGACAAAAGTGATCAACTACTGCGTCACCTATTTGAGAGGCGTCAGCTGCCGATTGAAGTTGTTTAAGATAAGAATGCCGTAGGCTGTTTTTGGTCAACGCTGTAACCAGAATTCGCACAATTATGACTCGTCTATGGACGATGCCACGAGTATCTGGCGCATCTCCCTCAGTAGCGTCAGAATTTGTTGTCTTTCAATTGCAGACATTGTAATAGCTGCTGAAAACCGGTTCACTCGGATGGTGTGCTTCTGCTAATGACGGCCTGCTTAAGAGTGTCGTAAGGTTGCATAGAGACAGGCTGCATTAAAAGATCCCTGAGTTGCAGAGTAACGCTGCTGAGCAGACAAGCTGGCAGCTGGCTACACTTTGTTGAATCAGAGTGATACCATGGCGAATGGTCTGACTCTAACAGCACAAACCAAAACTGTGGATCGCTGCTAAAAGAAAGGCTTGACAGGAAGCTTGATAGCCGAGAAAGCAGGATCAGGAAGTTTAACGATTGGATGAGACATAATGAAAGGAGGCTATACGATGAAAAAAGAAAAATCAAACAAAAATGACTAGATTTTCTCTAACCAGGGTGTGGTATACAAGATGGCTGCGATGGAGTTTGCAATCGGGCTCACCAATTGCAACACCCAATTCAGTTGCTGGTATCGACTACTGTCTGTAATACCAACCGATACTCAGTATAGAGAAGTGAAACATTGTCGAACCCAGTATGAATTGCAAGCGCTACAAAGAAATGGAAGTCAGTTAGCGAAGCTCGGAGTGATGAACCACACAGGGAATTGAACTTAAACGTCAAGCACTGTCAGTGAAACAAACTGACTGTCAAAGGTATAAACACGCATGAAACCCATTGTCGCGAAGTAATGAAAGCGTAAATGTTTCAGGTCCACTACACTCCATGTAAATAACCACGTCCTGCTTAACGCAAAACAAATGTACCTTGCTGGTTTAGCATATACTTTAATATGTCTTGCATTTTGTTTCTAAAATATAGAAAGACAGGCTTCTAATCTGTACAGTCCAAACTGCCAAGATAGCTATTTATGAAAATCTTTTATGTGAATAATAAACAGTCAGTTGGGTGAACTGTATTTTTCTGCAAAATTTTCTAGGCCTGTAGATTTGCTTTTTTGTAACTTGATCGCTGTTACCTATGTTACAGTTTGCTTTTCTCCTGTATCTTGAAATCTAATTTATATAACGTATTGCAAAACTTTTGTTAATTGTAGTAGCACAGGGTAATATTCGGATAAGCATGCAAAGTGCTTTTAAATAAGCTAAATTAAATAATAGTTCGCTTATCACTTTCGATGACGATCTCTTAATACTTATTATAATGCAACCCAAGTTTGCAAAGTTATCGAACCTCTAACCAAATATTAAAGTACATCCATTGCGTTATACTTTTCCTTTGGTTACTTATGCAAACACTGTCTCTATCTTGGCAAATATGCTGTATGGTAACGATTATTAAGCCGCGCTGTATCTGTGAATGCTCGCTTTGGGCTGCTAACTTACAGTACATGCATGACTGGTAACTTTGAGTTGCTACTTAGAGGGACACCGAAGTAACTTACATGAGCGTTCTAGATACTCGTGATCTTTAAATCTATCTTAAGGGTTACGGCCCATACGTCTGGGTTAAGGTCAGTGAAGGTGAAGGTGAAGGCAATTAGGTCAAAATCATTGGATGCAAGCAATAGCGGAGTGCACCAAGTAAGACCAAAATGGATGTACGGAGTGAACATGAGGGACATTAGCACAGAGCAGAGAAAAATGCTCAAATGTGACTCTGAAAATCACGTCTTTTAATTGACATCATTCAATGAGGAAGCATGATTGTTATCTGCTCAAGTTCGATAAATCCATAAAGATTTTTGATCAATCAATGACTGACAGTTAACAGCATTTAATAAAGCAATGAAACAGTCGTCCGGATTTTGTGCTGGCCATCAATTTTGTTTGGCTTCTTATTTTTAACAGCTTGAGAGTTGACAGAGGTTCTGTACCACTGCTCTCTAAGAATATTGTTTAAATTCTAAAACCAAATGACACATTTGTAGATATGTTTCTTTGGGAAGTGTTAGAATCAACAATATCATAAACAGCAGCAAATCTATGGATCGGAAAGTTTAAAGATGGCAGAATTTAGCATAGGTGGCTAAACATTCATCACAGTATTGTGAAGTTTACTTTGTTAATACAGATTTTGCGAAGTAACGAATTAAACATCTGAACACTGCAAGTAAGCTTAAAAATTTGGGATAAATATAACATAACGAGCACAACATGAGTCATATCAGGGTGTATCAACAGCCTACACACTATTGTACGAGTTGTCTAAAAGAAAGGCCTAAATTTGTGGAACTGCTTGATGTGTGGTTAAGCTTCTCCTCATTGTCAAATAAAATGTATACAATGTACGTCGTTTTATTGCAAACTTTCTCAGTGTTAATACAATCATTTTAAATTTGGTTTGACGACTGTGATAATGATAGCTATTCTAAGCTAAAAGTAAGCCAGCGGCCCTAACCAGCAAGCTGCTTTTTGTCACAGCATTGTGGAGAAACTGCAAACAACATAAACGTTAATATTTCAGGTTTGCCGCTGAAAATTTTTAAATGTTTCTGCTATTATATGAAGACTAAATTAACAGTTAGTGATAGTGTACTATAAGTATAGCGCCCTCCGGTTGGTTATTTTAGCTGTGTTGACAAGATCACTTTGTGTTGCATTTCTTCGTTCATTGGAAGTATTTCGTGCAAATTTAGATACCATTCAGTTTCATTTCTGATTCTGAATTGTTCGACCACAAATACTCGTATTTTAACCGCTTGGTATCAGCGATCTTGCTATGCATTTTCTACAACAATTGGTCGCCGTCTTGTTTTTGGGTTATTCACAATGCCGAAGCAATCACCCTATGGTACATGTTCCAAGATAGTCGGATACCGTGCGAATGCCCTCCCCTGTGTTTCGTGCCAACTTAAAGATCACATTTCATGTATTGGATTATTAATTGAGCATTTGCATCGTCTTCGTGAAATTTAACACGATTTCGTTCAAACTTTACGTAAAAATTGCCGAAACAAGACACAGCCTGGAAGAGTAAATCCGATGTGTAGGCTTCATCATTCCGTTGCAGACAGCTCCATGTGTTCGGCCAAACAACCTAGCCCGAAGAGTCTTCAAGTTTCAACTCAGTCTTTCTCCTCTACCCGTGCAAACGCACCGGCACGAATTTCAACCGTTGTGAGAAATCCAGTTCTACCTAGTAGAAATTGTTTACCTTGGTTGTGTCCAACGAGCGCTGACATCCCAGCAGATGAAAGTCTGAGTGCTGAAGACCAGTTGAAAGAACAAAGAACAAAATTACGTGGGGCTGTTGGGCGTTTAACTTTTGTAAGGCAACAGTTAAGCAAATCACGTGAGATTGGTAATATACTACGCTTTACAAGCTCAATCTCCTCCGATCAGAGGCATTATAACCTCGTGCTCTTCCACGCGCCGCAGTCCGGTGATCCATCACCCCAAGTGCGCTAAGATCACACTGTCGAGTTTGTACAGAGTCCAATTGACAGACTCCTCGACGCTGGTGAAGAAAAGTACCCGGCTTAAAAAGCAAGCTGATCAACCAAATCGGCCTATGAGAATCAATTTTGTAGACGAAGCCGGTCCAAGGCTGATCTTGTCCCTCATAAGTAGGCTGAAATGTTTGAAGATCCATGTTCGTCTAGACCTTGACCCAGTAGATCGGGAACGGCTCAAGTCTGTCATCATTGAGCTGAAAAGTGGTATTGGTGAGGGGGAAATAATCCCCGTATCGTAAATTTTTGAAGTGCTTTCCAAGAATATGCGAGTCAGGATAAACAGGTTGCGCACACTTCAAGCACGCCCGGCGGCTCCTGCTGCAGCCTGCGAGTAGCTTTCCAAACGTTTGTAAGATTATGAGCAACCGCGGTAAACTTCGTTTCGTTGCGTCTGAGCGGCCAGACGTAGTGGGATTCCTAGAGACATGACTGTATTCAGTTATACACATAGGAACTGGAACTGAACAGTTATTTGTGCTCCCGATGCGATGGACTAACGAATGCCCGCGGTGTCTTGCTCTACATCCGGTCTTCCCTGCGTGAGAGACCTGTGAGTACCTACCGAAGTGACGATGGCTTGTGTGAGTTACTATGGTGCTCCATTCACCTCAGGCGCGGAGAACTACTTGTGGGCACAGTCTATCGCAACCCTCTAAGTCGTTGTTTGGATTGGTTGCCTCATATTCGAACCCACATGAGTCATCCAAACTTTCTACTTATGAGCGATTTTAACTGTCCTCGAATACGATGGCCTGATGTGCATTTGATGCCTGGACATGGTGAGGTTGAAGCCAACTTCGTGGAGTTGGTACTTGAAACTGGTGCATCACAGCAGATAGGTTAGTCAACCTGCATAACAACACGCTCAACCCCGTCCTGTCTCGACCTGATGTTAACTAGCTACGAACAAGGAGTGCGTGACGTTCGGATCCTGCAGCTCGTGGCTACAAGCAACTACTCAGTGATCATAGCTGATATGGTATTACCTTTGCCGTATTCACGTCCGCTGGAACCAGCTTAAAACTACTGGAAAACGGACTTCGACGGTATAGCTCGAGCCGCGAGCCAACTGGATTGGTCTCTGTTACAAGATGCATCTGTGGAACACTGTTGGACATGTATAAACGAGAGGTTGACATCATTTTGTTCCCAATTTGTGTCCTTGAAATGTCGGAAGGTTGGACCGATTAAGCCTCAATGGTTTGGCTATGAGTATGGAAATCTGGCTCGAAGGCGGCGCAGACTGTGGGACACCTTCTCCTCTATGGCTCTGCCAATGACTAACAAACAGATAAAGGTCAGTGGAACCTCTGCAACAGGGTAAAAGGAATTTGCGCCGACATTTCGAAGAGCAGCTCGCAATCGCCGTGAAAATTACCCCAGAAAACCTTTGTTTACATGAAGCGACGCCTGAAACCGACAGGTGATGCGCCAGTGCTGGATGGTTCGGACAGACAGCCCCTAATCAGCACTGTGTGTGCGTTCGCGTTGGCGGCGCACTTCGCTTCTGTAGTTTTAAATGACTAGATATCTGTTCCGAGTTCGACGTTTACCACTCTTACCGAACTCGACAGTCTGGAGTGCATAGTTGAAGAAGTATGTCAACTACTCGCCAGTCTTGACGACACCAAACCTGCCGGACCTGATGGGCTTCACCCACTGATTCTCAAGTCACTTTCGGTCTCAGCTCTCCTGTCACAACTGAGCTTTTCAACAGGTCGCTGTCCGAAGGTTCGTGGCTGATTGACTGGAAATGTTCCGTGGTGAAGCCTATTCCGAAAGGCGGCAACCCAAGGAAAGTAGCCAACTACAGGCTAATTTGTCTGACACCTATTTTGGCAAAGGTTGCGGAAAAAAATCGTAAAAATGGATTATTGCAGTTGCTACAGTCAAAAGAGGCCCTGACGCCCGCACAGCACGGTTTTATGCAAGGCCGCTCGTGCATTACAAACTTGCTTGTGACGAGGCATGAGTGGTTGAAGGCAATAAACAAGGGGAAGTCTGTCGACGTGATATTCATCGATTTCAGTAAAGCGTTCGACAAGGTCAGCCATGAGGTTCTCCTTCACAAACTCAGGATGTGTGGTGTCGGTGGTTCACTGCACTGGTAGCTCCGTGACTTTCTTGTTGGACGAAAGTGGAGGGTACAGGTCAACGACCATCTAACTGACTGGTATCCCTGTACAAGTGACGTGCCTCAGGCACTGTGCTTGGGCCCACTCTGTTCCTGATCCACACCACCGATCTACCTCAGCTTGTCTGGTCGCCGCTTGCGTTGCTTGCGGACGACATGAAGATTTGGAGAGAAACTGACGCTCCCAATGGCTGTGGCGTACTTCAGCAAAAGCACAATTGCTTATCCGCATGGTCTACAGTAGTTCATCTCCCGGTCAACCCAGCCAAGTCTGTAGTTATGAGCCTGGGAAATGGTGCTGACGGCCGTACACCCTTGATGGCTAACCGCTATATGCTACAACTTCGGTAAAGGACTCAGGTGTACTCTCGCGATGCGGTTTGAAGTCCGTGGACAACAAGAACAGGCTATATCGTAACGGAATGCGCATGCTTCGGGCGCTCAAACGTAGCTTCGGCACATGGTCTGAAGAAGTTGCCACTCGCCTCTTCTCTTCCATCATTATATCAATGCTAGGGTACGGTTTACCTGCCTACTTTCCGATTACCCGAGGCGAGGCACAAATGATCGAAGGGGTCCAACACGTTGCTACCAGGCTCATCCCGAGTTTACGTGGCTTGGGTAATGAAGACCGGTGCGAGAAACTAGGACTCTACACCTCGTACTACCGTCGGGTGCGAGTCAACCTCATTATGACTTACCATACTCCACATCGCGGTGACTTCCCAATGCTGAGGCCAAAGCTTCACTTACGAGGGTCATGCAGCTCACTCGGACACAGATACGAAGTTGTCGTGCCGGATGTGAAGCGAGTTCCTCACCCACTGTTCTTCGGAGAGTGGTAAATATTTGGAACAGTTTACCTGAACATGTGATGGAGGCAACATCTGTTCAGAGTTCAAAACTTTGTTAGATTTATATTTTACCACTATTCGATTCAGAGCACGAGTACACACTTAAGATGGCATCTCACATTTGTGAGTCTTGTGCTACTGTAAGGCAGATATTTTTACTGTTATATGAGCACGATAACGATATTCACGGCTGAAAATTTTTATAACGTCTTTCACCATATTTCGAAAGAGTTGTACGGAATTCATTTCTACTTACTCTATAATACAGTACTCCGTATTCAGTATTTAGTAAAAAGTATAGCAACAACCTAAAGTACGGAATGATTAAAGAATATCTACATAAGGCATTAAAGGATTTAGAACCATATTGTGTTGGTGTTTACAAGCAACATAGTAAACTAGTCTGTAGCCACTAGTAGTCCAAATATAACCGGATCCTACACGCATTGGGCGTATCTCCATAGAGTAATGAGTATTAGCTCATTAACCCAAACGGTCCATACTGGGTAGACGGGTAAAATAATTAGTACATACGGTGATAAAGTAATGACAACAAATAGCCAGAGCACTGAACAATCGTTTAGAGTAATCAGCTACTTTATTATGCTCAATAGGATCAGTGTTATACGTTTAACTTTTAAAAATCCTATAACATATAGTATTCGGATGCGCTCAGCCGTCTTTAACAATTTAAACACGATGCATTTTGCGCGATGATTTCTTACTAGTGTACGGACCAGTGGTAGAGTCAATATGCTAATGGTTTGCCTTATGCCTCTGTTATAACCAGCGACCTTGTAAGCAGATTCCGTGGGAGTATCGATACTGTATTAATGAGTGTCACTGACCTAAGCATCCGTCTTGGGCGCTAAATAAGCAGTATTCTTTTAAGAAAATGAATGTTTTACTTTGTTCTTACTCTTATGCTTTTTAGGCAAACGTTTGTTGCTTGATTTCAGCGTAAGTGAAAACTCAGGGGTCAGAATCTCAATTTTGATGTTTCATTAGTTGCGTTGAAAATTATGTTGCTTAGATTCACACTACGGAGTCGAGACCTTTTACCTACTGCAAATGTAAGTGCCGACTGACAATTTCTGAACGTCTTATAGTGAAATAAAGTCGTTTTGGTGGTACTGCTCTCAATGCTGACATCCCGTGACGTGTTTCATACATGTTCAAACTCGTCGTCATTAAGTAACGTTTGTTTAGCAAAACTTTTGCTTGCGACGCTGCCCACTGCACGTCAGCTTTCGTACTCTTGTACACATATTTGGCAAGAACAGCGGAACTGGGACTCAACTAAGAGACCCAAAGCTCAATAACTAATAACTTCATCCCTGCGTCATCGATCATCTGGAGATGCATCTTACAACGATTACTGATTTACTGTTAATCTACACAAATTTTCGTTCCGTGTGTGATGCTTGTCTACTCTACCTAGGTATATACAACGAATCCTCTGAGCCCCATTTAAGATAAATGGCGCATGATCCCAATTTCTTGCTATACGGCATTTATAGTTAAACTTTACCCCGCAACTAGTTATTATAATCTGTCTGCAACTGTGCAGCTTAACTGACTCCCTAGATTTTCCTTGGGGATGTCTGCCAACCAGTTCGACAGGCTAGTGATAAGGCCATCAGAAGTTAAAATCTGACTCCCGTAAAAGATGAAGACATTGTTAAGGAGCAGTACGTATTATTTGCACTCGCAGCTGCTAAGCTTAGGCTGACGATGAACGTCGAAATTTGTCATTCCTTTTCTACCACCTTATACTGAGAACTCTAAGATTGCACGGTGGATATTATCGGTGTTTACAAAGCGATCTCTTAACAGTATGGTAAATCCAAATACTTCAATCACCCTCTCGCGAATCTCTTGTGACTCATCTAAAGCACCGCCAGTTTAATCTGACCGCGCACTGCAGCCGAATGGAATGTAGACGATAATTCTCACACTCCCATTGTTACAGCGGTACAAGTTCCAGTTACCAGTGTAGGGTAGTAAGGCCACTTAGTATAATCTAAAATAAGACCTGACGGCACCCTGACACATTTACAACACGTAATGTAACCTGTGCGTATGGAATGACGACAGGGCCGAAAACAAACGGTGTACTCGTCAAACCTCCTTAAAGTCGAAGCGGAGATATGTGCATATGGGCTATTGCAAATATTTTGATGATTCAAACGGGGTGGCTTATCTACACCGTTTTAATTTTGAAATTTGCGCGCAGTCTACCCCACAGGACTTGCTATGCATTTGTCATAAAGCACTGCTTTGTTCTCATCTGTACGTTTGATTTCAACAATAAAGAGTGGCTGTATATAAACAAAACAAGTAATCATGCAACCCAATTTAAAAATGCGTTGGTTTGGAATGTTTGCGTAGTGACAGTTGATTTGTTTGATTACGGCACTCTTCATTTATTGAAGGTTCTCTTTGTAACAAAAAAGATACTAAGGACTTAAGCGTAAACTTACCTAAGATCTTGACTTATAACATTGAAGTACAAAATGCTAAAACAAGCAAAATTGACCAATCCAACCATCTGGAGTACATATAACAATTTTCTGTTTATGGTCTGTCTGATATGTTTTCATTAATTACTTTATTCCGTTGCATTCGTGAGTTCCAGTCATGACCATGGTACGTAAACGATTTCCATTATCAGACGGTAAATGAAGGCTAACGCTGCCGGCTATATTCGATAAGCTACAAGAAGACGGGTTTGGATAAAAATACAGGAGCGGGCGTCAGCGCAGTGACTCACAGAGTAGATGACTATTAAGCTGGATGTAAGCAAACATGACCGTGACGTCATCATCATCGTCATACACTTTAGCTAGGGGTGGTAAACACCACAGTTACTGTGCCGCAGTACATAGAATAAAGAAGAAAAAATGCAACTGGTGCAAGCCGGCTGAGCTATTGGTAACGGATGGCCATCGTTCCGGTAAGCTACTAGCCGGCTACTGTGCATCAAAAAAATTACTATGCAAAATTATATAAGGCTAAATAGTGAGATCATGGTTGGAGGGGGAGGCTAAGAGGGATGGTGTGGGACAAAGAAACTCAGAGCACGAACGCCACTGAGGTCGGCTCCTAGCCATATCAGCAAGTGTAGCCAACCAAACGTGTTCATCGTCTTTCGGACCCCAACCAGGGAGCCGAGACGCTCCAACCGAGGCCAGCTCAGAAGTGAGGGCCTTCATTCCTCTCGAGCAAGTCATAGCTTGGCCACCCCTCCTCTTCCTCCATCCACACCCCCGGCCCGCAAACAACGCAGGTCGCGGGAGTCGGTGGGCTGACATGCGTAACACGTGGCCGAGCCATCGGAGCCTGGTGCGTGAAATAACGGTGCTGAGCGGTTCATTTCCTTCTCCTGTGCCGTAAACAAAGCGTCGTAGACACTCGTTGCTCACGCGGTGTTCCCACCAGATGTGAGCTAAATTACGAAGGCACTGATGGTCGAATTTAACTAACCTCTTCAGGTTCGCTGCTTTAACGGGCCAGGTTTCACAACCGTACAGTAGGGTCGAACGTACTGCTGCATTGTACACTCTTCCTCTACTCGTGGGCGTCCGCCAAAGCGCATTCGCAGGTCTGTACATACAAGTGCATGGTCGGTGTCTACACATGTGCTCCAAATCGAACGACAGTTCTGGACGCAACCTCTGCATCGGTAACTTATCGCAATGTGATCGATTTGCGTCCATAGCTGGTTCGAGGCTGGTGGGCGCCAAGTCACCCTCCGGCGGGTGCTGTGTTGGAAATTAATGCTTGCAATAAATAAGCGTGCGTCGTCACACAAATGAAGTAAACGTTCACCGTTATCATTAAGGCAGCCTACATCATGTTGGCCTCCCAGATACAGCTCAGCTGAGGACAATTTTCCAACTTGAGCGTTCAGATTCCCAGCCAGCACTACAGTGTCCGAGCTTCTTCTGTGGCTAAAGAGCTCGTTCAGTTAACGATAGAAGCCGTCTTTTACCGAGTCATCGCTAGAGTTTGTGGGTGCATAGGCAGCGATAACGACTAGACACCTGTTAGTCCCGCGCGACTTCGAAGCTTTGAACGAGCCAGCCAATCGGACCGCACACATCCGGCTATTGATTGGAATCCAATCAAACAGAGTAGCTTCAGCCCGGGGCAGTAAAACAGGAAAAACAGTGTACTATCAGTCAGTGACAAAAGCTGAACATATAAAATAAGAATTATCTTTTGGGGTGTTACAACTCCACTGCCATCGCTTAATGTAGGATAAACTTATACACCAAATGGTTGGCAACCTGGACCGAATCCAGTTGGAGAGCTGACGCATCAGACAGATTTAAGCATTCTCCAACGTCATTATCAATATGGTTAATGAACAAAACAAAATGTTACAGAGGCGTATCATATGTATAGTTTAGTTAAGCCAGTGTTGTGCACGTACTTGATTTGCGAAACCCCATCATTGTCAATCCTACCTCCACCATGGCATATGTGAATCGTTAACAATGGTCTATTACGCAAGTGTCGAAGTTAGTAAGTGATGGGACATTTAGATATACGTAAGGTAGAACTGCTCTACTTAGTCTTGAATATTTAAAAGCGTTTATAGCCTAGCTGAGTCTCGCGACTCTTAACCACAGCTTCTATGACCCGAGGAACCCACGTAACTTAGAATCCTCTGACGTTTGAAGGATGTGTAAAATTCGCTGCAAGGAACGACAAGCAATAAACATATTAGATATGATCGAAACAAAAGTTTTGTTAAAATAAGCTAGAATGTCCCGTGTGTACAGGTTGTAAGAAGAATGTATTTTACACACGACGTTGGTGTACATTTGCGCTGGGCAGATGCTGTGACTCTAAGCAGGTCACGGGTCAAACATGAGGGCACTGGCCCTGAAGCACGAATGCGTATGGCGTTCAGAGTTACGGATGGATCACCATTGGTCTTGTTAACTATTCTCTAGCCAGTTAAACCACGTACAAGTCGTCTTATCTGATTGGCCTACGCAATCTCAATCATTACAAAGGCCGAGTATTAAGACTTTTGTCTATCAATGCCGGACCGATCTCTCAACCGATTCGAGGTGATTAGATCGAATGGCGTTATTGGCTGTCATGCTGTTGAATTTGTTTAACCTCGTGTTGTCGAGAAAAATGTTTACGTCTGATGTAACTCCGTTCTGTTGTAACACTTTCACTATTGATTTTGTTAGCGGATGGCGCTGGTAGTGCCGCATTTTATTTTCTCGCGTTTTAATGCATACGCATGACAAAAGCCACTTATTCTTGAGTATTTTAGCAGACACGTCTAGAGACATGAGGAGGACATTGCATGCATTTGTAAGGAATCAAACGCAACTCAGTCGGAAATTGATGTGGATACTAAAGTTAGTACTTGGATTTCAGCGAAATACAAGTGTAAATTTTCTGACATCCGATGATAGCTGTACATGGAGATAGGCAACAATTAAGTCATCGTTTGGATAAAGTTTATGAAATCACTGATAGTGGAAGTGCTCGTTAATACTCTTGGCTAACGTCTAAGCACCCGAGGCGTTGAAAAGTTACGTATGATTTAATTCAGTGAAGCCTGAATAACTGACCGCAAGGGAATTAATTGCATTCATGCAGATACTATCTGTGGCAATAACCGCAATTCATCATCGCCACCGGTCGCTTCTCCAGCTCGTAGTCAGGGGATAATTTACTTTTTAAGTATTTTTGCACCAACTCAGATTAATCCGAATCAAGAATGTGCTTTATGCACCCATGTATGGTGAAGATTCAACTCTAATACAAATTTCAAGGATCGACAAAAATACTGAAAACAAATAGCACACGAGGATAGATACAAAGCCAACATTTTTAAGAAAAAGCTGACAGAGCTAATTTCACAAAAGTAATATACCAACCAGCGGTTGACTGACGAAACTTTTCTCGGTCCAAATACATGAATCGTAATGAGTAGCTGATGCGCCGTAGCCTTTGTGCGGGCGTAGACAATTTGGTAGCTCTGTCTGGTGGAGGAGATTGCTACGCATCCGGACGGCGCTCTATGGAGGCGATAGCTAATATCAGTGAGTATCATAGATGTAATCTTATTACAGGATTTGACATGATACAATAATTTTAAGAAATTCCGACCCTGAAAGGCCAATCCACTGGGATAGCTGATTCATTGACTAGGCAATAACTTTGAGCTCCTTACTCAGGATACTGTAAAAAAAATCACGGAAGCACAATAGGTACAACACGCTAACACACCTGCAAAGATAAAAAGATAGCTTAAGAAACAGAGTACGGCAAAACACCTAAGACGTGTAACATAGAATGAGTGTCTTTTAATTTTAGCAAATGTTTTGTTTACATGAATGCACCACTTAAATCCATTGGTCAATATCATTTCCACGTCTTGTATTGACTTGGTAGAGCTCAAATCTTCACTACCAATGAGAAGTGGTGGGCACTGCGTTAGGATTTGATAGCGTCGACTTCCTCTGAATAGCGGAAAAGGGACATTCTTGCACTTTGTGGTGTTCGCCTCTAGGCAACAGGATTTGGACCAAACTGTGAAGTTGGCCAAGTGGGTTAGTACTTTGGTCGATGACTATACTCGGATAATGGACGTAAAGAATTACGCCATCCGCATACTTCAGCAAGATAGCTTTTTCAGGGACGAGGAGTGAGGTTGCGTAAGTGGAAAATAAGAATTGTGAATGAAGAAGAGCTTTTTCCTAAAAACCTGGCAAACTGGGCGCGTTTGGTAAAATACATTTTCAGCAGAACGGCCGAAGGTTGAACTCAAGAACCTGATAGATCGCGTCACAGCAGTTTATCTTTAACACAACGCCTAGATGGAACTGTCTGCTGAATGCTAACTGGTATAGAAACAGGATTAAGCAATATTTCTAAACACGTTCTCGTGTATATTTTCTGACCCTTATCTATGTTCAAATGTTGAATTACAGCAACTTTGATACTACTGGAGCGTCAACTTATTTAACGTCACTAAAGCGCGAAGATCTTAGTGCTGCATCTATTGAACATCTCGCACGGCGACCACTATAAACGGCGGATTTGGTATCACATGTCTTTTCCCCGTGTCCCACACACATTAGTTATTGTATCAGAGACGTGCCTGTTTTGGTAAATAAAATACCTGACGCGGCGGATTTTCACCGCCGCTCCTTGACTACCAAACGTCTTTTTGTCTCAATGTCATCTGGACGATGTTTCATTTTGTGGTGCCTAGTTGCAGGCATACTTGTCGTTTCGCATCTTGCGAAAATACTGAGAAACCTCACAATCTTCTCAGCAGTGGCGGCGTCCTTGTGTGTCTATGAGCACTCCAAACCTTTAGGTTATTGTGTAGCGTATTCATCCTAGTGTACTTCATCAAAGATGCTGATGAGCCTCTTTGCGATCACCAAAATCTCAGGTTGATGACACTCTATCTTTTGAGCTGGTGCTTACAGGTATGCCCCAACTTTCTGTCGTAGATGTGTGTCTCCTCAGTCTTTCATTCAACACTGGAACTTGTCGAACTGTGCAACCCCCTAGTATGTATCGAGCAAGATGCTCCTTGTGATTACTCAGTTTGTTTGGAGGTATGTTATTGTTTGCTAATAGCTAACCTAACTTTGATCTTAATCTGTCATGCTGAGATTATATGCTAATTTCGGGAAATCTCAAGCAACTAATGTTTCCTCGTTGTTGTCTGAGATAAGGTCCTATCGGTAGTACTGTTTTAGGTGTTTCCTCAAGCTGAAGGATATCCTACTTATGAGAAATGACTTTGGCTACAATGTTGACGAGAATTATCATATGCCGAGTGGATTGTAAAGTAGCATTTGGACTGCGAATACGTTTATAGTCCTGCCAATGTACTAGATTTTATTCGATGAAACTGGAATGCCGTTGCATCTTTGGCATTAAGAATGTTGATACATTCGTTTATTGACATATTCTGTGTCATACCTTTTGCATCCAGCGTTTCTGTTGAAGTTCTTATAAAGTTTTGTCTTTTATCCCAATAGAATGCAGACACCAGTCAGTCTTATTTTCTTACCAGACGTTCCAGCTGGGTAATGTAGACGACCGAGGGTTCATTATACAAGTGGTTCTGGCTGAAGAACATGTGGCTTCGACAAGTTTCTCTTTTTTACTTAAATTCATAAAACTCATAACTCTTTTGATAAGTGTACACAGTGCGTAATCCTAGTATTCACAGTCGAATTTATTTGCCGCTGGTATTAGTTTTGCTTCCGCTGTCGCGAATTAATAAGCAACCAGAAGGCTGTTCAACTGTATCAATATGAAATAGTGTATTCACCCATTGTTATCCGCGAACGTCAATTTTCCCGTAGCAAAATTTATGTCGTCGTGCTAGTATGATGACCGATGCTTGTAACACAGTAGTATCCTGCCGCCTGTCCAAAAAACAAGTTGTGCTTAGGTCACAATGCATTATCTGCAGTGTTCCATATTGGTCACAAGTTACTTCTTGTCTGATGTGATTTGTGAGCGCATTTTCTCTGGTGCAGTGTTTCAGGCTGACAATGAAGCAATCGTATAAGACGAATTTAAAAGCCAAACCTCCACAAGCCCCGTGGGATGGTTTGTGTGATTTACCTAAGTTCAAAACTGAGGTTACACCGGAGTGAAATGAGCACCTGTGGACAAACCATTTTATCCACGTTAACACACAAGCATATCCGTCTACCCCTATTTTGTAGGGTTTGGTAAGCTCAATGTTTGTCTGCGTCTTGTCGTCACTCGATGAACGGAAGTCAAATCACGTAGTGTAGATAGTGCATTATATCATGGAATCGATTTATAAAAATGGGTGATGAATGTGTAGAAATGACAAAGGTCGAAATAGCTTTTCAGAGTTGACAGCTTTTAAGAGAAACATAATTATGGTGACATTCCGGCTGGCTACCCCTCATTTTTGTGTTATGGACAACTTTCAGGAGTTAGCTGCAAGCGTGAATTATGGTTTTGCAGAATGAAGTCACCACAATCGATGATAACTTCCGCTGTGCACTCCTAGGGCTTTCTGTCGCAGATGGTATGGTAGGTTGGGCAATCCCAGCTCATGTTTGGTTGCTCTTCGCTGTGGGGTCTCCAGTGCAATCAAATCGCGTTGTAACCAGGCTTACCAAGCATCCATTGCGTGCTCTACGTGGGGCCTGACATACGCATTGAGTATTTTGAGGAAAATGTAGGGATCAAACTGTCCGACGGCCCTTCGTAGGAGACCAGCATAAAGCTTTACGGTTCCGGACGCATTCAGGGTTTGCACCGTACAGCCGAGATCGTCTTGAATTAACACCCTAATGTCGTGCTTTATTGAGGTGGTCTTCAAGATGTGGTCTCCAAGCTTTAGTAGATCTGTGGCATACATGTACAGTTTTGCACTTTCCCGCGTTGAACGGAAGTAGTTATCTTACGGGCCATTCGAAAGCACGATCTAAGTCTGTTTGCAGCAGATCGTGATCCTCCCGATAACCATGTTCACTGAGTAAACTGAGTGGCTTTGTGGTTCATTCTAGAATAATTGCCAATGATGCTCAAAACTATGCTTGCCGGGCGTGCACAGATGGCTGATCATAAGACAACGATTATTCGATCGATAGTTGCTCACTGGTACTCGGTCAGCTCGCTTCTATATGACGCCAGCTGGCAAACAACTCCGAGTTCCGATCAGCGGATAGAGGACAACATGGCTGCCTCACTTGTTCGGTACTACAAGTCAATCAATTTGAAGGCTGCTTGTTTATGTTCAACTTTCTTAATGGAATTTTTAATAAATTGCTCCATAACATCTCTACCTTTGTTCATAACACATTACCGCCAATAAAACTTGAACTGTCAGCGGCTAATCGATAAAGCACTTAATTACGAGTGGTGGTAGCAGACGCGCTTTTAAACAACCGGTTGTTATGTTTGGTGAACATAGTTAATCTTTTAGAGACGGGCATTGTCAATCCGTTTTAAGATTTCGAGTTTCAAGTCACTAAACGCACCCTGCACAATTCACATAGCAAGGCGCCGTCGTGTGCACCTAAAATCTCAGCGACAGGGCTAATGTTAAATGCGGTTATGAAAACTGTCGGTTTACTCTAAGCAATGCGGCTCATAGGCTACTAGCTAAGGCAGGAATGTTCAACATCCGGCCCGCGTGTTGAATACGGCCCGCGTTAACATTTCAACCAGCCCGCGGCCTCACCATGAAATAATAAATTCAAGCTTGAATTTTTTCGTACATGTGTAATTTTCGTTATTATCTTTATGTCAATCGGCATATGGTCCGACATAATTTTTATCTTACAAGACGTGGCGCTCCTTGCAAAACGTTTAGACACTGCTGATCTAAGGGATGATATGAACGTTTTATGCTTCGTTACCTAGCAAGCAAGGAGGCTTACAATTTACCCAGTCAGTGTGACATCAACATTCGAAACCTCTATCAGTAAAAATTAGACTCTGTGACCTTTATTGTTTGCTCGCTGAGACTGAGTGCTCCATTTGTCTCTTCCTCTCTTTGAGGCATGAAGCTCCAACTTAAATCCTACTAAGCCCTCAATAACACAAGTATTTTGCTCTGATCTTATCTACCGTTATGTGGTCTTAACAAGTTACCTCATAACTTGTGCGCTACTATTTAAGTTTCGCCATCACCCGGTACCAAGCCTCACTGTCAACTTTGCTTGGCTCAACTGTTGACAGTGATCTCGATTCGCAGTGGGCGCATATCAAAGAGGCGTTAGTTTCCGCCAGTATCGACACTTGTGAAGTTACCCGTCACCCACCGAAACATTGGATTTCCGCCGACTCCTTGTCGCTAATGGACAGAGGCCGCTTGATCCTATCGGATTACAGAACAGACACAGTGAGGAACGCCAATCCCTTGGTCGAGAGTTGCGCAGGAGTCTGCAAATGGACCGCGAAGCTTGGTGGTGTGAACGTGCTAGGGAGATGGAGCTTGCTAGTCTCTGTGGTAATACCAGAAAACTCTTCCATCTCATTAGAGTCACCGAAGGTGTTAGATCTGGTATAAGTGAAACAATATGCGAAGAGGATGGCACCTTAATCACCAATGTTCAACAACGGTTGGAGCGATGGACCGAACATTTTGGCTTGCAATTCTGTTGGCCCCCAGCTCCATCTGTTACCTCTGGCGCTCGCGCTGGGGCCGAGTGGTCTACCCCAACAGACTCTCACTCTTCCCAGGAAATCGAGCAGGAGCTCCGGCACATGAAGCGTTATAAAGCTCCCGGCCCTGATGGTCTTCACCCAGCTCTATTTAAAGATGGTGGCGCATCGCTGGTCTGAGAACTCACCGCTTTTTCCTCGAAAATTTGGCCGAAAGCGAAAGTTCCATCATCTTGGGGTGAATCGATAGTCGTCCCCATCTTCAGAAAGGGCCTGCGCACAATCTGCTCCAACTACAGAGGAATAAGCTTAGTCCCCGTCGTTTGCAAGCTGCTGGTGTCCATCATACTTCGCAAGCTATCCCCAACACGCGAATCGTTGCAACGAGAAGAACAAGCTGGGTTTCGCCCTGGTCGCGGCTGCATCGATCAAATCTTCACACTTCGCCAGATCCTCGAGCTCCGCCATGTGTATCAGAGGTCAACGATTGCTGTGTTCCTGGATATCCGTGCAGCCTTCGATTCTGTCGATCGTTCAGTACTGTGGCAGTGCCTTCTGAGGAACGGTGTCTCCGAGAAGTTCGTCTCCATACTGCGCGCTCTATACAGTCTGACCTCGGGCAGGGTTAGGGCTTATGGCATGCTTTCGCCTACCTTTGTGGTCTCCAGTGGAGTTCGACAAGGATGCCCTATCTCTCCGTTCCTATTCAACTTTTCCATTGAGGATGTCCTGAAGAACGCTCTGAGTGATTCGTTGAATGCTAGCGTTGAGCTCCTCCCAGGTAGTCGAGTTGTTGATTTGGATTATGCTGATGATATCGTCTTGCTTGGTGACGATCCACAGGTCGTCCAACTTGCATTAAACCGCTTGGCGATTGAAGCATCAAAGTACGGTATGTACTTTTCGCCATCCAAATGCAAGGTTCTTCTTCAAGACTGGCTGGTGCCTCTGCCTGCACTCACGCTTGCTGTTGAGACACTAGAGGTTGTGGAGAGCTTTGTCTACTTGGGAAGTTGCATCAATGTTGGCGGGGCTATTGGAGGCGAGATTTCGATGCGCATCTCGAGAGCAGGCCTCGCTTTTTCTAGGCCGAGGCATTTGTGGCGTCACCACGACATTCGTCTCTCCATCAAAGGGCGGGTCTATTGTGCAACTGTTCGTGCTGTACTTTTGTACGGATGCGAGACCTGGCCTATTCGTAAAGATGACTTGCGCAGGCTATCCGTCTTCGAGCACCGCTGTCTGCAGTCCATTGTCCGTGTGTGGTGGCGGCACCACGTAAGCAATTTGGAAGTTAGACAGCGTGTATTGGGACATGGAAGCCACTCGCTCGAGGAGCTCATCTCACTGCATCAACTGCGGTGGTTGGGACACGTATTGCGCATGCCTGTCCAGCGTTACCACCGTCGTGCGTTGTTTGCACTTGCTGGACAGGGATGGAAGTGACGGTCTGGTGGACAGCCTACAACATGGAGAAGCCGCATGAAAAAGTTGACGAAACAGTTGGCCTCAGCTGGTTGTTGTCGACTACCTGGTTGGGGTCCGAGAGATGAGGATACTTGCTGGTTGAAGATCTTGGAATTTATGGCTCAAGATCGATGTCAGTGGCGGACGTGTGCATCGGTTTGTTGCGGTGTCCCTTCTTCCCCCCCTAAAAAAGAACAAACTGAAAAAATTTCAAAAACTGTGAGTGGTAAAATAGACAAAAAAGCATTTGTTGTTGCTCTTTTCTTATTATTCATATTGTTTTCCTATTCAGCCATGATTCCGATAGCACAATATCTATACCACAGATTGTGTATAATATATATCACCATGGTTAAAGTCTTCGCTGCTAGAGTCAGCTTCTTGTTTGTGATGTTCGAGAACCGAACTGCAGATAAAGATCATAGTAAGTCCTACTGTCAATTACGCGTAAATAAGAAATGAAGATAAATGGTTCCTGCCTGCGGAATTGACGAACACGGTTGTTTTGGTCTTTTCTACATTTTTCTCTGTCATCTCTCCCTGCATCTTCCAATGCCCAAACATTGGTACCCATAATCTAGATGTTTAACTGCCCTGTTATATTCTCATGCAATTTTGACGCTGTGTTCTAAGCCGTATCTTCGTCTTAAGTTCTTCTGAAAACGCAGCTTCATCATCATGAAGCGAAGTACACACTTTGGGACTGTCTAGTAGATACACTGAATAATGAAAAATTGCTTGTGAACGCTTCTGTTTGCTGTGGTGTATCATATAAGCATTGATACGGGTTGGAAAGGACAATGCCGTTTGGCTATCCTAAATGGCAGGTACTGTTAGGGATTTTGCTGACGTGCCCTTTAGATTACTGAAGAAAACAAACTGCTTTGTCATTCTACACATTTGCGATGCGGCGTTATAACTGTGTGCATTGAATGAAAGTGTCCGCGTGGATAAGACGGTGACATTAGTGACGTAACTCTTGAGAGTTTCAATAAATAGTTCCATGGACTTTCCGAGGTACCAGTTAGAAGTACTTGCGCTTCTTCTTACTTTTCAGTATGAGAAGGCGCTTGTTTACCCGCGTCACTCGTGGTAATACGAATAGCACCTTGATCGGCTTTTCAACGCATCTTGATGCTGTACACGCCAAAAGTTCTGAACCGATGCCGAAGTTTAAATTTTTTGTCGAACTCTCAAGAAAGGTTTAAAAGAACCATTACACTATTTTCGTCCTGTTGTGCCTGTGGGCAGCATTTGAATCCGTGTTTCTGCAGACCAGTGAATGAATGTGGCTTTTAGGATGAATTGAGAAGTCTCTACCATCCATAGTATCGTTGTTCATTCTGTTTTCATAGGCGCAGTGGAAAGATTGCGCGTACCATACTTGGCCTTACCTGCAACTGGGATCATGACTGCATGTTAGTATCTACCTAATTCCTAAGCAACGTACTCTTCGGACAAGAAAAACAGACTCATTCTGCTTTTAGATGGAGACGTAGTCAATTAAGCTGTCAATACAACAAATGTCACGTGAATTGCCACCCAGCGTCTCTCTATGGGTATCGATAGATCACTTGCTTGTATCGACCGTATTCGACGCATGGTCTTGTCATAGTCCAGATAATGGTGCCATAAGCGGTTGTTAAGTTGGAGATAACCATAAGCGTCGGCAACAAATTCTACATCCCTTGGGCAGTTGGACTGGAACTAAAGCGTTGACTGTAAGTGTATGCAGGTTGTTCAAAGATGCACTCGTCCCTCAGCATACCTTACATTCATAAATAGGTATCGACTGGGTCATGTGATCTTGCCTTATTACTGGTCTGCGATTTCACTGTTGCTTCCATTTGCATTGATAGCGTTTCTGACTCCCAGTTGGCGTTCAGTAGCCGTTCTCCTTCTCTGGCTGGCTAGGTTATTCAAGATGACAAAGCTCACCCTTCCGATTGTCAAGATTATCTGTGTAAATCAGATTTCGTTCCGAAGTTATTTTAGGGATTATTAGTCTCGGTTATGCTCGGTGAATCGAGGCCTAAGTTGCCCCCGAGACTCACCTTATGAGTTGTAAGTTTGGTCCAAATTATAAAGTCTCGTTGCCATCGCATATGTTTATGTAAACCTCTGGCATCTCCATTAGTCTATTCGAAGCAGGGACACTCCCAGATTTCAGTACTGTTATCGCGGCGCTGACTGTCACTCTTGTGCTTGCTCGAGTTTTACAGATAGCGGCAGTCCGACTGAGCAACAACCCTTGGCTTTCAATCCGATCCCACCTTTTATTTCTGTTTCACCATTAGCAAGAAGTGCCGCGCATGTTTGAATCTCAGCTGAACATTTCCCCCTAAACAAGATTTATACTATGTAGCATCGAGAGTGCGTGAGATTAATACAGTCGGATCCGCTTTATTGCCCACCCGATGTATAGCCCACTCTGCTCTATTGCTCAGTTTTTCAAATACAAATTCTTTTCCCACAAATAGGCTACTTTTTCACCGTCTGAATGCCCATTGCCTGGGTCGTACCACCGCTTAATTGCCCAGCTGCGTTGGCTGTGTTCTTGTCGCTTTGACAATTTTACGCCATCGCAACGACTATCTTTTATTACCATTACCCCTTGATAGCCAGTTCCACCGTGTCAAGAACACTAGAGATGTCGGCGACGTTATTGAGAGATCAGAAAAGGTTACCTACGTCATTCAATACAAGTGCAAGCTAAATGTACAGACAGCTGAGGGCAAACCCCCGACCCTATTTAAAACTCGATAACTGAGCAAAGCCACGTAATCTTTCCGCTCAACATTTGTGTCAGTATTCTATTGGTTACACACAAGCAGGGTCAGTAACAGAAAGGCGTAGTACTTGACAGAAAAGTTACACGCTTCGGACAAAATCAAAACTTATGCACCAGGCACCTGGCAGGCTAGTTGTCGCGTACTTTACACATTTCTCGTCGTATCCTATCCAGTTTGATTGCCAGCGAAAAGGAACTCTGGCAGTATTTGTCGCATGGCACGGAGAGCAAAGGAAGCGATGTGGAAAGGACGAAGAAGTTGAATCTGCGTTGCAAGACTGGATGATATTGGTTCGTGAGCACAACCAAAGAGTTACAGTCCAGCTTCTGAAGAAAAAGATAGAATTCGGGTAAAAACCTTGCAAAAACTTTTGTTGCCTCAGCAGGATGGTTGTAAAGACGAAAGAATAGAAATCAAATTGTGTATAAACGTGTGCATGGTGAAAAGCATTCCGCGCACAGAGCAGTCTGGGAAATAGGCTGAAAGATCGACTGCCTGAACTTATAAATGCATTTGATGATGACAACGTGTACAATGCAGACGAAACAGGTCTTTCTTAACAAGCAACTCCGGCGGACTCTTTGTAGTTTTTGCCGAGAAGCTCAGTGGATCGAAAGAAGCCATGGATAAGATCACTCTTACGTGATGCGCGAATATGACAAGCACAAATAAAAAAAACTGATTTTGATTGGAAAATGTAAGAAACCACGCTGTTTTAATGGCGTGAACGTGGACACACTTTTCGTAACTTACAGGACTAACAAAATGCATGGATGACGAAAGGACCTTTGGTTAAATGTGCCCTCTAGAGGGACAAGGAGCTAGGCCAAAGTTACCGAAAAAGTATGTTGCAATTGGATAAATGCACAGCGCATCCACAGGTAGAAGACCTGAAAAAGTATCCAAATGGAATTTTCGCCGACAGACTCGAGCAGCTTATTTCAATACAGGGACTAAGGTGTGATTATGAATCCGAAAATCCGTTAAAAAAGTATTGGTGGACCGAATTCTTTATCACCTCGAAAGCAACATATTATCTGGCTCGTCTTCGGCGATGGATGTCAGCACCAAGTGTTCTGCGCTCGATGCAACACAGTTCGTTTCAAAAAGTTAGAGCTAGGTTACAGGTGTAGCAATAATGGCTTGCTTTCGGCATGCTGGCTTCAGTCGACTGGCATCCTGTACGTCATCCTTTCGGATGATACCGTCACCGCTTAGAACGAGATAAGCGCTTGCCCAATCCCAGTCATCAATGCAGAATAGTTCATCGCCATTGACATCGATGCGGAATGTCACTCAGACCTGACAAATGTTGAAGGTGAAATGGTCAGTAAAATTGTAGTGAACTGACTAGAACAGTAAGAAGGCAGCGACTCAGGATATGACGTTCCGGAATCCGACGTGAGCAACAGCAAGCAGCGCATGTCGCATTCAAGAGCGAAGAACTGTTTAGATGATATGTACTGTTACGAAGTTGCATGGGATATGCTACGATTTCTTGTCCAATTTGAACTGTATCAGTGCAAAAGTAACTGGAATAGTAGCACAAAATAAGGTACAGCTGAAGTTGGATTTTTTCTCAGCAAAACTATGCAGTAACGTCATTCTCTATAGCTATCCAGGTAAGAGGTATTATGTTAATTTTTAAATTATAGGTCATGCTTTCCTGAATAAACGTCTTCACTAGGCTTTAGTTACATTATGTATTTTACCCTTCTTAGCATGTTACTCTTTAGGTGATATACTGTACCATAATTCAGTGGTTGTTTCCCTTTAGGAAAGAATGGCAATATCGGCTAATTACCCACTTTTGTGATATCACGATGGTGGGCCATAAGGCGGGTTCCATTGTACATTGTTCATAGGAGCCATGAATTAACGATGTTTAAATTTCCTCAAGTCCAGCATGTATAAACCAAAGCTGTGAGCGTATCTTCACCCAGTTTGTATTTTTAGACGAAAGCAGGCATGTAAACATGGATAAGGACTACTAAACCTTTGTACTAACAAATTAGGAAACGCTGACACTCGGCAGGGTACTAAAATTAGAAAAATGGTTCAGAACTGGATGCGCTGGTGTTCAACGTATCGTGTCTAGGAGATTTTGTCTAGCGTGGATACACTCGAAAAAACTGAAAGAGTCACTGAGAAGCCATTGCAACACTGCTACAAGACACCTCCATGTATTTTCCTGGTTTCACATCAAGCCCTTAGAGAGGATCACTTGGTGATGGCTCATGTGGTGCTTAAATCGATAGTCTGTATTTCGCGGGGACCAGTTGTGCCTAGTCCTTCGCTGCGGTTTGAGAACATGCATACTGGTGAAACACGGATGTTTAAACTAAGCCAAAAATTTGCGAAATATTTT
Source organism: Dicrocoelium dendriticum (assembly GCA_944474145.2). Lineage (NCBI taxonomy): Eukaryota > Metazoa > Platyhelminthes > Trematoda > Plagiorchiida > Dicrocoeliidae > Dicrocoelium > Dicrocoelium dendriticum. The sequence continues at coordinate 34,078,256 of OX104064.1, forward strand.
CAATTTCCCTCCGTTCGTAGTAATTTTAGCAGTGCATCAGCACATGCATCTGGTAATGAAACGCTATTCACGGGGTTGACGGTGATATATCATCCAACGTCATCCACAGAAGTCCGGGCCAAGCTGGGCTTTACCGAACCGGCTTACCAAACAAAACTGGTGTGTTACATAGTTCTACGCTTTAATTCCTCAATCACAATCCTGCAAATGACCTGCGGCCACACTTTAACTGGGCTCTCGTTTTGCCCTCTATGGCCACTCTAATTCTCCTCACACAATATTGTGCGTGCGCTCGTTCGAACCAGTTCGACGAGCTCTACTCAGTGCTTCCCAACACTTGGAGCTAACCTGTGTGGATTTTACTCTTGTTCCAGTTCCCAGTTTTTGGTATATTCTTTGCCGAGTTCTACATGTGTAACTACATCAAACCGGAGATATACGGAAAAGATTTTGGTCTCATTCGGAAAAAGAAGAAGCTGACGGCTCCCAAACTACGCGGCAACCATCCCTGCAAGTTGCAGCATAACAAAGTTACAGTCATTTTGCTCCGCTCAGCAACTGAACAGCACTAAGGACTCTTATCAGCGCTCTACCTGCATCGTCTCTTAAGGCAGGCCGAGCAACACATTCTGCCGCTTTGTGTGGGTGGGTGTGTTCATCTGCGAGTCGATTGATCCCTGAACCCGAAAGTCTGCGAGTTAGGACCTCCATCTGTCTCTACCGCCTGACCTTGGTGCGGTTGAACAACTCTCAATTCGTTTGCATATTTTGACGTGTTTGTGCTTCACGCCTGGCGCAAAGAACACTCATCAAGGTGACCACTCAGATAGGCCTTGCTGCAAGTGATAAGAGGAGGACTAGCATTCCAATGGTTCAAGGTCTCCTATGTTGGGCAGAAAATTGCAGTAAAGTCCTTAGGATCGGTGTAATCTGTTCTAGCTACATTAGATCGTAGTATCCGCAATGTGTAGGCAAATCCGTCCAAGAAATGAGACAGACAAACCAAGTTGCTGACACAATTTGGTTTTGCCCAACATGCCAAATCATTCCAGCTGTCAACTGTTTATTTTTGCTCAAAAAAGTGCGATAGAATGACTGAGATAATAGCGCATTTTGTAAATACTAAGACCGACACCACGGAGGTAAATATGGCCACTATAATACCTCAACCAGCCAAAGTAAGCTCTGAACCTAAGCCGAAGAACAGAGCTAGACGCTCCAACCGCACTGCAGCGTCTGTGACTCTAAATCCACTGGGTCACCTCATCCCCATAACTGGATAAGCCTCAAACATGTCTGCTTCCACTTCTCCAACCATAGACGCTTCGCCTGGAGATTCAGCCATGATACCGACAGCTCAGCGCCGAAGGCAATCCGGTGCAGATAACAAGCAGGTAACGTACGCATCGATTGCCTCGACAAACACATCGGGAGCGAGACACATTGGACCATCTTCTCTATTGAGCACACACGGAGCAAAGCAGTTTCACTGTCAACCCCAGTGGTCCCTTCTAAACAGCCCAAATTGCCGGCCAAAGCTATGAAGCCGACACTTGCTAGACAAAACCACGCTGCGTTATCTCTCGTGTGCACTAATGTTCCCCAGTCCAAATCTGACACAGTAAAAGGCAAGTTGCAAGGCGATCACAACTAGTGGAGTTCCATCTGCGATGCGATTGCTACTCGGGTTGAGCCTGCAATGCTGCAACGTGTAGCGCGTCACTCGACCTAAGTGCACTCTGGTGAACCACAAATTCTTCGAGTAACACTAAACTCAGCAGATGAGAAACAGGATGTCCTGCTCTCAGCAGTTCGTCTTCGCAACTCTCCGAGCGGAGTGCGCATATTACCTGATCTACCTTGCAAAGATCGTTCAAAAGAAGCAGGTGACCAACGCGGCATTCCTAATAGGGATAGCAAGAAAACAATATTTGTTCATGATGTTCTCGTTTCTGCATGCTTCTAATCACGATGCGCAAGCACATGATCGAGAGCAGTGGTGCCACATCCACGCAACGCACTCTGTTGACAATGTTATTGCCAAATCCTTGACAAGAGTTCCGTCATCACCTAACTACAAGGGCTGTGGTCCAAGCCTAGTTAAAGTAATATTACACTCCGAGGGATTGACGCAAGTTCTGTTGGATAGCTGATTAAAGTTTCGAGCCAGGTTGCCAAAAGAGATTCGGCTAAAGGCAGCAGGCGAACGGCCAAAAGTCATAAGCAATTTGATGTAACTTGCAAACGCTGCAAATTCTTTATATACCCGGTCCTGCGGAGAGGCCGACACAACAGCACCCACGACACACAACAGGACAGAGCATAGCACGAGTAGAACGTCTGTTCAGTAACGCTCACTAGTGCCATGCAACTTGACTAAAATTCATAAACCAAAAAACGATTAGTGACCGGCCACCTAACGGCCGGCTTAAAAACTAACATAAAGTTGACATCCATCAACGCACTCCTAACAACAAAAACCCTATAATGTTTGTACACAAACGTTCAAGGCCTTCTAAGTAATTTGGACAAACTTAGAGTACTCCATGCCTCACAACCGCGGGACCTTGATAACCGATTCTGAGATCAATTTACCCGGTATGTCGCTGCTTCGGACCGATAGAACCGGAAGGAGTGGCGGGGTGACTCTTTATTATAATACAAACCTCCGATGTGAAGTTATCGATCACCCGGAAATCCGAGCTCCTGATTCGCTTTGGTGCCACCTATGGTTGCGAAACAAGGACACATGTCAACTTGCCTTGATTTACAGTTCACCAAACTCAACGTCGGAAATGAATTCCAAACTGAACCACGTCCTTCAGTTTGCTTTGAACAAGTCCTACACCCACATTCTTATCGCTGGAGGCTTTAACGTGCACGACATAGAAAGGCCAGCAACCGATGGTACACAGTTTAGTGCCTGCTTGCAAGAACTAATGGCTAGCACCCTATGTACAACGACGTAACCTCTCCCACCAGATTTTGAACTGCTAACAAGCCAGCGATACTGGATCTTGTGCTAACTAACGAAGAACTCATGGTTGACAGGTTAGTTCCAAGCACACCACTAGGTAGTGGTGGCCATGTTACTCTACTTTTTGACCATATACGCTACGCGGAGTATCCTGCAAAGGAGGATGATAACGTGCATACTGTCACGCACTATAATGTGTATCTACGCTTGTTAAGGATACAATTTGGACTTTCTTAACCGAATGCCCCCCTAACGTTACCTGGGAAACATTTACAAGGACGTGTAGAACACTGGTAGCGCACGCATCAGAGCAGAAGTCCTTCCAACCCAAAAACATGCATAAGTCGTTTCTGAGAAGCAGAACCCGTAAATGTACGTTCCTGAGGGATTTGGCTTGGCGAAATCACCAGGACTGCCCGAATGCCGAAACCTGGACTGCATACGTGACCCATCGTAACTTCTGTGTGAAACTGATCCGCGAAGACAAGGTCACTTATCAGCAGAAGTTAATGAAGCGATTCTGCACGAACCGCAAACTTCTGTACTGGCACGTTAACTGCCTTCGAAAGGTGAAGCGGTGGATTCCAGCACTAGTCACGGCTTATAAATGCACTCGATCAGTAATGAAAGCAGCTGATCTCCTACGGCTTCATTACTCCCAAACTTTCCAGCAGGTAAGGAGCCCAAATATTCTCCTCGTTTCTATTGCTCCACCGTCGGGTGTAGACAACATCAATTTCACTGCGGAAGCTGTGTTGAAGGAGTTGCTATCCTTGCGTATTCACAGTTCTCCTGGAGTCGACAACATTCGACCAAAGGCTCTGCAGGCGGTAGCTAATGATCTAGCAGAACCACTGGCTGTTTTCTATCAGCGATGTTTAGAAGAGAACCATATTCCACCAGTATGGAAGCGGCTCATCACTCCTATCCATAAAGGAGTTGGCCGCACTGATCCTGCCAACTAACGTCCAATAACACTACTTCCTGTACTATCCAAAGTGATAGAATCAATCATCGCAGATGCGCTGATGCAGGATCTGGAAGTCCCAAGTTAATAGCCCCAGAGCAACATGGCTTTCGTCAAAAGCGTTCATGTAATACCAACCTATTAATTGCACGTAATAGCTGGACTGAAGCTGTTGATGATGGAGCAGGAGTCGATGTCATCTACCTGAACTTTTCAAAAGCGTTTGATCGCTTAGACCATCGAATTCTCCTTCAGAAGCTTCGGAACTACGGCATTGGCGATCCAATCCTGAGTTGGATTAGCAATTTTCTACACGAACGACGGCTAGATGTGAGAGTCCGGGAATGGTTGTCCGATACAATCGATGTGGTGTGTGGTGTACCACAAGGCTCGGTGCTTGGACCTCGTCTATTCTTGGTGTACATTAACGATTTGGCGAGATCAATTGCTTCCGAGTTCCTATTTTTCGCTGATGATATCAAGATATGGCGGAGGATCAGATGACCGGACTACCACGAACAGCTCCAGTGCGATCTTAACACAGTGTCGAACTGGTCAGTTCAAAACGCCCTACCATTCAACGTAGACAAATGTCGCGTTGTACAATTACGCCATAGACATAACTACATCTATTTGATTAGAACAAACGGATTGCAGGCAAGCTCCCAAGAACGTGACCTTGGTGTGCTCGTCCAGAGCGATCTCAATTGTACAAAACAGGCTGAGTTGGCTACGAAAGGAGGCGACCAGCACGTCGACATGCTGTGAAGGGCATTCGGGAGATTTGACCCATTAATCTTCCCAATGCTGCAGAATTCCTACTTGCGCCCGCATGTTGAATACACTATCCAAGCTTGGCAACCATGGTTGAAGTGCGACCTAGAGGCGTTAGAGGCACCACAACGAAGAGCAACGAAGAATGTAAAGGGCCTGCGCTATCACTCTTACCATCGAAGGCTGAAATTGAGGGGAATTTTCAGCGGATGCTATCGAAGGCAGCGCGGCGATCTCAAATTAGCGTATCAGATAGTGAGTGGCCCCTACCACGTATGCCGCCATTTGCTGAAACTTAGCCGCAATACGCAGCTCAGGCGTAACTGCTTAAAGTTGAAGGAACAATATAGCCGTCTAGAGTGTCGACGGAATTACTTTTCCCTTCGGGTTTGCCAACCCTGGAATGCGCTCCCAGGCTCAGTTTTATACTTCCCTACCTTGGACGTTTTCAAAAAACAATTAGATGTTATTCTTAGCTCCCAGCGTTTGGTTACCTTAACTCCTCCGGTGTGGATTACGCCAAGCATGCTTTTCAACGGGATTTATGTATCAAATGGACCCAAGTGAGCGACCATATTTTACTTTTCTCACGCCATATATCAACGAGCACTGCACCCCAGTGTATTTCTGATCGTTTAAGCTCGATTATTTAATTTTACGCTGATGTTATCTATCAAAGTATTCATCTAGGCAGACGTTCGATAGATGACCCAGACATATTTTGATTTCATCATATTCACCCCTACCATCCTACGGGTCGTGTCAAACACTTGTTTTTAGCCCGTGATAAATCATTGTTCAGTGTACCTCAAGCGGCTGATTTTATTTTATGTGCCACGTACTTGAAGTACGTTTGTCGAAACTTGTCAATGTCTTGTTGTTGAAAGCTGCTTCATAGAACCGTCACCTTCCAACAATATCTTATTCTTATCATCAACGCTGCTTGTTAAAACATCCGTGCTTCTTTTGCCTGGACGAAGGCGAAAAGTGGTGCATTGCTGCACTTACCAATTCTTTTATTTTTGTCAGCTTACCTCCTTCCCACTGCCTAACTTCAGCTGTGCCTATACCGTTCATTATCCATTGTCCATTTTAAAGTCCAATTGAAACATGTAGTGTGCTGTTACACAGTCGGTTTTTATAAACAGAGCTCTAGACGGTTCCGGTAAATTAGCACATGCTATCTGACCAGCGGATGCAGCATCTTTTCGGAGATATGGTGCAGCGCATGATTATCGACCGGTACCTAACCGTGTCCGATTTGAACGTTGGTTTCAACTATGAACAATAGCAGATAAGTGAACGAAGAAACTGGACATTTGGATTCATTGATTTAAGCTTGCTGCACGAAGCCATAAGGGGACAAACTATAAAGTGGGTACTCTGCCATTTTAGCCAGAGGACCATTTTCGTCTTAGGTATCTTTAATAGTTTACTTCGATCAGTACTAGCATCGAAGCACACAATTCACGTCTTACTTGTGTTAACAATAAACTTCCTCAGTACCCCATTATTACGCTTGCCATGGGTGAGCTGGCCCAAACATTGACCCAAAATTAGCATTTCTGTGTGAGCACAGTAGGTTTCGCATTAAAAGTTGCAACACTGCAAAACCTACTCTAACCCTGTACTTCGGTCCAAACCGTTTGTTTTACTACACCATCCTGATAGGAACACTTTGGTCTCCAGTTGGTTCAGAGGACATAAGCAAACAGCCATTTGTGTGCGCGGGAAGACAACTCCACGTAGTTTGAGCACTGGTACCTAGGAACAGCGTCGCAAAATGGAGAACTTGTGGCAAGTATGCATCACTTCTTGGAACGTTCATAAACTTGTATGGTCTAACAGCATTGCGGTCTACATTTACAATTTGATGGTGGAGTACAACGACTAGTACGCTGATGACCTGAGTTTAGTTTCCTGTGTACCGAGCATGGTGTTGTGTTGATTACGGTGGCACATTTGTGTACTGTGGTACTGTGGTTCTGTTCAACTAGATTCCATTCGCTCTGCTAATAACAGCTAACAAAATAATATTATTGCTATTCGCTATGAGTAGCTGCATCGGATATGCCATTGTTGCAGGGATTCACGCTTCAACTTGGTGATCCTTTATATCCAACCGGCTTATCCAGCACCTTTAAGATTTCGTTGATTGAAACTTATCTGCCGTGGATGTGCAAACCGTGTTCGAAGAGCTTCAAACAGTAAAATATAACAACATTTACTGTCCTCATGCAGAATGTTCCGACAATTATATGCCATTTCCTCTCTTTTTTGAATCCAGAAGTATAACTCAACCATCAAGATTTATTACATTTGCATCGCCAACCCAGGCAGGTTGGCTCCAGCATAAGTGATTCCGATAAATTCTTCCACTCTCTTAAAGATATTTTTGGTTCTTCCGCGGTACTAAGCGTTTTGTTTATGCCCAAATACGTTGACTGCTACTCGGTCGTGACCAACCATTGTTTGATATATACGCTGAATCCCATTTATTCATCACCGTTATTCCGCTTATAAACCGGTTGTTAACTTTCCAAGGTTCCTACAACCAATCCTCCATGAGTTGTAGAAGTTCCAGTGATTCAACCTGTATCAAATTTCCCTTTTGTTTGTGTCTTCCGGAATGGTTTCAGTTTTTGACGCTTCAACCTGCTGGCATGAGCATAAATACAGGCCTTAATCTAAGTTTTAATCTAAGTCCGTACACTTCCAAGTTGACTTCTTTTCTATATTCAAGCGAATGATATGCTTCTGTCTAATCTACGCATGAATCACAAGAGTAACGTTATTTGGGGAGGTGTATTAAACTGCCAGTGAGTTAACCAACCAAGATGAGATCCGTTGGTATGCGGGTGTACTACCTGTTTGATGACTTGGACACGTCGGTGCGTGACACCAAGTAATGGTAGACATGCTATTGGGGCGTATTCTTCGTTCGCAAATAATCTTCGACTCCTACAGTATGGTTACAGGATATCACACTATGAAGTTGGCTATGTTTGTTACTTCTATTCAGACCGGCTTGACACCTTAGCCTTGAGCAAGTGTGACGGCAGAACAAGACAGGATTTGTCCAGACGACTAGTTGGTCAGTTAATCGATTGTCGCCAATAGATCAATCCATTGTGGACACATGCAGGTGCCACTGTTCATGCGTGAGGTCAGGTGACCCAGTGGTCTCTAAACTGATCTGGGTGTTCAAGGATAACAGTTGAGATTTCGACTCATATCGGTTCGCCCTGAGTTTTGTGATTGTGGGTGAACAAAAAAGACCCAGGTTACACATGGAGGGGAAACCACTGAGCTATGATGCTCAATTCAGAGGACGGTTAACGGGCAGCAGATATCGATGCTAGCTGAACAATTTAACTTGGTCATATGCCTTCTGCTCAAAGCGGTGACCGGGTGTATCCGACACTAAACCAAAGTAACATTCTATGAAGACCAACAGAACGTGGGCTTATTATATGAACTCTCACTATGAAATGGAGATGCCGGCACTCGTATTCGGGAATTGGCGCTCGGGCCTCTGAATTAGGGGCGGCAGGCCTCGCGCACCACTATCATCATCATACACGTTAGCTGGAGGTGGGGAACACCTCAGCTACTGTGCCGCAATACACAGAAAAAAATGCAACTGGTGCAAGCCGGCTGAGCTACCGGTAACGGATGGGCATCGTTCCGGTAAGCTACCAGCCGGCTATTGTGCATCAAAAAAATTACTATGCAAAATTATATAAAATTAAATAATGAGATCGTGATTGGAGGGGGAGGCTAAGAGGGATGGGGTGGGACAAACAAACTCACATCACGAACGCCACTGAGGTCGGCTCCTAGCCATATCAGCAATTGTGTCCAACCAAACGTGTTCATCGTCTTTCGGACCCCAACCAGAGAGCCGAGACGCTCCAACCGAGGCCAGCTCAGAAGTGAGGGTCTTCATTCCTCTGGACCAAGTCATCGCTTGACCACCCCTCCTCTTCTTCCATCCACACCCCCGGCGCGCAAACGACACACGTCGCGCAAGTCGGTGGGCTGGCATGCGTAACACGTGGCCGAGCCATCGGAGCCTGGTGCGTGAAATGACGGTGCTGAGCGGTTCATTTCCTTTTCCTGTGCCATAAACAAGACGTCAAACACGCTCGTTGCTCACGCGGTGTTCCCACCGGATGAGCTAAATTACGAAGGCACCGGTGATCGAACGTAACTAGCCTCTTCAGGTTCGCTGCTTTAAGCGGTCAGGATTCACAACCGTACAGTAGGGTCGAACGTACTGCTGCATTGTACACTCTACCCTTCAGGGCAAGAGTGATGTCGCGCCGGCGCCATAAGTGGCGAAGCTTAACAAAAGCGCCCCGAGCTTTTGCTATACGGTTCGTGATCTCATCCTCAATCCCAAGGGCGCTGATATAACTTCTCAGGTGGTTGAATTTTTGAGCGACTTCTAGTTGATCCCCACCAAGGGTCAGCGTAGGGGGCGGTCCAGACCAATCTTGAAGGAACGCTTTTCTCTTCGATGGTGCGAAGCAAAGCCCAAAGTAACGGACAGCTAGTGCTAATCTGTCCAGTGCCGCTTGGCACATTTGTGAGCTGTCACAGATTATGGCAATATCATCAGCATACTCTAAGTCAAGAAGTCGTTCTCCTAGGAGCAGATCCACATCTTCTAAGTCGTGTCCTGTGAACGCCATTTCCATGACTTCATCAATAGCAAAGTTGAAGCGGAAAGGTGACAGCGGGCACCTCGCCCACCAACTGGCGCTTGATGTTTCCCACGGGGTTTAGGTCAATAAGTGTGGAAATTTGACAGATTAAAGGGGGTGAACTTGTGAGTGGAATACTGTTGACTTTTTAAAATTCGGTAAAACAGCTGATGTTTTCTTTAGTGAGACGATTTTACGACAGTATCATCACGCACACATTAGTTGGCTATGCGAAGCACCTCGGCAATGGCGTCGCAATACAATTCGATCACATGGTTTTAAAATGAGAAAAGTGACAAGAGCAAAACCAATAGTCTGAATTTTTCTGCAAAATATCTGTGTTAACATAGTGATTTGGGGACGGATAAAGAAACTCACAAAGCAAACGCCACTGGGGTCTGTTCTTAGTCAGGTCAACAAGTGATTCAAAGCAAACGTGCTCATTATCTTTCGGACCGCAAGTGAGGAGTCCAGAGGTATCAACCGAGACAAAGTTCGCAGTGACCCTCATTCCTCTTGACCAGATCATCCGTCTCCCCTCCTCTGCTTCCAGCCAGCTCTCGATCGTCCAAACAACTCACATCGCGGGACTCAATTTGTTGGTATGTGTAACACATGGCCAGGCCATTGGGAGAAACAACGTTTCAATGAATCACGAGCAATGCTGGTCTGCAGCAAAGCAAAGATTCCCATTCCATTAATATGAATCAATATCAGAAATCACTTCAGGGTGAACAATTCTTTTCGGTAAACTTTCATCGGACCCAAACGTTTACAAAACACTGATAGTGTGGGGTAAGCGTCAACCGGGACTGAGATTTACTTCTGGACTGTTTGAATGAGCAAAATCGATAACTTGAGACAAAGATAGCGATGGTAAACCAAGTAAACTAAATACACATACATACGCAAAGCTCAGTAGTCCAAAGTAATTAAGTAGGAAAGATAACCGCCAAATAACTAACAGTGTCCGTTGGCCAAGGTAGTAGTATGGGCCGTATGAAGCGTTTTTGTACACATAATTCCGGCTTCAGATGGTGAATGTAGATAGCCTCGGCGATGGATAAGAGCTATTTGCGGAATCCTTAGGTGTAGTGTTCAGGTAGTGAATAATTGACTTTGAAGTCATTCTCCGAAGCTGTATGGCCACATTCAAGGAGGTGCGACATGATTGAGCTGTCTGGAGACCTCATTTCGCCTTTGTAAGACCATGCTGGCATGTGTTCACGAATCCTCTGAGATAGGCATCTCGTCGTGCGACCCACATAGTGCCTCAAATTTCAAACGGGCTATATCGCAGGTAGATATCAGTCATTGCGGTCCGCTGCCGTCACCCATGGCTCGGTAGCCTAAGTCTATAGCTTGTGAGAGTAAGGTCGTGCGTTCGAATCCGGCAGGATTCGGCAGATGCGCAATATTAATGAATCCTAATAGGACGAAACGGCTGTCTAACGCTTTCCTGGATGTTTAGTGGCTGTCTGCTTAAGTTTGGCTACAAAGTATCAGTTGTGTCCTCAGGGGTTCGACTTAGCAGCTTCTTAGATTGCGCCAAGCGAGCCAAAAGACAAACCACCAGACGAGAAATATATTCGCGAAACACAACGGGTCGACGTGGGAATGAAAACACACCGAGTACAGTTCAGATCACGGCTGTGTGCAAGTTGAATTTATCAATCCCAAAGAATCACAAGACGTGTGAGTGGTATGAGATAAGCGATAGCAACAAATGTTCTGCAACACAGAAAAACACGTCTGCTTGTAACTGAGACTGTTCTGATGCAAAGCACACGGTTACTTGTGGGAAATTGCGCACTTACCTTCTCCAACAAGTCATTTTGTTTCGTTTCTGTGCGCATTTGACTTTGGCCTGTGTGGAATTCTGTTTTTCCATGCAAGTTACAAGATTTGGTCTGAATCAGTGGAGCCCACTCGACTTGATTCTCAAACAGCGCAATTTTCCTCAGAGCAGGCCGTTCGAGGCCTAACAGTATCCTTACAAAAACCCAATAAATTCTCCCACACCTCACGAAATGGGTGAGGTATATATATATATATATATATATATATATATATATATATATATATATATATATGGTTGACGGCATCCGGTTTCGGATTTGTCTGTCACTGTAACCAGTCACAGGACGCCTGTGCCTACAGAGGGACCTTGGGTGGCTTGCGCTGCACCACCCACAGCTCCAACCACACACCCCATATCCAGTGTAAACCCGAAGGAATAAGACCGGGATGCATGTGGATGGGAGCTACTTTTCATCAACGGAGCCGGCCCACACGCCTTCACAGGCAAACACAAGCACGCTTTATTTGGGAATCAAGCGCATACAGGGCGGTGGCTGGACCGTAGTCCGCTACACACTGAGTGCATGAAACCACTGTTTGATCCTAACACGGCCACAAGGACCGTGCACCCCGTCCCCTCCAGCAACGACCAACTGTCTCCTGGAGCCAGTATGGACGAGGTAGTGGGTAATAGGCAGGTAGGCACCTTGTCAACATACACATCAAGCGCAGCCACACCGGGGATATCAAACAACGGCCAATCACTTGTGTGCAAGATAACAACTAAAATAAATCGAGTAGTGAATAAGGAAACGGTGACATAAATCTTAAATTAATTAGCATATGATCATTTGTTTACAAAAGAATCCGAGATAAGTTCACGAGGTCAGAAAGTATATTTTACGGAAATGACACAAACACGAAAGTTATCGAAATTAACTGCAATTGCCTTAAGCGACGTCTGCAAGTTTATAGAAGAGTACAGATAGAAATTTATATGAGAAAGCAAAGTATTAGGACAAAATTGAAAACCCACCACCTGAAATAAATAGACTTAGCATGCAAACACGCGGTTAGTAAGTCGAGTGCAGCGTGCCTACAAACACTGCGCCGGTTCTGCCTACGATCTCTGCAGGACACGTCGTCGCCTCGATAGTGGTCCCGAGTGGCCTTGCTCATGGCTCACTAGGCCCGCCTGACTCAGGCACTCGCGACCACATGTGCTGCAGCGTCATGCGCTCGATATTGATGGAGTACAACCATCGGTGCTGGCCGCTTCCGCACTTGCCCCTTCTTCTCTGCATGTATGAGGTCTTTCTCCCGCACTTCGGCAATTGCCTCCGTGATTAGATCATGCCATGCACGTCGATTAACGGCCATCGATTCCCATGACCTGCAATCAAGATTAGAACGTGAGAGGCTCACGATGAACATTCCCTGGTAACGAAGCTTCGGCTTCCCCACATACCGTTTCCCAATACTCAGTTGAGCAATTAATAGTTGTTTCGGTATCCGCGTCGAATCCATACGCCACACATGACCGAGCCATCTCAGGTGTCTCAGCAAAAGTATGCAGTCCACTGCATACCGATGCGCAAAGTCCGTCGCAAACGCTATTGATGGAACCGCTCGAGATATCGCACATCCCGACGGTACATCGTCCACGTTTCACTGCCGTATAGAATAATGGACAGCACCATGGATTTGTACACTAGCAACTTCGTGCCAATGGTAAGCTGATGGTTGTTCCACACTCGGTACTGTAGCTTCCCGAATGCCGCCGCTTCATTCGACACGCGGATACGCAGCTCACTGTGTATCTGCTGATCGGTCGACATCACACTCGCAAGGTAGCAGAAGCGGGAGGGAGGTTCGTAGTACTTCTATACCAATGCTGATTCGCGGCAATATTGAAGATTGCACCTCCGGAGAAGGCTGAAAGAGACAGACAGTTTTGCTTGTGTTGATGGTGAGCCCGAATTTTGCTGCTGTCGAAGCCAGAGCACTAGTCATGTGCTGCAACTCATCCGCGCTGTGTCCAAACAACGCACAGTCGTCAGCAAACGACAACATATGGATAGTTGTCTCACAGACTAGAGTTCTCGAACCGAACAGACGGATGTTCAGCAACCCAGCATCAATACGGTGCTCCACACGAACACCGTAAGCACAAGCGGCATCAAAAGCACATGACAACATTGCATGAAGATATATACTAAACAGGGCAGGAGCTAAGACAGCCTTGCTTCACACCAGTGACAACTGCAAAGTCATCCGAGGTCTCTCCACTCAGCTGCGCCCTCGCTCGCATACCACTGTTCAGACATACAATTACACTTACAAAATTACACGGGCAACCAAACTTACCCAACACCAGCCACAGTGCCTCGCAGTTCACCGTATCAAATGCCTTGGTGAAATCAACAAAAAGCGAGTACAACGGTTGGTGTCGTTCTCTGCACTTCTGCAACTGACGAGCCACAAACACCATATCTATAGTGTTGCGACCCGAGCGGAATCTACACTGCTGTTCCGCCACGTTAGGTTCCACAACCTGACTGACGAGGCGGTTGAGCAGGATTCGGGCAATCACCTTGACCACACAACTCAGCAAGTTGATGCCACGATAATACGTTCAACAGCGCTTGCTCCGTTTGTACAATGGTAGCGCAAGGGCATTCTTCAGCTCAGCTGACACCTCCTCCTCAATCCATACACGTTGCACCAAGTGGTGCAGCGCAGTCACCAACGCGCGTCCACCGTGTTTCAATACTTCAGGTGGGATCTCGTCGGCCCCAGCATATTTGTCGTTTGGCCGCTGAGCAAGTGCTCTCTGCGTCTCATCCAGTGTCGGCTTGTCCGCCAGACTCATCTTCACATCGTGCTGCTTGAGACCGTTCAATGTAGGCCAGTCGATCTCCGAACGGTTGTTCAAGAGACAGTCAAAGTGTGTCCGTCAGATCTGCATTATGTCTGCAGTCTGTGTGCAGGTAGCGCCTGAACTACCATCGATCAGCGTCCTCAGCGGCTCCAATCTCAAAAAGTGTGATAAATTTTTATTTGACGTTTGTGACGTGCACGTACGTATTTTTGTGATAAAGCTCCTGACGTCATCATAAATTTATTATTGGTTAGCTCCATATCCTACACTTCATATTAGAGTCAGATAATTGCTCACTCACCTACACGAATGATGCCAGTTCCTAGCCAAATTTTAGTATCCTTTATGCGGGCGGGAAATATGCTTGCCAAGGTTCACATTTGGCCGACTTCCACCAGTTTGACATAGCCGATTTAGACACAGCAGGATAATGGGAGGGACACAAATGCTATCTTGCAATACTATGAGTCAGTGAGAAATAATACAAATACTGACTGCGTGGTTCGGATTCATCTAACAAGGTAATAAGACCGCAGGACTAATGTCACCACACTGAACCTTGGATTTTACTTTAAGCGGTTTAAGTTTCCATTTGACTTCAGTACAAACACTTCCGTAGTCCACCAATTTAATTAAGCGTTCCCTAAGAACCCAGTATGGATCCGAAAAACAGTTTGTAATGCCAAAATTCTAGCGATCTCAGTCTTTATAAAAGCGCACTGTAGTCCAAAGGTTAAGGCATTGTTCAATAGTTCATTAGTACATGATAGCATAAAAAGCATTACTTTACAAAACCCGCAGAGTGGATATGCGAGAGAAATTAAAAGCAAAATGTTCTAACGTGGAACATGAAATATCAATGGTTAAGTTAATGAACGTTAACAAACTGTCGTGTGGCGTTAATCACTAAGCTGGAAGTCTAATAGGTTTGCGAATGTCGTGATGTCTGGTGCGTTCACCACATGTGTTGGTAGTGAATTCCAGTGGGAACGGATTCTAAGTGAGTAAAAATGCTTTCCACAATTCAAACGGAGGTGTTGCGTCATTAGTTTCAGGTGGTTGCCTCGGGATTGTTTGTAAGGAGCTATGGTCAGCAGTAATGTATTCGGGTGCTCGCACTCAGTTAGTATTCGGTGTGAGAGTAAGAGCTCCTCGAAGCCGTCTGTATTTTGAGAAGAATACACCGAATAACCGAAGACGCAGTTCGTTACAGAGACCGGATAGACCACACGTTGCCTTCGTGGCTCTTATTTGGGGTTGCTCAAATAGGCTAATGTCTCCTTTCAACCGTGGACACCAGGCTTGAATTGCATACTCAACGTGAGGACGAATATACGAGGTAATCAGCAATGGTATTAGCCATCACACAAAGGCGCTGAGAGATCTCCTCGAAAGCCACAACTTCAAGTTCATCACCCTTGCTGTTTTTGAACCATGAAGCGAGTTGTCAAGATTTTCTTGCACGGTGAGACCTAAGTCCCGTTCACTAGTCACTTGTTGCAGGACGTGTTGCCTCAAAAGTCATGTGTGATAAAGCAGCTACGTACCGTCAGCATGTGGCATTTGCAGGGTTTCTGTGGGAGCTTGTTCCTTTCTTTAATCCTTCCTTTAATCCGAGCCAGATCTTCCTGGAGATAAACACGATCGGATGCTAATGGGATTGCTCTCCATTTTTTGGAATCGTCAGCCAATATTTGCATCAGGGATAGAATTGTTGCTGGAAGGTCATTGATATAGACTAAAAACAGTAGTGGGCCAAGGACGGATCCTTACGGCACACCACTGGAGACCCACAGGCTTTCAGAATGGGTGTCAGCTACTCTTACCTTGGCTGTTCTGTCGTGTAAGTAGTCTTTCAATCCGGTGTGCATGGAACCGTTGATACCGTAGACAGTAAGCTTTTGGAGGAGAACGAAGTGATTGACCCAGTCGAATGCTCTATATAAAGCTAAGTAAACCACATCTATGGGGACTTCATCATCAGCCGCCCTGGTTCTCTAGTCTCGAGTAAGCAGCAAATTGGTGATGCAAAATCGCCTGCGTGTGAAACCATGTTGGGCATTAGAAGTTATTTGTAGGCTTCCAAATTTTCGCGTTGGTTCACCTACGATTACCGATTTCATCACTTTACTAAAACAGGAAGGAGTGTAATAGGTTGGTAGTTGGCAGGACCCGATGACTTACCTCCTTTGTATATTGGAGTGCGAATTCCGTTTTTGCACTCAGATGGGAGCGTATAGTGTCAAGCAGACCCTAGAAAAAGGCTGCAAGGTGTATTGCTATGGTGTGAGCAAGGGTTTTAAGTACTTTTGGGCTGACCATATCGATCCCAGGGACACTGTACTCCCGTAGAGATTGTAATTTGCTGGTAACAGCTTCTAGGAAAAAGGTGAAGCTGGACAAGCCAATGACATTTCTTGGGAGTTGATAGGGCGAAGGTTCCATGATATTTGTAGCTACCGAGCCACACTGCAGGAGTAGAGCATTCGCGGCATCCACAGCGGTGGTTGTTAGGCCACTGACAGTCTTTAGTGGTGATATTCCGGGTTTAACCTTTCTTTGGCCATTCACATATCTGTATAGTAGTTTGTGTTACTCGTAAACTTCAACACCATGGTCTCCAGCCATTCGTACTAGTCGACTCTGATGAGCTACGTGCAGTAGTTTCTGCTTGTTTTGTAATTTTGCCATGTGGTATCACATGGACTTGGTGATTGTTACCTCCAGATCTCTTCTGTTGATCCATCTACGTGTTCGGGTTCGGATCCACGTATTGGTCCAGCGCGATGCTTGTAGTGGTAGAAGATTTGATGCTGATTGTATGACCCAGTTAGTTTTATCTTTCAATACATTCCATGCGTCATTCGCTGAACTGTGTGTCGGTAGCTCCCACTCAACGCTTGTCGCTAAGTTTTGCCGCTTACAATAGTCCGTAATAGTTCGTTGCGTTTCTCTTTCTTTGTCAACAATATGTGATCGTGGATCAACAATTTTGATATCAAAAGAGGGTTGGATGGCCTAGGAAGAAATTCACCACATCTAAACTCTGTCAAATGGTCAACACACAGGCGGAAGTGCATTGTACGGTCGTTTTGTCAGTCCATAATCCTCAACAGTGCACATTCCATCCAACCCCTGTGGGCTTCGAACCCGCAACTCAACTGTTTATCAGCCCGTGCTTGAAACGACCGAGCTAAGGGGAACGGCAATTACCGTCGCGCTGGAGTTACTAGGTGTGGCACAGCGCCGCTCACTACCGAGTTGTCGTTTCATCGTGACGATGCCACCGTCAACATCTAATGAGTTCTGTGATAGGCACATGCAACTGATGTAGCGAATACATTCAGCAGGCAGTATTGGATATTACTGACTTCGTAATTTATGAGTCTTGAAAGGTTGCAATTTGTCAAAGATGGTTGGTTTGAGAGTGCTAATCTGATATTTAAGAAAAAAATGGTCCAGTTCGTCTTTGAGAATATAGTAACCGGTATAAAATTTGTCCCAAACGTCAGTTATTATGGTGATCATTGTGCCAATCCAACGCCCTACGTTGACACGAAATGCTCGAAATGACATGTTCGCGTTCACTGACAGAAAAATCCTATGACACCAATTGTATATAGGTGATCATTCAGTTTAATACACTGTAACAGTACATTATTCGCTTTAGTGCGTGGTTCATAAATGCAAGCAAATACTTACAAGGTGGTCATTTTTAAGGATACGGTCCGATGTCATGATAACTGCAAAACTTAGGCGAGAAATGAAAAAGAGGTTTAGGACATCATGCATCTATATCAAGTTGTAATGCTGGTTGCGCGTGCACTTTCGCGTATCAACGAACTACAAGGTTAGCGGGGTGGCTGATGTCCTTGTGGCTCGCCAAGGGATATTTGACAAGTTGAACTCAATATAAATTGTTCTATGCTGTGAATGCGAAATGGCTGCGTGCTATATCAGACTTCAGGGCATTCGCCTTCAAAGTCCCCCGCAGATTGGAGAAAGATAGGCACAGCCAACTGGTAAGTTGCTGTTATTTGATACTTTCTATCATCCAGACAGCATGCAAACGGCTTACTGCGATCTGACAGCCCACTAATAGACCTTCAGTTCCTCTTATATGGTGACGATCATGTCTAACAAAACTTCAACTGCGGTTATCGATAAAGCGCAATTATTCAACAAAACACAGTAATAAGCGACGTAAGTTCTGTTACCCGCCAAGCACTTCACGGACCAGTTTTGCAGTATCTGTAAAAGTAAGTTAACACCACATGGAAAAATTCAGTTTTCAAACGTCTGATTTATGCCTATGTGGTCCCATACATATAAAACTGTCATGTGTCAAAACTTTAGGAGTGGAGAGATTAGCTGGATTTAATAAAAGCACTATGGTATGAAGGATACGTAGACACGCGCTGGTATAAGTGCGCGCTACAGCAGACCTAAGTCTACAACCCATTTCATTTGAAACACTGTCCCCTTTGAACGGTATAAGTAAACATCACTTTTCTTCACCGTTTGTACTGTCAGCTCACTTTTCACAAGCATACCCTTGCGCGAAACTGTTAACTAATTATGCAGATTCCTTTTGAGCCAAAACCTAACGGTTTGTGTTTCTTCTGAGTATCTCAGTGACCTGATATTAAGATGCACAGAAAATGTTCGGTTTGGATTTGAGGGATCCGCATATAGGCAGGTCGATGGTATTGCCATGAGAAACCCTCTAGGCAAGCTTCTGGCGGACCTATTCTTAGGAGTGCCCAAATTGAAGACCGCTAACATCATTAGTGAAGTTAACCTGTATAAAGGTTACGTGGATGACATATTAATCTTCAGCAACGAGGAGCAATGTAACCGAATCTTAACCGAGTTGAATTCGACCCCTTCCAATCCCTCTGTATCGTATGAGAGGGAAAAGCAAGATAGGCTGCCGTTTTTAGAAATTCTCTTCAAAACCGAGCTGGAGGTACACTCCAACGCACCGTCCACCTTAAAGTAACCTGGAATGTGCAATAATGCTTTTCAATAGCTTCACCCAGGTTGCCTACAAACGCGCTCTCATCCGAACGCTTTTTTACTGAGTTAGGCATATTTGCAGCCCAGATGTGCCGCAGAGCGAGAAAGAGCTCCTACACAGGACTCTTTTATCAAACGGGTTCCACAGTAGGCCCATCAAAGGGAAGGTTCAGTAAAGATGGTGATGAAAAAGGAGGCCTGTTCATTTCTACCATTCAAAGGGGACCATGTTTAGAATGAAAAATATTACAACTGAGTGTGTCTCGGTAAACGGGACTGCGTACTTCATACCTAATAGGAAAGCTTCTATCAATGGCGTTCGAGCGCGAGAAGTTTACTTTCATTCGCTCGAGCATCTTCATAAAAATCATTCTCGGGATAGCGTGACAAATTGCACGCACTAAGCCTTATACCACATGCAAGGTGGCTTATTGTATCTCAAGGGGTTATTGTATTGTTTTGGCTGCACCGTCTTAAGTGAATACCGGTACAATATTCGCACTCAATGGCAAACAAATGATGAATAACAAACCTAACCCACCTAATGACTGTGTCCAATGTGATGGATTGACTTCCACAGCATGGTGCATAAAGACGTGCAAAAGATTCACTCAGATTCGTGCGCCCACTCATATATGTCTTGCGGATGAAAGAAGACCTTCCAGGCCGCCAAGTACGTTTGCGTTTGCTGTCCATTGGAGTCTTCGATGTGGAGTTGCCATTTTAGCTCCGCTTTAATTAGGAAGGATAACTAGTTAAGTCGGGTTGGGCTGTAAGATTTACCATAGACGATAGTTGAAATAATTGGGGTTTACGGAAAAGGACTTCCAGATAGAAATGCGAAGTAGCCCGATGCATTGTTCTTTCTTGGCCTTGCGTCTGCGTGAGCAATTTTAATGCGTAATACAATATTCTTCCTTATTATTTTCTGTCCCTTATGTTTTACCCCCACACTGAGGGAACGTAAACGAATATCAGAGAATGCTTTCTCTGATGATACCATACCATGCAAAGTCAGACATCTAGTACAGAACATCGTGCTTCCTCCACGAGCTTCAAATTACTACACAACTTGGGATCCAACTTGTGATGCCACTGTTAAGATGTGGCAATGTGTTGCATCCGACCCACACAAACAGTGCACCTACGTTGGCTTGCATTTGAAGAATTCCATGTTACACGGATTGCTGTGTCAACATGGCCTCCTCTGCACCGGAATCCCTGAGTACCCGATATATATATATATATATATATATATATATATATATGGGGAAGCTGAACTCCCTCATATTATTCGGCTGGGTAGTAACTACCATCTGCGCTGTACGCGCTTCTTTGAGCTGCTATACACCACAGAACAATATTCAGGCGTAGATCGAACAAACGATGTACAAGAATGAAAAAGTGACTATTGTACAGAAAAATTCCTGGGTATCAATTTGTGGAGAAGGCGGCGCGATTGAGTATTGGAGAACGAACGTATGCATGGTATAGCATTTCGAACGTAGAACAGTAGGACTCGTCTGCGCACTTCAGTCGGGGTATCATTTGATACTACGCTCCGCTATGTGCTATCGACTCAGCTTGCCGTGACGGTGTGGTACAGGCCAAAAGCTCTAGCGTCATCCGTTTCCATGGCTGGTTGAATTGTGCACTACGCGCTTGGCGTCTGCGGTGTTCCATTATTCGCTGGGCTCATCGCGCCTGTTAGTTTCACCATACAACTCATTAGTAGTGCATCACAAATGCAGTGTTCAGTCGTGTCCTCGCAATAGCATAGAGTATTTGTTCACAAAACTCAAGTGGCCACGAATATCACAACCATTTCTCACCGTATGGCAGGCATTAGTTGGTTCATCATCACGTGCTGGGCCTCTATGATTCAACTCGCTCTTGTGGGACATTGCGCAACATTTCTCAGTAAAGAATGACATTTTCCACCTCGAGCACCAAATTTCAAGCGCACGGAGGTCAATCTGGGTCAGCTTGACAGTATCATTGTGGGCATCCGAACGGAAAGTGTGTGCGATTTTAACGTCATTGGCAAACAAGTATGGTTTATCGCATTTTACCACATTGAAAATGTCGTAACCTAAAGTAAGAACAGTAGCGGCCCAAGGATACTTCTGTAGCACGCCACTGGTAACTGGTGTAGGCACAGATTTGATCTGGTGTCACCTGTGTTCAATTTGTTAGATAAGATCTGTACCACAAAGTTGTGTTCGCCGATCCAGCAGAACATCCTTTTAGCTAGTCGTTTTTCATGAGACACCCGAGCGAAGTCCTTGGGCCCATCTAGGTAAATTGGACTTACCGATATACCCAGATCACGTAAGGCAGTTAAATGGTTTAGAAATTCCAACTGACACTTTACGCCTTAACCAGTGATTCCCTGACTTTTTGTCTCTTTCCTCTGTAAAATATTCAGCCACACTGCTAGAATGCACCTTACCTCTTCATCTATACTCTGGTTCGGAGCATTTATCTCATCAGTTATCTAACAGGAGTCGAATTCCTTCCGCTTACTGATCCCACCTGTTTGTGGGACGACAAACGATAATATTCAACTTACATTCAACCCCATTCAATTTGGACTACTGCATTACTGTTTGTTGAACAAGTTACTGATTGTGTCTTTCATTGCTAGAACAATGCTTGAAAAACACCTGCTGCGATAAGACAGCGGTCCCAGTGTACCGACTGCCGCTTGTTAGGTTTCATAGTTTAATTTTCTATGCAGCGTAGTTGGTAAAGTGAATTACGGGATAGCATTTTGATATTTTGTGCAAGCACCTGTGGACATGTATCAATCGTATGTCTGACGGTTTTTTAACTGTAATTCTACTACATTCGCTCCGTTCAGTAGATCGATAGTAGCCGTCTACTTAAGGGCCGATCCGTTTCCAATCGATTGTTCTGTCAGCCGCTATACATGATTAACCTACGGAAAGATATGCGTGATTGCTTCAGAATGGTATATTTGCACAGTCTACAGGGTGGCTCACTTTGGTTTGCTGACCACCGAAATATCGAGGAAAGTTGCACGTGGCCCACATTAGAGCGGTGACGGTATGCCCACCCACAACCGACCTTGTTTCGGACCTCTTCTGCCACCCGCTTTGTTGACCTTGTAATCTTCGAGTTGCGTGCTTTTAGCATCTATAGGCAATCCCCCACTTGTAGTTAAGCTGCGCTTCGCTTGTGGGGAACATGACAGTTAAAATCAAAATATTGCGCCTCGTTAAGCAGCTGTACTGAAGACAAAGAAGTTACATTCGGATATTTATTAACATGTTTTGGTCTGGTTGCTAGCTTAGAAATTTCAAACCTGTTAATTGAAATATTGGCAGGCGCCAGTAGTGACAGCCGGAGTAACAGGCGGGCAGAGACACAACTGATTTGTTGGCTTGGGTGCAAGAGAACTGACAGAAAGATTAAAAAGGGCATATTACTGAGAAATCAGAGTGGATAACAGTACGTGCTTTGGTGAGAGGCGCAGTTACAGTCCTATGAATTTCAAATCTACTTCTATAGGTAGGAGCAAGTAGTCATTTAAGCTGTTTCTGCATTGGTTTAGCTTACTGTCTCGAGCACAAAGTCAATGTGCCTAGTGATGAACTTAGCCACCGGAATCCACTAAGGCGGCCTCAAATTCGGTGTAGAAGTTACCCATTTGGTCTGGTTCCCGTAATCAAATGGTAAGATTGCTCGGTACGTAAGCAAATGCTTAGGTGCATGGCAGCTCGAATTTTATGGAAAGTCGTCCAGAAGTTGCAAAAAACCTCTGGTCGTTGTTAACATTAGCGTTATTATTAATATCATACATATGTCGAAGCATATTTCCACTGTAGCCAATTTTCACTTTGCAGATCTTTCTGTCCGCCTTAAACTTTTGCTTGAATTTGTTGGCACGCTTTGCTGTTTGATCACCGCCATTCGATCCTACCAACACCTACCTTGTCCGAGGCCACAATGGACTTCTTCCATTGCCCATCATCTAAGGGTGGCATTTGTCTGGCTTTCTGTGAATCAAACCAGCTGCCGCTCCGTTCACGCAGTCTACCAAATCCTAGCGCAGCAGATGACTTCGGCACAGTTTCGTTGATGTGCGCGTGCTGTTCTCTCGCTGTTGCCCGGACTAATTATTTCTTTTCTGGAACCACACTGCCCTACTTCTTTGTTCTTCCGATTCGTGTAATACTGTTCAGCTCTGGTGGCAGGCACGTGATTGACGTTCGGTCTGCTGGGCACAGTTCTACTCCGTTCTATCAGTGTTCAACCCAGCATAAGCAGCGCCCGACAACTCAGACGGTCAGCGTCAGGGACGGGAACTGAATGCTTGCAGATCTACTCGCTTACTCTATTAAAAGTACACAGGTTTAACTCTTCTATTTGGGGAGTGTTGTGTTACCTGAATAGGTATAATGCTGCACAGGTGTTCCATCCTATATATTCGAAGTGGTTATCACATCATTCCGCGTTAAGTCCCTCAATGGCGTTTTCAGTGAGTTAAGATGATCGGCAGCTTCTTTTTAGGCTTAAACGTTTCCCATGTTCGGCTCAAACGAAATACGATCCGATGTTGCTTAAAATCACAGCGTTTGCTGCGACTAAGCAATGGTGAGTACAGACCAGGATGTCACTTTGATTGTAGAGCTACTGGCTCACTACGTCACGGTGTGAGATTCAAAAAGGACATTCAATTCCATACCCGGTTCGCTCTGCCTGAATCTACTGCGTTGGGGTCAAGAAATACGTCCCGCTCCGCGCGGCAAGGTGACGCGGGCGGTGCTGTGTAAATTTTGCGGGGTCGCTTGGCACTCCTGCAACACCGGCCTGTTGTAGGTAGCAGATAAGGCGACTATTGTAAAGATGTGCAACAGCTGATGAAAGATGTGGTTGAAGTTTGAGGAGATAGTCATGGTTGTACGCGGACTAAGATACTGCCATGGCGCCTAGACCCAGACAGAGGAACGACTAGGGATCTGAACCAAACCCGTAGGCTCAAAAGCCTGTCCGCAAGCAGCAAGGAGTTGTCAACGTTCGGTTTTACTGGAATTGACGCTATATCATTCCCAACCCCCAATCTGGAGGACCATGAGACTGACTAGGTCTGAACTCTAGTCACTGACCAACCTAGCAGGAGTAGCTCGCAATGGGCCTAAGTGTCCCTCTCAGTAGCGCTCAGTGGGTCGACGGGGTACGTAAACGGTCGTATCACGTTACGTTCTGGTCTTGTTGCGATGTCGCGCTGCTGATGAGTATCAATAGTAGGAACTGATCGTCTAGTGATTTTGTGGATGTGTGGCGTTACTCTGACTGAGTATAGTGGGATGAATTTTTGAGCGCAATTGTCAAAATTGCCAAAAGAATTGTGAATTGCAAGAATGCTACTGACTCACCGAATTCAGTCTCTATTTATTAGTACGGTAAGTCCACCTGACATTATCTAGCTAGACGGTACTCTCCTGCGCCTCCCATACGTTTCATCCTATTGTTTATGCGTTCTAGGCGGGAAGTCAGCCTACCATCGCAATCTTCGCCTGCGTGCCCATGTGCAAGGCCTAGTCAGCACATATTCCGCGAATTCAAACCAGCGATTTGATGATTGTCAATGGGACTACGTTAAACTTCAGTTGATGTGCACCAACATTACTCAATCGGTGCTCCCATAAGCTTCGAACAGTTGTGCCCGTTTACTGCTAGTCAAGACTAACCTATCTTTGGTGTTATGTTTCCACCCATAAGGTAAAATGATCACACTACACACTTGTGTGCCCCTATTGAGTAGTTTGTCTACGTCTCACCACATCCGCAAGTAGAGGAGATTCCGCCAGCTTTAGGCGCCTGACTGAGGTGTACAGTAAGCTTTTTGATGACATTCTCTTCGATTTGACAGCTAACTAGATGAGTAAGCCAATCGGCCAATTTCATCATCGTCAGATTGGCTGGTATGTTGACATAGTCACGAGACGGCAGTTCACACTTTAACCGCGCAACCCACACTTCGGAACATACTGTACTATGCTTGGACACAAGCATCAGGTTTCATATGGGTGTCTGCTCCAACCTGAAGTTAGTCATACGGTCCTCCTAACCTAGGGAGATGAAGTCACCACGACGATGTCGTTTATGAGCAACTCGACCACGTGTTGAAGAGAAAAGTCAAGGAAGCATTGTACTCTTGTTCCACTGGTATGATCGGACCCATGACGCATGATTAGGCCCCCTTCCATTTGAACAATGGAACAATGGTTTATTACGGGTAAAAAACATCGTTTAACAAGTCCCGTGGGATGGAAATTATTGCGAAAATCAATTGCATAATAAAGTGAAAAGCGTTGTGGTGGACTCACCATAGACTTATGTGGAATAGCGGAGATGTTCGCGTAGTAAACGTATAAATCCATCAATCCATTGGTTAGGCGTTTGGCAAGACATCGTTTGATTGCGTTTTGTAGCCCCTGGCTAACAAGTCATAAAAAGAAATGTAAGTGAGACAATGCATCGTCAACACGTTTTTTAAATATCGCCAGATTTGGAGCAGAGACGACATAATTAGGGAGGGCGTTCCAAGGTTGGTACAAGCGGAGAGAAAAGCAATTTCTATGACATTCAAGCCGGCTATACTGTATTGTCAGTTTCAGAGGGTGACCTCTTAGTTTAGTGTTGTGGTTCAATGCCAGTAGCGGGCGGCAAATGTGGTTTGGTTTCTCCAGAATCTGGTAAACCATTATGAGATTCCCCGCGAAAGCCGATATCGACTGCTGTGCATTCTTAGAGATTTCAGTCTAAGCTGATAGGGCAGATGAAAGAGGCCCCTGACGTTCTTGGTTGCCCGTCGTTGAGGAGTCTCGAGAGCAAGGAGATCCTGTTTCGGCCACGGTTGCCTCGCCTGAATAGCATATTCCAGGTGAGGTCGCACGTAGGAGTTAAGCATTTTGGGAAATATTGAGTGTTCAAACCGACTGAAGGCACTGCGAAGAAGGCCGAAGTGTTGATCTCCAGTTCTCGTCGCCTTCTCTGCTTGTTTTGAACACCCGAGATCTTCCTGTACCAATACACCCAGGTCACGCTCCTGAGAGACCTTCGCCAAGGTGTGGTCTCCAATCTTGTAAGCGCTCACCGGCTGGTGACGCAGATGCATCACTTTGCATTTAGCCATGTTCAATTGAAGCTTGTTCGTGTTTGACCATACGTAAATGCCATCTAGGTCATGTTGGAGCAGATCCTGATCTGGCTTGTTACTAATCGCTTGCCATATCTTGACGTCATCGGTGAGAAGCAGGGAATTTGAGGAGATGACTCTTGCCAGGTCGTTGATAAACACCAGGAATAAGCGCGCTCCCAGCACTGAGCCTTGTGGGACACCACATTCCACCTCAATTGGGTTAGAAAGTGATCTCCTAACACGTACTTGAAGCTTTCGTTGGTAAAGGAAGTTGTCAATCCAACCAAGTACAGGATCTCCCATTCCGTAACTCTGTAGTCTTTGAAGTGGGATGCGATGATCAAGGTGGTCGAAAGCTTTGGAGAAGTCCAGATAGATGACGTCGACTCCAACCCCATCATCGGCCACTTCCGTCCAACTACCTCGTGCAATAAGTAGGTTGGTGGTGCATGACCGGTGTTGACGGAAGCCATGCTGTTCCGGTACCAAAATGTTGCATTTTTCCAGGTAGTCCATTAAAGCCTCAGCGACGACTGCTTCCATCACCTTCGCAAGCACAGGGAGGAGAGTCACTGGATGATAGTTTGCAGGATCGGAACGGCTACCGCCTTTAAAAATAGGGGTTATAATGCCACACTTCCACATAGTGGGGACTTGTTGTTCATCAAAGCACCTTTGAAAGAACTGTGACAGTGGTTCAGCTAGCTTGTTGGCCACAACCTTCAGTGCCTTCGAGCGGATGTTGTCTGCTCCTGGAGAACTATGTTCGCGCAGTGAGAGTAACTTCCTTAGCACAACTGTTGGGTTGAAAATAACATTTGTAAGCAAAGGTGTCGGTAATGAGCTTGATATTATGGGACAGGTAGATGTTGCGAGTTCAAAAATTGGGGCGTATTGCAGCCACAGGGCATTAGCTGCTTCTTCGGCGCTTTGTACTCTCCCGCCTGTCGTGAATAGTGGGGTATTCCGTGCTTCACTTTACGAAGCTTATTGGCATGCTTATATAGCAGTTTGTTGTTTGCCATGAACTTTTTGGCTAGGCACTGTCGATAACTTACTTTGTCCTCACGGACAAGTGCAGTGCAATGGTTGCGATGGGTCAGGAAATTTCCCCAAGTCTCTGAGTCGGGGTTAATCTTGTAGGCACGCCATGCTGCATCCCTTATCGCCAGGCGTTTGCGAGTCCTACTCCTTATAGTTGAAGGCATTTTCGCGGGAAGAAGGGGTTTGGTCTCTGATGCTTTGTTGACGATGTCACTGAGTTTATTAACGAACTCTGCCCAAACGTTGTCAAGGGGACTTTTGATTGAGAATTCCCAAGCAGCTGCGTCGACGAGTTCTTTCAATACGTGATAGCATGTGATTGTATGAGTTAGTTC
The DNA here is from genome assembly GCA_944474145.2 of Dicrocoelium dendriticum. Classification (NCBI taxonomy): domain Eukaryota; kingdom Metazoa; phylum Platyhelminthes; class Trematoda; order Plagiorchiida; family Dicrocoeliidae; genus Dicrocoelium; species Dicrocoelium dendriticum. The sequence continues at coordinate 34,105,933 of OX104064.1, forward strand.
CGAGTGTTCAGATGGATACTCTGCATAACACACATAGTCAAAAGTTATTACTACATGGTCACTGAGACCTAATGGACTATCCATCAATAACTTGTCAATCATGAGCTCTTCATTTGTGAGCACAAGGTCCAATATGGACGGTTTGTTTGCTGTCCTGAATCTAGTGGGCCTGTTGACATGATTGTACAAAGGAATATTAGCGATCAGTTCATGCAAGTCTGCTTTGGACTGCTCACTGGGCGTCGCCGAAACCTCCAGATTGTGTAGATTGAAATCCCCGGAGATGAGAATGTGGCTGTACCTAGTGCGTGTTACTCTGTTTAGGCCACGGATCAAGCAGGAATCCATTTCCAGAGTGGACGTTGGGAGGGCGGTAAACGATAGGTATGAGACATGTATCGTTGTGTCTCAGTCGGAGACGGCACCAGAGTGAGTCGGTAACTTGTGTTTCCAGGTCATCAACTATTGTACATAGTAGATCGCTGCGGTAGTAGAGTAGGACACCACCTCCTCTGCTGGGGCGGTCGTTCCGGATGAGTGACATTCCGGCTATCTCAACCTCAGCATCAGTCACCTGTTGATATAACCAAGTTTCGGTAATAGAAATTAGGTCCCAAGCATTCGCAACCTGACGTAGTCGAAGTTCGTTAATTTTACTGAGGAGCCCTTGGGCGTTAGTGTACATACATGAAAGTTTCTCAGATTTAATCAAGGTTTCAGAAGTTGTACAACTCATACGTGAAGTTTCGCCGACCAGTGAGTGTCCGGCGACTGGATGGATGGATGAAGCAAACGAGTTTACGCCGACCATTAAAGGGTCGGCGACAATCGGATTGCCGGTTTAAAGTGTGTTTGATGCTGAGTGTATAAAACTCAGGATTTAAGAAAAATATATTAACATTTATACTGGCAAGCTGGGATGAACAGAGGTGTGGCCAGTGATGAACTAGTAGGATTTCAATTGGAAAAAGTCGACTACATTGAACTCTTACTGCTGGTAACGTAGCTTAAACCACTAGACGGAAGTGGCCAGTCAACGTACACTTTGTTTGGACGGAAACCAGTTGGTTTTTGATTATTCACTTCATGACACCTGGTGGTCTGCGGGTGTCTGCAGTCAGTAAGCATTTCGGAAAAGAAATGGAAACCATGACACCGATATTAGTTTCGTAACGATGCCCATTAATCCTTCTAAACATATATATTACTGCCGGAAGATACAATTCTAGAGGCACTTTCCTGTGTATGACTAACTATTATGATAGCTGGCTAACTCATTCACACATGAGTTGTCACTTCCTATCAACAGCTGTAGAGTGGAGCAGGTGGGACCAAGCACTTATTGCTGTTGGAAACCATCGGTGGTTATTATTTCAGGTCGATGCTGGAAGTTTCGAGGACATCCCATCAGTTGTAAGTTGGACTTGGGTTCATCGGTTGGACAGTTCTACTCTAAGAGCGCACTAAAAGCTCATGCGATGTGGCGTAGTCCAAAACGGTGGCGCTTTTGTCTTCAGTCATAACTTACTCACCACATGTTTCTTTGTCTATAATCACAGAAACGGATGCCAGTTGAGGACACGACTGCCGCTAAGTGATGATTGATCAGCGTTTTCTGAGTGGGGATGTATTCACTTACTAGGAAATACCTCAATGTAGGCGTTTATTCACCTACCATTTGGATCAGGTGGACACGAAGAGATCGGACCAAATACCACCTTTTTCCTCCACCTTTTCCTCTATGCTATCAGTTTTGCGGTCCACAGTTTTCTCATTATATAAGTATACTGTGTTTGGTCAGTCAGACCTACCGTTTCGGGAATACTGCTAACAGACAAATTCATCAGGTAAAAATTCTCTGTCAATATATTGTAATAATTCTGATACTACTGTAAGTAGCCCGTGGTTGCGCTTGCTTCGGTCAGCAACCGTTAAGGGTGTCGAATGCAGAAATGAGCGGGAAAGAGAAGCTCCTAAATGTTTATATATTTCCCTTGTCAAATGATGTGCAATTGGTAGCCAAAGACGTAAACGTTACTGCATAACTCTTCTGATTTCTCGGGGAAGCAGTGACATCGGTGTTGCTTTCGGAGCGCACAAACGTCATGCAGTTGACCACCATGCCGGCTGCATTGATTTCATCTCATCCGAAGACCAAATTCGTCACACTGGTTTTAACGCTTCCATTGATCCCGTGATTACTCCAACATGATAAGTCACGTGGGCCTCCTGATAATATTCTTTAGGATAGCTATGGTGACTTTCTTCTCTGCTATCAACATTCTTTTGGTTAGTACAATGAGAACAATGCAAACACGCCCATCTGAATTTCTTTTATCAAGTAGGAGATGGCATAATTTTACATATTGAGATCCCCCTGCTGAAGTGGAAAATGTAACAGCGAATGTTACTGCAACAATTTTTAACGGATTGCTATTAGTTAGATTCAAGTGCAAGAACTTGATGAGCCCACGCAGTTAGTGCTTTTCCCATGAAATTCACCTACTTTCATTCCTGACCGATTCCAAGCCCATAACTTACTCAAAGATGCGTTGTTTTCTCATTCCGTCTTAAACAGCCTTAGATAATGTCCAAATGCTGTGCTTCGCAATTGCGACATTTATTCTTAACAGGGAAGAATGTTTAGCCTGAAGTGATTACTGTGTGTACAGCGGATACATGGAGAGCTCCTATGTTACCAACTTTTACAAATACACTTAAATTCCATTTCCATCACTGGCTGTACTAGGCGGTTAATCGACGGTGAAGGTTGTGGCAGCAGAGCTAGTTATTTGTCTACCGAGGCGGACGAAATCTACCGTGAGCTAAAGATTTGTTTCGACTGAAATAGTGGGCTACTGTCTCCAGACCCCCTCCTGTGTAGCAATATGCACTGCTGACGAGTAGCTGATCGAAATGGTGATTTAATGATTCGCGAATGTATGAGGGATTTCTGACTGGGTTTCCTTTCGCTGAACTCCTTTCAATTCCTAACGATGGTTATGGGAGATTATAGTATGACCGATAGGACTGGTCGGTACCTTAGAACTAGTCCACACAGAACCTAGCCAGACAACCTTCGCCCGGATGATGAAGATATGCATGAAGCCAACTGTACAAAGCGATCTTCAGGTTAGGTATTGCTGTAGATAGCCATTCATCGCGTGCTGGTTCCCTGGAAGTTGTGTTTGGCATTGGGCACAAGGAATAACTTATAGATGTAAACACAAGGTCACTAGCACAATGACATAACGTACCATGTAGGTATTAGAAGTTTGGATGAGTGCGCGTCCATGGATGCGGATCATATTTAGACGGTGGTTGGTCTCTAATGGGAAATGAATGGTGGGTGGTACAGGCCACATCTTTTGGAACAAGTTCGTTGTCCGCAACTTTTTGAACCCATCTTACACTTCGATTTTCATTACGTGACAGATCATTTTTGGCTGGGTATTAAGGTTACTCGAAAAAGCTGTGTGCTCAGCATAACTTCCTTGTGAGTCAACTAACGATTGCTTTGCTCTGCTGATGTTATCTTTCCGACTTATTAATCCTTCCATCTTAGGGGGCCCGTTAAGCACTTGCTGCACCCATGCGATAAACCATCCTTTCTGTTGTTTACCTAGGAGCACAATGCAAGGTCGGTTAAAAGAAATCACAGCCTTTTGGTTCCATATGCGGAGAGACTGAGGACATTCTCGATTCACGTAGGACACCTTGTGTTCGTATGAATCTTCCGGTGGAAACGCACATTATGCACACTTTTCAGAAACATTTCACGAAAGATTAGTCTACTCATTAGTACTCATCAGTAGTCAAAAAGGTGCCCCCTCACAGTCTTCAAATGCTATGCGTACATAGTTGCTGTGCACCAGGAATTGAGCATATACATTGTCCTCTGTGAAATTAGTAACGGACATGGTGGTGCAAAGTAGGTCGCACTATATCCCAGTTACTTGCAAGCTATGATGGTCCGCCACCGTCCTCCATGACTGGTATAAACCTGGCTAGAAGGCGCGAAGTGCTAGCGGTCTTGGGTACGATCTCTATCAAGAGAGTGGCGGGATGCGCAACACGGATGACCCCCAATGGGCGAAATAACCGTCCGATCTTTCGCCAGATTGTTGGTTAAACCGCGTGGCTTCCTAGCTACTGGGACAAATCAGTAAAACTTCCACGTACTTGAAGAGTACTCACAAGCAACATCTGCTCGCTAACCCTCGATACGTCATCTAGTAAGACCAATGTGAGTTTCTATTTGTAGCAACAAGCATCCTCCTTGGAGTTCAGAGATGTTCCAGTGCAGTTGTATTCTGACAACCACTGAGTCCAGGACTCACATCCCAACTCCAGTATCTACTCCCGGAGGAATCCTTACGGGGCAAAAGTACTAATTAATTGGCTAATTCATCCCCAATAAGTAGTCAAACAAATCGAGCTTGACCTCAAATCGCAGTCCAACGTGAGAGTGTCTAGCTCATCCCATTCTCACAACGGGTACTTGAAAGAACTGGAAAATGAAGCCAACGCTGTTTCCACAAGCGCTGTCATCGGAGCTCGGAACTACAATTGTGAAGGGGTCTATCGGCTGTGTCTGCACTATCTCTCCGATTTGAGTCGCTTTTAAGCTATCTCTGTCTAACATCCCAACTAGGGAGACAATGGGACATGAAACAATTAGCATCTCAAGTATCGCTATTTTTGTGCCGTGTTGGTTCATTCATCTTCCAGTATTGGGTTATCGGCTAGCACATCTACGAAGAAACATTGTGTTGAGCGAGCTTAATTACAGATTTTCATGCGTGAGTCATGCGTTTAGAGTCTAGCACGGCAGTGCGATAATGATGTAGTCAAAGTTGTGACAATCAACTAACGGAAGAAATTTCATCGCCTTGGTTGCTAATGTCAATGGCTCCGCCTGGCAGTTATGATGAAAACGAATTTGGTAGTCAGAAGTCTGTGTAAGCGAACATGTTTTCAGTAATTCTTCATCAGGCTTGTACAATTACATGAAATGCAAACTTTTTGTGTACAGACCCAACGGGTCGTCAGTCAACCAAATTGATCTTAGTGCGCTGTGACACACCTTCGGTTAGGTTACAGTTGTAGTCGTACGAGCGTACAGATCAACTGCAGTCCGTCCTGGCCAAGGTAGGCTCAACGCGTGAGTGAACTGTTTCTGCGTGCACAGTGCTGGTTCGTACAGCCGAATGGCGATGGCTTCTGCGGCGTCTAATATCCGCTTACGGAAATACCATGTGCGATTTTCTGGGACCAAATAGGCCAACGACCAATCCGAAAGATCACCGGACTACCGTTTTTCCTCTCTTGGGTTTCATCAATGGTGCATATTCCTTTGGTCCCATTAATGGAAGCTCATCCATGCCCGCTGGTGTCTTGCACCACCAGCCGGCAGTATCTACCGCAGAGCCAAAGGGTACTATAGTTGAACACCATGGATTGAAATTTAACTACAGTACGGCCCGACCCATCCTCCATTTCTGTTCAGTTTACTACCCTTGTACAGGAAAGTGGCCGATCTGCATGAAGTCACCAATTCTCTGAATAGAGGCCATGTATGCATCAGTTGAGGCCTGTCAGGACCCAACCGAGTGAAAGAGCAGGACTGGTGATAAGGCTATCTGACTTGCTAGCCCTTTCAGCCTCCAAAAAGCCGTGTGGAATCACATATAGGGAATTCATGACACCTGAGGGCCAACCAATGTTCTCTGCACTAGTAAGGAACGGTTTGGCAGTGGAGCATGGGTATGCCTATAAAATCGCAGTTAGCTTGCAATTCGTGATTGCCAGCCTAGTCCCCCATCTCTCAACAGCATGAGCTACTGGCTAGTGGTGCTTGCCTCCAGCGATCATGGTTTCGGTTCCTGGAAGAGGACCAAAGGAATACGCATCACCGAGGAGTCCCAAGCAGACGAGACGACAGACTGGTGATTTTCGAGTGTGGTAGTTGGCCCATCTAACTGATAATGCAGTAGCAATGAACTAAACAGATCGTGGTCTAGTCAAACAGAGTGAAAGTAACTGCGTTGAGTAGTTTGTCTGTCGTGATTCAGATTTCAGATGTCCAGAATACGACAGTTACTGACCTTTCTAACTACGTTTGTGGAGGTGGCAAAAGTCACTGTTTGAGCCTTCTAGTGATAGCAGTCTTCCTGCTTTGCATCACCTGTAGCTTCACACACATCTACGAGGTAGAACCAGCAGATCTGCGGATGGAGTGGCCGTTATTTTGGAGCTGGCTGTTGTGATATCAACACATGTATCATTCCCTTCCTGGTACAGTCGGTTGGCTCATTTTCAGAAGGCCGTGGGCAAAACCCAAACCCTGTTTGTTTGGGCGCATTTTATGCGACCGCGATCTGTATTGTAAAGGCGTGTGGAACGACTACGCACTGAAGCAAAAAGAGGAAGAAAACACGCGGATATATCGAGAACCCATTTATTTCATATGCTAATTAAGCGACGGTTTATATCGACCTATCCGCACTGAAGATGTTACCTAGTTTGGTAACGAAAGGTCTGCAACCTAGATGCCCGGCTCGAAGAACAGGACAATCCTCTTTGGTCTATTTTACTTGATATTATCATTCCAAATGATTGGTTGCTGCCTGACATCCCCTGTATGGCTGCTTTTGATGTGCATGTTGACAAGGTGTCTACCTGGCTATTACTCAATATCTCGTCCATACTCGCTCATGCGTGTACACAAATGCCCAAGGTCTACTCAGCAAATTAGCTGAATTAAGACTTCGACATGCGTCTGAAGCTTGGGACCTCATCGCTGTCACCGGAACGTGGTTGCGCTGCGAGATAACGGATGCTGAAATTGCACTAACAAACATGTCCGTTGTCCGGAAGGATCGAACCAGCAAAGGTGATGGGGTAGCCCTTTATTTTCGTCACAACATGCAATGCGAACGCATAAACGATCCGGAAACTGACGTATCTGACGCCATTTGGTGTAATTTCCGGCTAAGAGGGAACGATCTTGGTCCACTGGTTGTTGTTTACCGCCCACCATCGTCTACTCCTGAGATGGGCTGCAATTTGATGGCTGCGTTGAGGCAAGTGATAAACAGGAAGTACAGTCACATTCTAGTCACCGGTGAGTTCAACTTACATGCCCTCTAATCCCAGGCCACACCAGGAGAGCAATTCAAAGCAGACTTGCAAAATCTGGTTTCCGACTACCCTCTTTATGGTCACGTCACTACGCCCACCAGATTCAGGGGAACTGACAGGTTATCCATGTTGGACCGAATATTCACCAATGAAGAATAAATGGTCGAGAGAGTAATAACCGATAATCCTTTGGGTCGCAGTGATCATGCGACGCTATTGTTTCATTACATGTGCTACGCGGATTATCCTATAGAGCATGCCGAGGAATATCATGTCGTAACCAACTATGAAGACCTGTCCGACCTCATTGATGCAACCAGCTGATCGTTCTTAGCTGAATTAACCCCTGAGGTGGCCTACGGAGAATTCGTCAACATATTTACCAAGCTCGTTGCAAGGACATCTGAAACCAAACTCTACCGGCCTAGAAAGATGAAGTCTTTCGTAAGGAGCAGGACACGTAAGTGCATGGCATTAAGGGACTTGGCATGGCACATCTATATGGCCTCCCCGAACGATCATACCTGGGATGTCTACACAATCCATAGGAACCACTGTGTCAAACTCGTCCGGGAAGATAATGTTAAAAACTAACAAGGTCGAGTGGAAAAGGTTTGCTCCAATCCCAAACTGCTATACAGACACGTAAACCATTTGCGCCGTGTTAAGCGCGGTATTCTTGCTCTGCACACAGCATGCGGGTTAGCCCAAACCGCACAAGAGGCGGCCAACGTCCTTGGACAACAATTTGGCCGTACCTTCCAAAGCGCGCAATCATCATACATCATGCCTAAGCACTTAATACCGCCATCAGAGCTTAATCACATATCGTTCACCTCCGCAGCTGTACTGAAGAGGCTGATGTCTCTGCGCGAGTTCAGCTCCCCGGGTGCGGACGGCATTCGCCCGAAGGCGAAGAAAGTTGCTGCCATGAGTTTGGCAGCACCATTAGCAATTTTCTTTCAACGATGTCTGAACGAGATGTACGTCCCCACGATGTGGAAGCACGGAGCCACCACGCCTATCTACAGAAGTGGTAGCCGTGCTGAATCAACAAATTATCGCCCGATAACACTACACTTGTGATCTCCAAAGTTATGGAGTCCATCGTAGCTGAGGCTTTAATGGGGTACCTGGAGAACAACCAAATTCTCGTTCCGAAACAGCATGGATTTCGCCAAAATCGCTCCTGTACAACTAATCTCTTGATTGCTCGTGCAAACTGGACGGAATCTGTGGACGCTGGTGAAGAAGTCGAAGCGGCCTACTTGGATTTCTCAAAGGCATTCGACCGTATAGACCATCGCATTCTCCTCCACAATCTCCAGAAATATGGAATCGGCGATTCTGTTCTGGGCTGGATAGGAGACCTTCTCGTTCAACGTCACCTATATGTGAGGGTTAGAAGCAACCTATCAGAATCCATGGAAGTTCAGTGCGGCGCACCTCAAGGCTCGTTGATGAAACTTGGCTCGCATCCACATGCCTCCCGGTCTTATTCCTTCTGGTTTACACTGGATATGGAATGTGTGGATGGAGCTGTAGTTGTTGAAGCCCAGGCCATCCATGGCCTATCTTTAGGTGCAGGCTTCCCGTGGCTGTCTTATGTGGACTGCAGTGGCAGTTAAATCCGGAACCGGATACATTTACAAACGCTGATTGTTGACCAAGCGGGTTTACGTAACTCTGCTAGAGAACATTTTCAGGAAAACCACCATTTTACATCGACTAGTTTAAATTCATTTAACCGCAATGTTGTCGAATAATTCGTTCTCTTTTTCTTGTTACTTCAATGTCTCGGTGCCTCAAAGAATATCTACAAACGTTCTCTGTCGGAGTAACATTCTATGTCCCATTCGATTCAAGGAAATTTCCATTCACTTTGGATTTCGCAGGGTTACTTGCCTCTAAGGGATATTGCTTATCCGTTTTGGTGCAGCTTTAACACTGCCATTTGATAGCGCTGTAGAAGACATGAAGAAGTTGAAAGCTGAATCCAACCAGACTGGAGCTTTCCGTTTTCCTGTACAGTCTTAACGATCAGGAGAATCAATGTGTTGGAGACTACTCCATCGCGGCGCAATTACGAAGCCAATAACGCAAGTACATTAGCTTACCCCATTCCAAATGTTGACTTTCCAAGCAGGCGATTGTGTTGTGGCACAGCTCTTAGATAGTCGACGAACACTAGATAGGGAAGGTTATACGACGTTCCTAACTCCAGAATTCACTCTTACTACCCAATGAGTCCAATCGATTGATGGTGCTTGTTCAATTCTTTTATTGGTTACCTCCTTCTCTGGGTTCCGATCCATCAATAGCTTGTAGGAGCGCTGCTTAGGTGCGGAGTCCGAAAATAGCCATGTCCCGTCGTTCTTACTGGATGTTAGAAATAAAAGCTTGTTGGTATCCCAATGATATATTTTTGGGAGGCTCCCGAAAATACACTACGACAGTAGGGCAGAAAGATTACACAGGGAAAACACAGGTGGTGTTTGGCTAGATGGTATAAGCTAGAGTTCAAAGTAAGTTGTCCATTGATTGTATACACATCAATAGCTTTTGAATGATGTGGTTAGAGTCACATGATTGTGGCTAGTATCTTCCCTGTGCGAAGAGAAATAAGCTAAAAATAGCAAAATAAGTTAAAGCTCCTACATACCTCCCCACCAGTGCGGTAGCCGCACGGTGATAAGCGACCAGGAATAAAACACCCGGTGGGAATTGCCGGGAAAACTGACCTCTACCTGATACAGTGTCGCTTAAAATGCCCGAGGCTGAGGCACAGGAGGCATGCAGGTAAAGTTGTTAGCGAAGATACAATGAAAATGTGGGAGCCGAATGTAGTAGTGCAACAAGGATGTTTGAGTTGCGAGTGTTGTCCAACGCAATCCTTCTGCCTTTTGTCGACATGAGAATCTTCTTATTCGTGCTAAGGTTGTTCTTTCCTCTCCTGGCAAACACTGGAAAGCAACGAGCAGGAAAGAAAACTGGCAGCAGGTATTGTAACAAGATAGACAGCACGACAAGTTGTTATTCTCAAGATATCTAATACGCTAGACGGTCTGGAAAATGAACTTTTCTACCTGACCGTGTTTGCCGCGTACTAGTCTCTTTTGGCTTAGCTTCAGATGTTGATGACTGAGGATCATTTTCAAAGTGCTTTGATGACTCCTGCGTACATATGGTGTTTTTAGAACCTGTCGATTGTTTTTCACAAGGTTGTTCTATATACGCTGGCTTGAGTCGGTCTACCGAAACTACATCAACTTTACCATTCCTGTTGATCATATGATGTTTTTCTGTTCTAGCGATCACCTCAAATGGCCCTTCGTACGGTGGTTGTAGAGGCCTGCGGACGGCATCGTTTCGTAGCCACACATGTGAACAAGTTGTCAGATCTTTTGGTATATAACACTTGTTAGGTTGTGCTCGTGTAGCAGTAAAATGCAGTTCAAGCATGGATGAACGTAAGCGATGAACAAAGCTTGAGGGATCTAGAGCGTTGAAGTCGATGGGTTGAACGAGGTCAGCCGGGAGCTTTAGCGTGGTACCGTATACCAGCTCCGCGGCAGAGCAACCTAAATCAGCTTTAAACGTCGTTCGTAGACCTAATAGAACCAGCGGTAAGTTTTCTGTCCAACGGGTAGTGTCAGAACATGCCATCAAAGATGTTTTGAGGTGGCGGTGAAAACGTTCGACTAACCCGTTCGCTGTTGGATGGTACGCAGTTGTTCTTATTCGCTTAGCTCCGAGGATATTAGTGAGATGTCGAAAGAGGGTTGATTCAAATTGCGCACCGCGATCCGTTGTTATGATGGATGGGACACCATAATGTGCGATCCAATGAGCCACAAAGTTACGTGCTACCGTCTCTGCGGAAATGTCCGCGATGGGTACTGCCACGGGCCAACGAGTGTAACGATCGATGCAAGTAAGTAGGTACTTAAATCCACTCGACGGCGGCAGCGGACCGACGGTGTCGATGTGCACGTGACTAAAACGAGCATCGGGAACGGTGAACTCGCCAAGAGGTGCCTGTGTATGGCGGTGCACTTTTGAACGCTGACATGGGAGAAAATTCCTCACCATGGTCTGCACGTCTTTGTTCAGTGCCGGCCACACGAAACGATCGGAGATGAGTTTGCGCGTTGCACGGATGCCTGGATGTGATAGACCATGTAATGAATCAAAAATGATTCGCCGATAGGTCGGTGGAACTACAGGTCGTGGCTTTCCTGTAGAAACGTCACACATCAGAACATCCGAACTATCAGGCAGCTGAATGGGTTTCACCTGTAGATTAGTTTCTCGAAGTTGTTGAAGAAACTGCTTATCCTGATGCTGTGTTGTGGCTAGTTCTTGAAGATCAATGGGGGAATGCTCAAGGAGGGTATTGATTTCCGCCCGTGATAGGGCATCTGCTACGGTGTTGTTCACACCGGACAAATGCCGAATGTCGGAGGTAAATTGGGAGATATAATCTAGTTGTCTAGTTTCTCGTGGGGAAAGTCGATCAGAAGCAGAACGCAGTACATACGTTAGCGGCTTGTGATCGGTGAATATAGTGAATGTACGCCCTTCCAAGTAATGTCGGAAATGACGCACATTGAGATAAATAGCTAGGAGTTCTCTGCTGAACGTACTATAACGTCGTTCGGCAGGCTGCAGTTTCTTAGAGAAAAAGGCAACTGGATACAATTCACCTCCCTGTCGCTGTTGGAGCACACCACCTACTGCTGCATCTGAAGCGTCTACCGTTAACTGTAACGGAGCCTTCGGATCAAGATGCACGAGGAGAGTGGCAGTTGCTAGCTGATGTTTTAGATCACTGAATGCCCGCTTAGCTGATTCCGTGAAGCTGAATGATTTAGCATCTAATTTGAGTAGCTCGGTAAGTGGCTGGGCTAACTCAGAACAGTGTGGGATGAAACGTCTGTAGAAGCTAACCATGCCTACAAACCGACGTAACTTTTTGATGGAATCGGGGATAGGGTATTCTGTGATGGTTGTCACTCTGTCGGGTAGGGGTGTAATTCCGGCGGAGGAAACACGGTGACCAAGAAAGTCTACCGTATCAACACCAAACTGACTCTTGGAGGCATTGATAACCACCCCATAATGCGCAAATCGCTCGAACAGTTGTCGCAAATGACGCAAGTGTTCGTCATGGTTATAACTTGCAACCAAGACATCGTCAATGTAGACGAAAACAAAATCGAGCTCACGAATAACCTGATCCATAAAACGCTGAAATGTTTGAGCTGCATTGCGGAGACCAAATGGCATTCGCAAGAACTCAAATAAGCCAAAAGGTGTAGTAACGGCAGTCTTATGAACATCTTGAGGATGGACAGGAATTTGGTAATATGCTCGTGCTAAATCTATCTTACTGAACACGTGTTTTCCGTATAGCGAGGAAGAAAAATCCTGGAGATGCAGAATGGGATACCTGTCTGGGACGGTGTTAGCGTTTAGTCCCCGATAATCCCCACAAGGTCTCCAGTCCCCAGGCTGGTTTTTCGGGACCATATGTAGGGGCGATGCCCATGTACTGCTGGATGGACGTATTATGCCCAATTGTAGCATATGGTCGAATTCAGCCTTCGCTACGGAAAGTTTATCGGGCGCTAAACGCCGCGGACGATGGTAGACTGGATTACCTGTTGTCGTTATCCTATGGATGATCTCATGTTTGACATCACCGGGTTGGTATCCAGGCTTTGTTAAGCTGTTAAACTCTCGTAACAAATCCAAGTACTTTGGAGTGGCTCGTGGTGGGGCAAGCTGCGGACTCATAGACATAATGGAACCTTTAAAACCAGCCCGAGATATTTGCGTTAGGCCATCAATGATTTGGCAGCGCTTGGGATCGACAATAATGCCATGATGCTGGAAAAAATCGAGGCCTAGAATGGCAGTGGGCACTTTGGCTACAATGAAAATCCAAGGAAAAGACCTACGGAGACCAAGGTTCAGCGTGATGGACCGTTCTCCATAGGTTCGGATGGCCGTGCCATTTACTGCCTGCAGGCTGTATACAGAGCAGTGCCTTAAGTCCTCCGGACGTGGAGGAACCACACTGACTTGGGCACCAGTGTCTACGAGGAATCGCATGCCAGATCTTACGTCTCGCAGGTAAAAGAGGCGACCTGGCTCGCATATGCCAGCTTGCGTCGTCGCCATTACGAGCTGGCGTGTTCGTTTCCCGAAATGGAAAATCGACACGGCTTTATGCATTTCCGAGCTTTGTTACGGAACCTACGGTGATACCAACAAATGCCACGTGAACGACTAGCGCTGCGAATACGCCGCTGGCCTGACCGCGAATTACGGTTTCGGTGGGTGATGGAGATGGAGGCCAGTTGCTGCTGCAGGGAGTGCACAGCTTTTACAAGCGAGTCGTCAGTTATAGGAGGCGAAGAAATTGAGATCGTGGGTGCTTGTATTTCCATTATTTTATCAGCCATAAGGGCTAGGTCTTTCAAGTCGGTATCCTGATGAGCGTTAGCCAGTATTTGTTGTACGCGAGTAGGGAGCCGTTGCAAAAATAACTGCCTAAAGATGGAATTCTCTGGAGGGCTGTCACCTACCAGAGCTTGCATGGCTCGCAATAGTTGAGTAGGAGTGCGATCGCCTAACTGTTCTTCTATAAGTAGACGTTGCACTCTCTTACGCTCACTAAGGCTAAGCTCGCGAATTAAAAAGTCCCTTAATTGCTGGTATGTGGGGCTTGTCTTCAAGATATCCTGTGCCAGGAGTAATAAATCAGGTGGGAGCTTAGAGATCACATAATGAACTTTTAAGACATCCCTATGTATGCGATTAATTTCAAAAAATGACTCGGCCTGGAAAAACCAAAGCTGGGGATATTGTATCCAAAATGTTGGTAAACAGCTAGTAGATACGGTGTTATTCTCCCCAGTTTGCTGCTCGATCATATTCGCATACATGAAAGCAATAAAAAGAACGACGAAAATGGACACGACTCACCGGATGACGGAAGCTGAATCCGATAGAACGAACTCACGTCGGGGTCACCAATTTGTAGGAGCGCTGCTTAGGTGCGGAGTCCGAAAATAGCCATGTCCCGTCGTTCTTACTGGATGTTAGAAATAAAAGCTTGTTGGTATCCCAATGATATATTTTTGGGAGGCTCCCGAAAATACACTACGACAGTAGGGCAGAAAGATTACACAGGGAAAACACAGGTGGTGTTTGGCTAGATGGTATAAGCCAGAGTTCAAAGTAAGTTGTCCATTGATTGTATACACATCAATAGCTTTTGAATGATGTGGTTAGAGTCACATGATTGTGGCTAGTATCTTCCCTGTGCGAAGAGAAATAAGCTAAAAATAGCAAAATAAGTTAAAGCTCCTACAAGCTTTTAATTGGCTGTTTGATTATGTTGGACGCTTTCCGACCCAACTGACCTCACCGTGGTCAAAATCCACGTATGTAGCGTCCACACAGGACTGGGCAAAGCTTGAGCCGTCTAGATGACCTATGCGCGCAAGTTCATCCATTTCGTTTATTGATAAACACGTGGATGGTGCTTGCTTGGATTGTTGTTCACGGGCACCGCCTATGCACTCCATTCGTCTGATTTGTCTTCAACCATCGCATGTTGCTGCTGTTGGCATAATGGCAACATAAGTGTAAACACTTGATGCCAGTATACTTCCGCGCATACGCATTGGCAAAGCAAGTAAACTGATTAGAAATGAGCAGTCGGAAGCTGTTCTGTACTCGGAATAATGAATACTTAAAACGCAGCTAGCAAGCACTGAGGAGACTATGAACTCGAGACAGAACCAGTTATTGGTGAAAATGAGAATAGGAGTACATTCGGACACTCCTTCCGACACTAGTTAAGAATTAAAAGTAGTAACACGCCCCGTGTACATGTAGTGAGTTAATTAGTTCTGGGTCTGGATGGGATAAATCACTGAGGTGTGAACTTGGAACCAGATCATGATGCATGTGGGGACGAACAAGATGTCTGGGACCTGTGCAAGCACGCCGATACCCGGAGGTAAATGATAGTACACGGGTTGCTAAATGCCACAGGAGCTGTGATACTCGAGGCTACTTACGCAGTGAAATGTTTAGGGCGATACGTCGACAGGGTGAAAACAGAACTTTATACGTCTAAACCAGCCTGTCTGACGTTTCGTTGCAGTGATAAATCTGGCTACTTGGTTCAGTTTCACCAGCCAACTCTCTGCCTTCTAGAGTCAAGTGTGAGGGTCCAAACTCCAGAATAGACGATTGCTGTGGATTGATCCATATCGATTTGTTTACTGACAGCTTTACCAGTTGGCGGTACTGCCAGTGTTCCACCCATGGGGCAGCATGTCATAGTGCAATGAGCATTTGGTGAATGCCACGTACCATCTATCCATATCGGTTGCTTATCGGGTGATTGGATGATCAAGAACAGTGGCACTACTAGAGCACTGATACTAACTTCACTTTCACAGTTAGGTCAGCGTTGGTATTATTTTGCACTAATGATAACTGATGATCGTAGATGTGGCTGTTGTGTGCATCTAAAGGTCAGTCGGTTGGCTGGAGAAACCATAATTTCTGAATCTTTATCGATAGCCTCTGGAGCAGCAGGGACGACCATGTGGCAAAAGATTAGCTGAATCTTGTAAAAGAACGTATCGCACTACTGCTGTTTGTGAGGTGTGTGCATTGTCATCTTAAACAACAATTCCTGCACAAATAGGTATTTAGTGGTGGCACTTGCAAACTGGTTCAGTCGCGCAGTTATTGTCAAGACCATGAACATGTGGTAGTTCAATGGAGCCTGGCAACATTTACACTGGGGCAACTTATCGGTCTCATAATATATTCAAATCAGGGCTGCTGTATTAGATCCCTTGCCTGCCGAAATGGACGATGTTCAGCCCCACCTGAACTCCCGGCCGATACGGCAAATGAGCGAGCCCCTCGCACGACCGTTGAGTAAACACAATCGGTAAGCGCAACCGTTATGGTGATATACTAGTTGAACTTGTTTTATTAACTAAGTTATCCGTAGAGAAGTAATGTGACCTCATCACACACACTCAATTACTTGTGATGATCGAAATATCTCACCCATTATCCAATAACCGAATGCTTAGATTTTATCCACTTAAACTGGGTGAGCCATCGAAACCATCACTTGGTCTGTCTGTGCTTACAGCCGACATAACGATCCCACCGTCCTAAACCAATAGTATGCACAATTATTCTTGAAGGACAGCTGGGAGCTACAGTATTTCCCACCTAAATCAAAATAAATAAATAAATTTGTATATTTACCGACAGAAGGTACACGGCGCCGTAAGCGGGAGCGATCATTTGTATAGTGAATAGGTTTCATGGTTTATTCGACATACATCATAGTAGTATATAAAAATTTACTACTAGAATTTCGGATCATGTTTTTTTCTCGGATCCTAGACCCGAGCACCTAATATGTAAAATTTACGGATATTTCTATCATCATTTGATAGTTTGTGGGGCTCATGAGTAGATAATAAAAAGGAGGGGATACTAGGGTGCACAGACACAGGATTTGGTAATGACATGTAGTGGGTAAGCTAGTTATAAACGAGCATCTGCTCATATGTTTTGTATACTAGCTTCTGTCAATGTTGCTAGAGTTTGCTGTGAGTCAAAGATCTACAACACATTTGATATAGTGAGGAACATCTGATGGGAATTTTGAAATGTGACATAGCTTGCACTCATGGTTATCTGTAGGGGTAATTTGTTTCACAGATCAGTGTATCTCACTAAGAAGAAATTCGATCGAGTTTTATGACTTGAAAGCCTTGGGCGGATCAAGCAGCCGCCATTACGTGTGGGGTAGACGGCAGTCTTCCGTAGTTCAAGTGCCGTGCTGTCTGCATAAATTCGTTGGTTTATAATGTTGTAGAAGAGAACGAAGTTGTTCTCTAAGCGTTTCTGCCAAAGAGGATTGTGTTGGAGTTTTGGACAGCGACCATAATCACTCGAGTTTGAGCAGCGCCGCATGACCAGCTTGGTAAATGATTGTTGGACGTTTTCCAGTGCCGTTCTGTCAGTCGTTCTCACTTGGCTGTGAACGATATACAGTATTCTAGAGTCGGTCGTACATTTTCTTAAATGCCTCAAGTCGTGCTTTAGGTAGGGAGAAAGTTCTGGTCATATATCCGCATAACTGCCTTGCTTTCGCAACCTGATGAAGCACATGTTCGGTGAAATTGAAAGACTTTGAGTACCTAATTCCTAAGTCCCGAACTGAATCGGACGTTGGGATCACGTTTCCGGCAAGTGTGATAGAGTCTTCTGGGACGCGGCATCTGTACCCAAGTATTTGGGATTACACTGCGCAGAATTTCATTAATAAACGTTCACTAGCTATATTTAGTGCGGAAGGTCTTCATGCATATTTCTCAGACACATCTGCAGTTTGTCTGGATGAAATGAGTAGACCAGTTTGATGTCTTCCGCAAACAGAAATAGGTGTCCATGTTTGATCGGGTCGCATAGGTTGTTTACGTAGATTAGGAAAAGTAGTGGTCCGAGCAAACTTCCCTGAAAGACGCCGCTGGTTATTTGTTTCCGTTGAGAATATTGCTGACCGATTTTAACTACCTGAGTTCGACCGTCTAGATATGAGTCGAACCAGTTTAGCAAAGGATTTCCAATTCCACATGACTCTAGAGAAGACAGCTGTGACTTGTGCGACACGCCGTCGAATGCCTTTTGCATCTCCAACAGAATTATAATAATTGTCATTTCTCTGTCAACCATAGTCGAGACGTGATCGAGAAATTGTAGCTGGCAGGTAACGCAGGAGCTTTTTGTGAGAAAGCCATGCTGTGATGGGTTGATCAGATCCAGTCTTGTAAGATATTGAACAATGTTCTTCTTGACTATTCTGTCTAGGGCTTTGAAAACAGAAGATTTGTGATTTATTAGGCGGTAGCTTAACACTTTATTTCTCAGACCACTCTTGCGCTTAGGCATTATAATGGATTGCTTCCATTGAATTGGAATGCAGCGGGTAGTGAGAGAAAGGGTGAAGATGTTTAATAACAATAGAGCGAGGTTTTTTCTTCCAAGTTTAATAACATTTGGGGAGATGCCATCTGGGCCTGGACGAGTTGATGGTTTTATGGATGCCATGGCAATTTGCACCTCACTTAACATCACAGAGATATTGCAGTATAGTTCGGTCGTTCTTTTCGGAAGTGGAGAATGAAGTGGCTTAGTATTGGGAACAAAACTGGAGGCAAACTTAGTTGATAGCCTCGCATATACAGATGTCGTGCATTGTTCAACCATCGTCTAGAGCCAACGTTTCAATTTCCTGATGTGGTTTAGGGTTCCTTCTTTTGAGTAGTTGCATTAATGGACGCACTTTCTCAGGATTTCTAAATACGCGACTTTCTTCTTTGATTTTGGCGGTTTGGGTTAGACGTTGTAAATGTAGCAGAATCTCGTGTATTTGTAACAATGTTGCTAAGCTTTTGTTCCTGCGGTATAACGATTTAAGTTCCTTTAGTTTAGTTTTGGCTTTATACAGAAGCCTGAGTTCACCACTATGTTTATGGGTATTTCTCCATACAGTAAGTGCCAGTAGATCCGCACCAAGACTATATTGCTAATAAACTCATTTGTAGCCACAGTAGGGTGGTGAGTTAGGAATGATGTATTCCAATTAATGGTACTGCTATGTTCATTAAATGAGTTCCAGTCCACACGATGGAGGTTGCGAATGTGTTTTAACATTTTACTTAGTCGTTTGAGTGAATCAGTAGTCATATAGCAAAGCACGGTGTTGTGATCACAGCCACGTAATGGATTATCAATGAATATATAAGTGTAAGATATTCCCATTGTGAATACAAGGTCTAAGGTAGTGGCACTTTTGGTTTGATCTCTAACATGCTGGGTCCAGCCATTGAGGTGAATACATGAGATGATTTCCTCAATCCCGTAGAGTTTCTGAGTGTAGGCAGCATCCAGTTAACATGTGATAGGTTGAAATCTCCACACAAAATTTTGGATTTGTATGTGGGGCTGGAAGCAGCATTGATCATATCGATTAGCTTTTGGGTTTTACATTGCGTGGTTCGGGGCGGCCTCATGGTATAACCGCTCACAGCAACTAATTTGTCTAACAATTTTCTGTATTCCGAATCATTGCAGCTTTAATGCTCTCTCTCATAGAACGGCACTGTTTCATACACAGATGCCTTCCGATAGGTACATCCAGCTGCCTTCAGTAAATTCTATCGCGCATGTCCAGTTCGTTCTGATGAATGCACTTTGTTCTTAAGAAGAAATGCTGTTTGTACTTTGGTATCCGACTACTTGTAATACTCCAAATCATACCATCTGCAGTAGCGCAACATTTTCTGATCGTTTTAGCTTCTGTAGTATGCCAGAACTTGAATCATTTGAGTAGTTTGCCTTTGTTTGCCCACCTTTTTACCAAAAGCACCTATTAAGACATACAAAACTTGGATCTTCTTCATATGCGCTTCTCTGTTGCCAGACGTAACCATGGATATTTTTTCGCTTTGGTACGGCGTTGTCGCACAATGGTTAATTTGCCGCCCAAAAACTGCATATTTTTCGATATTCTTAGACCAGCTAACCGCCATCCTCATGTTACCATTTGTTTTAGGGATACTAGTCTGTACTCAAGTTACTTTATAGGCTGAAAAGTTCATTCAGTTGTAGCTACCGGGATAACTCAAGGCGTGACGTAGCGCCTGTTGCTCCATCAACGAGTGATCAGCACCGCCTAGATACCTGTCGGTAGCCTATGAACCCTACTTGTTCCAGCGCGCACAAGCCACCCTGTAGCATGGGCATGTCAAACTGAAGGCCACTCAGAGACTGGAAGGACCACACTTCATGTCATGAGGGAGGCTTCATGCAGAGATTGATGCTGCATCCATCATGCTTCTTCCGCGCAGTTGGGCTATATCGACTTACACATAAGCCAGATCTTCTTAACCTGCATGAACAATATTTCACTTTATTTCATTGGCTTACTTCTGTTATCATACTGTATATTCCGCGTCAACTTTTGTTTTCCTCCAAAGTATGTGCTGATTATTTGAGATCCTCAGTGTGGCTACGCTTGATATGAATGGTGCCAAGATGACTCCTACGTGTCTAACTCTTTCCACCCACTATTATATATATATATATATATATATATATATATTCAAGTTGTGCACAATGCGGAGGCTGATGTTGCATTCATGATGCTTCTTCACTGCAGTTGGGCTAAACCGACTTACACTTAAACAAGGTCTTTTTAATGTGGATAAAATTCATTCCATTTTATTTCGTTTGTTCTGCGTACTTGATAATCTTCTCCCAACTTGCACACGTCACTCCTGCAAATTGTGGTTTCCTTGCGTAACTTTATTACGGGGCAAATTTTCGAACATTTTGTACTTATCGCGGATTCGCTTATAACCAATTTACTCCATATGCTCATTTAGCGAGTATTTATGTCGTCGTATACGTTTACTTTATTCGATATCTTTTCTTTGATATCGGCATTTCGAAAGATTGGCTGTTGTTTGACATCCCAGATGTGGCTGCGCTTGATGTGCTTGTTGACAAGGTGCCTACCTGTCTACTACCCACTACCTCGTCCATACTCGCTCCAGGAGACAGTTAGTCGTTGCTGGAGGGGACCGGGTGCACGGTCCTTGTGGTCATGCTAGGCTCGAAAAGTGGTTCCATGCACTCATTGTGGATCGGACTACGGTCCAGCCACCGCCTTGTGTGCACTTGATTCCCCAAATACAGCGTGCTTATGTTTGCCTGTGCAGGAGCGTGGGCCGGCTCCGTTGAGGAAACGTGGCTCCCATCCACATGCCTCCCAGTCTTATTCCTTCGGGTTTACATTGGATATGGGCTGTGTGGATGGAGCTGTGGGTGGTGCAGCGCAAGCCACCCATGGTCTCTCTGTAGGCACAGGCGTCCTGTGGCTGGTTACAGTGACAGGCAAATCCGAAACCGGATGCCGCCACCCATATATTCAAGCGTGCTTTCCAAGTCCGCATGGGCCCGCTGACCTCCAGTATGACGTGCAACGCCAGTGGATGCCGCTTGGAACCTAAACGCGCATACAGCAAATTTTTCCACCATATACTGGGTTTATTCAGTATTCTCAGAGATTAACCAATAAAGGAAACACGCCTCTGATCCCACTTATCAATAGTACGATGACCATGGTGTAATACCTTTGGCTTTAACAAACATTCGCCATCGCTAATCAGACCTCATCTATGTCCATCAAGTTATTGTAACAAGGGGCATCAGTGATGAATTGTATGGAAACATCAAATTACTCGGTGTCATGAGAGTTACAGTTGTGTGGTTTTTCTTGCAGTGGTATATTACAGTTTCCGTGACATTAAGAGCGAAAACCTGTGCAGAGAAGCAGCAACGCATCTAACATCAGACTCGCAGGCTGGCAGGTGCTCTCTGCGTTACATCTGACACGTGTCGCTCTAGTCTGTTCGAGTACACACTAAGCTCACTGATCGCGTCCAGAGCGCAATCCGATTGGTTTCGTTTCCTCCCTCCCACGCTGTAGACCAATCAGTGACAAAACCTTTAGTGAGTGCAAACCACCGACTAAGGAAATTTTGATGAAATAAGTTTACCAATTGTGTCCACTGGCACAGTAGTTTACGATCCACCATTTCGGATGCTTAAACATGAACAAAGCAGATTTGCACGCTGGCTACGATCAGGTGGACGAAGATCATGAACCATGTCCCAAGGACCGGCTAAAGCTATTCCCGACACGGCTCTATCTCAGTGACACGGCCGAAGATAAGTAGGTCCACATTCCACTGAAGAAATTTTTGAACACAGCTTGCTCTTTTATTCCATCGAGACGCGCCCCAAATTGTGAAAATGTAGACTGACTGCAACCGAAACAAGTTAGGTACATGCATACTTACCCACTTATTACGTCTTTGTAGAAACCGCTTACTGCGGTGATCCGGGAACTTTAAGATGACTTTTTGTCAAAGTTGACAAAACGAGCATTATATTCTTACATTATGTACAGAAACGCTGTCACCTATTGAGAATACCGTTCACTTCATTGAACACACTTCGACCTGGCTCCACCGCCTGAAACAGTAGTAATTACCGAGAGTCATATTTAGTGTCAGTTCTTCTAGAGTCGATCGGATCCCACCATACATCACTTCGGGATCAGTGTCGTTCATTAGGTAATGAACCTATTATCTATAGCGCATGAGCGATGAGTAGAGACGTAATTAGAATACCATATAGCCACGTATGTGTTATCTCTACTGAATTTGGCTTATCGCCATGTAAATCCGTTGTAGATGAAAGGTAAATTTTACCGTTGTCCACTTATGTTACTTAGAAGAATTCCGCGACGGAAGTGCATACTTTTGCTTCACCTTTTCGTTCCTCAGAGTAGACTTCAAATAGAAAATTCCTCCTTCCGTGCCTGCTATACTTGAGCTGAGTTATGCATATTTAGGTCTCGGTTGAACCGAAATCAAGGCATTAATTTACATTTGCTCAAGGAGAAATCCTCAGCATGCCGCCACCGTGTAAATAACAAAATGTCATGAATCCCGGACCAATGATTCGTACAACTTATTAGTTCATGTGAACATTGATCATGCTTTAGGTGGAGATCTCGTTCCATTACCTAAAGGCGAGTATTATATTCTGCTCACAGTAATTTTCGTTATGAGTCGATTACCCTGTTTAAACAATTATTCGGAATACAAAACACGGTTTGAGTAAAGTAGCAAAACTGTTGAAACAGACAACTATCCGGAAGAAGAGTGCTAAATGTACGCCGTCAGTAGCGAATTGGCTTGCAGCCTTGATGAGGCACAGTTTACGCATATGCATTCCGGTTTTCTTAATCCAGAAACACTAATGAATATTGAAGTGACTCAGTTGCCTACATTTGGTAATACTCTTCGACTATGCTGCACTTAGTTACGAAGTGGCAATGCTGTAAATAGTCTAGGGTACTCATATAATCATCTGATTGATGCACACGGTTCCAAATCTAAGGTGCTTCTAATGATAGCATTAAGTAGGCCGTAACATATTGGCATACATAGCACTTCAAAGTTTGATTTGGAACGCCCACTGTGTAGTTGGATTGTGGCACCTACTCTCCATTGAGAACCTCGGTACATTTTGAAGCAGACCTTGCTCATACCGAACATCATAAGTGTCTGCGAAGTTGAGGGGTTTCGTCGTTGTTCCCCCCCCCCCCCCCCGACACTGGCGCCCCGTGACTGGTTTTGTCCTCGTTTGGACGCATCAGGTAAATATAGCCTTAGTTGGGATTGGAACTCGAGGCCTGATGGCTAATGGCTGACGGCTTGAATTTCTAGCTTATGAACCAAGTGTTGTTCACGGATCTCGGTGACCTAGTGATCAAGGCGTCAGTGATTAATAGTTAAACCACGAGTTCCACTCCAAACTCAGGCTAACTCTACCGGACGAGTCCAAACGCAGAAGAAACCGGTTACGGGGTGTCGGTGTTGGGAAGAGAAACACCAAAACGCCCTGATTGATAACATTTATTCTGGTCAGCAGATGATCTTTATATCTGAAGCTTGTAGTCCCGAACAAGTGAGCAGAAGAGTAAAGAGACCAGAGTACATTTACAATGCTTATTCCCCACCATGTTAGATCTTATTTGCTCCGAGCAACGGGGATTTTGATCGCCTGTTGATGCAAGACTGCGGAGCGTAGCATGAATTTGTTTTATGCACTCCCTCGTGAGTTCAATCAATTGTTTGCGGTGCTTGAAATATTCCGATTCTCCTAGCTCATCCCTGGTTTTCACTACATGCTTCTTGTAAAAGTGTTCTCAGCTTGACCACGTTCAGAGACTCAGAGTAACTATGCCGATACATCGACTCCACCTTTTTAGATCGCAAGCAGCACACTCTAAGTGCTTAGCATCACTGGATATGCTGCTGCATAGGCCCTGTTTCCTGTGAAACCCTTATGTATCCTCCATGACAGGCTTCCCTTGTAACCCCTTCGCGCACTCACGTGATGGTTGATTCATAGTCCAAAGTGCCATGTGAATGACCATATTGTGATAGCCGCTCTGACCACCCTTAGGAGTATTGTCATTAGCTGTACCGAATGGGCCTTCTTTAATTTTGCCACAAGCACACCGGGCAGAAACCGTCTAAACAATTAAGACCAGATTTGTACAGAGTTGAAGGTGCCTCATCATATTCGTTCAGATGAGCTGTTTATCACATCTGTCTAATGTGTAGGATGATGATGGCAAATATGAAATTGTGTCGTAGCTTTCGAATGGGACTGTTGTATCGCCAATGACTTCGCCCTACGACCTTGAGAAGAATTCCAAAGACTTGCCGTGAAAGAATTGCATGCATTAAATCATGTCTGCTCAAATAGTTTTGCGAATGTGCTGAAGGGCAACTATTAAAATACATTCAAGCCAACCATATTGCCGAAAAGATGAAAGCAGAATGAAACCAATGAAGAGTGATATATACAGGAGCCAACATGGGGCACGCAACGCAGGAAAGGAAAGACCGTTAGCAGTCAAGTGGAACTGTGATCCGAGGGCAGAAAAGGTGACCACATGCAGCCAATGAACTTAGCGAAATGACGTGCTTAAAACTGTCAACAACAGCGATAGTGGAAGGAAATAAATCGGTAACTGACTGCTTTTTCCGAAAAATGTATGTTCATGAACTGTTCCCTTAACAGACATCCGAGTAGCTCTTGCGGCGGGTAGGTCACCAGGGTGTCTATCTCGCAATCCGACCCTTTTGGGAGTGCTTAAAATATCCCCTTTACCTCATCCGCCGTGATCCCATTTATTTTAAGCAGTGCATGGAAATAAACTGAACTCCCCTGTTAAGTTTCACAAGCTACTTCCGCCTCGATTGATATATGAAACTATTGGTATTGATTGTTATTTTGTTCCGAGAAAGTTGAGTTCAGATCGCTCAACTTCCATACCGTTTTAAAAAGGGATTAATTCTCAGTTAGATATTTCTGATAGGCCTCGTATAATCCGAGGCACTCAATACTCATTTTGACGACCGCTCCTAATCGTTGCCACGTCATGTAGTGTTTTTCGAGTAGTTCATTCCTGATCACTGCTTAGGAGTCAATCTAACTAGACTATCGAAAAGCGGCTACACGTAAGTCACTTTATGCATTCCACTTTTGGTGTTGGTTTTGAGGACTGTCTACTTCCTTCAACGTTAATGTCAAGCGTGCTTCTTTAACCTCGTTATCACAATGAATATCCGTTGGTCGGGCCTACAGTCTCACTATATTGCCACCAAAGCCCACGTGATCAGGACCTAGCACTTGTTGCTCAGTTTGGTTGTGCTTATCTTTGGTTGCATCAATACCGCGGCCGCGATTTGATAGTTACCAAAGACTTTTAAAAAAGTGTGTTAGGAACTAATTCCATCCACAGTTGGCTTCGTCTTCAGTGTGCTGCAACTAAGAAATGTCACCTGGTCCCTCACTGTTCGCCTTCCACTAGTAACTTATAGATCTCATTGGTTCGTCTTCCACGAGAAAGCATTATCATCCAAAGAGCGGAGTTTGGCTTGGATGGCATATGTGCTGTTGCGACGCTGCGTAACCACCCTTAGGTTCCGCGGTATTTACAAGAATCCATCCTGGTTGAACACTGTTTTATGGTGTCGTGAATCGTCAGTGTTTTCATGAGCTGGAATCAAATTTAACCCCAGTACTTGTTATTTAGGATACCAGTTAGCTTTGCTTAGCCAATGGGCCCAGATAGATACCATCTCTACTCACGAACTTATTCATTGCAATCTTTTGTGTTTGCATTGAGTTGGCATGGGAAGTCAACGTGAATCATGCGATTGTGTGACGCGATCGACCTAGAGCTTTCTAGTTAGGGATGTAATGTGAAGTGGCTTGGAATGTGAATGCCATATTGACCAATCAAATCAGATTGCTTTCGCTACTAATCAGCTGGATATTGCGTGTTACCCGCCTGAAAGACACCACACTCCACAACCGATCTCGAACATGATTGATCACATCAGTTAGAGACAGCAGGCACTCGAACCCCTGGCCATTGGGATGTTATCTGAAAACCTCTGCCCCTTTAGCCACCGGGTCACGGAAGGCAACATTTGACACAACAGTTAATGACTGGAGGGTAATTTTGAACTTCTCGTTGTGTGCTTGGACTGCGACACGCAATGTCAATGTAGACCGTGATTCATATTGAAGTGAACCCTGGCCAATGCGATCACTGGGACCGTAGCCGAAGCAGATGGAAATTGAGTGTTGCCCGCCCGAAAACATTGCAAAACATGACATGTTCTGATCCCATTTGATCTCACCAGATGTAGATAGGAGGTCACAAATTCGTGATTCTTGGAATAGTAGTCGAAACCTCTACTCGTTTGACTACCGGGTCACGATGAGCAAAGCTTCGCACAACGGTGAATAACTAATTGGAGGGTCGTTTTGAAGTAACCGTTGTGTGAATGGACTGCAACGCGCAATCTCAATGTGAACCAGGATTCGCATTGAAGTGACCGCTTAACTAGACCGCATAGGCATGGCATTCAAATCGAAAATGACTGCAGCAATGACACATCCGTGCATTAACCGTGCTTAACACCTTAACGCTTACTTCCGTGTTTTTCTCTCATGTTTAAGAGAATGTCCGATGTCTTCTTTTTTTATTCAACAGCTCTCCCACTCACCGATCAATCGACGCCACAAGTAAGTGAAATCCCATCATGAAGTTCACCTTTCGTTTACCATAATCCCAGCTTTACTGTACTTCTAGTTTTCGACAAGCACGGTTCCCACATGCAGCGCCCTTGCTTGTTTGCATCACATATTCAGTTGCATCGTAAACCTATTAGTTTCATCTGATTCGGTCCCAGGGCTATCGAAACTGACAGAATCGAGTGTGGACACCTGCTGCAAGATTTGATAAAGTGATTACCTAATTATTTCATGCAAACAAGCTGAGTTGCATACAACGCAGATGTGGTGGTTTCAATGATCTGCATTCCGTGAAACTGGCGAGTGATGAACTGCGCTAGAGACTGAAAAACGACCCTTGGTCACCTGTGTTTGGTATATTACGCATGGAAGCGTAGGACGCGCTTCTTCACACCAGCTTGAAAGCCCTTCATGAGTACGCTGGGAAAGCACAAAATGACCGCCTAAATTTCGCGTTCTTGGACTGGCACTTGTCTACAAGAAACTTGAGAACCTTTTGCAGTGCTGGTTAGTGTAGTAATGGAACCGTGGAACAATGGTGTATTACGGGTAAAAAAAATCAATGCTTAACAAGTCCTGTGGGATGGAAATTATTGCGAAACTTATATTGCATGACAACTCGAAAGGCGTTTTGATGAAATCACAGAGATTTTTGAGTATTAAAAGTATAGATCCATAAACTCCATGCTTAGGAGTTTGATAAGACACCGTTTGATTACGTTTTGTAGCCCCTGACTAACAAGTCATAAAATGAAGCGCAAATGAGACAACGCATCGTTAACTCGTATTTTAATTATCGCCAGGTGGGGAGCAAAGACGACATAATTAGGGAAGGGGACCAAGATTGGCATACGCGGGGAGAAAAGAAATTTCTATGACATTCAAGCCGGCTATCCTGTATTGTTAGTTTCAGAGGATGGTTAAGATGGATGGTTCAATTCCAGTAGCGGGCGGCAAATGTGGTTTGTGTTCTTCAGAATCTGGTAAACGATTATGAGATTCATCGCAAAAGTCGATATTGACGGCAGTACTGTTAATGTGTCAACAAGTTTTTTGTTAAAAGAAGTAATGCACGAATATTTATTATTTGAGGTCTCACCTGAGAAGTGACGACTGAATTCCAGTCCACTTGGTACCCCAAGAATTCCTAGAAATTCGTGAAGCATGTGAATGGATCCAAACTTAGACACTACGTTAATGTGACCTTTCCGTGTCCTTTTGGACTATAGACAACAATAACCATAGAATGCAGACTATCACGTATTTGAGCACATGCTTAAGAGGACGAAAATGTTAGCCCATCGAATGCGTTTCCACAGCAAAATCTCGGGTATACGAATCACGCACCTGGAATGGCGGCCATAAGTATTTTGTTTTCCAAACGTCGTTACGTGCACGCATGGCCGGCATACTGTGGTGCGTTCGTAGAATGCCTACACTATTTCTGTTAAACTCGTTACCGTGAGACAGCCTACGGCGACAGCAGCGCATTGATATTGTCGACTTCCATTATAAACTCCAAACGTGAGTTTTTTGTAGTCACAGTTATCTCTATGCTACGCCGCTTTACAGCAAGCCGGTTCAATTTTTCGGCGTTTTCTGTGTAAACATGGTTAAATGTGCGCTTGAATATTGCATAACAGAGGGGTACGTTGTGTGGTGGTGCGGAGAATCCGAGACGAAACCAGATCATAACCATGATTAGTAACATTTTAACACTGGCGACAAATGTGAGCAGCTGACGAGATCACGCTGGGTTATGGGCGCCCGCAACGGGGCAACGGTCTATGATAAAGCCAGTGTCCAATTAGACGGCGTATGATATTACTGATTGTGTTGGATGACTTATGTTGGGAGTGAGCACCGGATTCGTTTTCCTTTTGAAACACAATTAGTTCCACTGGTTGTGCAGAGTGCATTTTGCCTCCAACTAAGTAATCATCCCATACGATTGTATCCGTATTCCACCACATACCCATCAGGTAATCCAATTACCGACGCTTATACCAACTTACCAATGGTAGTTAGTTAATCGGTCTTTATTCAATGTTTACCCTGGTAACAATATCCCTGCTGGAGTGAACTCAAACTCCACTGTTCTAGTAAGCGTTTCCAGCAACTCTGTGGTTTCCGGAGTCGAACTTAATACATAGCTGTGTCTGCAATCGCTGTTGTAAGCGCGCTTGCGTGCGTTCAGCAAAGCTGGTACGCGCAAAACAATGGTATTATGGTAGGTTCGGGATCGAAATAGTATTAGTCTCCCACCAAGCTAGTCCCGACTTGTAGTAAGGACTCCCGGGTTGAAATTCGAATTTCACGGGTATATATTCTAAATCAATTGTGTGTACAATCCCCACACCCTCCGCAGCTTGAATACAACTCCAGGTGCCTGTAATTCGGTTGGGATTTATGTTGTAATCTGACAGATCTTCTTGAGAGCTGACTCTGCTCAGAACTCTCATGAGAATCTGAAACTGAATTGTCATTTGTATTTTCAATGCACACAGAATCAGATGACAACTGACCGGAATCCTTGTATCGTACCTGATCAACATGCAGTTTATATACAGAGCAGTCATCGAGATCTACAATTTTAACCATACAACTTCCAAACTTGTTGACCATGATTCCGGATGAAGGATGTAAATCACTGCCTTTTAAAATAAGACACCTCAGCGGTTCCCAAACCAATCCTGTTCGACCTCAATGGTCTGGATTTACATAGTTTAGCGGGTGTATCTCCACTTCTGGAATGCACACAGTTACGGTAGTGAATAAATTATCAACACGTCGATCAGGTTCATAAAATGAAGTAGGAGCACAGGAAGTAACAAAGTGTTTTAAAGTTGCGGCAAACATTTCAGCTAGGCCATTAGAGCATGGATGTCTTGGAGCAGTAAAAAGGTGACGACACCCAAGACTGTGCAGCCAATTGGTAACAACTGAACCTGAAAAGTGTGGGCCATTGTCACTTACAACAGCTAACGGGACTACTTCCCTACTACGCACTTTTCTCAAGGCGCGGACAGCAAAATCAGCACTTGGTTCATCGGTCAGGAATAGTTCCGGTCACTTTGAATACGAATCCACGACCACAAGTGCATAGTACTTCTGTAGAAATGGTCCACAGTAATCCGTATGTATCCTTTGCCAAGGCTCGCATGTCATCGGCTATGGTGTCCACTTGGGCGGATGCTGTAGAATTTTGTGCTTAGAGTTCGGGCAATCAGAATCAGTTCGTCGAATATCTGCATTTAATTCCGACCACCAGCACAAGCATCGAGCTAAGCACTTCATCTTTCAACACCAAGATGACCAGAATGTAACTCCGTTAGAACAGCTGATCTCAAAGTCGGCGGAATAACGACACGGTCATTCACACACTGTAATCCATCAGGTGTAACACACAACTCGTCACGACGCACATAAAATTATGGAAACTCGTTTTAGAGAAACAGAGCATTCTCGTTTGAGAGCAGAAAGCTATGACCCGTAATATTTTCTAGCCTCCTTGATTAAGGCTGAACGAGAGATTGGAAGCGAAACAACTCATCTCAGAATCGACTTCGCATACCGTTGCATTTCGCGATAAGTAGGACGTGAGGAATGAACTTTGCACTTATATGCTCAACCACATAGTTGTACGCGCTAAGAGCAACACTGCACCTTTGAACCATAGCTGTTGAAGATTTAGCTAAAGAACTGGCAGGGTTGTAAATGTACTTTAGAGCTTCATGCTTTGTCACAATAGTTAATCTGTGACCAAACAAATATTTGTGATGTCTAGTGACTAGTGTCTAGTGACTGCCCAGTATACAGCTAAAACTTCTCGATGAGTCTGAGCATAGCACTTTTCAGCATTGCTGATTCGATGAGAGATACACAGAACAGGATGAACATCTTGCTCTAACACAGCACCTATACCGGTTGCTAAGACATCTGTGAAATGCACGGTTGGTAGTTTCGGCAAGAATGTTCGAAGAACACCACTAGATGTAAGCATTTTCAAAAGCTTCCGAAGAACATGTACACCTTTGTCTAGCCAAATAAAACTTGTCGTTCAACAGATTGAATAAAGAATCAACGATGGATGCAAAAGTAGGAATGAATTTGAAATAATACTGTAAGGATTCCATCAGTGATCGAGGCTCATGAAGATTGGTGGGCGACTTTACATCATCCAATGGTTATATCCGATCAGGATCTGGATTGAATCCTTCAGATGGAAAATGATAAGCAAGGCAACTGATCTCTTGGACACCATTTAGGCACTTCTTTGAGTTGATGTTCACATTAGCTTCCTTGAAGCGAGTTAAAGGTGCAAGCAATCGAGACTCATGTGTTTATCGGCAGCATGCACACACATATCGTGTTGATAGACCACACCACCCTCCAAGGGTTTCACAATGGAGTTGATCACGTCTTGGAATATGGCTGGCGACACGTTAAGACCGAAGGGAAAAATCTATACTGGTACGACCCAAAAGGTGTGTTGATGGTGGTCAGATCACTAGTACCATCAGTGAGTGGTATCTGCAAATATGCATCTTTTAAGTCTAGCTTCGAAAAAATCTTGGATCGATGCAGATGAGAGAGAATGGAAGCAGGTTCTTCTGTGGCACAACTACGCTGTAATAGCTGCGTATTAAGGGTAATGTGGTAATCGCTGCATATTCTCGGTGTTTGTCCACCCAGCTTTAACGATGTGACACTAGGAGTGGTCGATCGTGCACTTTGTACTGGGACAATAATCCCTGCTTCACGGAGAGACACAAGTACCTTGCGAACAGGTTCCCTTACTCCAAATCGAAGCATACGACTTTTACAGAAAACGGAATCACCTTCTTCTGTCAAATTAACAGGCGGGAATTTTACTCCACCAGATGTCACTGAACAATCGTGCAGTAAACCACGAATTTGTGGGTCAGTATCACTGTGTGACAGAAAAGTGAGCAAGAATAGACGGGCCTTGACGAACGACAACAAATTTACACTCGACAGAGTTAGAATGCTTATCTAATACAGATAAAGTACAACATCCTACCACCGGAAGGGTATGTCCAGTAATACGTTTGATAGTGATGGATGTAGAATCAAGCTAAACACCAGGATATAGATGACTGAGGGTTGGTTTAGAAAGGAGAGACTCCATACGACCAGTATCAACAATGAAACGGTATGACGTACCATTTCCGAAGCTTAAGGTAGTGAATAAGTGACCACTTGTATTCACAGCCAGTGGTAACGAACGGAAATCCTTTAGCGAGTTCACGGAAGCAACACCAACTTGTTTCACTATATTACGACGTTAGAGTTGATGGCAAACAGCGGACCGGAAATTCGTGGACTGGGGTTCGATTCCCCGTCGAGGCACATTATTGTGCTTGAATTTTAATCGTGACTTCTACTTCTACAAACACCGGATATGTCTGACTTTTTCACAGTGATGGCGTTTAGAATACCGATGCGGACAAGTATACCGGGAAGGCAGCTTTCCACAAGAAACACATTGTCCGATCATTTTGTCGACTTGACCACCCTTTACACTGCCTGAATCTTTCTGGGCGTGTAATTGAGCACTGCCGTGAGGTTTAAACGAGTTAGATTACCACTGTTTTCTAGTTTCGGCATAAAATCGGCGTTCGGTTGAGCCAAACAAAACTTGTTGATTAACAGCAGTCGTCTGGGATTTTGTAATGTCAGAAACATCCTGATAGTGAAAACAGATAGATTTTACTTGATTATGAGTCGGTACTGGAGGTAATAAGAGCTACGATATAAATCGGGGATATTTATGCCAGCAACCAGGCAATCGCTCAGGTATTCATCAAGCTTATCCCCAGATGCACAATGTGGAGCTTAAGAATGAAGTTGGAGGATGACATCGCGAACAGGTTGATTAGGTTGACACATCAATAAGTTGAAGTTTACTTTTTCGGTAACCACGAAATTTTCCAGTCATAAATGAGACAAAAAAGATTCTTCAACTTTTCATAAGACAATTTCGACGGTAGCTGAGGATAAGCCAGATTTTTAGCAGTGATTAAACATCTCGTCCGACAACAGTTAACATGTGAGCGTCTTTTAGGTCTTCGCGAAGGTCACCTTTGGTGAGCCACCATAGCTTGAATCTTTCCATGTATTCTTGTAACTCCCGGGGAGATGCATTTACGTTTAAGGATTCGATAGTTGAATTCATTTTTGAATAAACACTGACCACGACGCCAATTATGGTAGGTTCGGAATCGAAATAGAATTAGGCTCCGACCAATCTAGCCTCGACTCATAGAAAGAACACCAGAATTAAAATTCGAATTTTGCGGGTATCTCTTCTAACTCGATTGTTGAAAAGTATAACAATAGTCAATCACTGCATATTGTATGTACAGTCAGCACAGGCATGTTGGCCATTTCATCTTCAGCTTGGCCCAAAAGGTATCTACAAAAGCAGTTGCGCTCGGAGGAGAGGAACAGTGAAACTTCAAGCTTGCTCGGTTCAAGAATGATAATTGCCTCATTCTTCGTCCGACCGTCTACTCTAGTGCATCTAAATAACGGCCGTTCCCAAGCCTGTAAACTTGCGAACCGATACTTCGGTGGTTGAATGAACTAGCTTGTGTGAACATGTGCATAGATTTGCAATTCACGTGCCACGTGTATTAGTACAGAACTTACTTGATGTGGTCACCGAACGAAGTTAAACCAAGTGGGGTACAAAGCTTAGGTTTTGCTCGCTTTCAACGCGGGACTACACGCAGCTGGAAATGGTAATGATTAACGGCCCAACGGCCTGGCAATCTATGCTTCAGTCGTAGAGTATGACTCAGTAGAGTCATTAAGAAAATGGTCGGAATGTCGGCTCTACAGCTGCCGTACATATGCAACCCGGATGTATGTAGTGCCGATATCGTATCCCCCAAGGAATTCATTACTTTTAAGTTATTTCTCATTCTGGTGGCGTTTAGCATTGTGTTCCATCCAGTTCACTCTGTCTGCTCAATCAGTATTTCGATTCCACATAACCCTTTTTAATCTACCGATGCACGTTGCAGAATTACTCGTCCTCTGGCATTGGAAATGTACTGCTTATTTGTAGCAAACGCTACGCTCCGTTCTGAAGCCGAGGCATCAACCGTCAAGCTTTTTGTAAGATCACTCTAACCGTTTAGATTTTACGTACTGGTACCACACACTACTGAAGGAACTACTGGAATCGGTCCCACTAATACGTGTCATCATTACACCATCCAAATCGCTCATATACGCAACGTAAACACGAAGACGAGCCCTAAGGCGCAAGCAGGTCTAGACAGAGGAACGTGCATGGATTCACCACAACATATATACTTGGAGCCGCACCAACTCTCGAGCGGTTCCCCACTCAGCTCCCCGCAGCACATGCATCAAAAGCACTTCAGACGAGTCACTCCGACGTTCGGAGACACGGTAGTGCGACTGACCATGGTCACGCATTTGGTGTGCCCAGGTGTTTATAACATTGACACGCATGAGAACCGTGTTCACCACCATAAAGCGTAGAGTGAGACAAAAGAGGAATAAAACGGTCATAGTGCTCATTAGCTAAACCATCACCATACGATTAGCTGTGTTCTTGCAGGCTTAGATCATCGAAATCAGCTTCCTCAACTTGTGGTAGCGCTTAGTTCATGGGAGGTTTGCTGTCGTTGTCATATATCCTGTGATCACCAACTGGATAATCACGTCTAACTTGTAAACCTCTGTGTCTGCTGCTTGCGCACCGGAGGCTTCCGTTTTCGATACATCAGTTCTTCGTCGAACACATAGACAACGGCATCAATCATGTGGTCAACAAGCAACTACCAGCACTTGCTAGCGCTCACGACCAAGATTTGTTCATGATGCATACTTTTTTCTCATCTCCTGATGTCGGAGCTTTTGTTTACATGCATGTGTTTTGGGCCCACTTGATTGACTATGGAGTACGGGATCTGATATTATGGCCGCCTTCTTTAGTCGGACATGGCCAAGCCGTTAGATGTCATAACAACAACGTGTCGTCCAATTTGAGGATTCAGCTGTTGTGTACCACCCCAGTTACCCGCACTGTTTGACCAACTGATGCACAAATGTTGTGTAGTCACGGTTGATCAAAACGTCCCAACTACTGTAATGTTCATATCGCATTATCTTGGAGCTCCATGATAGCTATTTGAATCCAATGGTTGGAGGACTGTTTTGTCCTGTCCGGTGCTCCGCAGTGTTGAAACCTGCGCGGCTCTCAGGTGGTCTGCAGGTCAGAAGCAGCGGAAGGTTGCATTGTTCTGTGGAACTACCTCACCACTCGATAGTTGACGGCAACACGGTTATTGTACTTCATCTGACGGTTAAAAAGGGATAGAGTTTTACACTTGTTGATAATGAGATCGAAATTGAGCACCCGTGGAATAAATCGGCCTCGGCGTGTGTCGCAGCCCATCGTCACTCTATGCAAACAGCAGTAGATGTTTCATTTCCTACGCTTCTCACTTTGCGAAGTAGCGGATTTTCTGCTTCCTATCTTCCGTGCAGTGTTCAAGGCGGGTAACGTCTTCTCATGCGCTGATTACATAAGACTACAAAGATATTGTGTATTTATAAAAAACAGTACTGGCCAGAAACGCAACTTGTTTCACTCGTAAGCAACACCATGACATTTTCCACACTACCTTGCCTTGGCACACACCATTACGATGGCTTTCCATCAAACAGGACAGCCGAAACAGTATCCAAGCTCATCCACAACAACGCGCGGTGTCTTATAATTCGACACCTATTAACAAGTAGATCCGTTGGTCTTGTTTGCAAAAGTTTTGTGGTAAGGGAGCTGTGAGTACCATTTGAATTGTTCTGCCGTCTGAGCATTTTGCATTGTACATTTTGGGTAGGCTGGGCTTCAATTTCCGATCAAAGTAGCTATTGATTCGGAATCGGGCAGTCACTTCTTCACATCGAGATATCAGTGAGCCATTTATTGTAGTGCTGGGCGAAAAATCGCACGAATACGTTTATTTTCGTAGCATTTGTGATGCGCCATAAATCGAGGAAAGAAACCCGGTACAGGCTTGTGTCCATGGTTGACTTTTGTATGAAATACCGTGTGGCATCGGAAGTAAAGATGGGCCAGCACTGCCCAGTTGCATGTCATGCGCGATGCTGGTGGCTTGCCAGAATACTCATAGTTACGTTTGGCAGTACTTTGATTTTTCTGCCGTTTATAAACATTATGAAGATAAACTGCTGTGATCTTTTCTACAAGTCGTGTTCATACGTACCAAGAGCATGAGCATGATTCAACCGTCTGTTTCTATCTCCCGATAGCACCTGCGCGGGTTCAATCGGCCCTGCGACCCAGTGGTCTGACGCATACGGCAGGTCTGAGAACACATCGGTAGTTTTAGTCAGTTGTCCGTCAACCAACTAGCGACCAGATTATTCCTCTGGCCACTAATGGTAGTTCCTCCGGAAATTGTGGAACCCAAAGCCGATCACAGCGAGTGACTCATCATTGCGCTAAAGCCACATGGGTTTCTGACACCTATCCGTTGCTTGATCGTGGATACGAGCCATGAAAATGGCAACATGATCTGCCACCAGATAACCTTCGGTATTAAGCTTCTTGCCATGCACACGAGGCCTTCAACTATAGAGGCAATCCATTATTGTACCGAATAATCCCACCACTCCGTCCACATTGTGAAGGCGAGTTCACTCCCAATGTTAGATGATTATCAAAACCAGGTGATCTCCTTTCAGTCGTCTGTTACCGCTCACCAGGCCGGGCTGTCACACTCGGCATCTGATAACTTAGAAGGCTTATCTCTAAATGTGCTTTTCTAACAGGCATGAACAGACTTTGTCATCTTGGCTTTGGATATAGGACCTCGACAGAGAACGCGAAGTTCACATATCCAACGTATTTAATTGGACCCTATCTGTGGGAACGGAACATCTAGGTCAGGTGCGCCCAAACGGTTCGCAAGGTGGGCCACATTTTGGGAGGTAAAAATATTTCGGGCCATATTCAGTCTGACATTAAAGTAATATACTCATGAGTAGGGTATTTTGATGTAATTAAGGGAGGTTCATTGCAGCCAGTTTCCAAATCAGATAGTCGTCCACATGCCCGGAAAAGCACTAGACTGTAGTTTCAGCCTGTTGGGCATCGTCAGTAGTGCGCAGCCATCGGATCCATCAGGATTCGAACCCATGACCATCAGCGGCCTGAACCGCCAGTCAGCAGCTTATGCCACTGGGCCACTGGGGACAGCGTAGAGCGTACGCTCTACATGGCTCAAAGCCCACGGTATCGAGAACAAGTCTGGACAGGACACTGTGTAGTTTACGGCTGACAGTACGTCTGGCATGCATTAAGTGGGATAACATAAGCATGGTGTGTGTGTGTGTGTGTGTGTGTGTGCGTTCATGTGCATTGTTTATCCAATTGAGTAGGTTAGGGCCTTCAGTGCACATGTGATGGAACAATGGAACAATGGTACAATACGGATAAAAAGCCAAGGCTTGACAAGTCCTGTGGGATGGTTTGTGGGAATAATGTTAGTTCAAGTTACACAAAAGTGCAAAACACATCCATGCTGTCGATAATTTTTCTGTTGCCCGAATCCCAACGTTTGTAGTACCAAGTTTATTTTGGGTCGCAATATGATTATCACACTTAGTTTTTACCACTTCAGTCATGGAAGTAACTTTGATGCGTTTACAATTGGTAGTAAGCAACCATTCGTACTAAAAATGCCGCCCCCTGTCACTTGCTGCCCGGGGCGGACCGCCCCCCCCTCGCCCCCCTATGCTACGTCTCTGGGTCCTTCTAATGAGTCACCACCACGTCCACAAATGAAGGCTGCGCCAGTACAAACAAACGTAGCCAGTTCACACTGTGTGTGTGTGTGTGTTGACCGCGGAGTCGGTTACACAGGCAGAGCCGCATAAAAGAACATGTACACAGATGGGATCAGCTTGAAGCCGCGCAGACCCCTATCATCCTCAGCTTCGTGTTTGCGTAGAGCGTAGACTGCCTCCATAGACCAGCACTAATGGTCTCCGGTCACCGGATGGAGTTTGGCTCAGCGCTCAAATTTGGGTTGAGTCACGCTAATCCGTGTTTCCTTCAGTTTGCCAGGGCTGTCGCAATCCGTCGAATGGAGCCAGCCCATGACCATGAACCGACACAATTGTGTCGACAAAATCCACTTTGCGCCGGGACGAGGGTTTTAACGGCCTGATGATTACTTTGAATTGCCTACTCAGCATACCATGGTAAACCACTGGAGAGTAGTACGTCCAGGGTGGAAGATTACACGCAGTGACAAAACATAGTCACACATCTCGAGGGACAGAGGAGGATCGCAGGCTAAAGGCGTAGAACAAAAATATCTGATTCACATGACGGGACAAGGACAGCTGGTAGTTAAGTAGGGCACCTACAGTTCCCTGATGTGGAGGAGTTCCTCCCTCTTCGTAGAATTTAGGACACCGTATGAGAAGCAGTGGTTGACTGAAAGACGCCCAGGACAATATCAACTGCGTACTTCAGTAGGGTCGTCACCTCAAACTGTTATCGAGCCGATATAAGTGGAAAATAGAAATGAGAACAGAATAGCTCCGTGAAGAACATCGGTGCTCGTGATTAGAGGTGTGGAGCTTCTGTCTTAGTCGAGCAACCTGATTGCAACCGGCATAGTAGTCCCCAACAAGAGAAGGGTGGAAGAATGAATTCCACCACAGAGCAGACCTTACAAAGGCACTACGCGGATTAAGCAGCCGAATGCGTTGGTCGAATCAAGAAACCAGATTCGAGTGGACTCGATTCGATTGTCCAGGGACGACAGAATGCAATGCAGGAGACAATCCACTGCCTCTTAGACAGACTTTGAAGTACGGTAGGTAAATCAAAGGGTTGTTCGACCGGGTTTCTGCCAGCATCTTCTCAAGAATACTTTTTCGAGTAGAGTTAAAGCCACTGAAGTACAATCAATGAGTTGATATTTGCTTACTCTTTCCTTTGCTTCTAGTGTAGTACTGGTGATTCCCCGGCAGTCAGCAACTTTACGTGTTATGCACAATGTGTACGCAGTAGCTTCAGATTCGGCCAACAAGTTAGCACATTCTCGAGGGGAACCGAAGAGAGTCTATCTGGACTACTCACTTTATCCGGGTGCAACTAATTCCGTAGTTTTTGTACGGTTTCGCTGCCAGCGGAAGGCAATGGGTTTGCAGACCATTTAAGCTGGGCAAAGGATGAGTCTGAGATTGAAGTATCGTAGCAGTTACTGAAATCATGGTTTGTGTCTTAACGATCGTCAGACCCCGTGGCCAGGTTTAAGTGGATTGGTTCGCTTAGGGGAGAGTCGCATATGCTTGACTCACGAAGTTAGCTGCCTTCCTGAAGTTAGGAAAATGCTGAGGTTTATATCCTGCCTGATGCGCTATGCATTTATTGTTTAAACCTACCACAAATCAGCTCCGGTCTTTGTATTACTGAAATTTTTCGGATGATCTGCATGTAGCTCAAATTTACAATCATTTTGGCGTCTACGGTATGTATTTAGATTAGTATAAAAACTTCTATTGATACTTCATAAATGCATCACGTGTTACGGCTGCAATGTCTCGACACTCAGTTGACCAACTTGAGCAATAAACAGTACGTGTTGAGAGCCACTTCTCACCTAAATGCTACTGACGTGTAAATGTTCTCGTTGATCCATAGTTAGCATTAATCATGGCAAAGCGAAAAGAACCCACGGTTCAGTAATAGGGAAAAGAAGGCTTCCGAATAAGTAAGGCTGCTAGACGTAGCCAACATTTTGGCCCAATTTAATTTGGGGCATGTTGCCCAAAAACGGGTATTTTGTGACCAGCCTAAATACAAGGGAGTTTACCACCTTTCGGACAAATTAAAAACCTATTTGAACCATTTCCTACGAAAGCACATTAAGATCAGTAGGCGATAGGATTGTTGAAGTACCAGTTGTCTGGTTGAATTCCATATACTAGTCATTCACGGTTCCATTAAAAAGGAGGTACAATACTGCGAAATTGCGACCACTCATCTCACCTCGACGAGACCTATACTTATGTATTCGATTAAGACATGGACGACGAAGTAGTGATGCCCCACTGTCTATATAAAATCAGCTGTAGCTGTGGAGACGAATACGTTGGGCACATTAACCGGTCTGGGTGTCGGAATCCACGAACACATCCCCAAGTGGTTACGCAGCTGAATGGGATTCTTGAAGACTGAATTGGTCGAACCGGAAAACCAGCCGCCGCGGCATCCACAAAGCACTTTATGACTGCCGGCCACCGAGTCGATCCTTATGAGTTGTTCACTATTCTGATGCGCGATCATTGGTTTCACATATTTAGACTGCCGGAGGCCATCGTTATCAAACGGGAAAGACCACCGTTGTGCGTTCAAAAACGGCTGGCTGCGACCGTAAGCTGACCTGGTAGCGCAAGCGCCTGGGCATCTATGATCCCTCACTGTTGCATGTTCGGGATTGATAAGAGTGCACGAAATGGCGAAGTCAGCGCAAACAGTCCTATGATTTTTCCGTTTTTAAATCTTTTTGTTTACTATCACATGTCGTTGGGTATCATGGTATCGGCTTCAGTTGCATGAGGTGTGCCACAATGATATAGACTATGGGTGGTATTTATTCACTTACCACTCCTGAGACTGAGCTGGTTGCGTGCATCCTCAATCGTAAGTTAACGGCGCAGTGCTTTCATGAGTAGTCTGTGCATTTGTGTGGTACCATTGTATATTGCTTCCATTATGTCTGGCTAACTTTCTGTTATACTTGCAGACCAACATCATCCGTTCCGAAAGAGGCGTAAGTTAACGTGACTAATATTCAGCGGTGCTTCTTCTATGGGTTTGTTTGCATGGTGTGCTGTGCCTCAACTAATTCTAACAACGAGTCCGAGCCACTGTTACCGGCTTTGTGCCCAAGCATTGAATTGGTATGCGATTTTAACAATCACTGACCTGTGTATAGTCTGCTAGGCAGAAACTGGTGATTTGCCTGATTTCCTTGTCCTCACGTTCCCCTCCCACACAATTGGGTGCACCCTGGCTGTTCATGTGATAACACTTGTATTTTATCTGAAGGTGGACACTGCCACGATCAGACGGTGGAGCATGGTCTGGATCACAGAGCCAAACGGAAGCTAATGTTGGCATCCGGGTTGTGTCTGCTGTTTATGATCGGGGAGATTGCCGGTGAGTCAACTTGAAAATGCTCGGCTTGCCATCTTGCATAGTTGATCTCTAGAACGTTGTATCACGTTGTCGTTTAATGCACCATCTTCCCTATTTCATGTGGTATCTTTCGGAAGTAATAGGGTTGAAGGACGTACATATTGGGTACGCACCTCCATAGCTCACCAGACGCAGATTCCCCTGCTTAGTTTGACACAATTCACATTGACTCATGATTGGTCGAACCCAACTTTGGGAATGAAAGCTAGGAGTATACAATTCCAAGACCTATCCTTTCCTCGCATGCAATTCATTGTACTCTTTACACATAATTTAATAAATAGGGAAAAGAACTGTGGCGTTCTAAGTGACTTTAAACCAAGCATCGACCAAGTCCTAATGCCCACACACAGAAAACTATAGATGACCCCACTATCACTCAGAATTTGGCGATCACCTTGCAGTCCGCGTTGCACCCTTCAGGACTTGAACACATGAGCACTAGCCTTCTTGTTGATGATTTATATCAACGGTTGCACAAATCGCTACTTGTAATTTGGTCTCGTTGTCGTCATCTAATTCACAATGAAGGTAACGGCTGTCTAAATTCAGGGATACCATGGATCCCGAAGGATTCAACCGGAACGCGCTCTGTTATTGACCCCCGATAAGACAAAATAGCCGTCCATTGAATTCTTGCACGTGGCATCACAGCATTGATGAGTTTAACTGTGAAAAAACGCTTATATTATCAGAACGTACTTCAGATCATCATGATCCGTCAGCTACAATCTGGGGAGATGGTAAGAATTTACCGCACCTTTCGTTCCATTCAACAGGGAAATGAAAGCTGAGACATCCTAAATCAAACGAAAAGGAACGAGAGAAAGCTTTAATTTTGATTCAAGTTGGGATGCCAAAGTGTCATATTGACCGGAGTTGTTTGAGGACCAACCACAATCACACAGATCCTTAGGGCCGTACCAAGAAATGCGAATGAGTTTGAACCGTGCTTCTTATACAGTGCACTCCACAGTGGGTTCCTTGACTATGTTAGGCTCTTCTAACAAAGAGAACTGTGATATACCTCGTATCTGAATATGCTTTGGTGCTTTCTAGTGCACCCATCATTAGGAAGCCGGCTCCACAACTAGTGTCTGTGGTCCTTATCTGATGTCATTTTAGTTGCATAGTTGAGTCGCAGCGCAACTTCCCACCTCGGTCACGGCTTTCCACAGAATAATTCTCTCGTTTACTAGATTCACCTTCCCTTGATGCGGCCTTTAGGCAACACCGCATCTGGCTACACTAAATTTCCTTCAAATGCTAAGAAAAGATCCAGAATAGCTGTGTGATGTCCCGCCACAAACTCAACCAAGACAGTACTTTCCCGAGTTCTTTTGGTTTAGTGGTTGGCAATCCTGAACCCCAGCCATAGATTGTTGTGCCGCAGTTACTAACGATAGTGGGAAGGCGAACGGGCAGGAATTGAAGTAAAAGTTTATCTCGGGAAAACAACAGTTACACATTATGACGACAACAGTAAAAACCAACCGGAGCACCCAAAGTATGCGACCAGACTGCCAAAAAGGGTCTACCAACTAAAGAACCAATGGGATGCCCACAAATAATGAAAAGTGGTAACGTAACTTCGGAGTGTAACTGTGATCCACATCCAAAAACAAGCAAACGAAATGACACGTTAAACTTCAGTAGATTAGTACAAGAGAAAGAAAGTCTGCAGTTAGGAATGCTTACGTAAACTTAGCTGAATTATTATCGTCCCGCTAACATCGACCAACCTCCACCTACTGCTCAACCACGTTACCAAGTCATTGAGGTTGGATTTGGATGACCGGAACAACTGCGAAGAATAAGGCACTCCATGGACGGTTTGTGAATAGCGTGTGAAGCGTGCTTAGCAACCCTTCAGGCCTTCTTGAGGACAGTAGCCATAAACACGCCGTACAACTTATAAGAACAGTGTTGTCCATCACGTTCCCTCTGCATGTGTTAGTTGTGCACTGTTCCAACTGATGGCACCAATCCCACTGCAGCGTTGTGCTTTTGCTGATTTGGTGGTTACCGAAACGGTAGCAGTACGGCTCGCACTCCATTGTGCTATGTATCTATAGTTTGCCCGCTGTCTTTGAACAACGGTCTGTAGGTAGGTTTAACCGCCGAATTTCAGTCACCTTATGTAGTTCTGGAAACTTCATATCTTACTTCAAAAGCTTGCCATTGATTGGCCGATGCAATCGTGCGAGGAGCGCAGGGAATTGCCGCTCCGAACGTACGTCGCGTGACTTTCCGGCCGCACGCAATGGTACTTTGTAGTGATTGCGTTAGCACTACATTGGCACTGCATAAGGAGTGTCATTTCAAAGTGCGGTAACCGCAACAATGTATGCGGCTGGATCCAGCTCTGTCCGGTGTTCTGAGATCGCGGGCGAGCATGCGCCAGCACATCTGCGACCAAGCTGTCCAGCCACGTATATGAGATGATCCAAAGGTCAAGCGCTGTCGCAATGCCCTATGATTCGGGTTGCAGCTGGTTAATGGCAGCGCTAAGTTTACACAAATGTGTGGTTAAGATTCCACACGAGAACAGCTGACCTTGGACACATGGTTGCAAACATCTCTGGAGCTTAAGGTTTCCAAGGTGGTGCGCTATTCCACAACAAGTGTTATCAACTAATGCTTGTGGGTTGCAAATAATTAGCTGACGACTACTGTAAAGTGGCTCAAATACATAACCGAAAGCTAACATGTCACTTCGACGTTGGCCGTTCCTCGATCTACGCAGAGTAAATTACGCCTCTGAATATGCTTGATAAGTGTTGCTGGGGTTTTTCCATTGCCAATGGATCAGCCAGCGGCCTAGTTGCGGCACAATAGCGGAGGTGTTTTACCACCTCTAGCTGACGTGTATAATGATGGTGATGACTAGTTCGCCATGTCAATAAACTAGTGAGCAACGCAACACAGTTTAACTTGACGTAAGGATAAAGAAGCTTACGTACCACCGATGCACGGGGAAAGCCGCTCTCACTGTGTTACATCCATATCTGTATCCGGCGGAGGCAAGGAACAATGGGTGTTTTTTCGGGATTTCTGGATACTGGCGGATTGCTCTCATATGGATATCAGTTACTGTTCATCGGCGGTGGTTCAACTGCTTACCGTTTCCTACATTAGGCACTAGATAGAAGTACAGTATATCGGGCCTACAGACTTAGAATTACCAGCTCGGCTATTTCAGACAATACATGGGGTGGTAATTATTTCGAACCTCAGTGAATTGTATTCCAATCGATCCGAATCCGTCCCCAAGTTCTTGTTAATGCACCGACCGTGATCCAATCCAAACTCCACGTGGCAAACATGCGCGTGACACAGGACTAGG
The DNA here is from genome assembly GCA_944474145.2 of Dicrocoelium dendriticum. Lineage (NCBI taxonomy): Eukaryota > Metazoa > Platyhelminthes > Trematoda > Plagiorchiida > Dicrocoeliidae > Dicrocoelium > Dicrocoelium dendriticum. Next base: position 34,150,548 of record OX104064.1, read on the forward strand.
AGTGGACCTCCCCCGCTTCTCAGTAAACCTGATGCACGCGGACAACACTAACAGCTTCGTCGTTATGGTTAATTCTCTAAATCGCTGGCAGTAATTCAACGCAGCATGTTGTGGACAGTGAAGAGTGATACTGAATCTCATTATGGTCTGTAACAGCATCTCGCCTCCGAATGGTAGCGCGCAATTGTGGTTTAGCTAGTTCATGCTGTATTAGAAGATCAAGCCACATTTAACATAATACCGTACGCTTCGATGTGAACGCATGGCACTTCCTATGCAAGCAACACGCACCGCACTTGCGTAATGCATGCTTATTCGGTATATAATTACTTTTTGCTTTAACCGGATGTGTGTGTGTTGGCTGGTTCGATAAGATAATTGCCAACATCCGGGCTTCACTTTCTATGCTTACTGTTTTTATGGGCACTTAGAGAAATCTCTGTGGAAAGTTGGTGAGTGGTCAACTCTATGTACATTGATCGAAAACCGCTACACCGTGGAATCGTAGCGGCTAACTTCGGCAAACCGATGAGGACATAAGGACATCGCATCATGCCTCCTAAGCCTGCTATACTCTAATTACTTCTTCCTGATAGCATAGGTACCTTTCATGAAAGTATTACTATCATATTTGACTAGCTGGTGAACCAAACTACCGAGTCACTATATGAAGCTAAGGGACACGTGAGCTAGAACATTATTCCAAGTAAGGCTGTGGATTTATGCCAGTCGATAACAGCAGTGTTTCAGACCCAGAAATGCAATTTTGCTGAGTTAGTGCGCGTTGTGACCCCAGACTGTTCAAAGTACTAAACCACCTCGTTCGCCACTTCAGGATGCTCCGTAACACAAATACTTCCGTGTGAAAACTAGTTGAGAGTGGAAAAATAATGCGCGCTTTTTACTCATGAGCGAGATCCAAGAAAGGGTCAAGTTATGATCATCATGTTTGACAACAGCTCATACTGTAGCGAGAACGACGGTAGGGGCGCACAGTCTTTATTGCCAAGGCTCAACAGGTTCACAGGCTAGTATGCACGTATAGAGGACATTTCCAGACCACCACCCGCCACACATGGTCCTTTCGCTCGGCATCACATTCATGACACGATTTCAGCCGGTCAGCGAAGTCGCCGCTCACAAAATGGCCCTCGTATCTTCGTTTCCGCACGTCCTATTCTGACCGGGTTGAATTCGTTCTAATGCTCCTGACTTGCTTAATCGGGATTGCGTAGCTCTGCTTGTGGTTATTCCTGGAGGCTCGGCTAACGCGTAAATCTCTAGAAAATCGGACGGTTCACCAATACGTCCCCCCCCACTTCTCGGCCTAGGCCTGACATCGTTTGTTGTTCGTTGTCCATTTCCGGTTTGTCCCGAATGCCTCGAGGTGCTTTGTCGTCTTTCCCGGTGTCCTTGTTACTTTTCATCTTCGTTAGTTTTTGCGGCTTGTCCGTTCTGCCAGTGATCCTTGCCTTCAGTGCCACTACAATACGACAGTAGTGTGTCGTTCGCTTCCATTGGGAAATTATCGCACAATGCGTCACCAGCCGGCCGGTTTTTCTACGCTACCTGGGTGCTGGAAGGAGCCAGGAATAAAACAATGACCTGTGTCCCCTTTACCTTAAGTCACAATCGCTCAACATCGGCTATGATGCTGTGAGAAACGGTGGGCTCGTGTCTATCAGTTATGGCACCACAATAAGCAAGTAAGAAGTAGGAGTTGTTTTCGGCTCGATGTTCTATCCGTAGTCCACGGAGAATCCATACCCCCATTCGCTCTATGCCCGGGATGTTTATCGGTACAAAGAAAGGTAGATTTATTCTTGTCGATTGGAGGGACAGCCACTGCAATGCTGCAAGCTGTATGCACCTGGAATTTGCACGGACTTTAAGAGGACAGTCAAATCACCGCATTATCACACCTGGCTGGCACTCGCTTACAACCGATCTCGTGAATATGGTTTCACAGCTGGAACAGATTAATTGGCATTGGACTCAAACCAGCAGTAGTCAGCACACTTCCATCAAGCTAAGGTCACTGGAAAGAAGAACTACGTAACTAACTTAGATCCTTTGATACGACCGACAGCGTTACCGGCTAGGAGAATTTCATATGCACTGCGTGACAGGTTCTCCGCTGAATTGAACAAATTAGTGAAAGAGGGTGTGATTGCCAAAGTCGACGAACCAACCGACTGGGTTAGTCAGGTCTCAATGATTACGAAGAAATCAGGCGATTTGCGTGCGTGCGTGTATTTACCCAAAACCGTTGAATGAGGCTTTGCGTAGAATTACGCGCTAACTAAACTAGAAGCCATGTTGCCGCGTTCGACCAAAGCTAAGTGTTTCACGAAGATAGACCTCTCTACGGCATTCTGGCACATGGTTCTAGATGATGAATAAAGTTACCTTACTACCTTTGCAAGACCTTTAGGGCGTTATCGTTAGCTGCGATTACCGTTTGGCTTGAATGTGTCGACAGAAATTTTTCAAAAGCGATTGGTGAAAGCGGTAGACGATGTAGATGGTGTAACATGCGTGGCAAACGATGTTTTGATCTATGGCTCGACAGAAGTAGAGTATGAGGTTAATCACCGTTTCTTGCAGCGTTGTGTGCAAAAGAACAACAAGCGTAAACGTGAGAAAATTAAACTTCGGAAGGACGCGGTGATTTTCCATAGGCAGTTGCTAACAACGCAAATGGTCAAGGTCGATCCAGGAAAGAGTAAGGCAATTTAAGAAATGCCGCCCCCTAACGACGTGAAGGTACTCCATCGCTTAAACGGTATGGCGAATTAATTGAGCCGTTTTATGCCTAAACTCACTGATATCCTGACGCCCATCAGGAAGTTAACTCACAAAGGAGTAAAGTGGAGTTGGGGAAAAGAACAGGAAACCGCAGCCGAAACTATTAATCACCACATCAGCAACGCGCCTGTAATCGGATATTACCACCTAGCGCAGCATTTGGAGGTACAGTGTGACAGTAGCCAAGACCGAATAGGTGTTGTTCTTTTACAGAATGGAAAACTGGATTTCCGCGGTCCGGCACTCACAGTGATCGAACAGCGCTCTGCGCAGATTGAGAAGGAGATGCTTGCGTTAGTATATGCCATGGAGCATTTCAAGGAGTATACTTTCGGAAGAAAGACAACTGTATATACCGACCACAAACCGCTTGTGTCAGTAGCCAGGAGATCGCTGCACGTCGTTCCTCGTCGCCTTCATCGTATACTTTTCCGGCTTCAGAAGTACGACGTGAATGTTGTGTATATGTCTGGTGCACAGGTGTTCATCGCGGATGCGCTGTCAAGAGCTCATCTGCCGGTACCCGAGTATAATCCGGAAGAGGTCGAAGTAGTAAACTTAGTACAGCATCTGGCAGCGACAGATGCTCGACTAAAGGAAATAAGGTGCCCCACAGAGGAAGATGCAACATTTTCTGCTTTGCGAAATGTTATTCTAAATGAATGGCCAGAGACAAAGAAGCAGCCGCCAAAGGAACTGACACCATATTTCAGTTTTCGGGATGCAGTCTCTGTCTATGGTGGTTTGCTGTTCAAGGGAAACCATATTCTGATCCCGTCATCGCTCCGAAGAGAAATGCTGAAATACGTTCATCGCGTTCACTTGGGTGCTCATTACACCAGTAACCAAGCAAGAGAACTGATCTTTTGGCCTAAAATAACGGATCAAATGAAAGATCATGTATCGAATTGTGAAGCGTGCCGTTCACACGAAACCCGGCAGACGAGAGAACCAATGATACCGCATGATGTCCCTGACCAACCGTGGCAGAAGGTGGCGTGAGACTAATTCAGTAATAACGAGAAAGATTTCTTAAGGTGGATTACTATAGTGATTATTTTGAAAGTGAGCTACTCACCACTACGACCACAGAAGCAGTAATCAACATGCTCAGATGGCAGTTCGCACGGCAGGATATACCAGAGGAGCTGGTCTCCGATAATAGGCTCAGTTTACCAGCGGAGCGTTCCAGGCTTTCGCAACCAAGTGGGAATTCGTGCACCAGCAATCCATTCCATATCGCAGTCAATCGAATAGAAAAGCGGAGTCGGCAGTGAAGCAGGCCAAGCCGCTGTTATCAAAGGCTAGAGCAACTGGCGAGGACCCGTACCTCATGCTACTGGAGAATCACAACATTCCTTCAACGAAAATCTCTTTGAGCCCAGTGTAGCGCCTATACAGCTGAAGGGCTGGAACTCTGATACCGGCATCTGCCACAATTTTGCGCATAGTTTTGCCACAGCATGAGCGATTACAGAACACTCTGAGACGACAAATGACCACTCAGAAAACGGTACTACGACTGCGGTGCACAGTTGATATCTAAGCTAACAGCGGGGGAGGAAGGGTGCGTTCGACTGTGACACGATAGTGGTGAAAGGAAGGTGTGATGACTATGAGGGTCGGTGCAAGGTCATACGAAATAAAGGTTGGAGGAAAAACCTTCGGAAGAAACCGAGTGCATTTGTGACGGGACCAAAGACAACACTGTGGATTGGGATTGGATTGCCAGATGGCGTCAGGAAAAGAGACCACGGCCGCAAATACAGCGAAGACGACGCGGAGCTTCAAAGTGAACGGGGTGGATAGCAATATGGATGCGCAAGAACATGAAAATGGGGGATGTGCTGATCGTATCAGCTCAGTGAGCAGATGGACAAACCGAGCGTGTCAGAGAGAGAGTGGGAGACGGGCATGACGGATTCGCTTATTGGACTCGGATTGGCCGATATTCGTGTGAGTGATTCAACGTTTATTTAACTGAAGCAAAGAAGGAAGCTCATCGACTCAGTAGGGTCGTTAGTAAAGGACTTGAGCGTGCAATTTATACTGAGGAGTTTGGCTTGTCAAATATCCTGTGATTTTCGCCGACTTGACTTAGCTTAATAAACGTTTGTCCCTGAAGGGCTGAGTTCTGCAATACCCTTTACCATCGATAACGAAGAACTAAAGGTAGTTGATCAATTCACTTACATTAGCGGCTGGATCAACAACGAAGGACGCATAACCGTTTAAGTCAGTTCATGTATTGCAGCAGCCTGAACTGCTTTCTTGAACCTGCGGCATCTTTGGCGACAGAAGGGAGATTCCTTCCGTCTGAAAGGCCACAGTGAGGGCCGTTCTGCTCTATGGTAGTGAGACTTGGCCTCTTCGGTCTGAAGATCTTAGGCGCATACAAGTCTTTGATCATCGTTGTCTGCGGAGCATTGCTGGTGTGGCATGGCACCAGCGTGACCGCAATGATGATGTGCGTAAGCCGGTGCTAGGCAGTGATACTCAAGCTAGTTGCTTAGAACAACGGATAGCACTGAATAAGTTGCGTTGGATTGGGCACATACTACATACGGCCTGTTACCGCTTACCTAGGAAGGCCTTGTTCAGTCTGCCAGATGTAGAGTGGCGCAAAAAATCGAGGTGGACAAAGGTTGGCTTGACAGTGGGAAATGAAGTTACTGATGAGCAAACTTGGTGCCTTCGGTCCGTCTCGCCTTCCAGGCCGGAGTCGACATGATTCGCCTTGTGGTTGTCTCTAGACTTTACAGGACATGGCCCACAATCGGCATCAGTGGCGTGTCTGCTGTCATCTCCTAGTTGAATTGCCTGTTTATAGTGTGTTTGATGCCGAGTTATCTGCGGGGTAATGGCTGATTATGACGCGGGGCAGTGAAAGCCGCAAGGAAGCTGTCTAGTTGATGCAGCCTTATCTTTGCACGATGGCTAGCTGACTGATAGTATGTTGTTGACAAGTTGTAGACCTCTTGATCCTGAATGTTTGCTTAGAGCATTAAGGTTTGTCGGTAAGTCCCCCTTCTCTCCGTCTTACTAATCTTCGTTCGGTGGGTCGTTATGGTTGTTGTGGTTTTTTGTCGGCCGGTGGCCGAGTGGTCTGCACGTTTGCTTTGCAACCATCAGATCACCGGTTCGAAGCCGCGTAGGGGTGAGCATCCTCGCGGTATACTCAGCCCGCGCGCGACTGGTGGTGGTCGCGCGGCAGCAAAGCGCCGTTACGGCATACAGCTGACACATTATTTTTTTAATTTTTTATCGTTATGGTTGTATGACAGCGAATCATCAGTCCAAATGGCTGATGTACTGCTGTTGTTGACGTTGATTGACTAAAGTTACTCGAAACAGAACTAGAAACAGGAACTGTTCTGAAAGGAGCTTCTATGCAGCCGAAAAATTTCTGCGTTGGGTACAAAGGAACCTCCGGACTGCAGGGTTGGTAAAGGAACGGTGCAAAACCGAACTGATGGCGTTAGACACGAAACTTCTAACAGGTGAAAAGTGCTGAATAAGGAAGAATCGGAAGAGTAACAAAGCCACGAGACCAGACCTGATTGGTACTGACATCTCAGCCAGTCTAAGTTGAAAGCATTGCTTAGAATAGTATGGAGTGCATGCTCAGAATTGCCAAATTTGGAAGCGACGCTGTAGTGCTGGACTTTTTTCAAGAATATTGTCTATAGTCAAAACGATGTAGCATTGCAAAATATAGAAGAGCTATTCTCTCCATTCTACGGAAGCCTTAGTATTGTCGTTTCTGATCTCGCACATATGTACATCACCGCTTCTGTGAAAGTTGACGGAAACCAGAATACAAGTGTAGCTAGTAGTACGCACATACTAGAAAGTTACGGAGGCTATTCCAGCCCAACCTAAGTGAACTCCCAGTTTCCCAAATGTCTAATTAGTGCAGAGCTACAGTATTAGATGACCTGCGAAACCAGTTTACTGCCATTAGGCGACCACTTTTTGCTCCAGGCACGTTTCCCCTTCATCCACCTTGTTAAATGGTCAACCAGAGACATTGAGACACTTGTAAGGATACAGCAAGAAACAGAATGCCCACTGTTAGAGAGATCACGCAAGTCAGCCACACAGACAGACATGGCCGAAAGTTTAGCACGTTATTAATTAATAATTTACCAGTTACTTAACAAAATGACTGCTTCCGACATAACAGTTATTTCATATTCGACTTGGAAAAGTATTGGCAAACCAGAGGGCAGTGTTACAAAACGTATTGCTCGGAACGCTTCTGGCAAGCCAACCTCACTTTTGGGATAATTAAACTGTGAATTCACATTTCGAAGCAATAAATGTAATGGAACAGGTCACATTGCAGCAGAAAAGGAACTAAATTTATTAGGCATTGAATGGATAGATAAGTTACAACTATGGGATGTTCCAATCAGCTCAATTTTTGATTCCCAAACTCAGAGCATGCGAAATGTGCCTTCAAGTGATATCGAACTGTTAATACAAAAGCGAAAAATGATATCTTGGCAAACTTGCAGGAAAATTATGCTAGTATTTTCAAACTAGAACTTGGATTGTGCACCGAAGTTCGGGCTACTTTGTATATCGCACCTGAAGCAAAGCCGGTATTCCATCCTAAAAGGCCAGTACTCTATTCAGCTGTCCCATTGGTTGATACAGAACTGAATCGCTTGGAGAAGTTGGGCGTGCCCACCAAGGTTACTTATTCAACCTGGACTAGTCCCATTGTGGTAGTTAAGAAGGCGAGTGGCACAGTACGTATTTTGGTGATTTTTCAACTGGACTAAATGTTGCACTTCAGACTCACCAATACCCATTGCTAATTCCGGATGATTTGTTTGCGCAGTTAAATGGTGGCAAAACATTTTCAAAGATTGACCTTTCTGATGCTTATTTACAAGTCGAAGTTGATGAGGAATCAAGACAGTTTCTCACCATTAATACTCATAAGGGTCTATAACAATACAACAGACTGCCGTTTGCAATTAAGTGTGCTCCGGCAATTTTTCAACAAGTAATGGACATAATGCTAAACGGGTTGCCTTTTGATACGGCTTACATGGATGACATAGTAATCGTAGGCGCTTCAGTTGAGCTACATCAGGCGCACCATAATGAAGTGTTTGACAAGATCAAGAGTTTCGGGTTTACGTTGCGAATCGACAAACCTGCGTTCTTCATGTCTCGAATTTCGTATCTAGGTTCAATCATTGATGTTAGTGGTCGTCGTCCGAATCCATCAAAAAGTATGGAAATTCAACAACCACCAGTTCCAAAGGACAGGAAAACAGTCGTTTTCAGGACTAGTTAACTATTACAATAACTTTGTCCCTAATATGCACTCGCTAAGGATGCCACTAAATGAACTCTTGAAAACTAATGCAAAATGGGTATGGTCCCCAGCTTGTCAGTCGGCATTTGATGAAATAAAGCGCATTTTAACTTCTGATCTTGCACTTACACACTATGACCCGAAACTACCTATCATAGTTGCTGCGGACGCTTCGGAGTATGGGGTTGGAGCAGCACTGTTGCACCAGTTTCCGGATGGCAGGCAAAAAGCGGTCAGTCAGGTTTTACGCACGCTAACAACAACTGAATGGGATTACAGCCAAATTGAAAAAGAAGGTTTAGCAATTGTGTTTACAGTCGAAAAGTTTCATATGATATGGTCGGAAATTAACTTTATGAACTGATCACATGCCCTCTTGTCTATGTTTGGTATCAAGAAAGGAATACCTGTTCACACCACAAATCGCCTGCTACGTTGGTCGGCAATACTTCGCGGATGCACTTTTACCATTAAACACATCCGTTCGGGGTGTTTTGGCCATATTGACGCCTTATAGCGCCTGATTGCCAATAGATCAAATTCACAGCCACATGAAGACACGGTCATTTCATCAGTTGAAGTTGAGATAAAATCTATGAGGAGTTCATACGAAACCTACCAGTTACGCACAATGGCATTTGTGAGTCTACGCGGTCAGATAGCTGTTTACAACGAGTCATCTTTTATCTTCGCAACAGTTGGCCAAGAATTCTATCGGACGCTGAAATTAAACTATATTTTGTGCGTAAAGATGCTTTAACAATAGTGAAGGACCGTTTAATGCTGGTAGATCGCATTGTAATCTCTAAATATCAGAGTAAACGTGATTCAAATGCTTCACGTCGGACACCAGGGAATTACACGGATGAAATCACTTTCCAGATTTTATGCTTATTGGACAAATATTGTTAAAGTTATTGAAGGCGTTGTTCATAGTTGTTCTAAGTGTGCACAGGCTGCGAAAGCCCCCATCAAAGTTGACCTTCATCTTTGGCCGAAATCAACTGCTGCCGGTATGTGGATTCATGTGGATTATGCAGGCCCATAGAACAATCAATATTTTCTGTTTATGCTTGAGTCACACTCAAAATGGCCAGAAATAGTTTGTATCACTCAACCAACAACAGCTTCAACAATCACAGTTCTTCGTCACTATTTCGCACAGTTTTGGTTCCCAGAAAGGTCACTGATAATGGTCTACAATTCACATGCAACAAGTTTAACCGATTTTACCAATCCATGGGTGTAGAACATATACGTAGTCCCATTTATCATCCCAAGTCCAGTGGATAGGCTGAGTTGTTGATACATTCAAACGTGCTCTGTTTAAAATTAAGGGAGAGGGGATATTGCTACAAACTTGGGTGTATTCTTACGCATGTGTCGTTCAACACCAAATCCTGTTCTCCCAAACCGGCAATCACCGTCGGAATTTTTGATTGGTCGACGTTTACGCATACCGTTAGATGCCATGTTTCCAGCAAAGGAGACCAATGAGTGTGACCGGAAAATGCCAGATCAGTTCAATCGTAAGCACGGTACTCGCATGAGATATTTTCATCCCGGTGACTCAGTCTTTGTGTACAACTACAGGGATACACATAAACGTTGGATTCCAGGAATTGTCAAATCAAGAAAAGTAAACGTCCTGTATGAAGTGGAATGTCAAAACTGTCAAAACACGTCATGTGAATCACATCAGACATCGTTATACACCCGAACAGGTTAAACAAAATGACACTACAGAGATTCCCCTACACATTTTGATACGTTTGATTTGCCTAAACAAATGGAACCACAAACAGAGCAACGCGTTGGTGTGAGCACAGAAGTGGAACTTGAACGAAGACATGTCACACGTACACGCCCCAATTCAGCGACTCAGTGTCATTCCGAGCGTAAGATCTTATGTGTAACAATTTATTTTTAACCGAGGAGGTGTTAGATCACGTAAGTCAGCCACACAGACTGCACGTGAAAATCGCTCGATTCCCAGTGCGTGCGTTTGTAGCTTAGCTTGTAACGTTCAACCAACCATATGGCACCTCAGCATCGATTGGTTCCGACCAAGTGTGTAAGTAACGGCTTTCCCGGCCAGTTGGTTTTAACATGAGTGTGCAAGTAAACGGTTTCAAGCAGTGTCAATTTTGTCTTCTTACTATTAAGCGGGAGCTATGACAGGCACCCACTGACTGAATGTATTAGAAGTGTAGTTTTCCCAACTGTGCCGACTTTTACGTACCAAAGTGACAACGGCTAAGCCCCTTATTTCGCGGAACAATCCCAGTAGTATCATGGAGAGCATTGGATATTTTATCAGAAAAGTACACCCTACAATAGCTGGGGGACGGTGACTCATTTCGACCGTGCCTAAGCTTTTACATACGTTGTTCATTGGAGTAACAACACAATCGCTGAGGTATGGAGGATTGTCACTGAGAATTACTGAGTGAATTCTACGATAACAGAGAGGACTGATTTCTCCGGCCTCGTTGAGTCTTGAGGTTGGCTCAATCACCATGGCTAACATGCTGAGCTAAGCATGGCAAGCAACATTTGTTCTGGGAGGATAGGACATTGGAGCAGTTGTTAGACTTTTACTGCTATTACTATCTATGAACACAGTACCCACAAATCTTCACCTTCAGGATACGACAGGTATAAGATATTGATTTCATAGCTAAAGGATTGACAGATGTTATCACTCTTCAGAAGGTAAACAAGTGGGTGTGATTTACGGTGCATGGTGATCATATAGGATTGGGGAAAAGTACTAGTAGTATAACCACGCAAGACGAATTGATACGAATGATAGCAGAAACCTCCTCGTAGAAATGCAAGTTTTCGGCAAGCAGTGCACAAATGATAATTCTGAGTAACATATCTAGTGAGGCCTTACATGCTACTTTGAAGCAAATAGGGTCCCGACAAAGTTGTAAGGACAAAAATTCAGATTCTGCTGGATGGAGAGCACTACAATCGAACAGCAGGCTTTCGATGTTGTTCTCACCCATCATCGCGCTCTACGACTGACCAGTTTCGTCCTGATTTGGACTCGTCATGTAGAGATAGCCTACACTCGGAACTCGAAGCCTAATGGTCAACGGTGTCAGGTTTGATCACCGGGCCACTGTGATCTAGGATCAAAGCTTAGAACAGCGGTTAGGAATTCAAAGTTGGGTTTGGAGTGCCCACTGTTGAGTTGGATTACGACACGCAATCTCTACTGAGACCTCGGCCGTTCCAATTATCAGGACCATATAAAAAGTGGTATTTCGGTGTTGCTCCTTTCAACACAACATCCAAAGACTCCTCTGTTCTCGTTTGGACTCACCAAGTAAAGATGGCCGAATAACTAGCGAAGCTAGAGACGTAAAGCTTAAGTCTGACGCTCTAATCACTAGGTCACTAATATCTCTAATGAGCACTTGGTACACCGATTACGGTACCAGCATCGAGGTTTGGAGTATAGGTTGTGTTTGGATTGTGACAAGAACTCTATTGGAACCCAAGTTTACCCTCACATGGACATCGATCATTCCGATCACTCGCGTAGAACATGCGCTTTAAATACATAGTCTATTCATTTAGCCCATCTAAAAATATTTCAACGCACTTCGGATCCGCACCCGGGAATCGAAATGACCGTGCTCTATGTAAAAGTAAGCTTGGATCCCAGTATTGATTGTGTATCCCGATCCAGATACACGGTGCGTACTTCAAAGCCTAAGAATCCGCCACAGACTGGGAACAACGATGTGGCACGTTCCAGAACGTCGTATAAACAAATTCCACCGCCTAGTAATCAAAACCTTGTGGAACGAGTATAAATCGCTGAATCCGGCTTCGTATCCCCAAAACGTCGGTAATTGACTGATGTGTTATCGCTGCAACTTCCTCAGATCCACAAGAGAAGTAACACAGCCATACACGGAATAGACCCAGGAGAAAACCATGCTGGCTTCACTAAAGCCTCATTCACTTACGATGCCAATTCTAGTCATTCTGTTATGTGCAACCAGCGTCTGATTAGCTTGGTCCACCGACACTTGAGGCAAGCGTGTAAAGTATGGTTTATCAGGACCAGGGGCTTATTCTTTAGCACAAATTCCACGGTATCAACCAAATCATCAGTTTCAGAGGCTAGTTTTGCTGAAACACGTGCCATTAAGTTAGTTTAGATTACCAAGTGCGCAAAATAGGCATTTGTTGTACTTAAACCAGCAGCGGTTGAAAACTCTGGCTGTGTAATGGACGTCCTGGCTGGCTAAGGGAAGACGACATTAACAATGAACAATGATATATTACAGGTAAAAAAGCGATTGCTTTACAAGTCCCGTAGGATGGTTGAAGTGAAAGCAAACAGAACATTAGATAAACAATTTAGGCTTCTAGTGATTCAGAAGCCCTGCTTCCTTAAAATATTATAGAAGGCGTATAGACTTGTTACTGTAGAGTAATATGGGGAAGTAATATGGGGAAGGTGTCTTAAGAAGAAAAGAAACGACAACGCTCACTCGTGCGCCTCTTATTTGGACTGATGTAATTGATGAATGCATTTGCAGTATATCCGAACGAGGTTCCACAGCAGCAGCGTGTAAGTACTAAAGCACAAAAGCTGAGAATGAGCACTGTTCGGTCGCATTTGGTTGACGTAAACGTCACGTTATATAGCGTAAGTGGATGAGCGAATCATCCAGACATCTTTTGAATACCGTTAGCGTGAGGGAAGAAACAACGTATGTTGGCACACACGAAAGAAAAAGGAATTCCGGCGGCATTCCAACCGACTGTATTGTGTGGCCAGCTTTAGATGGTGTCCGCTGAGTGTTGTACTGCGATTCAGCTTTAGTAGGTGACGACAAGAACTGTTTGGATTCCTCAGGATCATATAAGTCATTATCAAGTCGCCACGCATGCGTCGATATTGTCCACTGTAGACCCCGAGGGTTTTCGGCCTCAATCGGTAAGGGAGATGAAACGGGATCTTTACGTTCTTGGTCGCCCTTCGGTAAAGTATTTCTTTTGCCATGGCTGCCAGGCGTGTATGGCTTAGTCGGAATGAGGCCGAATGTAGGCTTTGAGCATCAGAGAAAAGTTGGAAGGATCAAAGCGTCCGAATGCCCTCCGCAAAAGGCCAAGGTGTTGGTTAGCTTTTTTGGAGGCTTTCTCGGCCTGACGGGAACAGCCCAGATCTTCCTGCACTATCATGCTTAGATCGCATTTCGTTGAAGTGCGCTGCAATATTTGATCCCCGATCTGTATTCGCAAGTGGCTTTATGGCGTATGCTCAACACCTTGCATTTTGTAGCGTTGAATTGAAACAGGTTCTGAGTCGACCATTCGTAGACCCTGACAAGATCATCCTGAAGTGCTGCATTGTTGCTGGTTGTTCTAATGGCTCGCCATATCTTGAGATCATCAGCGAAAAGTAAGGAGTTGGAGGTGACCACCGTCACGAGATCGTTTATGTAAACCAGGAATAGTCGTGGACCAAGTACTGAGCTCTGGGGCACTCCGCACTTAACATTGATTGGGTCAGAGATGACGCCGTGAACTCTTACATTCAGATGTCGTTGAAGCAAAAAGTTACCTACAAAACCGAAGGTTGTGTCACCAATTCCACAGCACTGTGGCTTGTGAAGGAGGATACGGTGGTTCAGATGGTTAAAGTCATTTGAGAAGTCCAGATATACTGCATTAATATCTACGCCGCTGTCGACGGTCTCAGTCCAACTGAATCTAGCAATAAGCAAGTTTGAAATGCAAGATCGGTCCTTGCGAAATGAATGTTGTTCTTGTGCTATGATACTACGTTCTTCCAAGTAATTCATGAGCGCTTCGGTAACAATCGCTTCCATGATTTTGGAGAGCATCGGAAGTAGTATTATCGGGCAATAGTTGGCTGGATCTGCACGACTTCCAACCTTATGGTTGAAAGTGACGATTCCCTGCTTCCATATTGTTGGCACCCGCATCTCATCGAGGCATCGTTGGAAGGACTTGGAGAGTGGGTCCGCGAAGTTTACTGCAGCCAATTTCAACGCCTTTGGACGAATATTATCAACGCCGGGAAAGGTATGCGCGCGCAGGGCAATAAACCTTCTCATAACTTCCGCAGTCGTAAATGTGATGTGGCTAAGTCCTGGTGGTGGTACAACGTGCGGGAACAGTGTATGCGGCGATATCGTGCTCTAGAATTTCGGGGCGAATTGTTGACATAGGGCGTTGGCCGCTTCGGTTGCGGTTTGTACGAGTCCACATGACGTCTGTAAGGCAGGAATTCCTCGCTGCACTTTGCGGAGCTTGTTAACGTGTCTGTAGAGGAGCTTGGGGTTTGAAGGAATTTCTCATCCAGATTTTGTTGATGCCATATTTTATCTTCGCGTACCAGGTTTACGCAGTGATTGCTTTGGATAGTGTAGGCTTTCCATTTTTCGGCACTCAGTGATTCCTTTTATCTTCATCAGAGTAAATTCCTCTTGGCGATACACCTCCATGTCCTGCTGCTTATGAATGATTTTACTGTCTTCGCTTGCGAAGGCTTTTTTCTTGAAGCACTAGTTACCTACGTGTTGAATTGGTGCGCAAAATCAGACCAAGCGACATCAGGGGATCGATCTACTAGAAATACCCAGTTTGTAGCATTTATAGGTTTGATTAGAGCGCCATAATCCGTAATGAACTGACATTCCTCTGTGTTTTCTGAGGAATACTCTGCATAACAGATGTAAATGAACATGAGTGTCGCATGATCTGTACTACCCAAAGGATTCTCTATCTATACCGTTTGGATCTTAAACTCTTCGTTGGTGAATACGAGATCCAGGACACCCGGTTTGTTTCCCGCCCTGAATCTTATGGGTGATGTGATGTGATTGTAGAGTGGTAGTCCACTAATTATCTCCTGTACATCCGTTTTGAAGTGTTCATTGATACAGGCTGGGGTTTCTATGGTATGAATATTGAAGTCACCAACCAGGACTATGTGGCCGTACAACTGTGAGAGAATGGTCTTCATTGTAGAGGCTAGGCGGTTGTCCATTTTCAAAGTAGCCGACGGAGGGCGATACACCACACCGAACAAACATGCGTCCGCGCGGCTTAGGTGAAGACGGCACCCAAGCGCATCGACAATCTGAATCTCTGGGTTATCGATGAGATCAAAGTGTAGTTAGCTGCGATAATAAAGTCGTACTCCACCTCCTCTACTTGGTCGTTCGTTGCGAAGAATAGACATTCCAGGTAGTGCCATTTCTGCATCAGTGATCGCTTCGCTTTACCAGGTCTCGGTTATCATAAAGAGGTCCCTTGACATCGAGGCCTGACGCAGGCGAAGCTCCGTCAGTTTGCTTAAAAGACCTTGTGCGTTGGTATAAAAACAGGAGAGTGATTCAAAGGTTAGAGGTTGTTAGTGGATGTAGACAAGGTTTGAGATTTGGTCGAACCGCGTAAGATCGCCTGCTACTATCTTTTTTGAATGGATTTAGGCTTGTAAGAATGACTTGGAATAACTCTCTGCAGCATGTGATCAGGTTCATGATGATCCTGATGGTCACTCACCTCCTGCTGTGTCTCGCCGGATGCTATGAGGGCTGTCAGATCAGTCTCTGTGGTGGACTCTGCAACAACTGGTGTCCCCACTGACATACAAAGTACTAAGTGACTCAGACTCCATGTGCCGCCATCTTTTTAAGCTGAACCCAAACATTAGCATGAGAGAAAGCCACTCAAAATTAGGTCAGCAATGCACTCGTTTAGGCAGCCGACGAAATTACTTCTAGCGTCTCAAGCCTAGTTGTTTGTGCCCCCACTTTAGCCATCTTCGACGAGCTTCAGGACTTTGCATTCAGCTCTCTGCAATCTGTTAGATAAATGTGTCGTCCTATAATATAATCCGGTGACAGCTTATTCGTATTTATAACGCACACTGATGCAAGAACCTCGGTGCAAGCGGACTATAAATTCGATCGTTCTTTACACGAAGCGTTGGCTACATGCACTTGTTAAGGAGTTTTGCGGAATACTATCTAATCTTCATACCAATGCTCCCATACTACCGCCTCAATGATGTGCATTTAATTTTGTTTGAGCGTATAGTCTTGCTCTTAAGGTTCGCTCTGAACGAGCTACTGGACTTGTGTACAGGCGCTTTTTCGCTCACCATAATACATTGCCCCACTTCATTCCTTGTTCGGACTTCCTATAAAGGCCTAACAATGGTAACGTGTTTGCTTCAATGCTCAGGCTGTTTTAATGCGTTCCTGTTCACGAATGACGCCGCTCAAAGAAGCGAAGCTGACGGGCCTACAAACGCCGTTAACATCAATTTTTTGCAAGCTAGAAACAGCTACGTATTTTTTCAACCAGTGGCGCACAAACTGATTATGAACCTATCTATTCGGACTACACGTGGCGGAACATGGTTGCATGACAGATGCATTCCACTGACCGATGAGTATTGTTAAAAAATAACGAGTGGTACTATTGAGGGGGTCACAGGCTCAAGGGGTTTGTATCGCAGTAGCCACGTTCGTTCTGTCCTTGCCCGCAACAACCCCTGCTCGATTTTCATCGTAAACATTTAAGTTGCGCACGACAGGTTTATTTGCTGTCAGTTAATCCTAGCGCTTTTACCGCGTTGATGAACCCGTGTTGTCTAGGTTCGTTACATTCGAATGTACACTGCGTGACTCGTGACCAAGTAACATTGTGCTTGCACGCATTCACTCTGATGCAATGTCAAGAGATATTAGGTAGGGAGGCGGAGCAGGAACTACTCTGCCTGCGCAATAGTATGCGCAAATATCTCCCAGATTCGGCTACCACTGCGCTGGTATCAGGCACTTTCCAGCTCGGCGGACTACAGCACGAAGAGGTTAAAGATCTTGCATTGGTGGAAAGTAGTAGTTTTGATCGCTCCAAACATTGCGCTCCACGACCGGTTGGTTTTTGTTTGGACATCAGATTGCAAAAACCCGAGATGCAAACGGAATTATTTATTGTGTCAAATCTCATCAATCATATGCATCAGCTCAGTTCACTAACTGTTTCCTTCATCTACGAAACCTCTTCTGGAGACTAATCCATTGGAGTTTCCCCGCGTGGGTTCGGATCACATACCCGTAGTCAGAAATTGTGGGGTCGCCACCGACTGTTCCCGCCCCACGACCACAAGAAGAACTCCAAAGATGAGCCGGAGAAGACTTGTATGATTTATATCTCACGGGTTTATATAGCTCTGAAAAGGTATTGGATGGAAACTACTAAAAGACATTCGATCTAACCAAACAGAGGGAAAAGGTTAAATGTCACAAGCGAACGAGCAGTCATAGAGTGAGGAAGGAATCAGATATGTCCTTGGAAATGGTATTATAGGGCCCAAACCGTAAAATGATTATCCAATTACAATGACGGGTGCTGGACAATCAAAATAACGAAATGGTGTGTTCAAACAAGGGTCATGAAACAGACGGTAGGAAGAAATACTAATCCTGAAGTTAAGCACTGCTACAAAATTATGCCAAATAAACATTCCCTTAAAATAACTAAATAAATATTTATGGGAATAGAACCAATCAACTAAGTTCTTGGAAATGCTGCTGCTGAGACTGACACGTAAAGTGAGTATCCATTACTAAGGACGTGCTTTTGCCGGTCGTATTCATGAAGTGGAGCCTATAAACAAGTGGCAATAAACACGGTATCGAAATGAAAGCAGGCAATTATGGATTGGTACAGAATATATGCCCAGTAGGCTAACGCTGAAGAGCTTGATTCTCCTGTAACTATTCCTAGTGCATATATATATGCGGCTCCAAAGTGATCTTCTGCTGGCGTTGGTATGGTCCGCTGCTGGCCGGTTAACCTCAGAATTTCTTAATACTTCTGTGCTACTGACACTTGGTGTAGCCGTACTTGTTTTTGGTCCACCACAAGGTTACTATAATTGTACCAGGGAGTAGATACGATGGATGCTAGTAATGAACCTCTAACCGATGTGGCAGTTGTTGCTCGTCGAGCTCAATGACTTGGTGGGCAAGGAGTACAAGATTCCACACTCGATTCCTGTCTATATCTGAAGGTTCCAAACGAGGAGTAGACAAGATGTGGAGTTTAGTTTTGAGAGCGAGAAACATCGAAACTCCCCACTTCGGATGCGGTCCCAGTGAGTGGAGCAATCTAGATCTGATGTATATCATCGTCCCACTTGAGATTGAATCTCACAACCTAGGCACATGGCGGACACCCTAAAGCCCAACAAAGAATACGCTACGTTTGTCTTTGTGTCAGACCTGAGTGTAGTTTTTTTAAATCGAAGTCAAGCAGTACTTCGATTGGTCTACTTGGTCAGCCTAGTTAGAAAGGACATCTTTCGGATCAGTGGACAGGTTGATAACGTCATATTCGCAGTCGCAACGCTCTCGAACCTGTGTAGGTAACGCACTAAGACAAAAGTACTTGTGATAATTCTTGCTAACCAGAGGGTTCTGACTATAATTGAATTCAGTTTCGACTTTTACCTAGCAGTGAAGATACGACCGGAAGCAAGGGAATTTCGGTTATAGAAAAATGCTTTTTACATGCCGCAGGTAAGTCTATTTATCTGGCCAACAACTGGTGGACCAACATTCGGCGAACCAGAGACAGATTGAACCATTGTGCAGAATGTGTAGTAGTCGATGTATCAGAAAAAAGCCAGCACGTTGAGACGAGCATGGCAGTGTTCAGATCCTACTGAGTTTAACATGCTTCTTGGAGATCCTATGCATCCAGGCCGTAAGTTGCCGCTGCCGGAGTGGGGCCTCATACTTTAACCTGTTAATATTTTCTTTGTTCGCGGAGGCACTAAGTGGCAGATTGCACTGAAACGATTACGTTACAAGTATAGTTAACGTCTTAAGTGGAAATGCGCCACAAACGCTTCGGATCTTGTTACCACTAGATGCGGGGTCATCCAACATGCCGCAACCCAATGCAGGTCTCGAGGTTTACCCACTCACCCGTAACGCCACTTTAGGGTGGGTAGTATTGCACCTGTCAACTAAAGCGTATTATGGTGCTACCCATTAAACTTCATGAGCAAAGCAAGGTTCTATTCCATGAAAAGAGGCGTCACTGTGGATCAGCACAATATTCCTATTCAGGTTGTAGGGAAAAGTAGCTATATTGCATGTCACGAAAGTTTATCCATTGATACCTTTTACAAGAACCGTCTGTAACAGCTGAGTGCATGCTTCTGTTTCCTGTAATTTTGGTGTGTCGTCCCTTTACCGATATTCAGACTGATCACCCACAGTAACAGGAGACGCCAGCTAGTGATCGAGATGTAGTCCGTCAATGCTGAATAAGAATCCAAACAGACGACCCTCAGGGGACTGTATCTTTCAGTATATTATGACTGCAACTCAGCAGTAGTACAAAGCTGAGAGGTCACTCGTTGAGACTTACGAGACAGTATAGTCGTCTGCAGTACTGAAGGCATTTCTTTTCTATTCGCTTATGTCACTCGTGGGATGCTCTACCCAAACCAGTCGTTTCTGCAGCGACACTTCCTTCCCTTACGTGATCTATATATCTTGTTATTCTGCAAGTGATTAGACAACACTAAATGGTGCCATCTTGCAGTGCTCGTCTTAGTGTTTTCTTCAGATGTAAAAACAGTTTGATGACGCACTCATCCGCTTACACTTTAGTACTAAATACTAAATCTCCACCCTACTACTGGCATATATTTTGGATTTATTTACTGTTACCTGTCGGTGCTGTGAAGCTACTTGGATTGTAGGACTACAGCATAACAAACGACAAGTCTTTCTTTGCAGAAATAAAGCACTAACTGTTTTTTTTGCATAACGCTACAAAACCACCCTACGGGACTTGTAAAACAATGTTTCTTAACCCCTTAAAATTCGTTGTTCATTGTTCAAATTGGTCACCTGGTTTGCAGCTGGGACTACGATGCAGTACTGTTTGGGGCTTAACATTATTGAACTTTTCTCCCTCTAGGCCCCAATACTGTCTATTGTTGCACGGAAGTTGTAGAACATTTTCTCTCAAGTTTTATAGACTTGTTTATATGTGCCGTGTGAATTGCATAAATCAAGCAAGCCTCTCACGATGATTCATCGTAGACCAAACACAGAGTGACTGGATGGTGATTAATAACTAAAACAGAGTGGATTTAACAACAGACCAGGAAAAGTAAACTAACAATGGTATAAAAGATTTACCGAAGCAACTAGCTGGATTGTTACACCCGTTAACGGGTGGTTGAACATGATAGGATTACGGCCTCCATGATGTAATCGCATTAACACAGTGGAATTTTTCAAGAGGTGTGGTGGATGCTCGGACACGCACTGACAGCTCATAGATTGAGCCCCAGTTAAGCATCCACTTCATCTTGTGGTATCATAGGTAAAAGCAAACAGAAGTAAGCTCTTTTGATGTAGCACACTGACTTCTTTCACTTGAATATCCACGATACATCGCTTTCAAAGTATCCGATTCAATTTCATCGCTTCGGCATGTTTAATTTGTCTAGTATAATTATAGCCCTTATAGCCCTTATTCGTTTTCGAAATTACCGGTAACTTGAAGCCGACAGATATCGAAGCAGTACATCTCACAATATAGCTGTGTTTCTGAATTGGGGTGGTAAGCCATTGAATATGCATGACAATTCACTTTGAAGATAGCGGCGGTTAAAAACACCATCTTTACGAGGATTGTGATGCACAGGACGCAAAACTGCGTTACTTCAGTTCCATGCAGAATAGTTTACAATGGAAGTTTGTTTTCTCAACAAATATGTATAGAAAGCCTGCATATTTCACCGCAGAAATGCTCTACGTTTGGTCGTAACGGTCTTCTTTAGTGAGGCTGTTGACTGAAAATGAGCTGATACATGAACGCACTCAGTCGACGACATCTGTGTTAGATTAAACCTAGGTCCAAATCACTCTTTTGTTAAAAGAGAACTGATGATAAATGTCATATCTTTTCACCAAATAGGTGGGGCGCTAGCCAAGAGTCTCGCAATCATGACGGACGCGGCTCATTTGCTGACGGACTTTGCCAGTTTCCTCATCAGCCTGCTCGCATTGTTCCTTGCCTCTCGACCATCGACCAAGCGAATGAGTTTCGGATGGTACCGTGCTGGTGAGAAACTGTGTGGCCTAAAGTGGTCTGCAACGTTTTTGAAGGTGCTATCACACAACTGAGATATCCTACTGCCGATTTAAAATCACATGTGCGCTTAGGGTACTGTGTAGTCATTTTAAACACTATGCTCGGAATTTTAGTGAATAAAACATAATAAATAATAGAAACCTTATCTTTTCAACGGTTTATACATGGAAAACCATAAGAAGTAGCGGTCACCTAAGCAGCATGTTATCTTCTAGAATTCCCTCTGTACAAATAACCACGCATTTGTGGACGCATGCCAAAATATTGTGAAACATTGTAGAGCAGTGATTTTGTCCAATAGCTTGAAAGTTCAGGTCCGTTGCAGGAAACTTGAGGCAAATCAATGCACCATATACTTATAGAAAAGGAAGTTTTCAATAAATGGGATATGCGACAGGAAATATCCTGAGCCTGTTATACGTGTCAATAGTAAGCTGTGGTGCAATCATACCTTGTCTCTCCACGCAAATAAATGGCTCTGCTTCATTGTTGATTCTTCTAGTCTGTCTCAACGAGTCGAACAAATTTCACAATCATAAGCTAACTACTGCCGTGTTGCTTTTATCAGCCCAGGCTGCGCGTGTTATGGTATAGAGCATCAGATCGAGATTTCTAACAGATCATGTGGCACGTTGTTGCAATGAACTGTAGCGGAAAGTGATGCTGTTGAAGCTTTCAAAAGGACCTTGATAGAACTTTGTTGCCTCGGCCCTGGAAGCTGCTGTAAACACAGTGGAAGTTGCAATTAGCTGGCCACAGTCGAGGCGGTACCTTGCACATTGTCTCTAGAGTTCCAGTGATTTTTCTGTTCTATCTCCCTGTTTGCAGTATCAAGAACGTTCAAACAGACATCGATGTGCAAGGAGTCTAGTTTGCTTGATGGTGTAGGAAACAGAACGCTTGGTGAGCGAAAGCCTGATCTGGAGTGATCTGACCCCATGAGATTAATGTCGGCAGAATAAGCGGTTAATTTCAACCTGATTAGAAGCGGGTGGGTCCGAGTAAGTAGGTGCTATAGTAGACACTAGAATTTGTTTAAAAATATTACTCGTCAGCAGGATGGAAGGATTTGCATTAAGGTAGTGTCCAAACGGTTGGGCTGTAATCTTCAACTATTTGGTTGACTTGGCCTCAAAACTGATCAGTTTGTAATCCAAACTAGAAGCAGCCTATTGTTCTCCAATTATATTGTTAATTTACTTAGACCTACCGTGATATCTGGTGCGAGAATTTCCTTTGATTTCTATCATATCCCCGCGAGTGTAGTCTAGGACTAAGTATTATTAATACGCGATTTCTCTCGCTGATAACCTTAACTTGTTGTTTATGCTTCCATTGCAGAAGTCGTTGGTGCTCTGGCTTCCGTATTAATGATTTGGCTCGTCACGGGCATCTTGGTATACTTAGCTGTCGTGCGAATCATGAGCGGTCATTATGATATCGATGGAAAAATTATGCTGATCACCTCAACCATCGGCGTAGGCGTCAATATCGTGTGAGTTGCCTCGACATTGACTTTGTGACGTGCGTGCATTTATTTGCAGATCCACATTTCAAGGTCATAGCAGCATCCCTAGCATCGTCAGTCAAACTGACTGTCGTGACTAGCACATGTGTAGAATGAAAAGGTGTCCATCAATCGATATAATAGCTACTTCATTGTGCCAACACAAAGGTCATGTACTGACGCAGTGGCCATGGAGCACGTACGTGATTAAAACGCATGACGGCTTGTGTGAGTTTGAGCCACTGCGTTTTGACTGTGGATGAAATTGGAAAATATGCTGTAACTACTGTTTCAGAGCCATTTGCATACACTGGACCGCTGGCTAGAGATGCACGCACAAACGCAGCTGTCAGACGCTTGACTACCTTTGCAGACCGCCACCAATCGAGGCGGCATGTAAGCTACTAATGCGATTAATGTTTAGTAGAGGGTATAAGGGGATTTATTGTGTTTAGTAGAAGGTTGATGGCGCTTTGCAAATGTAGTCGTAGCTCTGGGAGCCAGTCCTGGCCTCTACGCGCTCATAACATACATGGCAGTGAAGGATGAGCCACCCTATATCGCAGTCAGAAATCAATCATGATCATCCGCCGCCGTCATCTGTGGCTTAGTCGCATAAGCCACTAAATCGTAATATTAAGGTCATGGGTTAAGCTCTGGCAAGATCCGGCGGATGAGCGCTACTGATGGGTATAAATAAGACGAAACGATTCCCTAGCAATCTAACTGAATCTAGCCGCGACGAATATTGCCAAAATACCAGTAATCCACTCAATACTGTCTAGCGATCATGTTGTTTGTTATGGAAAATGAAGTGGCCCAACATACCATACGTGCAGTACTGAAGTAGAAGATTCCGGTTCAACGGTTTGCGGTCGCCACTAAGTGTGCGTCAGTACTTTGGCTGAGATCAGCTGTGGTGGGTCTCTATGGTGACGCAGACTGCTTGCATGGTTATGATAAATGGCTTCACTTCCCTCGAGCTTGTTCCGTTGCGTGGGTTTATTCGTGTGGGGTGGATAAGGATGATAAGAATTTTTTGCAGAAGAAGCTTGGCACTCACGTGGAAACTGTAAACAGAGTGAAAACGTATAGTGGAGGAGTTCGGTGTTGCTGTCTCCCATCTCTGCACTCCACGACTCGTTTCGTCTTGATTTGGACTCATCAGGCAGAGATAAACTGAGCTGGGAGTGAAACTGGACACCTAGTGATTGTCGGTCATCGCCATGAACACTAGGACAATGAGCTTCGCGGGCAACACTTGAGACAACGGTGAAAGTATATTTTCGTCTTTTGGAGCACCCACCGGCCCACTTCCAGCTTAGGCTATCCCTACCTGATGAGTCCCAAAAAGGACGAAACGTATCGTGGAGTGCAGGGATGAGAAAGAGTAACACCGAAACCCTCCACTTCTGTAACGTTCCCAGTGATCACATTGGCAGAGGCTGACTTCGAAGCCAACAGAGGCCACAACTGAGATTGCATGTCGCAATCCAAGGCGCACGATGGGTGTTCCAAAACCCGAAAATCTGAAAACTATGATAATGTTTCGAAGATTCAAATGCGTCGCTCGACACGGTTGTGCTGTAAAATAAACTCCTCACCGACAAGAAGTAAAATCGCAACCATAAAATTATTCAAAAAGTTGTGTAGAAGCGTACATAGGACAAGACGCGAAAGGAAGACGCAGCAGGATTACAAAACATATGAGACGCAGCGGGTCTGAATGCATAGCATTATCAAGAAATCCGATATTAGCGAAGCGCGCCGTAGATACAAGGTAAGCAATTGAATTAGACAGTACTGAGATAATTGGCAGGAGACCGCGAGTAAACATATCAGACTAACTGACAGGTCACTGAAGCACTTGTCTCACTTCAATGACATTCTAAAGTCGTTTGTCCCAAATCGTTGTACCTACTCAGGAAAATTTCTGCACAAACTTGCTCCAAATATAATCACACAAATCAGCCACCCTCTGCACAGTGCATTATCTAACTATATATCTACTTCCTCGAAGGAACGGAATTACAAAGCAATATATGTTCAAACGAGGTTAACGGCTAGTCGGTCATTCGTTATCTAACCACATTTCTGTTTGACCCGAAAGCGGTTATGCAATAACTACATAGTAGATTTTACCAGTGGAGTAATGTTGGTCATTGAATATTTTTACTGCAGTTGAATAGCTAATACAAGGCTACTTTTTTGTACTGTCGGTTGCTTAGGCTTTACAGCTGGAAATTCGCCCCTTCTAGGTGCATCAAAGCGCATTATCGAATTGATTTGACCCAAGGCAGTGGAAGGCACTAGTGCAGACAAATTCGTCGGTAGAATAAACGGGACGGAGCTGTCAAATAAGTAGTGCATTGTCTTAGCCGGTCAGATTGCATAGTGTCAGTGAACGACGTATCCGAACTATCCAGCAAAATTCAAAACACTACCACCACCACCATCGCCGCTATCTTCACCACGTCCCCACAGTGAACGCCACGCGATGCGAACCAATTGAGATCTTCCATGCACTGGTTCATTTGGCTTGACGAGTCATTTGAGCCCAAACCTATCACCTACTTATTATCTTCAGACTTCTCAGAAACGATTCCTTATCCCGTTATGTTTCAAGCTCGAACCGGCATTGTAGCACATGTGACGCCTCACATCTATTAGCTTGATTAAGCTTCATGAGATCTAGCTTATGTTTCGCGACCGGTTACTCAACTGCCCGTGGTCATGATTGTGTCAACTTTACTTTGTTCTTTCACCTTCCCTACAGCATGCTGTGCACGCTTCATGATCACGGGCATAATCATGGGGGTGACTCAAAGAAGCCGAATACGAACGGGCATGGGCACAACCATATGGGATTCGCCATGAACACCGACAAACACCCAGAAAATGCTGTGGAAGAAGGGCGGAGTACCCAAGGAAGCATGCACGGAGTCCATGAGAAAACTCAGCGAGAGGCACAAAAACAAAACATTACGGTCCGTGCAGCGCTGATTCACGTGATCGGAGATTTGGTTCAGAGTGTGGGTGTCATGATAGCTGCTTTGATAATCTATTTCAGAGTGAGTACAATTTCATGGTCAGTTGTATGAAAGGATCTCTTGCTAAATAGTCTTGAGCGAAGCAAGCGTCACAATGTGTTATAACTAACTTGTACACTGATCCACTGAACTGTAGAAAATAGAACGGGAAACCCTTGTCAGCTTCATCGCATCCCGGTCAGAGCAGGGACGTTGAGAAACGGCATTCACAGTGAACAATAAAGTTATACGGGTTAAGAAGGAATGCTTTACATGTCCCGTTGAGTGGTTTTGCGGGGTTATCAAAAAAATAAAAAGCCGTGGATTATTTACGTTTAAAAGAGCGACTTATCATTTGTTTCGCTGTAGTCCTGCGATCCGTGTAGTTTCACAGCACAAACATGTAACAGTAAATAAATCCAAAGTATGTTTCAGGAGTGGGATGGAGATGTAGTACTACGCAACAACGTGTAGGTAAATGAGTCATCCAAAGGTGTTTTAAATATAGTTAGTGATGGTGCAGAAGCTACCGATTCTGGAAGAGCACTTCACGCGTGACATACGCAGTGGGAAAAGAAGTTCCTGCGGCAATCCAGACGGCTTTACTGTACTGCCAGTTTTAGTGAGTGTCCTCTCAAATTGGCATTACTGCTGAATTGCAGTAAAGAGCGGCACACATGATCTGGATAGTGCAGAATTAAATACACCATTAGGAAGACATCTCATAAGCGGCGGTAATGTCCGCTGAATACCTCCAATCATTCCAGCCTCTCCTCGTACAGAAGATGATGCACTACAGTAAGGTATGATTTCAGAAAACTTGGTAGACGACAGGTTAATGTATTTATGGTAATAAATACATGGTAATAAATACATAAACATAATTATATTAACCGGTCGTCTACCAAGTTTTCTGAAATCATGACTTCCCGGTCGGTTCCAAATATGTTCCAAGATATCACTTCAGTAAGGTACTCTGATGCTCGGCATTGGGGCTGC
Source organism: Dicrocoelium dendriticum (assembly GCA_944474145.2). Taxonomy (NCBI): domain Eukaryota; kingdom Metazoa; phylum Platyhelminthes; class Trematoda; order Plagiorchiida; family Dicrocoeliidae; genus Dicrocoelium; species Dicrocoelium dendriticum. Next base: position 34,177,420 of record OX104064.1, read on the forward strand.
TCCAATACACTAAGGTCGTGTCTTCGCCATGGGTGCCAGGCTTAAAGTGCATATCCGACATTAGAAAGAACATACACACTAGGCATCTGCCGGAAAATAAAGCGATCTATTTGTCCGAACCCCCCCGGAACAGGCCCACATGTTGGTTGCCAGTTTTGGAGGCTTTCGCGGATTGCCTGGAACAACCAAAATCATGCTGAACCAGTACGCCCAAATCACCTTCGGTGGCAGCTTGCTGCAGCACATGCGTTCCGAGCCTGTAATAGTGGTTACTCTGGTGTCGTATGGAGAGCACCTTGCATTGAATTGTAGTGAATTTTGGATGGACCAATGATGTACCGTGCCTAAATCATTCTGAAGCAGTTGTTGGTCAGTATTCCCCTGAACTTTGCGGCGTCGTGACGTCATCGGCAAACAGCAGGAAGTCAGAATTAATCGTCTGCGTGAGGTCATTGATAAAAACCAAAAACAATCTGGGATTCAGCACTGGGTCTTGAGTCACATCCTATTCAACTTGTATGGAGTCAGAGATGAAGCTCCGAACTCTGTCCACCAATTGCCGCAGAATTAGACAGTTGGCAATCCAGCTTAGAAAACGGTCACAGATCCCGTATTGCTGTAGCTTGGAAAGGAGTATCCGATGATCAAGACGGTGGAAAGCTTCCGAGAAATCCAGGCAGATCACATTAACATCCTTTTAAGTGTCAGTTGACTGGGTCCACCGCAATGAGGCTGGACCTTACTGTGGTGCGATGGTTTGCATACCTCAGAGATCCATTGAGCTATGTTAGGTGGTGTTTTTTGTACATTCAGAGCCACTCGTACCAGATTGGTCAAGGGTTAGAAGCCAGATAAACTCAGACTCCTGGTCGTCCAGGTTAGAGGTTGAATGATGGTGGCTCCTTATTCCTTAAAACGAACTCCTTGCAGTCCACCGCCAAATCCGCTACTTTGCGGCAAGGTTTTCCAACCAACGGCCTTGGATGAGAACCCTAATCGTTCTCCTGTCTAGGCCTGGGCAACCTGAACCTGCCCACGCAATACAATGAATTTTTTTCAAATACTTTTCTGATTCTCTAGTCATCGCAGATGATAATAAACCGCGTCCTATCTGCTTCATCGGGCAGGGTGTATAGGGGTTTGGATGCTATTGCTCAAGCCTACCAGTCTTCTTATTCACAAGCTTACGCTTTCTCTCCCTTGTGGTCCCGTTCCAACTTCACTTTTATCCCCAAGTTTTAACCCCCCGATTCTTGGCACTCCTCCAACATGCTTTGCTAGGCGTTTATCTTCTAGTTTCAACTCGCTTGCAAATGCGGAGCGTCATTTCTGCCCTGCCGACAAGCCCAGGTCCAAGCAAGCGGCCAAGCCGAGTTCATAGGCTTCCATTTGGAGCCCTCGATCATCCTTCAGATTGACATGCCTCAATGTACGCACACTGCTACAAATCGGTCAACAGGCAGCACTTGCCCGAAGATTGGATACCCTCTCAATCAATATCTGCTGCTTATCGTGGACCCGCCTGCAAGACTAGAGCTCTGTGCTCCATCTACGATCCCCTTCAGGTGACCCCAGCAGTCTTTTCTCAGGCGCCTATCCGGTGACGATGCAGCTTCGAGCACCGGCCAAGCTAGTGTTGGCACTGCCCCGAGTCCTCGGGCTGAAGCTGCTCTGGTTGTTTGGATCCCAATCAGTAGCCGGATGTGTGCGGTCCGATTGGCTGGCTCGTTCAAAGCTTCGAAGTCGCGCGGGACTAATAGATGTCTATTCGTCATCGCTGCATATGCACTCACAAACTCCAACGATGGTTCGGTCAAAGACGACTTCTACAGCCATCTGAACGACCTCCTTCGCCAAAGAACAAGTTCAAGCCCTGTTGTGGTGGTTGGGGATCTGAACGCACAAGTTGGAAAGTTGTCCACTGTTGAACTACATCTTGGGGGCCAACGTGGTGTAGATTCCTATACGGTGAGCGGTTACTTCATTTGTGTGAAGATGTCCGCTTATTTCGTGCGAGCACTAATTTCCGACACAGTAGCCGCCGAAGGATGACTTGGAGACCACCAGCTTCGAACCAGCCTTGGACGCAAATCGATCGCATTGCAATCAGTTACCGCTGGAGAGGCTGCATCCAGAACTGTCGCTCGATTTGGAGCACATATGTGGACACCGACCATGCGCTTGTATGTTATGACATGCGAATGCGTTTCGGCGAACGCCCACGAGAACGCTGTGAGCGCATTGACACCAATCCACTGGCGAAGCCAGCGGTTCTAAATGCCTATCAAAGTACGCTGACATGCGAGTTGAGTAAGCGCTCACTGAAGACAATTGAAGGTCACTGGTCACATGTTCACCAGACCTTGGTGGCAGCAGGCAAATCCCCATGTGGTAAACCTAATAGCCAACATGGACATTGGGTCTCTTCGCGGTCTCCAAAACTTATCGATGCTCACCGGCATATTCCGGATGGAAGCGAATACAGTGAAATTCGCAAAGTGCTCCGGGCAAAACCTCTTGCTAGCCTGAAGACAGACCGCGAATTCTCATGGTCTCTTCGTGCGTCAGAGATGAAAGTGGTCGCTGCCCTCGGTAACCATCGAGTTATTCCGTCTGATACGGGAAACGGCCAGCAAGAGACCTAGCGTTAAAGAAAAAATACGTGACGCGAGTGGATAGCCCATGCACAATTTAGCAAAACGTTTGGAGCGTTGGGCTGAGCATGTGGGAAAGCAATTTAAGCGGCCGGAATTGCTTGATTCCTCACCGGCCAGTGATCGCCCCGCTCCCTGGGCTGTTCCTTTGGATCCATCCTCTCGCTCAGAAGTCGAACGTGAGATCGGAGTGTTGAAGTTGAATAAGCCGCGGGACCAGATGATGTTCCTCCAGTCCTCTTCAAATTCAGGAAACCTGTTCTCGTTGAGGATTTACACTAATAGTGAAATTGTGAGAGCAGGAAACGGTCCCAACCGATTGGAGCCGCTGCGTTATTGTCCCGATCTTCAGACAAGGCTCGCGTTCGGAATACGGCAACCAAAAAGGAATCAGTTTGATCCCCATCGCCTGCAATTTACTTGCCTCCGTAATCGAGCACAGACTGACTGGCGATTGTGAAAGCCAGATTCGTGAGGAGAAAGCCGGGTTTCATCGGGGTCGTGGCTGCATCGACCACATCTTCACCTTGCGTCAATTTTTGGAGCACCGTCACACATATTGGCGGCCCACCGTAGTCGTGTTCCTCGACATCAAAGGTGTCTTCGATTCGGTTGATCCACGTGCCCTTTGAGACTGTCTACTAAGGAAAGGTGTGCCCGAGAAATATGTAAATGTTATCCGAACATTGCGCGCGTGTAGCACGGGCGGTGTGAGGGTTTACGGCAAATTGTCGCAGCCCTTCAATATCTCCAGCGGTGTGAGACAAGGATGCCCGCTGTCACATTTGGTCTTCAACTTTGCTGTTGAGGAAGTCATGGAGATTGCATTTACAGGACACGACTTACAAGGTGTGGAGCTACTCCCAGGAGAACGACTTCTTGACTTGGAGTATGCAGACAATATTACCCTAACCTGTGGCAGTTCACAAACGTGCCAAGCTGCACTGGATAGATTAGCACTGGTTGTCAGCCGCTCCGGGCTTTGCTTTGCACTATCAAAGTGCAAACCTTTCCTCCAAGATTGGCCTTTACCGCCTCCTGCGCTGACCCTGGGTGCGGATCAGCTAGAAGTCGTTCAGAAATTCAACTACTTGGAAGTTGGATCAGTGCCCTTGGGATCGAAGATGAGCCCACGAACCGTATAGAAAAAGCTCGAGGTGCCTTTGTTAGCTTTCGTCACTTATGGTGACGGGACGATATCACTCTCGCCCTAAAGGGTAGAGTATACAATGCAGCGGTACGTGCGAGCTTATTGTACGATTGAGAAATTTGGCCCCTTAGATCAGCGGACATAAATAGGCTAGTTACCTTCGACCATCGGTGCCTTCGCAGTTTCGTGTATATCTGGTGGGAACACCGCGTGAGCAACGAACGTGTTCAACGTCTTGTTCACGGGACAGGAAAAGCAACTGAACCGCTCAGCAACGTCATTTCACGCACCAGGCTCCGATGTCTCGGTCACGTGTTACGCGTGCCAGCCCACCGGCTCTCGCGACGTCCGTTGTTTGCTTGCCGGAGGTGTGGATGGAAGAAGAGGAGAGGTGGCCAAGCGATGGCTAGGTCGAAAGGAATGAAAGCCCTCACTTCGAAGCTGGCCTCGGTTGGAGCGTCACGGCTCCTTGGTTAAGGTCCAAAAGACAATAAACACGTTTGGCTAGATACACTTGCTAACATGGCAAGGAGCCGACCTCAGTGGCGTTCATGCTGTGAATTTCTTTGTTCCTCTCCATCCCTTTTAGCCTCCGCCTCCAACTACGATCTCAATTCGTAGCATAAGATAATTTTACATAATAATTCTTTTGTTGCTTGGTAGCCGGCTGGTAGCTTTCCGGAACGATGTCCATCTGTTGCTGGTAGCTTAGCTGGCGTGCAATTGTTGCATTTATATTTTTGTTCTTTTATGTATTGCGGCACAGTAGCTGAGGTGTTTACACATTTATCTAACGTGTAGTATGATGATGATGATGACTGGGTCCCGCTACTCAGTGGTATTAGCAAATTCATTGTGCACGATCAATTTCGACGGAAGCCGTGCTGCTCAGAAATAATAATGCTAGACTTGGCCAAATAGCCCAACAGCGCATCGGCTATGATGAATTCCATCACCTTGGACAGTATTGGGAGAAGGGAAACTGGGTGGTAGTTCGAAGCCTCGGTTCTGCTTCCACCTTTGTGAACGGGTGTTATTATTCCAAGCTTTCACACAGAAGGAATTTGGTTTTGGTATAAGCAGCGCTGAAAGAACTGAACCGGTGGCTCTGCGAGGTGACTTGCTGCTGCTGCCAGTGCCTCTGGACGAATAGTATCGACACTCGGGGATTTATGCTTGCGTAGCGTGGCCAGCTTCTGCAAGACAGTTTCGGTGGTAGACGATATTTGAGTGAGTCCCGGTGGCTGGTGCTAAAGGCTGGAGGAGCTCCTGATGGTAATACTCTCTGGAAAGTTGGAGCATACTGCATCTGCAGCGCGTTTGCTACTTCCGTAGCCATTCGTGTGGGCCATCAGTCGTCGTGAGTGGCGGAACTCCCTGCCTCACCTCCCGTAGACCAGTAACGTGCTTATATAGTAGTTCGCGATTGGCGCTAAAGGTTTTTGCCACGTTCTGCTGATGCGCGGCTTTGTCCTCTCTGAGCACTTGAGCGCAGTGGTTATGTTAGGCTACGTAGTTATCCCAGCTTTCTGGTGTTGGGGACAATCTATACTCTCGCCACGCTGCGTTGCGTACTGCCAGCAATTTTCCGTTTCTGGTACACTTGTCCATCAAAGCGGAAATATATGGTCATGCAAAGGTTCAGAACTTCCCAAAAACTTTCAGGTCGTAGGGTTGTTGTTGGGCTTAGTTGATTCTCAAGTACTTCCATCCTGGTTTATTTGGCCAATTCGTAACCGATTGAAGTGAAGAGTGCAGTGACATCGAATGAAAGTATTATTTCGTCGTCTTCTATTCTGACACTTCGTAGTTTGTTGAGGAATTATTCAGCATTGTTGATGCTATATTCGGATCCAGCAATCAAATGTCTCAACCTCCTCCACAAATCCTTCGCTAGTTTATAAGATAGGGTTCCAGGGAGCGAGACGATTGGTCTTAATAGGACTCCATCCTTGTGTACTTTTGGTAGTCCATAAAACAGTGCAATGTCTGTACCATCAGCTTTCATTCTCCATCTCTCCGTGACGGTGAGTTCGTTGTTTGTTTGTAGTTTTTTCAGCGATGCGTTGATCTGGTTGACCAGTTTTGAACTTGGATCTTGATTGATCTGGCGATAGTAGTAGTAGTTCTCGGTTAATATACTCCGATTTGTCCATTATCACTGTCATGCGCCGTTTGTCCGCAGGTAGGATTACAATGTTCTCGTCGTTCTGTAGGTGTCTGAGTGCATCCAGTTCCCACTTGGCTAGAGTCTGGGTGACTTTGTTCTGAATTAGCACTGAGATAACCGTCTGCCGTATTTTCTGCTTAGACTCCTCCGACAGTCTACTTGATTTCAATGCGTGCTCTAAGCCAGGCAAGTAGGCTTTGGGGCAAGCATGTTTGACGTTGAAGTTGAGCCCCTTAATCAAGACATCCGCTAAAGTTGCAGTGAGGTAGGGGAGTGAAAGGTTTTTGATTCATCCTTCACTGCTAGCGCGGTCATTTCACTTACTCAGTTTGTCTAACTTTGTACTCAATGCAATTTTGTGTCGGTTCTTTGTGCTTTCGACTCGACGTTCAATTACAGATACCAGCGCTGTTCGTAGCTGTAAGTCAATAGCACTGAGGCAACTAAATTCTATTGTCTATTATGACTTTCCCATAATTGCATAGGCGGTTGTGGACATCTATTTTCATCAGTTTGACCATGCGTCCCCGTATTGTCTTGAGAAATTCCAGGCAGCTGGATGGTTTGGCATCGGTCTGTGGTTTGCACTCGCTGGCAGCACATTCCTTCTCAGGCATTCATAAGGGAAGTAGAGCTGTTCGCGTGTGCAAGTATGTCGGCAGGCAAAAGTTTCCCAATGACAAGCGTGTTTCAGGGTTGTATGCTCACAAGGTCAGAAAAAAGGACGACGAAATAGTGCATTCATTTGATGTCACTGCACTCTTCACTTCAATCGGTTACGAATTGGCCAAAGAAACCAGAATAGAAGTACTTGAGAATCAACTAAGCCCAATGACAACCTTACGATCTGAAAGATTTTGGGAACTTCTGAACCTCTGCATGACCACTTATTTCCGCTTTGGTGGACAAGTGTACCAGCAACTGAGAAGAACACCCATGGGATCCCCGATTTCGAGACTCATTGCAGAAGCCGTAATGCAGAAATTGGAGCGCATTGTACTGCTATTCATCAGCCCAAAACTCCGGATATGATACATGGACGACACATTGCTCATCGTAAAACGGAACAGAGTAAAGGCCATGCATGATTTGCTCAACAGCAAATTCAAAGATATCGGATTTACGATTGAATTAGAGGAGGATAACAAGTTACCATTTTTGGATGTACTGGTCACTAGGAATACCGACGGATCTCTGCAAACGTGCGAAAATCGAAAGAAAACGCATACGGACCAGATATTAAACTGCCACAGCAACCATTCGATGAATCACAAGAAGAGCTGCATTTAAACCTTGTTCTAAGGAGCGGAAACGCACTGCAGCACAGCCGGACCGCGGAAGCAGGAAAAAATCACCTATATCGAGTGTTTAGGAACTACGGTTATCCGAGATATCCCTTTAGAAGAAGCTTAAAAAACCAGTGTCTCAGCAGAAGCAGTCACTTGAGCAAGCAAACAAACGGCCGGTGTTCCCCTACATCAAGAACGTCTCCGAACTAACGGGAAGATTGCTGCAGTCACATGGAATCTCTGTGGCTCCCAAGCCAAGTGCCATCCTAAGGAAATTGATCACAAGACCCAAAGAAAAAGTCAATCAAGCCGACCAATGCAATGTCATCTACCAGATAAAATGCAGCGAATGCGATAAAAACTACGTCGAACAAACTGGAAGAAAGCTTTGTACACGAATCACCGAACATAAGGCGGTCGTCAGAAGGCATGGTCTGCACTCATTGGTTTCTGCGCATGAGGATCAAGAAGGCCACCATTTCGATCTGGAGAATGTAAAGATCCTAGCACATGGAAGTACAAATCACGCGAGTGAGTTTTCGGAAGCCTGGTACTCTACAGCGAATTCAATCAATCGAACTGGACGCAGTATACGCGACGCTACTGGCGAACGACCGCCAACTCGATCGATTGAATCGGGTGGACCGTGTGACTAGACAACCAGGACTGACAACAGACTCGCTCACAAGAGCGAGCAGACAAAGACCACGAAACACAAAGGGTCAAGGGCAAAGGTCATCTGCCCTTCAACCAAGCTGAAAGCGGATCGAAGACTAAACCAATAAGAGTGCTCGTGTCCACGGTCAACTGCGGCGGTATACAAACGCACGCACGCCGCGCTCAGCGCACTCTTATCGAGGTTTCTCTACGATACTCTACGCTACTGCACGCCACTCAACTACACACTGATGATGTCACCTCGATTGGTGACGAAACGTTTGCAACAAAATTACGAAGCTCAGCGAACAGTTTAACCGCCATAGTTTAAACCAGCTGGTAGGGTTATGGAATATTTGTCCAGTATTTCGAACGAGATAGAAGTTTATTCGGTGAAACCCAATAGTTCAAGCCTTTACCCTAGAAACGATCGTCGCCCGTCAGAGCCCCCCGATCAGATCTGGTTGTTCTGATCAGATGTTCTTTCCCGATAGCACCACGTTTAGCAATGCAATCAACGTGACTGAGGTCTTGGAACTTAATGGTGTATTCGGACATCGTTTGGAAGGTGAACAAGAGGTTGCGAAGACCGCCTTTAGTGCTAGGTGAAAACGATCGCAATCAGTGTTGAGTTTGTTCATAGCAATCGTCATTGAGGACTGAGGCTCTGGCCTGGCTCGCTGAAATACGAAGTCACCTGATGGGAGATAATGACAATTCGACGCTTCGCTGAGGCCGAGAGAGTGAACGCAGTGGGAACGGGCATGAGAGTGTGACTGGAAGCTGAGTTGGTGTTTGTGATCGATGACGACATGTTGGAGCAAAGTCCAGCGCAGTCTTTCGCTCGGTAGATGTCAATTGGTACTAAGCGGATGCACGTGCTAGAAGGCTGTAATGTTAAGGTTGTGGGACATATTGAGTGCTGTCCACTCGCATCACTGCACATTCCACGACCAGTTCTGTACTTGGTTGCACCCGTCAAGTAGAGAGTAGTGGGAGCCACCTACAACCAGCAACGGGTTGATGACCTTGAAACGGACCCCTCTAGACGTCTTTTAAGCTCAGTTAAGAGGTTTACTTGAGCATCTATGTCATCAGCAACGAGCACATAGGTAGTCTCTAACCATACAGATGAGAGTTGGTGCCATACCTGAGCAAAACCGGTGGAAAAATGTGCTAAAACAGTAGAAAATTAAATGAGCTGCTAGTCATTGGAATTCAGTAGAGTAGATAATCTTGAGCAGCTATTCCTAGTGTTCATAAACGACCTTGCGAAAGTGCTGAACGCAAACTTTCTATTCTTTGGGAATGACCTCGAGCGTTGGCCTGCAAACAGTACGGTAGATCACCAATTAGCACTGCAAGATAAGCTCAACAGGGTTCGCGAGTGGCAAGTTCCCAAACTCGGTCAACCCGGTCAAGTGTAAAATAATGAGCATCCGCCACCACAACACCTAGGAAGATTCACTAGGAAAGCACGTTTGCTGCGCACTTCACATAAAAGTGAGCTCCGGGTGCTCATGCGGGAGAATCTTAGTTGTTCGGAGTAGACTGAGAAGGCATTGAGAAGAGTTAGCCAACAGTTAGGCCACTTGTAAAGGACGTTTGTCTGGTTTGATCCTACACTATTTGCGCAGATGCTCAACGCTTGCGTGAGACAGCATGTGCAATACACCATCCAGGTGTGTCACACCTGGTAAAAACATGATCTCACTGCTCCTGAGATTCCATAACGAAGAGGGACTAAAATGGTAATGGCTTGATTCATTTGTTTTCAGATTAGACTGAAAGCCCTGTGCATTTACTTTTAAAAATATCGTCCTCTGCGAGGTCATCTCATATTGGTGCATAAGATTCTGAAGGATGCATACCACACACACGCCACATCACCTCACCGGGAGGCCAACAGTTCGTCAAACATTATCGCCGGTTGAAATGCCGCAGAAACGTTTTTTTTACTTTTTGCACCCCAGCCGCGGAACTTACTTGCGCTTCACCGTTAAGTGAATTGAAAACTCAAACTGGCTCTATGAGACAGTGTATAGTTGCGGGAGGGGACGGAGTACTCTCGCCTAGTGAGAGTTCAAAAGAACGATGGACATGTAACGTATCAAATCGGGCAGCGCGCATACGGCGATGTAAGTTGAAGCCCGCTTGCAGCGATGTTAGATAGGATCATTACTTTGCAGCAGCCGTTGAATTGACAATCTGTTGTTTCTCCATTGTAGCCAGACTTGAAGATAGTGGACCCTATTTGCACATTCCTGTTTTCCATCCTCGTCCTCGTGACCACCATCAACATCCTACGGGACACACTCAACGTGCTGATGGAGGCCACTCCGAAGGGGCTGGAGTTCAACGAAGTGAGGAACGCGCTACACGATGTCCCCGGGGTGATAGAATTGCACAACCTTCGCATGTGGAGCCTGACAATGAACAAAACTGCTGTGGCAGTGCATTTGGCAGTAGGTGAGTGAGAACAGCAGTCGATACCGGATGTTCCGCATTCAGTTATCATGGTAATACCTTTATGACACGACTAGGTTTTCCACTTATAGACAGTTAGTAGTATGTAGTGCATTGAAAATGATGTGGACAAAATTGCGAACCGGAACGGTGCGTGTGCCGGTTATTAAATAAAGGGTACTACAATGCACCGTCGCAACTCAGATAAGTAAGAGCAGAGCTCCGTGATGTAAAGTTACGGGGAAAACACTGACCACTAGGTGCAGCCTTATCAAAAGCAATGTTATGCGATGCGAAATTGCGCACTTGTAGTCCAGCGCATTCAACCGAATACAGCACACCGTCGCCGCCTAGATCGGATGGCGCCAGTCAGACTGCAAGTAGCGCAGAGGGGCTAAGCGATCTTTGAGGTTGGCAGTGAATGAAATGACCTCATCCGGTCGTACCCACATAATTTGACGAGATGATTGAGTTGGAGCAAGTTGAGATATCAAGACGGCGTTACCAGTAAGTTGAAGCATTGATGGGGCTGCACCAAGGCCGGACACTCCAAAACCCAGATGTGAACATGCCGGGTCCACTATGAACAGAGGACCACGTGGTAAGTTGAAGACATGGAAATAGGCATCAGATTGTTGACATACAAGGAAAATATTGCGAAGAGATTGCGGTTACTATCGGACGCAGTCTAGGAAAGCGACAGCGCATTACTGGTTCGTCTAGAAATCGTTTGATTTCTCAGTTCTTGAAGAAAGTTGACTTCGAGCCATGAAGATAAAAGAAGTTTTGTGTCTACGAGTCCACTACGAGGGTGAACCTTGTTCAATAGTAACAGGTGCAAAATGTTTCTCGCCGAAACTATCGACAAACTCATCGGTAACGGCAGACGTGATCGAGCAGTTGGTTTCATTCTTCGTCAGTGAAGCAAAATTTAACCATCATCTGCATACAAGTCAGAAGTTATCCCATAAGGTGGATGCCAGGGATACAAAGGAAGTAGCGAGTCAGCGCCAACTTAGTTGGTGTTGGTTTTTGTGTTAGCAAAACAGTATCAGCCTTTGTTGAAGGCTAAGGTCTACAAAGCTGCAGTCTACTCCGCCGCAATACCGCAAGTCACTTGTGAATGGAGAAACTACGGACGACCGCCGGTGTTCTTGCTACCTCGGTTAGTGCTTGTACGAACACCATGTCCATGGTAATATAGGACCACGTCTCAAGCGTGCGTTACAAGCTATAAACTGAGCGAAATTAAGCCTACTGGAAGGAATATTCTACTTGGTTGCTGCTCGTATTTCAAACTGGTCAGTTTAGAGGACGCCAATGCAGTTACCACTCCAAACTGACTTCACGGGCCGTGGACTGCAGTATGGGTTCCCACGACTCAAGAGAAAGTCCAAAGCAGAATAGCACAGCGGAGGCTAAGCGGTAGGCTAGTCTATAGTAACGAAAGTCTCCACCATGAGATGTTTAATGAGTCGGTGAAAAGTGAAGAAACGCAACCGGCAGCATTACCTGGAGTTGATCCACCGGCTCATATTTCACCATCTTTCCCAACACAAACTCGCATAATAGATAACATCGATTGGTTGCACGTGCCATTCCGTTTCCTGATGGTCGCTGAAGCTGGTTGCCAACTTATTTCTACAGAGCAATAATTAATTTGGATGAAAAGGCCTCAAAGTAGGCTAAGGAAGCCGGTAAGTGAAGAGTTATAGAGGCTAGTGATGGAGAGGCACCTGTGCAAACTTGTCGTTGCTCAGACAACACGGTCAATATGGATGCCAGTGTCTCCACAGAACGCTGAGCAAATCAACAAGATTACTAGAAGGAATAGCGCATGTTACTCAACGGAAGAGGTGTAAGCACACACACACACACTGTTCGAGTTCGCTGTCGAACCAAGAACGCCTCTGTAGCGCGGCATAATAAGCTCCACGCAGTGAGCTACGGAGAAGACACTAAGCTACCACAGAGTATTGATAAGATGTGCGCATATACCGTGTGTTCGGAAGGCTTGTGATTGAGATCGATGAGCTTATATAAAGCTGGCCTGTTTGGTTGTAGGCATTAGCCACCAGAACGGTAATGTTTTCAATGAGGCTTTCGGGGAAGTAGAATTTCCCCACCATTACCTTGCTTTGATTGCGATGCAGATATAAAGTTAACTGAAGCCCCTGGAAGTCGCGCTGATGATGCGACATTGCCCAGTGATAAAGGGGTTGCAAACCACGTGGTTCGGATGATGCCTCAGTATTCACACCCATAGTTGCTAAAACTTCCGTGTCATACATTTTCGACTAATTAGAACTTTATTTTACAGATCCAGCCGCAGATGCACAAGGGATTTTGAACAACGCAAGCACTCTGTTAAGGAAAAGATATCTGGTACACGAAGTCACAATTCAAGTGGAACCCTATGTGTCCGAAATGGCCGATTGTCAAAGATGCCAGGCGCCCACGAGGTGAATGCAGACCAGTTGATAGACCTGTAAAGTGCATTGGGAAAAAACCAAAGCAACATGAGACAGGCATTTCATGAACCCAGAGGGAGACAATCCTATTGACCAATTGCTGTCACCAGCTCGACACAATCGTGTACTTTCACCCACACCCCACTCCTCACATCCTGCCACCAATCACCTGGGCCGCAGTGAGATCTTCACAACATTTGATAAATTATCCGATCGTTGGGTTTGGTGAGATTTAGAGTATGACATTATATATGTAAACATGTATGTTTTATTGGTTGATATACAAATGCTACGAAGGTAAAGAAGGGACCGATACACTAGACTCGAGTGTATGCACAATCGCGCCTATTGCCCAGCAAACTAAATTTCTTAGTGCACTTACAACGAAGCTGGCGACGAACGATTCGACCCCAGCAGGCTGTCAAACTCAAGATGATACCTCACTATATCGTGTCTTGTTCTATACACAACACATGGTAGGCAACTTACAGGTATGGCTGTCGAATGAAAGCTGCATGTCAACGCGGAGGCATCACCATAGTTCTTCGCTGAGTAGCTCTGTGCAGTACCATCGGAGGACAGGGGAATGGGATCACAGGTAATGGCCGCATCCTCTCATTCCACCGGTTAGGTTATAGGCCAGGGTTAGTAATTAGGTGAAGTATGTTAGCAACGTTGTTCGCCTTAGTTGAGAGCTTCCACCTAAATCAAAAGCACGGTGGAAATATTCACCATATGGGCATTAACGAGCGAGGTGATGAGCTTTCCTCGAAACAAACCATACCCAACTTGAGTACCGGAGCCCTGTTGTTTTCGCTTGATTACGAGGCGGTGCTTGGGATAAGATTTGGAGCAGCTGAATCAATGAAATTGGTTGAATGTCTAGAAAAAACTCAGTCAAGTGGGCCTTGTGATAGCAGGAGAAAATCTCTTGAGAAGTCTGCTAAAGTGGAAGTGTTATGTTCGCAACCGCCAACACTGTACTTACGGAAGACAAAAGTGATGATGTGTGATTTACTGAAGCCGAAACCGATTTCTTTCGACAACTGTGTGTAGTGGTGCACAAACAATTATTTCAGTTGAAACTCCCAGACTCATGAAAATTGTCAGCAGGATTAGTAGTAAACATAAAGAAAAAATAGAAAGAAAGATCGTTACTCTGTTAGTAGAACGAATAAGACATGCCTCAGAGAAGAATGTGCAATAGGCAAGTGTACCGCCTTTGAGATACGGTTTACGAGTGTTCAAAAGAAATAGAAATAATAAACGTGGTACTATATGGCGCAGCATGGTTGCTTCCAAACGACCAAACTCGTTTCCACCCTCAGAATGGCGCTACACAGATGGAGGGAGGTAGTCGTGGGAGAAGAATAGACAAGAGATGAACATAAGCTTGTGTCGAGTGGTTCCCACTGTCAATGAGAATCTGATAAATATCGTGTTTCATTAGCATCATCATTATACACGTTAGCTGTAGGTGAAAAACACATCAGCTATTGTGCCGCAATACAAAAGGCAAGAAGAAAAAACAACAGAGGCACGCCGACTGAGTCCCCAGTAACGGTTGGACAATGTTCCCGAGGGCTAACAGCCGGCTATCATGCCGCAAAAAGAGTTATATTATGACTAACGAATGAGATTATGATTGGAGGGTGAGGCTAAGCAGGAGGGGTATGGACAAAGGAACTCACCATACAAACGCCACTGGGGCCAGCTCCTAGCCATATTAGCAATTGTATCCAACCAAACGTGTTCATCGTCCTTAGGTTCCCAGCTAGGCAGTCGGGATGCACCAACCGACGCCAACATCGAAGTGAGGGCTTTCATTTCTCTCGACCAAGTCATCGCTTGGCCACCCCTCCTCATCTTCCAACCACACCCGCGGCGCGCAAATAATTTACGTCGCGGGAGTCAGTGTGCTGGCATGCGCAACATGTGGCCCAGCCATCGGTTCGTTCAGCTGCACCCTCGCCAATAGTTCAGCTGCACCCTCGTGTTAGGTTTGGGCTGAATCAGCGCAGTGCTTCGTTTTCGGTCAATGCCGTAGGGTAGCTACTATTTTCTAATCGATGATTGCGAAAATGTGGGCTCCCCCGGTCTCGATGTGGTCGGGCTGCTGCACAGATATGAACATGGCTATAAATAATCGTAGCGAGTAACACATCGTACTTAATACGTGTATGTGACTCCAGCAACTGAACTGATGGAGGTTCACTTCAGAACAAGATTGCGTATCGAAATCCATTCGCAAAAAGGGGTACATAATGTGCAAATCCGGTAAATTTGGAAACCATGATCCGTGCAATGAGGTGCTGTGCGGTGGATCTAGTTACTAGGGTACACGTCGCCAACATAATAAACCAGGGAGAATGAACAAATGAAGCAAAACTGTCTGAGGGGATGATCATGGGGTCAAAAATGAGGTAACGGATGCAACGGGGCCCACGACCCTGTGGCTGCGCTATATTCGATAAGGTGTCCAACCACGACAATTATCAACCTGACTCATTTTTTGGTGTATCTCTTCGTAAACGTCATCCGCTTGAGGTTGATGTAAGATTCCAAACGAATTATTTCACCGTGTCTGATGGTACCACATGAAGGTGGCCCGAATATACCCCAAATCAACAAAGACATATGATCCAATGAGAACAGTAAATAAGGCCTGGCCCTCTGACATAAGCAGGACTCACAGGAGCTGTGTAGTTAGCTCTTCGCTAGCGATCTGGAGAGAAGTGAATCGGCTGAGACTGCAACAATAGCCATAGGCTTCAGTAAGAACGACTTTTCACCCATCATCCGAACTTCAATCAACATCCACAGCTCAGACGTGGCCAGTACGTGGAGGTACTGCGTAGTCAGCAAAGCTGCTGAGATTTAAGAACAGCACCTGTCAAGTCACTTAAAAGGCGACCACATCTTCACATGATTAGTAGCAAGGTAGAAAAACGAGACTAGCAATGTTCAGCTGTGTGTGGGCGCTTGAACCTCCGGTGGTGTAGCCGTAGGTTCTGGTGAACACAGATGGAGTTACCGTTACGGGATCCGTCAGTTTGCGGTGCATAAGGGGACCTTCTAACAAGATTTCGTTTTTAGGACGCAATGCAAGCATGTATCACATATGGGGTACATTTCATGTTGATAACATCTACTCATCTGCGCAATTAGCTTGATAAACTTGCAGAGCGCATAAGTGCTGGAGTCGACAAAAGCATCGAAACTTTTCGATTTCCAACGAAAGAACCGCGTGAGAAGTTGCTTGCAGCTCATACGTTGAATCGCATAACATGTCTTCGGCTACCATCCGTATGAGTGTTGCCAGCACAGAAAACAATCGAGGCATAAATTCATGGTATAGAAGCCGAGTAGAAATTTCGACAAGCGCTTGACAGTGCCTGTGGTGGTGAGGACACTTTTTGCACCTCGGTGTTGAGGTGAAAGAGTTGTCAATATACTTCTGAGTGAGTACAGGAAACGATCTGTATACAACAACACCTCGGGGGTTCAGTCCGATTCCGCTAATTAAACAGGAGTGATCTTAGAAAAGATGTGCAGTGTATCTTCTTCTTAAGAATCGAGTTACTATACTAATAAAAATGGAAACTCCGGAAGTGAGTAAAACGCGAAGTAGAATGGAAGGAAAAGGAATACGGGAATAGGAAGTAAGACTAATCGGGGTGGAGTGTTAACATACAGATGCAACTGGCCGAACGCTGGGGCACCGTCTATTCCGCAAGGGAACCACATCTGATAAGGTCTTCAAGCACTGATAGGGACAACCTAGAGACTCCTAACAAGGAAGATGGCATGTACAAGGCACATCAATCTAACCAAGCTCGCCATATCTTTTCTCCAAGCTATCAGCTGACTACTCTGTGGTTCCACCTAAGTAGACGCAACAACAGGAAGTAAACCACGATAAAATAAGCGACCGCAAACCATACCATGGTCAGGACACAGCCAAAACAATCGATACAGGTTTAACAAATACTTGGGTGAGACACAGGAGGGTATATTCCCAAGTGCAAAATGTCGGGGTTCGATGTTGCCTATGGTGCTCCAACATGGTACTATGATAAAAGTCTCGATGATTTTCATACCACGTTAGAGATGCCAGCTGATAATTTTAGGCTTGAAAAGTATCCACCCTGTGCTCCACGTGGGATTGAGCAGAGTGATTGAACAATCCACCAATGGGTTACCCACATTTTCAGCTATAGGGCGCCATCAACAATACATCAACCATTTGAACTGATGCTTCGCTGCCGTACAACCACAACGACCTACGAAACGAACAATGATAAGAAAGATACCTAGCGAAACGCGTTAATGCTCAAAGAAAAGAGTCAGGGTCAAGGCAACTACATATCGTGCAAAGACAAGGCGGAATACGCGAGACAACTCCCTTGCGGTTTCCTATGCCCCGCTTCATAATCAGCCATTACCCCGCAGATAACTCAGCACCAAACACGCTCTAGACAGGTGGTCCGACAACGAGACGACAGTAGACGCGCCAATGGTGCTGACTGCGAGTAAAGTCCTGTAACATCTCGAGCCAAGCATAAGGTGGGTCACGTGGACCCCAAGCCGGAAAGCGAGACGGAACAACGGCACCCGATTCAGTCGTCAATGACTTCATTTCCCGCTGCCAAATGAAGTTTTGTCCACCTCAAGCTCTGTGCCACCATACATGTGGCAAACCAAACAAGGCCCTCCTCAGGAAGCGGTGACCGGGCATACGTAGTAGGTGCCCAAGCCAACGCAACGTATTCAGTGCTATCTGTTGTTCTAAGGAACTAGCCTGATTACCACCGTATAGCATTCGCCTACGCACATCCTCGCTGCGGACACGCTGGTGTCATCCGACACCGACAATGCTCCGCAGACAGCAGTGATCAAAGACTTGAAGGCGCCTCAGATCCTCAGAAGCCAAGTCTCACTCCCATAGAGTAGGACGGCCCCCACTGTGGCTCTGTACACACGGCCCTTCTGGCCGAGGAAACCCCCTTTCCACGCCGCAGATTCAACGGTTAGGCGCCCTATGTCGCTGATGCAGCTACCAAGGTAAGTGAATTGATCAACTGCCTCGAGTTCCGCGCTATCAAGTGGCTGGAGGTCTTAAAACAACAGCTCGCACTTTGAAGATATGAAGAGCACGCCAAATGATGGGATCACTCTAGAGAGGTTATACAGAATTGGCTGAGCCGCCTCAACATTCTTAAACAGCAAGATAATACCGCCTGCAAAATCAGAATGAACTAATTTTCCCCCCAGGTAGAACCTCAACGCCTGCATCGTAATATTCCGCAAGGGAACAATCCATGATGGAGTCCACGAATAAGTTAGAGGAAAATAGGCAACTCTGACGTGTTCCACTTGTTGTCGGAAACATATCCGACGGGTCACCACAAACCCTAACGCGACCCGTAGTGTTGGAGTATATGGCGCGTAAATGTACATATATTTCATGGGAACACCCATCCGCGCAGGTATTTCGAACAGAGTGGATCGACCGATTGAACCGAACGCACTCCTGAAGTCGAGTAACACAGATATTGTCGGTATGCGTTACGTGTGGCGCTGCTCTAAAACCTGCCAAAGAGTGAACATGTACTCTATGCAGCCCCGTGGTGGACAGAAAGCTGCTTGCTCTCCCCTAATCCGGAATTCCCGTTCCACAGTGGGGCGACGAACGAGAATTGAGGCCAGTAAGTTTGTCTCCACCGGCATTAGGCGAGTGCTCCTGTGGTTAGTACAGTCAGCGTGACTGCTCTTCTTGTACTTCGCCACTAGAATTGATTCCCTCTAGTTAACTAGGATGTCCTGCTCCTTCCAGACCTGTTCGAACAGGGAGGTCAGTGCTTTGCAGAGGACCTCATCTCCATCCTTGAATAGTGCAGGTGGCAAAAGAAACCAGACCAGCAGCACCAAAACGGTTAACATCTGTGATCGCGTTTCGGAACTCGGTATCCGATGGAGTCCCTAAACATGGCTCACCCTGCAGCACTTGGGTACGAAGGCATCCAGGAGCAGGGGGACAACTGGCGTGATCTGGAAAGTGCCCCGCCCAACGAGCCATACAGCGCTCCTTATTGCGAACCATGGCACTCGCAGTATGATGGCTTCACTGACGCCTGGTTTTCTGGGATTAGTGGTGCGGAGCAATTGAAAGAGCTTGCAATACTTGTCTACTGCTTCTGGCTTTTCCATTTCTTGTGCTTCCTGGTCAGCATGCGGGCTTCGCTTTAGTTCGCACCTAAGAGTCTGTCTGGTTACATCGTGCTCAGTCAGGCGGACGCTTTCTTCTGGATTCCAACAGGTTTACAGTCCTCTCGTAAATCCAGTGAGTGGAGTGGTGACGAGTTATAGTGCAGTAATCAGGGACTCGCGCACCGTGCATGGCTGCCGAGGTTCCTATTCCACTGAAGTTCGGTGTTACTAAGATGAGAGAGCGAAGTTCGGTACGCATGACATCTTGCTTGCTTGAGAACCGAGATAACATCTCAGTTGCCAAGTGAGGGAGGCGCTTGGCACGCCTCCCGGTAAAGTTCATGGAAAACGGCAGCGCGCCAAGGCATGATCAGAGTCGACGCAGGTGTTTAAGTACGAGCGAATACCCAGCACGGAACCATCCCACCTGCAACTTATGGCAATGTGATCTATTTGGGTCCATAGCTAGCCAGCTACAGGAGGACGCCAAGTGGCACTTCGGCGACCACTGTATCTAAAAGTGGTACTACTAAGAAACAACGGGTGCTCTGCACGCAGTTGCAACAGACGTTTGCCGTTGTCCGTCCTGTCAGAGTTAAGTCCATACTTACCACCTAGCTGAGCTTCTGAAGAGCCGAGACGACATACTTGTGCATTTAAACCCCATGCAGCAACAACAATATCTGAGCTGGTAACACTGCGAAGCAACGTCTTCAGTTCGTGGTATACGGTGTTCTTGGTAGCATCAGAACTGCAGTCGATGGGGAGAGAAGTGGAAAGCATAAACAAACAGCGTCTAGTACTACTTCCTGAATGAACGCTAGTTGATGTCGTCAAACGGGATGAATACAAATGGCTGCTCAAGGGAATCAAATCAAATAACGAGGACTAAGCTTTGGAACTGAGAACAATGCCTACACCAGTCTACCCAGTGATTACCGCATCGGCGTCACCGGATGCGTACAACATTGGTTGCACCACAGGACAAGCCGGGCGTAGTTAGTCCAACAAACACGTGAGGGTCATTGATCCTAGTTTCGGACACCCAACACACGTCAATACCCAGCGTGTCTAACATGCGTGCGCTTGCAGCTTGTTGATCTATTTGTCTTAGAGCATGAATGTTGAACACCACAAGGGAAACTGGATGGTGTGGCGTCCAGCGAGTAATGCGGGAAGATAGCTGAAGATGGTAGGACTCCAGTGGCATTGAAGATGCCGTCAAGTGAGCTGTGAATTATACAAAGATTAGTAATAGGTGTTGTGAGGGGAGTAAGAGAAACAGGTGGAATAGAAAAGAAGCGCTGACAGTAGCATGCTTTCGTTTATCCATCATGTTGCATGCAGCAGATAAGGCGACCCTGGTAAAGCTGCGCGACGACCGGTGCAGGATGTGGTTAGAATTGGGGGAAATAGTCATAGATATACGTGGGCTGATACTGACAGGGCTCCCAGATCAAGACAGGAGAACGATCAGGGTCCTCAGCTAGAGAATTTGACTCAAAAGCTCGTCTACAAGGCAGAGTGGAGGTGACAAGGATTTACTTTTACAGAAATGGACGCAGGTTCATTTCTAACCCCCAAGCTAGAGGAGCAAGAAATCGAGTTTGTCTGACCTTTAACCATTGATTAACCTATTTGGAGTAGCTCATAAGGGGACTTGGCGCACCACCCAGCATAGGTCAATGGGTCGACGAGGTTCGCAAACGGTCGCACCACAATAACGTCCAGTCTCGTCGAGACGGGTCCAATGCAACACCGTCGGTTCCATACTTCGTGTGTTGGTTCAGCAGAAAGATCGCACCGAATCTCTTCCAAAGTGATGGATGTGATATCAACGCCCCAAACGAATTCAGAGAATACTGCGAACGGTGGTTTCACGGTAGATCTGTTAAATTAGGCTTCAAAATGCTCCATTCAATGACTTAATCGACGTGTCTGAGACAGAGTCAACTTCCCACCTTTCTCAGATTTCATCTCACTGACCGAAGGAATTATAGGACCTGCAAACAAGATCAGTTAGAACAGCATTCGTTGTTTCAACGGTGTTGGTCTTCTACATCACAGATCACCACTCACCAATGTTGTCGACTAACTCTCGGATTCACAGTTAGGCGCCACTTCAGGATGTTGCGGAGGATGAGAATGAAAACTAAAAGGAGCCAACACGTGTTTCATTTAAACAAGCTGATACCTCAGCGCGGAACAAGTGGCTTCGAAATCCTAATACACATTGTACTGCAGACTACTCCAATCCGTATTCGACCCACGCGTTTCTTACAGCAGTGATAGGTGTATGGCCAACACCACTTTAGATTGTTAAGTTGGGGATTGTGGCGAGTAAAACGCACGCAGATTGAGACATTTGTGGCGGCCTGGAGGATGAGCGCCATGAGGGAGTACATGTAAGTACGGTCGGAAACCAGAAATCTGTACCAGATCGGCCGTAACGCAGGTGGTAACAGCTAATTCCGATGCCAGGCATTGTCTCGTGTGAGACTCTGGTAAAGCGATACGCAACCATTTATTGCTATTGGATAGAGCTAGGCTCAGCTTCGGTTTGATGAGGCTATCGCTATAAACCAGATGAAGTCAGTCGTGCGTGCTCAGAAATATTGTTTTTCAGTCTAAAGCTGACCTGCACATATGGCTGAACTTCCGTTATTCGTACCACACTTTAGACTTGTCTAGTCACACCCACTATTAGCTATTTCTGTGCATATCAGTTTGTATTATTGATGCTGAAGAAACAATACGAAATGCGTGCATCCACCAGCTTTTCTTTTCTCTTCATTCTTTTCAAACTGTTGGAGGTAAATAAATGCTTTATCGATAGCAGACATTTGCGAGTCGATGACCAATATAGGTGAGGCACACAAGTCTCCAATAATGCTAAGTAGGGGCACTCAAATGACAGCCGATAGTTGAGCACGCCAAAATAGGCGTTCATCAAATTTTTCCCACGTTCGCAGGCATCGACTTCCTAAGTTCTTTTGAAACGCGGCTATCCTCAGTACTTACGTGCTCGATTTCATTATCAGTGATTCGGTTTCAACTAAGTAGGATGAGGTTAAGTGGGTTCAAGCGAGAGTTTAACTTTTTAGACACCTGAAGAGAATTAAGTGACGCAGCTCCCGAGACAGATAGTTCGATAGAACAGTAATACATAAATTTCTCAGGCCTCGGCAGGTAGGAAAAACTGCTTCTCGTAGCCGACCTTCCGTGAACGTGAGTGATCGATCCGTGGCGAATAAATACGATTGACTGGTAAGGAAACGCGGCAGCACCTGGGCTGGTGCGGTGTCACGCTACCGAAGCGCCAGTGCTTACAACCTATAGTTTTACAGAATTTCGATGGCCAGTGGAGAAGAGCGCTGGAGTATTATTAGTAGTGTCACCGGGACTCACGTTAGTTGTAACTGACCTTCGATCAGAGTTTGAAGAGTTTATCCACATTTTCGACATCACTGCGTCGCGGCAAAAAGCGCTGCTACGATGCGGCCCTTGGATGTGCAGAACATGCTGACGAGAATCAGTGTTGTAGTTTATTAAGAGTCTGTAGAATCGTGCCTGCAGTGAAATATTGACACAGTGATATTCGCATGAACATGTGAATGAAGCCGATAAAAGCGTGATCCTAAGCCCAAAGAATTTGACACCCGCTCATAAGCCTATTGGAGTCAGTCTCCTAAGTTGATATGCTCAATAAGATTCGCGGTTAACGAAACGGTGAAGTTGCGTTTAAACGGGAGAATCTTTCAGCTTAATTTGCTAGCAGGCTGACCTGGAAATGAGTGTTATAGGCCGATTTCAACACCAGGACGCAGAGCAGAGCAAGTTGTTCGGACCAGTTTAGAAGAGACTCTATCGAACTAGATGAAGACGGAGAAGATCCGAAATATTCAACCTACATTTTAAGTACGCTAGTCGGTAAATTATGGGAATAGACAACAAAGGAGATATAGATGCTAGTGGAATACAAAAGCACTACAATTACTAGTTTGCTTCGAGGTGAATGCTCTAATAAGATTGTTAAGAAGCACATTTACATGGACGGTGATGAAACAACTACAGGTGAAGTAGCCAAGTTGGAAACTAGCCTCACAAGTAGGCGAAATATTCGCTGTAACGGCTTCCAAATATTGTGTCGTACATTGCTGCTGTTATGGGAAGCCGTGGCTCTAGGGATCAACCCTGTCCTCTACAATGCTTGTAAATTGCACGGTTACGACGGTCTAGCGCCGTCACCTATGGCCTATTGAACAATGCGCTGGTGTTGAGAGGTCATGGGTTCGGTTCCTGGTGGAGACGACAGGAGCGCATTACTGAGGATTCCCGATAGGACTAAACGATCGTCCTGACTTGCAAGTTACTGCTGTGTTACAGCCGAAACGCGACCTTTACCGAGACCTATGAATGACTTATCAGCTCAGTGACCAACCATAATTTGTGCGCCGAAATGCTGAAGATCTGGTAATCTCGTCGCACGCCATCGAAAACAATGGACGATAGCAAAACAACATGGGGACAATAAAATAGAAATGGAGAAAATTATATGCAGTAGATAGACCAATTACGAAGGAAATCAGCGCTGGATGGCTACTATTTTGATAACATCGACACACCCGCTAAGAGATCCAATAACTGCAGTGGCCGATCCAGAAAACGACAAGCCCTAACCCAATTTATTCTGTCAATATGACGAACACTGACCCATAAACGGCTCGCCAAAGAATCAGCCCGAGCATACAATAGAAGGATACCTAGCCGCAGTTTGCTGCATGTGGATTCCGAAAGAGATGCAAAGTCGAGTGACATGCATGCGGCTGTCCACTAGGGCACACTATAGAAAGACAGGCTAACACGTCTGCTGAAAGTCGCACCGGCACAATAAATGACGCAAGCCATGGATACGGTATAACCGGAGAAGCAAAACGTGTAAGCCCTGTTATTCGCACCGGAGATTGATAAGTACAGCTGTAGTAAGATGAAGGTGTCCTTCATGAGTGCTTCAGAGACACACCGCATATCAACTCTGAGAAAGTGTAAAATCATACTGAGGGTCGCCTGTGATCGGTTTGATACAAGGAAGGACATTGAATAACTCGACAACGAACAGGAACATGGGTCTGAAAGATGACTTATGTTTTTGTTAGCGTGGCCGATGAAGTTGGGAGAGCTCTCTTACTGCTTAGCCTGAGAAAAGAATATTCGTAAAAGAAGAGACAGGGGGAAAGGGTAACCGTGTATAGTGAGTATCTGACAAACTTCAGCTTCTCCGACTCTTGGTCTAAATGAGTCCGTGGATAAAAACGGACAATTCTCTAACGTCTTCAAACAGCAGCGGTTAGGTCTCTGATCCAAAATTAGTATTGTACACGCCGAAGCATGTTACACGTATCTGTTGACAAATAAACTTACACCTCGCCGTCCCACTGAATGATCGAGGCTTTGGAAAGTCTCTGGTACCAAACAGATGGGCACAGCAGCATATGCGCTAACGTGACACCACGGAGGGCGACCGTAATAAGAACACCATAATCGACGTAAAAATGTGCATGACCAAACACTAAGGGAATTGCCACCCACCCGTTTCTGTGAAATGCGTAATACATAGCAAAAGCGAAGTATAACTGTGGATCCACTTTCATCTATGTACAGGAAATGTGAGCAGAATTGTAATCACCTGCAACAGTCCATGAAATTCAGTGTTAAAATGCGATTATTTCTTTCTGTTGGTTTACCAACAGTGTAGTAACCACCTCGAATGATTTACATGGCCGTCAGTGAGAGAACACGAACAGCATCTGGACAAATGTAAGAGTTGAGTAATGGTTCACAAGAGTGGGTTAATTCACTTCACTTGATACCGAAAGGACGATACTCTCGATCGAAATTCGCGAATGAAATGCAGAAGCAAGCGGATGCAGCGCATCACATGGGAGCATAAGTGCACTGGACCAACGTTTCGAGAACGCCATGGTTTGTTCGCGCACTATGCCGTAGTTAGGAATAAGTTATGGCGATCCGCAGCCGTCAACCGTGGCTCAGTCACCTAAGTTGTTGACTCATAAGAGTAAGGTCATGGACTCCGGTCCGGCAGGGTCCAGCGGATGCGCGCTACTGACGAGTCTCAACAGGAGGAGACGGCCATCTGGCGCGTTATTGTATGTGTGGTGGCTGACTGAGTTTAGTTGTGAAAAATATTCTTAAAAAGAATAGAAATGTTGCTGAGAATTTTAGTGAAGACAAAGATGTTCAAGATCGCCTGCGACCGAGACCACATGTAGGATATGACCCATGACGCAGCCACTGTGAAACGAAAAGAAAAAGACGGAACAAGTACTGCTGTAGAGGAGACATACGTAAGCAAAAAATGCACCACCGTTGAATGGATGATTAAACACAATTTGAGATCAGAGCATTGTCAAGAGGGCACAGACGCGACATGTACTAGGAGGCATACGAAAGTGCGGAAAGGAGCTTGCCATCGCGGAGATGATGGATGGGGTATACTGTTACAGAATCGCTGGTATTATCACCGTGAAGATAACCCCAACAGAACACCATGTGACGGTAGCATAGAGCCGAAGATTGAGTTAGTTACATCGGTAACGCGGAAACCGAAGTCAAGTCGGGTACTTCACATGTGAATTAGGGGGCTGCACTCTGTGGACATTCGACAGCAGATCAATTGCAAAGAAGAGGCGGGAAACTTGCTACGCCAACCAAGATGCAAGTTTGGTGTCATAGAGTCGCGCACGAGTTGTTGGCATATCCATCCGAGGAGTATACATAAGAACTCCGACCGTGATCTTACTTTGTGAAAGAAACTAACGATCCGCGTCAAGATGTGCAAATATCAAACAACCGATAAAATTAAAACATATAAATATCTAGTGTTTTTTTTATTTTCAACGCTTGGTACAACGACCCTCCAACGGATGAAGCATTCTATTAAACCGCTGAGTCTAAAACAAAGACTACGTTGGACAAAAACCTCAGATTAAGAATCATCTTAAAATCACAAAATTGGAAATCGTTTTTCTCGAATCATGCGACAAGCAACTGCCGACCAAAAAACGCCAAGTGTGGGATTTGTAAAAAGACGATCAGTTCAAAACAGAACCACTAGGGACATTTTCCAGAAAATTTCTGATCGACGTGATAAACGTAGATTCTGTTTTTCCTTGACCTTTTGGCAGCCCAAGAGGCGCCGGTATACACTGTATTGATGCTTCCCTGCTATATAATAACGATCAATTAATAAAAGGTCAAAATAGAGCAGCAGAAAGGAATTGGAATTCAATTGGAAGCAAGGGGTTTAGGCATAAGAGTAATGATTGGTTGTAAACAATGCGTTACTATGTAAGGAAAGACGACGCAGGCATGGTAACTGTGCCTAGCGGAAGAGCTGTTCTGGAGAGACAGTATGAGTGTAAAGGGCATTTCACGAAGTAAGTGCATGTTGACCTCTCCGCTGACGGAAATACAGCAAAACATCCATGAGAAATGGTGAGGAAAGCAAATCATGCCTCAATTTTTAAACAAAATAGTGGAAAATAAGTAACGCAATCCTGAGCGAGACGGTAAGGGTAGCTGTTCCGCCGCAGAATGATTGTCACTTTCAGGTGGCATCAGCATCCTGATTCACAAAATCGGTTGACCAAATCCGCCTCCACCAGGCGACTGCAGAATAAACACATCCTGTATAGAAGGTGAGAGAGAGCATACGAATAACAATGTATCGCAATTATATTGGAATAATGACATTAATAGCGATAATAATAATAGCTGTTACACATGAGTACTTTATATTGATGCTTTGCCGCGAGAAAACTACAAAGCCGCTACTATCGAAGGGTAGAAATAAGGAGGAAAGAGACTTGAGGTAAAACCTAAACCATATGAGCCAAGCTTCAGAGTTAAGGCATCTACACAACGAACAGTCGCGAACAACCAGCTATCGCATAAAGGTAAAGTGGTATCAGCGAGACAATTTTCACGCGAAGTTTGCCGTCACATGTCCTAATGAACTTGAACCCCCCCCCCCCCCCAAGCATCATACACGATTCAAGTTCGCAATTCGACTGGGAGATGACTGTAAACGCTCCGCTGGTGTCGAGCACGAGCAAAATCCAGGTATGACAGCGTGGAATCCGATTTGGAATAAGAGACAGATCAAAAACACTCAAATAAGTGATCCGCGAATACACTTCATGTTAATCAGCATCAGATGAGATCTAATCGTCAGCGGACACGAACTGACGTAAGTTGAACAACTAGAAACCCAAAGCCGGGCCTAAGAGACTATAACGGCTCATCTAGATACTCTTGTCTAAGCGTAAATAGTCGGTGAGTGATCACTCTTCATTGGGATAGTAAAATCGTGGCGCTAAGCAATCAGGATTCCAAGCACATTACGTGACACTTTTCACCTCCGTTATGACGACCATGATATTCGGACACAAAGAAGTAATCGATTTCCCGTAGCTACTGCCGCAATATCAGCGCGCTACTTGTGCAATGATCTTCTTACACCGCATTCCATATGAGTAGTGCGGCTAACATCCTGCCATAAGAAGTTTGAGATCGGATGTAAAGGACGCCTCAGTGACAAGATGCAAAATTTGGATAGAAGAGCGGACAACATAATGAACAATCAATTAAATGGGTTTATTTCCCGACAAGCAGGATATGTTCGCTTTTTGTGGAACGATCGGTTGTACAGCGAGTATCGCTAATATTCTACTTACGAACTTGTGTTTAGTGTGGAAGAGTGATGTAATAGTAGATTAACAGGCAACATTACTGGTAAGTAATTTTTGTCATGTTTTTCTGACTGGCTTCCATGACTGTACTCGTAGATTGCTAAGGAAGAAACTGACCACAGTTCGCATGGAAGGAAAAGATTGCAAATAAGATTAAATATAGACAAGCCATCGCTGGTTCTTAATTGCAACAGTAGTTTATACCACAGAGGTGCGTACCACACTGGAAAGAAAGTTAACCGGATATGTTGATTGATCCGCTGCAAGAATGGTAGACACTTCCCAACATCATCAGCAACAGCAGTACATCAGCCATTTGAACTGATACTTTGCTGCCATACAACGATGATGACCGATGGAATAAAGAATAGTAAGAGGGAGAGAAGGGGGACTTATCTGAACATCTTAATGCCGTAAGCAAACTTCCACCTTACACCTTGTGTAAACAACTTACCGTCACAAACAGCTGGCTATCATGCAAAGAGAAAGCGGCATCGGCGAGACAGCTTCCTTGCGGCTTGCACTTCCCCGCGTCATAGTCAGCCAATACCTCACAGATAACTCAAGAACATACACTTTAAACAGGCAATCCGACTAGGAGACGACATCAGACGCATCACTGTTGTCTACTGTGAGCCATGTCCTGTAAAGTCTCGAGCCAAGCACAAGGCGAGTAACGTGGACTCCGGCCTGGAAGGCCAGATGGACCGAGCGGACCGAATTCAGTCGTGAATGACTTCATTTCCCACTGCCAAGTCAACTTTTGTCCTGCCTCGAGCCTTGCGCCGCCCTACATCTGGCAAGCAAAACGAGGCTCTCCTCAGGAAGCGGTGATCGAGCGTATGTAGTACGTGCCCAAGCCCACGTAAATTATTCAGTGCTCTGTTATTCTAATGAACTAACCTGCTTATCACCGTATAGCACTCGCCAACGCACAATTGCTTCAGAAGCAATTGTGATCCCGCTGTATGAACCGGAGCTGTGTTCAGAAGAAGCCAACTAAAGGCCTGGGACTACCCTGGCCCAAACGGCCGGCGACTTCTGACACATGAGGTCGGTTGTCGTGGTTTAACAGACAGTATTATCAGCTTCCAATAATTGCCCACTGTTCCTGCCCCCGACATTTTCTGGACCCGACTGGCCTACCAGGCTTCTCTGTCAGCGTTCAGGCTCTGCTTTAGTTCACGTCTAATAACCCGTCTGGTCACATTGTGCTCAGAGCCAGCCGAGAGTTTCTTCTGGATTCCAACAGGTTCACCGACCTCTCGGATATTCAGTGACTGGTGCAGTAACGGTTGATAGTATCACAGGTGGATGATTCTGAGACGCGTACGGCTGCCGAAATACTATTCCACTGAAGATCAATGTCAGTAGGACAATGGAACGAAAGTTCGGTATGCAGTGCATTCTGGCCAGCTTGACTGCTGTGATAATTTCCTAATTGCTTGGTGCGCCTCCCAAGAAAGTTCATTGAAAAATGACAGCGTAGCAAAATATGAGCAGGGTCGACGCAAGTACTCCAGAACCAGCGACAATACAGAATGGAACCACGCCACCTGTAACTTATGGCAATGTGATCTATTTGGGTCCATAGCCAAATGGCACTTCAGCGCCCACTGTGTTTAAAAGCGGTGCTAGTAAGAGACAGCTGGTGCTCTGCACAGTCGCAACAGACACGCGCAGTTGTCAGTGCGGTCGGAGTTAAGCCCATAATTAACACCTAGCTGAGCTTCTGAAGAGCCGAGACTACATGCTTGTGCATTCAGATTCCCTGCAAGTACTATGAGATCTGAACTGGGTAACACTGCGTAATAGCGCGCTCAGTTCGTGATAGAATGTGTCCTAGCTGTATCAAAATAGAGGTCGGTGAGAGCATAAGCGAAAATCACAAACAAACAGCGTATTGTACTACTTCGTGAATTAACCTTACTTGCTTAAATCAAACAGGATGTACGTAAACGGTTATTCACGGGAATCAAATCAACCAACGATGACTCAGCCTTGGAGCCGAGAAGAATGCCCACACTAGCATGACCAGTGGTTGCCGCATCAGTGTAGTCGGGTGCGTGCAACCAATAGCGAGATGACAAGCCGGCCGCAGTTAGTTCAACAACCCCATGAGGTCATTGACCCTGGTCTCGGACACACAACATGCATCAATACCCAGTGTGTACAAGGTGCGTGCGAGTGCAGTCTGTTGACTTAGTTGCCCTAGGGTGCGAACGATGTAGGGAAACGGGACAGCGTGGTCTTAGAAGGGACTGTTGCCGATAGGAGTCCGGTGATTGTTGCGAGAAGGTGGCTGTAGATAGTTCTATTCCAGTGGCACTTCGGTTGCTGTCAATTAAGCTCGGAATTATCGTGGAAAGGTTAGTAATGGGGGTCTGGTAGGGAGTAAGAGAAACAGGGAAAAGAAAGAATGGAGACCCCACCAGTAGCAGCATGTTTTCGCTTATCCGCCATGCTGTATGCAACAGATAAGGCAACCCTTGATAATCTGCGCGACGGCCGATGCAGGATGTACTTAGAGCTTGGGGAAATTGTTATGGTTATATGTGGGCTAAGATACTTTCAAGGCGTCCAGACCTAGACGGGAGGAGGATTAGAGTCCTTAACCGAAGCC
The DNA here is from genome assembly GCA_944474145.2 of Dicrocoelium dendriticum. Classification (NCBI taxonomy): domain Eukaryota; kingdom Metazoa; phylum Platyhelminthes; class Trematoda; order Plagiorchiida; family Dicrocoeliidae; genus Dicrocoelium; species Dicrocoelium dendriticum. Next base: position 34,207,881 of record OX104064.1, read on the forward strand.
TTTGGCTCAAATTCCTGTCCCCAAGGCAGCCGATGTGGCAACGATTCGGTTTTACAGTAATGGACACCATCCAATTTCAAACCCCCAAACCTAGAGGACCAGGAGATTGAGTTTGTCTGGCCTCTAGGCATTGACCAACTTGGAAGGAGTGTCTCTCGAGGGGCCCGGGGGCGCCACCCAGTACAGCACAATGGGTCGACGGGGTATGCAAACCGTCGCAATACGTTATGGTCTAGTCTCAATACGAGTGGAATAGGTTGAGCCGTTTTGTACAGCGACAGCCGCACTGACAGAGAAGGCTCGCGAGTATATTATGCTGTAGAGAAGAGTAAAAGTGCTTTTCAGCCGTCGAAGCCGGAGTGGGTCGGGGTGGAAGTAAGAGCATCGTTCCTTATAGGTAAGCGTTGATGAGCGGCCCATGAGCATTTTCGTAAAGGATCGCCGGACGTTTATCAAAGCAATTCTATCTGCTTTGAGTAAGTAGCAAGGTATGATGGTATAGTACTCTAGAATGGGTTGCACTATGGGTTGTAATCATTGAAACCGTGCTCGCGATAGTGAAAATGACATAGTGATGTAGCTTGTTAGTTGCTTCGCTTTCGCTACTTGATATAAGGCATGTTCGGGGAAGTTGAAGGTGCTGGAGCATCGAATTTCCAAGTCCTGAACGGAGTGCGCGGTGGGGATGGGAGTACCAGTAGCAACTAATGGCAAACTGATACAAAGAAATTGCTGCCGTACATTTAAAAGAGAAGGGGCACGTTAACTAGCAGGTGAACTGAAGACTACGCGAAAGTTGTAGAGGGCGGCAGCGCTGAGCAAAAGGGTCGTAATCCAACTGGAACCAAACTCCATCCTGGAAGGATCTGAAGCCCGACAGAGGTGAACCGAAACGACTGCCGTAATTTACTCGACGCAAAGAGCTTAGCGTCGAGGATGGGTGTCCGCTCTGAAGATCCTGAGCGATGAAACCACCCTAGTTGCAACAGCATGTCTTCAAAGAGATACACGAAAAACAACATACGAAAGTAGTTTGCGTGGATTGTAGAGTAGGCACTCGGCAAAGAACATAACGTCCGCCGTCGTTCTGTTTCAACGCCGTCAGATGACACATCTCCAAGCCAGCCTACCGAGTTGGTAGACTCGCAGAACTTCGGTCACTCAGAGGCTCAACAATGTCGCCGCTCAACTCGCTTACGCCGACCCGTCATTTGATCCCAGGCTAGCTGGAGTGGCCCCAACTAAAAAGATGAGGAATGTGACATTGTCGTGGTCACCACGGCTGTGGCCTGCCTATTAGCTGTCTACATTCGCCGTGTGACTGTCCACCGCCCAACCACTTATTGATTAATATAATCAAAGCGTTGTGCAAAAGGCTTTGCCTCCTGTAAACGTGAGCGACAAATCAGCACTTGCCAGACTGTAACATAAGGCCTGACCAGGGGACAAAAACAGACAAGTCATCGGCGCGCGTTGCAAACCAGGCCATAAGAAGTCATAGGTGAAAAGCAGAACAGACAACGTGTGATCCAATCTGAAAGGCGTGACAGAGCAACAGCACCTTAACTTTTGTAACTGGCCCTCTCTGTGATCATTATAGGTAGGAAATTCTGTAGAGGATAAGGATCGATTGCCTCCATAATCAGCCAAAAGAAGCTTTCTACGAGAAAATGAAAATTAAGACGCTTAAACATGGCAACCGAAGTTAAAACGTAGTTCAGGAAGATGAGTGATTAGTTCATCGAGTCAACGGTCCCAAGGGGAGATTCTTACTCCGGCCGAGAGATCGACTGTCGCTTTGCCCCCGATGTTGATGGGATGCGGAGAGCCGGAGCGGAGGAGGAGATTCAGTCCACGTTGTCCGGGGTTGCCACCTAGATGGGGAAAAGTGATGGGATTCATAAAAGGAGAAAGCTAGCTCCAGCAGTTTGCAGAGGTTAACAATAGTGCGTCTAAGTTGATAGGAATATGAAAATGTAAGTCTAAAATCAGTGATATCGGGTGTCAACCCCGAGGGATCTAGGAAATTTTTAATGTGACAAGTACAGAATGCATACAACATGTGGCATTCAAGTAGCCGGAAGATACGGAGCAGACTGAATGCCGATGATCTTCAGCTGCTTTGTAGAAACAGATGTCAAAATAGAGATGGACAAACAACCTTCTAGATTGAGAATTGAGGAAAGTTTAATTTATGGAAGCAACTGTGAGCAAGTCTAGCTCGATCCGGTGGGTGGTGGACTGCTCCAGGCGCTGAGCTTGTAATCCATGGATCACCGGTTCGAATATGCGTAGGTGTGGGTGAGCTCGTAGTATCTCAGCCCAAATGCAAACACCAGTTATTGTGTATCCGTAAAGCGACAGTATGAGGTCCCAGCGTACTGCTTGCATCACCTTGCCTATTTGCTACACGAAGTGGACAAACAGAGAATATAAAACAGACTCCGTAATGAGGGAGGTGATTAATTCCGTTCGAAACAACGTGAACGCATACGGCTCCGCGTAACGAGTTACACAGTCAGTGACCAATAAGATATAATGAAGGTTTAGAAGTGGACGGTTGATGAATACCAATCATATCAGGAGAAATACGCGAGACACAGTTTGTTTATTGCCCGAGGTTGAATCCCAAAAATTGAAGACCTTTTCTATCAGCCATTTCGATGAAGATAGTCATTTACTTTATTTCATTAGTCTTCAAGTTGTTGGTATTGTTCTGTCCCATTATCGTGAAGGACTAGTTAATGATAGTGTCCAGGGCACAAGTAGATCGCGAGATTGAAGTAACTTTCCGGGTTTCCAAAGTAGCATTTATATGTCGACAACCAATTTACGCAATCGCAAAATCGCTCAAATGTGCTGGAGCCACAGTCGAGGTTAAAGATCCTCAAGAATGCAAACACCAGGACTTCAAATCTTCGGTTGTGGTAGGCTTGTATGGAACAGCAGGGCTTACCACAAAGGCCATAAGGGGGGACAGCGCGGCGTTCACTGAGTATCGATAGTGTAACTGGATTACGAAATTTCAGCCGACGAATCAACCCGTCGCCTCCACGCCAGCGACCCACTCCGCCACTGCCATGCCGCAGAGAGAATCGTTCTAGAATGACGGGGTAGCTGTAAAACAGAGGGAATAAACGAGACCATTAAAAAGCCAGTAAAAAACAAACTCTGTAGTTGCCATAGGGAATACATGCGTAAGCTAAACAACTCACACTGGTTAAAGAGGTTGATGTGGTTATAGCAGCGAGACATGAAGTAAGACGGAGTGGGTCTAAATTAATACCTAAGAAGAACGAGCCGATGATAACCACTACGAAACGATACTCATTAATTTGCTTAACATTATGATGCTCAGCTGAAACTTATCACAGATAGGATTTTGGCCTATGCGAAAATCGAACCCGTGAAAACGTGATAGCACATCCGATGGAAAGGCGCCATAGATACAAATAGTCTGCCACGGCCGTCTCCGTTGACTTGAAGATGATTCTTAATCCCACTAAATGCTTGTTTGTAGTATTGTTTAATCGTGAATGGTGTATCGGAGAGATCGTTCACTTGGATGGAATATCTACATATCCGCTCCTAGAGTTGCCAGTGCGTCTATGGTAAACGCTCTCCTTAGACTCACCTTGACAAGCGGAGTGAACCGTGTGTTCTTTCAAACTGAACTTGATGATTAAGGAGAACATGAGAGGTCTTCCGCTTCGCTACTTGTGGGTTAAGGTTCTTGCATAACGAGAGACTACATGTTTTTACAGTCAATTGCATCTATCGCACATTTAAAATTCCTCATTACGAAAGCTATGTTCTTCCATAGATCTTTCAAGATGGTCATTAACGCCACCAAATTGTATCCAACGGGTTTAAACACCCCTAAAAGCGAGTACTGTTCGTTGATTAACCAATCCAGATCAGCCGATAGTAGAACAGACGAGTACACGGAGTGGGATGCTATCGGCTGACATGGAATTGGTCACTCAATGAACAGTAGTATTTACGGTCATTTGCGTCCGTTGGATGCAGCTTGATAACTTTAAGGACCATCTTGAGAGATTTATGAAGGAACAAGATTTCCTTAAGGAGGAATTTGCAAGCGCTATGGATGTAATTGACTGAGAAAGAGTAAACTTACGCCTGCCCATGGCATAAGCTTTCTCGGGGTCAAACAGTTGCCATGCAAGAGCTACTAGATGCGCTAACGCAGTGCCATACACCTCTACCTGTACTGCTGGACTGGTAAACATGCCAGACATCTCCGACACAGCCGTTAGGAGTGGCTAATCAGTTCACTTACTTAGGTAGCTGGATAAATTTTAGAGGTCAAACCTCCTAACGGGTCGATGCGCATTATTAAGGTGTCTGTGGCTTTGCTAATCAATATTCACATGTGGAGGCGGCATGATATTATGATATCAGCGGACGCTTAAGTGAACAATGTCTCAGTGTGGTCAGCATTATTTCATAGATCAGGGGCGTGTGCGCAGTAAGACATTAAGAAATCGTTCAGCCATGGTTACCGGTACTCAAGCTACAGTGAACGTACCGTGCCGGACTACCGAGTGACAACAATCAGTATGGAGTTACAATATGAATGCCTCTAAATCAAAATGGGGTACGGTTGGCTGGGGACTACGCTTTTCTGACACTTGTCCATACCTGCCCGTAGCCTAAAGGTAACAAACTTGTCTTGTAATCTGACGGCGCGGCTTCGAGCCTGCCTAAGGACCCTCGTAGTATCCCTAGCCCACGTGTAACTAGTGGTGGTTGTGCGTCAGCAAAGCGTCGGTAATGCGTACCGGCGTACTGGTGACGCCTTGCCTTGACACTTGTCAAGCCAGCTGATCTCGATGTGTACTCTTTACAAAAACTACACCCGATTGAGAGAAGCCTTAGGAAAGTCAGTGAATGAGGTTGCAAAAAATCATGAAGGAAGTGACCCACAAACTTGGGTGGGTTGGTGCATTTCGGTTCCTCGAATGTAGCGCATAGAGACCCTGTGCTATGAAGTGGTTGTGAGATACATGGTGTTCTTGCATTATGTCCACCATATGTACCCGTTAGTCTCTTTGTCTTTTAATTGGCCTTCATCCTCCTGCTTCACCTGACAGTGTGTACGAGTTTAATTGAACACTGTAGTTTCTACAACTGTTGCTAATTGTGGTAATTTTTAGGACTATATGGATCAGAATGTTTAGTTCATAGCTAGAGGAATGAACTGAACTGATCAGCTGTAGAGAGGCGTATAACTGTTGCGCGCGCATTAACCGGTTAGGAAATAGGGTCATGGGGAAAGGTGACGCGAGACTCACATATCAATGAAGCCATGTACCCGCATTTCAATGACAATAAAATCAATCGGGCGCATCGGACACTTAAAAGTAGGCGAATACAGTTACGAAACACTTGCAACACAGCCAGGAGGCCCACCGGTTGGGCACTCAGACAGACGGTCTAGTTAGCCGCTAGTAATTGACTCAAATATCTAAGCACAGAGTTTGCATGACGCTCAGCAAGTCATGTGAAGGTGGAACATATTTGTGTTGTGCTAATCAAGTTAGACTGTATATGATACCAACTATAGACAGGCAACACAAACCTACACACCACCTTCGGCTATCAAGTTATTTGGTGGAACTTCAAGATGCTTGAATGAGTGAACGACCTGCAGTACACATGAATTAACTGAGAACGACTCCGCATTGGCGTACCATTTGTTGTTTTGATCTAATGAAGAGAGTGAACATGGAACACGTCGCCTAAAGGACGAACGAATCGACTTGTGGAGAGAATCACATCATCATATGGGGGTGAAAGATGGCGATTCATGGCAACTGGAGCCGATGAGCCAATTAAAAGCCTGAGAATACCAGATGGAGATCCTGTCCATTAGGAGTTTTCAATAATGCGATATTCTCTGAGTAAATGGAGTGTAGTAAAGGGACCTTAAGCGCGAGAGACGATGCACTTGCCCACAGACGGTAATTGATCCAAGTAGAGAAGTGCGACATGTGGTTTGTTCGCTAATGCTACGAGAAACTTTAGTCTCACAGCAATTAGCATAAGTCGATGGCAAGCGTACGGCAAACATTTGCCAGTCATCATCATCATCATCACCATACACTAACAAGAAGTGGAAAACATCTCAGCTACTGTGTCTCAAAACATAAGAAAAGAAAGGAAAACCTACACCAGGTGCACGCTAGCTGAGCTACCAGTAACGGATGGGTATCGTTCCGGAAAGCTATCAGCCGACTACTATGCAGCGAAAAAATATCATGCAAAAATTGTATTATGCTAAAAACTGAGACCGCGGTTGGAGTGGAGGCCAAGCGAGGGGGGAGGGACAAAGAAACTCACAACACAAACAACATTGAGGTCGGCTCCTAGCCATATCAACAAGTGTATCCAGCCAAAGGTGTTCATCGTCTTTCGGACCCCAACCAGGGAGCCGAGCCGCTTCAACCGAAGCGAGCTCCGAAGTGAGGGCTTTCATTCCTCTCGTCCAAACCATCGCTTGGCCGCCTCTCCTCTTCTTCAGTCCACACCCCCGGGCGCGCAAACAACGCACATTGCGGCAGTCGGCATGCGTAACACGTGACCGAGCCATAGGAATCTGGTGCGTGAAATAGTAGTGCGGTTCACTTCTATTTGTGCCATAAACCAGTGCCATAAATCGGTGTTCCCACCAGATGTGAGTCAAACTGTGCAGGAACCGGTGGTCGGACGTAACTAGCCTCTTTATGTCTGACAATCTAATGGGGCCAGCTTTCACAACCGTACAGTAGAGTCGAAAGTACGACCGCAATGTGCACTCTATCCTTCGGGGAGAGAGTAATGTCGCACCGGTGCCAGAGGTGGCGGTTAGCAAAAGCGCCTCATGCTTTTGCTATACGGTTCGTGATCTCGTCTTCGAGCTCAAGAGCCCCAATACAACTTCTCAGGTGGATGAATTTTCTAACGACTTCCAGCTGATCCTTACCAAGGGTAAGTGGATGGGGCGATCCCTGCCAATCTTGGAGGAAAGCTATGCAATTCGAGGGTGCAAAACATGGAGCAAAACGGCTGACAACCGGTGCTTATCCCTCTAGTGTCGTTTGGCACGTTTGGGAGCTGTTATAGACTAGCAAACATTTGTGGGATACCTGATGCTTTGTAGCTAAAAAGATAAGCTCGAGAGCACATACTCCAACTAATCGATCAGCGTGCATAAACATTGCGGCGGAAAGGGACGGGCAGTTATGATGAAGGATTCTACTGATCCAAAACGACAGTACATCCACCGGCAGTGATGCATCTGCGGACAAAAGTACGCACAACAACTACAATCTATAGCTTCGGATGAGCAAAAATTGGGATAACTGTGAGAAGAACAAATAATTCGACATGCAAATGAGTCTATTTCTTACCGCAGCTCCAGAATTTCCGGATCGGTGATGCGTGTGTTCGTCATGTGCGTGTGAATCCCATTGCGACCGTGCCACCCTGGTCCCTGCGTAAAGAAAGAACTGTAATATTATCAAAATAGCCGCCACATAAGATAACCATAGTTGGTAACCAAGGTTAAAGCATATTAAATGAGGCATTGGTCTTAAAGCGGTAGGGTAAATGCGTCAAAAGATGATTTACGTTGCATAAAGACGCAGTCGCAGCAGAAGCAATTACAGCCGGAACTGTGCAAACAGCGGGTAGTTGTGCAAAGGTTAATCCTACCACGATAGTAGTCTGATCGGAAGACCTTAGGCATAGAGTGGGGTTAAAATAGGATTGACTGTCGCAGTTGTTTAGATCCAAATTCTCCCCGTCCCCGCAATCAAAGCAAGCCCGTCAAATCCTTGCTTCTCTAGTAATGGTTTCTGTTTCAATGAACAAGTATTTCATAGTTGTGGTTGCCTGACGAAAGTAATCGAAAAGAAATTTTTATTAATTACCCTTCTGAGGTTTAAATGGGCATAAGTTAGGAGTTGAATGTTTATTCTCCGAGGCAGATCGCAGATGTGGTACGTAGAGAGATCGAATGTAAGGCAAGTATAGATGTGCTGAGAAGGGTTGCGAAACAAAACACTAATATTTTTGAAGACGGTTAAGGAAAAATGGGTAGAAAACGCATTGATAAGGAAGGTGTTGTGTAGCGAACATTGATGAGATAATTCTTTATATATATTACAACTGAGCACTGATATCCGTCTTTAACTTACGGCTCCAGCTCCACCAGCGACGGTTTCGTAGTAGACAAACTTGTTTGTGCCGAAGGTAAGATTGTTCATGCAACCCTGGCTTGCGGCGCACGCTCGGAATGCACCGAGAATCACATCGACAAGACGTTGAGATGTAATTACGTTACCACCGACTACAGCTGCATTGGGCGAAGCAGACAATATGGTACCAGGAGGCACGGTGAGCTGAAGACAAGCCACGAAAAGTGGTAACTAAGCACTGATTGATAAGCAGCAGACGAGTTTGTGCAATGAAAGTGAAGCATGTCAAGACGGTCTTAGACCCTACACATGATAATGAATTCCTAAAGATGCACGTGTTGCGTCCCACAACAAATCGACATTCTTCAGACTAAATATGATTTTGTCGATTCGTCGGATTTCTGACGAGAATCAGCGAGTAAGTACAACCAAAAGCGTACCAGATATTGGAAGGGTTCACATCCTCAACCCACTCCTGCAGTAGGTAAAACATTTCCGGACTGCTTCACATCATTACGCTTCCCATGTACTCTGGTGGCTAGAACCTGATCAAACCAATGTGGACAGTTCGAGTTCAACAAACCTCCTGGTGAACCACTACGGAGGATATTGATAGAAAGCCAACACTACTCGGTCGATGGCCAACACCAGCTATGGATAGAAAAATACGGCTAACATCTAAGTTACTTGTAAGTAGGGATGTTATAGTGCAAATTTATTGCGGGTTCTTTGCGACATCTGTAAAGGCTGCCATCGGGCAGCCACAGACTGTCATGAGTTACAAGCTAACTGAGATTTAATGCGGCTCACCGTCCACTGCCATGTAAGTTACGAACTTTACAGGGAACAGGACTGACAGGAGGATACGTATATCAAACGAATCCCAATAGGACGAAATAACAGCCAATTGCTTTTCCGGAGGCGTGGGAGGATAGCTGATAGGATGAATCCTCAAGAAAATGATCTTTTAGTGGTTTAACAGCGTAGTACCCGCGTTCTTTATACACCCACCGAAATCAGTCAACGGTTGTGGGAGGTTGGCTAACACACGGAATGGATAATGGATAAGCCCGAAAGCATCGGAAAAGAAAGCAATTCATGAAAACGAGAATCTAAAACACCGACGAAGCGGAAAGTACCTTGATCGGTTTCAGACAACCGTGATTCAGACAGATGTCGCCGCCAACAAGGGACCGTAAGGTATAAAATAGACAAGAAAGCAGTACTGCTCGAGGAGTGTTCGTATTACCAAGCACTTCGGGTCCAGTGCCAGTGAAATCGAAGTGAGCGGATCCTGTTTGAGAGTCAATCGTGACGCGGAGGTGTATTGGAGTCCCGTCGTCCATATAATCTAGCATGGTGAGTGCGTTCGGAGCGGGGACAGATGATTCGGACTGAGATAGTGTGCTGGAATCAGCGAGCTCAGTGTCGGTGTACGTCGAGGCATGCAAAGATGCAGTCTGTAACATGTGCCGCACAGAACGCTCTGCGTTATCCTAAGGTGAACAGATGAAACAACAAAGCACTGAAGACAGCAGAATGACGTGACGCTATGGCACGATCAGAACAGTAGGTAAATCCAGGAATGAAGATTTATGGCAATAAAATGTAGGTTCGTGCACAGCCAAATGGGTGCATAGCACCAACCAGGCCTGTCGCAGGTCAAAAGAGCTCATGGCACAGATACGGACCTGGGAGCATTTAGATAATTTTTGAATAAGAACGAGTCTTAGACAGCTGTGGAGAAGCTTAGTCACACTATTACCAAACATACAGGAGGACACCAAAAAGACGTCGTATATTCCATGAGTCTGTTTGGTTTACCTATGTTTTGTTTACACCAGTAACTATGATCCGAGCACAGAGGTGTTCTAGATCCAGCTGGCCATGGCACTATCAGGAGAACAATGGTCCATAGTAAGAAAAAGGTAAAATGCAAGAGAGAGAGGAGAAATATCGACAATTAGATACAAGGCAGTGTAGAGAGCAGCGCTATTGACTGTGCGAGTGCTCCACGTCTCCACCCACTGATGTGGCTCATCCAGACGTGCCCATTCATGCGGACGGAAGTAAAGGCCTCACCAGGTCTTACGGTCAATTTCTTCATGCCATTTAGAGATTTTGTCCAAGTAGGCGTGACAACAACATAATGGACGCCGAGAAAGGGGTTTAACGGACATGTAGAAGAATTGTCCTATACAAAGTAAGCGATACGAATTCGACAGACGTTTTAACGGACGCAGAAGGTTTCTTGCTAAGCACCAACGAGTGGGCTTCAGTATTGCTCACTCAGGATTCCAACCAGATGTGGCCAGTACTCCACAACCATCGGCGATCAAAGAAGACTAAGCCATCAAAGTTTTCGGTGAAAAGTGGCAATGTTTCTGATCCACACAGTAGCACTGAGCTTATGGCAACGTTGTACACTCTGCCTGACAAGTTGATATCCTACCGAAAAACCACACGATTTCTGTTGAGATTTGAAGTAACCTCGTGAATGAGGTGACCTCTGGGGATGGTAAAGTTACCAGGGTAATGGGACGCGGATATACTAGCTACAGTGGCTGTGCAATGAGGTCGGAAATCGGTGGTGTTTCGGCCCAGTAGTGCGACAGCAACATGAATTTCGGTGGAGTGGAGGATATACCGTAGCACGCAGTACGGCGTGTCAAGCCATTCAGATAAGCTTGTACGGAACAGGTCCAACACAAGGAGAGCTAAGTTAAGCGTATACTCTAAATTTGTCGGTTGGTCAACTGGTAGGACTTTGGCTGCAACAGAGCGTGAAAAAACAGTCCTCAGCGAACTGAATCTTCCAAGATGGGAGATGGACCGTCATGTGGATTTTGTGGAAGATGTCATTATGTCCGACCCAATGGCTTTCGAATGCTGAAGGCAGATTTAAGTAGTGCCGATGATGACAAATTCAGAAAGTGAAAATGACAGCCAAGTAGATAAATGTTAGGCGTCGCCAGCTAAAGCTTTCAATCAAAAGCAAGATTGAGACTGCGTCTCATAATCTACTCACAGAACTTGTGCTTTAAAAGGACCCCTTCAATCTGTCATTAACCGCCGTGACAAGCTTTGCGCGACTCGACACGGTGGCATAAGGATAGTGGTGTCGGCTAACATCACAAAAGTCCCAGGTTTGAGTGCCTGCTGTCGCTACCTGATGAGATTAATCAAGTTCGAGACCGGTCGTGTAGTGCAGGGTTTTCCAGGGGGGGGGGGTAACACCCAATATCCACCTGCTTCAGTTCCCACCACAATAATAAAATTGACCAAGGTTCAATTAAAGATGGAGTTAGCTCCATATTGGGATTGTGCGCCGCAATTCATTCACCAAACAAGTGCTTCAAAACGACTCCTTCAATGGCAGCTAAGGAAGTCACATTGTTCATCCCCCGCTAGGCAAGGAAGAACTGAATGCTATTCCACAATACATGTCCGCTGATATCCATATTTAAATCTATAGAGAAAGTTCGGATGTTTTGTGACAAGCAAGGCGGAATCGCAACTTAGGTATAAGACAATGTTCGATACAAGTACACGAAAAACTACGTTTTGCAATAAAATAGTTGAGATGACGCAGGAGCTTACCTGAATATAGTGCATATAGGCTTGTACGACAGATAACCCATACTCCTCAATCAGCTGCTGCAGCAGAAACACGCCCTGAAACGAGGATAACACACAAGGAAGTTGAGTGATAAAACGGAAAGGCATGCGCGGATGAATGTGGGTTTGTGGGGTTAGAGGATAAATGGAATGAAAGGGCATCAAACATTAGACTGGTTGGACAGGTTATGGATTTGCGAAGCTGCGCGCCAATTATAACAGAGGTAGGACACAATAATCCAAGCGCTATGTCGAGTGAAAAGTGTGTCCTCAAAAGACAAAAGGGGATGGAGTTTATGTCATTACATCAGAAAGTCGTGATTGAAGCGATTTCCTAGGGTCGCACCACTGCTAGAGGAATTTTGGATGAAAATTTTTAACGAACGTTGATACATAGATAATGTTGGCGGTCTGGGACGATGAGATAAGGCGTTTGAAACAGTGGATTGTACTGATTGATTCGAAATTAGGTCAGATGTGCCAGTAAGTTTCTTGCCAGTAGCGTGTCAGGAAGACGAAGATTAACAATGATAGGTTCATTAAGCTCTCTAATGCATGTGGACTAAAGTGTAACATCGGTCAGACAATTTTTGAAAAACAGCTCTCAATGAAACGGAAAGTGGACCGTAGAAGCGGAGAGAGATTGACACTTCCGGAGTGGTGGAAATTCTCAATGAGTTGTGGAAAGTTGTAATAAAGCTATAAGATTCTAACGATATTCGCTAGACACAGTGTGAAGTCCATAAATTTCCAGACTGAATAAAGTGTTGTAGTGGATTGTGAATAAGTAGTGCATTGTCATTAACTAAAAACTTTAAATACTGAAGTAAGACCAATATATTCTAGCAAGTTAGCAACCAAAATCAGATAGAAATATCTGATTCCAACTCGTCCAATCTTTACAAGCGCAGTTACACGGTAATCAAGGGAAGAAACCAACCATACATACGGTCGAAAACCATGCCATATGCATTATTTGCGTTGTCCAAACGGAATCATCGATGCCGTAGGGTAAGTATAGACGAAAAGTCAAGTTCTATCGAGATGCAGCGCGCAGCCATGTGAGCAGAAGCTGTGTTCGATATCGGATTTCGCGGAGTAGTCGTACAGCAATAACTGTGGCAAAAACGAGATAACTAACGACAATAGATGTGAGAAAAGTGAAATTGCACTGAACCCATGATGAGTTCACAAGGGCGGTGGTAACCGCTTCGTCTACATCTGTTTGGACTGTGGAACGACAGAGGACCATGAAAACGGTTTTCAGTGAGTCGAACTCAGAGAACTGCCAAGGGAGAGGAACAAACTAGAGACCTGAGAAGGACATGTTGAGCAGTGTGTCAAAATGACAGTTGAGTCACTGGCCGATTTGCAACAGTGCCCTAGATGCTATTACCCACACAGTCCAGTGGTAGTTGGTTGTTCTGGTAGAGTAGACAACGAGGGAAACATGTAAGTGGTGATGTAGTTTTTCTTCGACTGGCGCATCAGCTGGCATAAAAATTGGATTGATGGTTACTCGAAGGCCTGAGTGATTGTTTGGAAGGTCGCATGCAAGATGTGCAGCGGTCTCCTAAACTTATCGATGCTCACCGACATATTCCGGCTGGAAGCGAACACAATGAAACTCGCAAAGAGCTCCGGGTAAAACTTCTTGCTAGACTGAAGTGAGACTGCGAATCTTGGTGGTAACTTCGTAAGTCAGAGATGGAAGTAGAAGCTGTCCCCGGAAACCATTGAAACTTATTCGGTTTGATAAGGGAAACGGGCATCAGAAGACCTGGTGTCAGTGAAACAATTTGTGACGAGAGTGGACAGCCTATCCACAACTAGTGAAATTGCTTACAGCGTTGGGTTGAGCACTATGAAAGGCAATTTAATCAGTCGGAATTATTTGATTCCTCACCGGCCAGTGATCGCCCTACTCCATGGGCTGTCCCTTTGGATCCGCCCTCTCGCTCAGAAGTCGAACGTGAGATCGGGCTGATGAAATTGAATAAAGCCGCGGGACCAGATGACCCTCACCCAGCGCTCTTCAAATCCGGTGGCCCTGTTCTTGTTGATGATTTGCATGAATTACGAGTGAAACTGTGGGAGCAGGAAACTGTCCCAATCGACTGAAGCCGCTCCGTTATTGTTCCCACCTTCAAAGGAGGCTCGCGTTCGGAATGCGGCAACCAAAAAGGAATCAGTCTGATCCCCACCGCCACAAAATTACTTGCCTCCGTACTTATTCACAGACTGACTGGCACTCGTGAAAGCCAGTTTCGTGAGGAGCAAGCCGGGTTTCGTCGGGGTCGTGGCTGCATCGACCACATCTTCACCTTGCGTCAGTTGTTGGAGCACCGTCACACATATTGGCGACCCACCGTAGTCCTGTTCCTCGGCATCAAAGGTGCATTCGATTCGGTTGACGGATGAGCCCTTTGGGACTGTCTACTCAAGAAAGATGTGCCCGAGAAATATGTTTATATTATCCGAGCATTATACATGCGTAGCACGGGCAATGCGAGGGCTAACGGCAAGCTGGAGCCGTCCTTCAATATCTCCAGCGATGTGAGACAAGGATACTCGCTGTCACATTTCCTCTTCAACTTCGATGTTGACGAAGTCATGGTGGTTGCATTTACAGGACACGACTTAGGTGTGGAGCCACTCCCAGAAGAACCACTTCTTGACTTGGAGTATGCAAACAATATTGCCCTTATCTGTGCCACTTCCCAGACGTGCCAAGCTAAATTAGACAGATTATCACTGGCTGTCAGTCGCTCCGGCCTTTGCTTTGCACCATGGAAGTGCAAAGCTTTCTTCCAAGATTGGTAGGTATCGCCTTTTGCGCTGACCCTTGGTGGGGATCAGCTAGAAGTCGTTCGAAAATTCAACCACCTGGGAAGTTGTATCAGCGCGCTTGGGATCGAAGAAGAGATCATGAAGTGTATAGTAAAAGCTCGAGGCGCTTTTGCTAGTCTTCGCCACATATGGCGCCGGCGCGACATCATTCTCGCCCTGAAGGGTAGAGTGTACAATGCAGCGGTACGTTCGACCATCGGTGCCTTCGCAGTCTGGCTCACATCTGGTGGGAATAGCGGGTGAGCAACGAGCGTTTTCGACGCCTTGTTTACGTCATAGGAAAAGCAAATGAACCGCTCAGCACCGTCATTTCACGCACCAGGCTCCGATGGCTCGAACATGTGGTACGCATGCCAGCCCACCGACTCCCGCGGCGTGCGTTGTTTGCGCGCGGGGGGTGTGGATGAAAGAAGAGGACGGGTGACCAAGCGATGACTTGGTCGAGAGGAATGAAGGCCCTCACTACTGAGCTGGCCTCGGTTGGAGCTTCACGGTTCCCTGGTTGGGGTCCAAAAGACGATGAACACGTTTGGCTGGATACACTTGCTGACATGGCTAAGAGCCGACCTCAGTGGCGTTCCTGCTGTGAGTTTTTTGTCCTCCCCCATCCCTTTTAGCCCCCCCCCCTAAAACCACGATCTCATTATGTAGCGTAATATAATATATAATAATTTGTTTGTTGCGTAGTAGCCAGCTGGTAGCTTTCCGGAATGATGCCCATCAGTTTCTGGTAGTTCAGCTGGCATGCAACTGTTGAATTTATTTTCTTTCCGTTTTATGTATTGCGACACAGTAGATGAGATGCTTTACACCTCCAGCCAACGTGTATAATAATGATGATGAATAAATTAGCAAAGCCTCACTAACTGCCAAAATTATCGGATTGTTGTTGCGTAACAACACCTTGAACGCAGTCTCCAGGTTTACTTGATGTCGAGTTGCCAAGTAAGGCTTGGTGATAGATGATGATGGACTCCGGTTCATCTTCGGATCCACTCCGTTTTGTTGCGTCATCAGTTATGCCAACTACCTCCAACCACATGTTCAGCTACCCTCTGAGCTAACTGACGGTCAGTCCTGATTATGTAAATGTCACTGCATCCGCAGATGAACTGGTAAACGACGTGAGAGGCCGAACTGACTGATGAGTTGCTCTGACGGTCATGAAGAACAAGGCTTCGTATGAGTCGCAACTGGGTGGTCGTGTAGGTGAGCGTAAGGGCGGACCGGAGTTTAGGTGCGATATCATTTGATACATGAAAAAATCCGCCAGTATAGGGCCCAGCGGTTGTCACAATTCAACAATTGCAGAACTAACACTCAGTGAGTGGCTCGTAGCCGAACTATTGCTAAGCAAAACACGTTAGGTACACGGAAGACAAACTGTATTCTAACCAGCATGTTGTACAGCGCATCGATGCACCATTCTAAATTAGGCCAATCGATAAGTGGGTTAGCGGGTTACGGATACACGCCAGCAGATGCAGGCAACGAATACGAAGGGCTCAATACATTGGCCGTGAGGATGCCACATTACTTCTTCCTTTAGATTGAAGCACTCCAGCTAGCTTGGTATCGATCGACGGGCCGGCGTAACGGAGTTAAACGGCGACATGGCTGAGGCTCCGGTTGTCCTGAGGTTTGAATGACCTGTGCCTTTGTCAACGCAGTATGCTGGTTTGAGGACCCGTCATCTGGCGGAATCAAAACGCAACGATGGTGGACATGTTCCCTGTGCCGAGTAACTACTAAGTCATCAGGTAAAGCCACTACTCTATGTTGTTCCGCAAGTTCGCGCAACTCTCTAGACTGCCAGGTCGTTTCGTGGGGCACCTTGACGTAGACCGGTTCATCATTCTCGCAGAACCTGCGATCGGAAGCCTTCTGGTTGTACTCTGCCTTATATTTATCTTGCTTAGCCTCGACACGTAGACTCTGGTCAGGAAACAGAAGATCCAGCCGTAACTTCAACCTCCGTACGAACATCAACTCGCCTGGGTTCTTTCCAGTAGTTTCCTTTAATGTGGTGTAGCAGTCAAAAAGAAAACTTTCCAACTTTGTTCGCAGTGGAGCAGAGGCTACTTTCCGTAACCCGTACTTGAGCGTCTGGACGGCATTTTCTTCCAACCCTTTTGAAGCTGGGTGGTAGGGGGTTGATTTCACATGATGTATACCGTTACTTTTGAGGAACCCATGAAATGCTTGACTAGTAAACACAGAACCGATGTCTGTTACCAGCGTATGTGGTATTCCGAAGGTACTGAAACACGTCCGCATGCAAGGAACGGTCGTCTCAGAGGTGACATGTGCAAGTGGGAAAAGTTCTACCCATTTCGAGTAAGCATCAATCATGAGGAAAAACATTTGTCCATCCAACGGGCCAAAGAATTCTGTGTGTGTACGTTTCCAAGGTGTACTGGGCCATTTCCAAAGACTAAGTGGTACAGGTGGGACGTTCCTCTGAGCGTTTAGACATACGTCGCATTGTCGGATATTTTTGTCAATATTAGGCCACCACACATAGGATAGCGCAAGTACCTTCATTCTCGTGATTCCTGGGTGCGTTTCGTGAAGTTCTTGTAAGATATTCTGTCGCCACTGTGGTGGCATGATCACTCTAGCGCCCCAAAGCAGACACCTATCCTTGAGACTAAGCTCTGTGCGTCGGACAAAGTAAGACATTAGCTACGGTTCACAGCTGTCAAGCCATCCTTGAGAGACTACGTACTTGATTTTGACCAGTAAGATATCCCGTTCAGTTTCCTGACGAATATCTGTATTTGATACCAGATTTCCGCCCAAAGGTTGCAACAGAGAGACAAGCTCCACAGATTTAAGTATGCAATCCAGTAGGTAATTCAAAGGTGAACGGTCCAGAACGTCCGTCATTGTATTTGCTTTCCAAGGGGTATAGGCGATCTTGGAATTCAGTAACTGGAAAATTCCCATTTAGTCATCAAGAACAAGGCACCAAAGGTAAACAATTGTTTTCGATGAATTCCTCGTCAGACCTGTACAATCATATGAGTAAAGAGCAACGGAAGTAACAGTGGTTTCGATCAGTTCAAATGAAATTGGATCACGTGCCAACCGGGGCATAAACCAGCAATAAACCTAGACGATAAGCGCACACTAGGGGAAAGATGTAGTCAAATGATTCCTTCCGGCCTCCGAATCGTCCACTTTTTCTGGCCATGGTAACTTGAGAGCTTCGATCAGTTTCTTTCGTGAGCACAAAAGCGGTTGATACAACCGAATACTGATCGCCTCAGCTGTAGCGAGGGTACGGAGGCGCAGGCCTTTCGATTGGAGTGGCGGAACTTTGGAGAGTATTCGAAAGGCGCGGACTGGATCGACTTCGTGCCCACTATCAACTAGATGAGCCATAATAGAGCTAGTTATAGCCCCGGTACCGCCTCGACGCAACCAGCGTGGAAGGTGCTCATTAATGCGCTTTGACAAGTGCCGAGCAGTTCGACCGATGTAAGTAGCGCCACAGGCGCACTCGAACTGATAAATGACCATAGAAGCGGTCAGCATCGGCAATTTGTCTTTGTTGCAAATGCGAATGAGGGGTTCCGTTGAGAAAGTACACTTGAGCTTAGTAGCTGGAAAAGTTGACTTAACGGCTGTAGAAAGGCTTCTGGCTATACGTTCGGCGGCTGCGTCTCCTTTGAAAGGTAATCTTATCAATAGTTCTTTCTTCTCAGGGGTTAGAACCTGCACAGGGTCGGGTTTCTCTTGCATGTTCTTACTAATGAATCGATCAGGATACCCATTTTCGCGCAGCACATTTTGAATGAACTCCAACTCAGTATCCAACGTGTCTTCAGAACAAATCCTGCGGGCCCTTGTGGTTAAAGTGCGAATTAGGTTTCGCTTGTATCTCAAAGGAACGAAACTATTGAAGTTCGTATACTAGCCACTCCAGGTTTTCTTTCTGTAGACGTGCCGTTGGATCGAACAATCTATCCTATGAGTTAACAATACATCAAGGAACGGTAACCGGTTGTTCACTTCCTTCTCGCAGGTAAACTGCAATGCTGCGTGGGCCTGATTAAAGCGTTCAATAACAGCGTCGATGTCAGTGGACTGATCGGCCACAACAAATATGTCATCCATATAGCGATGATAACAATCAAAGGTGGTGATCTCCGCATGTAGTTTGGTGTTCTCTAGTTTTGCCATGAAGACATCAGCAAGCAGCGGACCTAGTGGCGATCCCATGGCTACACTATCTTTTTGACGGTAGTAGATGCCATTGAATAGGAACTGTATGTTCCAGGTGCAACGCAAAAGGAGACTTTTCAAAGCATGCAATGGTATGCCTATCATTGTTTGTGTTTTCTTGATGTAGGTGCAAATGTAATCAATTGTCTCGAGAAGTGGGACGTTGGTGAAAAGCGAGACAACATCCAAGGAAAACGTTATTTTCTTACTGATGTTGCGGTCCCTGACACTTTCGATGAAATGAAAAGTGTCACGAAGGCTGTAATGTGTAAGTTGCTGTTTTATTGGCTCAAGAATTTCCACAAGCCATTGGGCAACAGAATAGTACGGCGAATTAACCACTCATAAGTAACCATTGATAAAATTGGGGGAAGTGGGACATCAGTCTTATGAAATTTAGGTAGCCCGTAAAGCCTCGGAACATTCGTGCTACTCGACTTAAGGCTGTCATAAAGAGTATTTGAGATGTATCCGCTATTCCGAAGCTCTTGCAAGCTCTTAGTAGTCTGCTTTTCGGTTCGCTCCGTTTGATCTTTTTCTCCAATTGTTCGGGAAAATTTTGTTTCATCACTCAGAATTCTTTCCAGCTTGTTTATATAGTCGTCTTTGTCCAATAGAACGACCCCAGTGCCTTTGTCTGGTTCGCTCAGGAAGATCTTGTCATTGCGCCTTAAATCCTTCAGTGCATCAAAGTGCTTGCGTGTCAGTGGACCATGATTTTGAACATGGCACTTACGATACTGGCAGCAATTGTTCACCAGAGAACATTTGAAGCGTTCCAAGTCCTCATTAGACTTTGCTGCTAACCCTTTCGTTTGAAGAAATAGGCTTTCAAACTGTAACTCACAGTGTAGCTGATTATCTCTGTGTCTGGGGGCGCAAAATTTTAGACCAAGTGATAGAACTTCCATTAAAGTAGAGTTCAATTTCAGCCTTGAAAAGTTATGCACGTACCTGTCAGGTCTACTTGGGAAAGTAGATTGCGGTTTAACCTGGTTCAACGTCTTTGTTAAGGCCAAACGCCTTTGTCGTACACGGTTTGCGGTGATAGACTGAACGTATTCCAGGTATGTTTGTTTTACGTCCAACGTTAACTCATCAATCGCATGCTGGCGCTGCGCCATATTGCGCTCGAATTCGGCAATTTTGGATTACACCGTGTCACGCTGGTTCAAAGCATGCCGTCTAAGCGTTTTGGCGTTAGGATAGATTCGACTGCGGCGTAAATGCTCTCAGAATCTGCTAGGATATTCATTGCGTTCAATGCAATCATTGAATTGTAGGCGGACAGCAATAAAACCCAACGTTGCATACGAGGTGACGTCATCTGATTTATGCCCCTTTACACATCAAGTAGAGCTAACAAAAGCTTGAGGAGTGAAGATTTCAAATTTTCATCTCCACAGAGACTCCAAAGATAACCGCTAAAGCTTGCCTGTCGAGCTGCGCATAGTTGTTTTACGCTAACGCAAAACTTCTGGACGCAAAAGCTATTGGTCGCTCGGTCATGTCTTCCATTTGGCGTGATAGTACGGTCCCGAGCCCTGTGGGTGAAGCATCGCAACGAAGAGTGTTCGGTTTCTTTGGGTCAAAATTCACGAACAAGTGCGTTGCTGATAGCCAATCTGACAGCATCGTAAGTTTTTTGTTGTTTATTGGACCACAGCCACCTGGTATTCTTATGAAGCAAAGTATACAATGGTGCTAGAAGACTAACCAAATTGTGTAAGAAACGACTGTAATGGGTTACCATCCCAAGAAACGATTGCAGTTCGTTAATATTTCGGGATGTTGGAAAATCCAAAATGCCATTGACTTTCTGCACCAAGGTGTTGTCTCTGTAGTTTGATCGATTGGGTTTCATTAAGTTCGATGTGGGGTGTGTAATTGCGAAAAGAGCAAGGTAGTCGCAGAAGGTTCATTTCCAACGATTCCAAACTGCTAAGGATGGCCTGGACGGTATGTCCTTTCAAAAAAGGGGGAAGATGGCTTATAGTAAATAATTTAAGTTTAACCTCCGTCGCCCAATGTCGCAGTTTAGCAATTGCGGAACTAATGCTCAGTGGCTGGCCCTTAGCCGAAGTATCGTTAAGCAAAACACGTCATGCAAACAGTATTCTAAGCAGCATGTTGTACAGCGCATCGATCCACTATTCAAAATGAGGCTACTCGATGAGCGGATGGACAGGTTAAGGACACCCGCCAGCAGATGCAGGCAACGAACAGGAAGGGCTCAATACATTGGCCGTGAGGATGCCACAGGACTGCCTGCCATGTTCCTGAAGTGAAGGTCGACATTCTCTATGCACAGAAATATTGATCGCCCTAGTAAATCTACTGGTATCGATTACGAGCATCCGGAACGTCTTAGCAGTTCACAAACGTGGTTAAAGGTCTGATGCAGCGAAACGTTATTAAACAAGGATTTTACCTACTCGTGAGAGTGATAATGAAGTGAAAGTAAAAGTGAGGGAACAAGAAGCTAGTACGAAGCGAGTGAATGGCGGGTAGCCTACCTTCTGATTGGCAGCGATTTGAGCCCTCAAATCGCTGAGATTGTCGGAAAGACTTCGGGTACCTGAGCATCCCGAGTACTGAGCCGGAGCCATGAGTGCAGCAGTCACAGCTAAAAGGGAGAGTCGAGAAAGTCTAGTGATTGTCAGTGGAATGTGTGTTCTACGCTGGAACTATCTTCGGTGGATTGTGAGTGGTGCCAAAAAAGCCGGAAAAATCAGAGGTCCACTGGTTTTGCGTAAGATCAAGAGACTTGTGAGCGAACTAAACTGATATCATCTATAACACAAGTGCAAAAGAGCATCTACTCACAACGTTAGCTACCAAACGCTCGCTGAATGAATTGTAGCTGGAAAACAACTGCATAGTTAAGGACAGAAGACATGTGGATCCACAAGCCTTGGGTGCATATAGCATAAAGTACTGTGTGTAACTGCGTATGTTGGATGAACGGATGCATACGCAGGAAAATTCAGCAGTTAGTCCTAGTGTCCGAGAACCCATCAAAACCGAGAAGTAGGTTCCGTGGCGAAAACTCACGACGCGAGAAACTGCGTCTTACTCCATCGAAGGATTATGAAAAGTAAAACAATGCAAAAGACAAACCTGTAAATTCTTTAGTCGAATGCACCATCGGAAATAACAACTATCTGTTGTGATCAGTAAAGCAACGAAGGTAGGTGGAAAGAAGATGCCCATAAAACACATAAGTATATAATCGTAAGGGAAATGAAACGTCAAATAGATAGTAAACCAGCAAAAGGGATGAAAAAGTACGAGTAGAATTGTTGAATGCGACAAGCAACAATGAGAAACAGAAAGTCGAAGACAAGACGCAAATGTATCCTTGAAAGCATCATGCCAAGTCAAGTCAAAATAGAATATATACACCTAAATAGGTGCAATATCAGTATTTACACTATCACTGCTGATACACTGAATGAATGGGACCAGTTAGAAATACATAAATACAGATATGAATTAGACAAAGGTATGTATGTGCAATTCAAGAAGCCACATACGCAAATCATTTGTGACTTTCATAGGGTCGACAAGAAAGCGTGATAAATAAGGCAAGATTGTGTTACGATACGAAGAAGTGCGACAGAATAAGATCTTAAATTGTGAGCGTGTATGGGAGACAGATAACGTTTGTGAGAGAGCATTATGTAGCGGATGAAAGCATTCACTTAGGACCTTAGAAGAAAAGTTCACGCAAGCGTCGAAATGCTTATGCGCAATAAAGTCAACTATGGAATCTCGCAGTAAGCCAGAACATCTAGAAATAAGTTTAATCGATCGCATAATCAAAACATAGTCATTTTGCAATAGTCCAGGGAAGATTACTGGGGAACAGTACAACCAGTGTGGCAGTATACATGCAGTTACAAATCTCAAAATTACGCTTCGCGGTATGGAGAACATCTTAAATCGGAAAGCATAAAAAGATAACCTTCTGACCTTGTGAAAGGTCTCCAAAAGGTGCATGGACCGAGAGGTTTTGTGACAAATAGACACCGAGATATTTGATGATGGATCAAATAGGAATGGTTTTGTCCTCCAAAGTTAACAGAGTTATCTAAAATTACTCGCAATTGATTAGGGCGTAGAAATGAAAATGTTGCATCAGTAGATTTCAAAGCATTAAGGTTAAGGGACCTGGTTGAGGACCAGGTCACAAGTTCGTCTAAACCACATTGAAGCGTAGACGTCTCAGTGGTGGGAGATCTGCACCCCAGGACAACATCGTCAGCATATTTACAGCCAATGAATGTTGATGGTACAGGGAGACTTTCGACATATAAAGAGAAGAAAATGGGTGAGAGGATTGCGTCCTGCAAAACACCACAATCAGCGCGGAGCATAGAGGAGCTTTTGCCTTAAAGTGCAGCGAAATAGTCACGCAACAATAGCGCAGAGGCTATTAAATGCACAAGGTACGAGCTAGCGTCAAGCGTGGAGCGCTGGGGCCTAAACGCAAACCGGTAGACATCATCAGCATGCGTGGCTGTGGATATTCATGGAACTAGTAGCTTTTCGAGAACATTTAAAAGCACGGAAATACAAGCAATAGGCCGATACTTGTGAGATTCCTTGTTAGGAATTGGCGTTATTCTGGCTGACCTGCAGATGTCAGAGATGGCACCGATCGTGAGACAATTCTTAAAAATAACAGAGGTAATGTAAGGGAATCGGCGCACTGCTTCAAAATTACGGGTAACAAGTTATCAGGGTCACTAGCTTTATTTGTATTTGGCGTATTGAGTTCTCTGTTGACGTCAGCTTGATCAAACAAGGCGGTTAGGTATAAGCTAGTGAAGGAGGGTAATGAAAAAGAGCTCGACGGAGAGAAACTAAATTCAGAATTGAGTTTGTTGACATCTACGATTCTAGTACCTCTGATGTGCTTTTACCACAGATTCGCTTCAACAGCCTCCATAGATCCCGGCAGTTATGGGTTCCCAGTATCGTTTCAATGTATAAACTGTTTAGCCTTGTTATTTCAGCTATAATCGCTCAAGTCAGGCTTTTGATTAGGGTGGTCATTTTGAGTTAGCAAGCACCATTTTTTGAAGTTGTTTCAGCAGGGATGAGGAAAATCTATTTCCTCCCAGGTAGATCGTCTGGATAGAGCAGCATAGGTGGAAGGAGAAGTTTACGTAACTCGTGAGATGATCGCATTGAAGCGATAAATCTTTGTCCAAAAACTGAAATATCGGTTAAGGAAAGCGTTGCTTGAAGTCGTGCGCTATTTTCCGCTGAACAATTGCATCGTTGGATAGTCCCGAAGTGTCGTTTCGTCAGTGCGGCATAGTTAGTTTTACTGTAGATGGTAGGGTAACTATTTGGAATACAATGATATGAGTTACTTAGTGGTGTATCCATTTGAATGGAAAACAAGCGAATTTCGTTTGTGTAAACAACATCAATCTGTGCGTCTTGTCTGGTTGGAAAAGTTACTAAAGTTGCCACGTCAAGTGAGCTGAAGAGCGTTGCATCACATCTAGTCACCGGCGATAATGCAGGCAAAGCATTCTAGTTTCGGCAGCAATACCAAAGAAAGTTGCTCAACCAAAAGCTTCAGTTCGGACGACGAGGTATTATGGGCAATGTAGAAGTTTCCGATAACAAAGGATTCGAAGTCACTGAGAAATTTAGGCTTGCATTCAAGTAAATGACAGCTAATATAGCTGGTAGAGTGAGTGAATAGTTGATTGACCGAGTTGCACCAGTTGGTTAACTTAGGTGCTGACGCCGCCACCACGATTCCTTAGCATACCTAGGCGATCGGACCTAATCGCACCGTATCCACTGATATTAATGACTCCATCTTCAATATCAGGGTACAACCAGCTTTCTTGTAACGTAATAATACCTGTTTATATATTCCCTTCGTTGCAGAAGAGCTGTGAGGTCAGTGATTTTTTCAAGCAATGAAGGCACACTGCTGGAGAGGATGCGTGGTCATTGCATTTTCTGCAAAGAACATCGTCAGAGACCAATTTTGCAACCAGCGTGATGTTTCCTCATCTTGCCATTATGTTTTCTCACAATCCGTTTAAAAGCGTTCTTGGCTTTATGACCGTAGTAGACGAAAGGCATTTTGCGAGCCGCATATCGAAATGATTACAAAATATTGGCGGAGTAGGATAGCATTGGTAACTAGGAGATGGTTCAGTGAAACAAAACTGATAAAGTAAAACAACATAGGTTATAGGTCCGAGATAGATAGTGTAAAAGACAAACGATGTTCCAAGAGGCAACAGCAACGGCCAATTTGAAGGCCCCCTCGAACGATGACTCTAAGTTTAAAATGTTTTGGAAAACTGGTAGCTCGGGTTGATAATTCAGTTGCTCATTTGTTCGCCGAGCTGCGAAATTGGTTTGCAAACGTTTCACCGTCATGCGAGACAACATTATCAGTGCGTCGAGATGTGGAGTGTAATCTCGCTGATTACACTCGCGAGATTACACTCCACATCTCGACGCACTGATGATGCCGTCTCGCATGACGGTGAGACGTTTGCAAACCAATTCCGCAGCTCGGCGAACAAATGAGCAACTGGATGACTCTAAGTGCTGAAACGGCGCCCCACTGCCCATAACACAGCACTGCATAACTCAACCGTCCGGGAAAGAGACTGCAAGGGTAGTGATTGCCTGAGCCCTACATCCTCGTTGGTATCCTATTCACGATATGGTGCATCCGTTGACTGATACCACGTATCCAGCTGTATGCAGAGAGATATCAAGCCGTGGTTGTACAGGACAGCCCGCCGGATAGTTCACCAGCCATCAAAGAGACGGTAGCGAGATTTGGCCCCGATAAAATGACCACAGTTACACTTTTGGTGAATACATGGCACTCCCAAGTCTGGTGAGCACCTAGTTGATAGACGACACATGGGGCCCTGTGCACGAAGATCAATCTTTAGACACCGTGTGGACATAATTCGAGGATGCAGACCGAGGGGACACGAAAGGAAACGTCTGAGTCAAATGCTTTTCAGCTAGAAGAGGTGGTGCTGAAGACAAGACATGAGACATCGAACACTTATGTGCCTCGACGGGGCACATTATTGTGCATGAATTTTAATCGTGACTTCTACTTTTTACAAACTTTACACTACTCACAAACATCCAAAATTAATCTACCATCGCCCACTGGACATCCGAAGGACAGGTACTTCGGTCCATTGGGAAGTGACGGGTGAGTGAGCCAATCTGCAACACCAGGACAGGTACTGTGAGCTCATTGGCAATACGTCGTGCACCAAGCAGAAGTCATGTATTAAAATTTGCGCACCTAATCGTCAGCCCTCGGTAGCTCAGTGGTAGAGAAGCAGACCGGAAATTCATGGACCGGAGTTCGGTTCCCCGTCGAGGCACATTATTGTGCGTGAATTTTAATCGTGACTTCTACTTTCTACAAACCAATGGAGAAGTGTTACCATGCGGCTGAGCTAGTGGTATTGCATCAAGTCAGAAGGTTGCTCTGTAAATCCAACCTGGACAGACCGGACACTCAAGTTACCGTCTCATGCATTTACCTCTTTAATTGTACTTCGGTAGTAAGTACCTAGGCCGAACTGAGAGAAGGCTGTCAGCGAGGATTGCAGAGCATGTTTCGCGAAACACGATCGTTAAGGGTCCGAAGCTACCGACTAGCTCTATTGCCCGCCACACTTGACTGCCCTGAATGCCAAAACCCACGTGGCAATTTCAGGGTAGTTAGCAAACAAGCTAATCCCCGCTTACTACAGTTGGCGGAGGCGGCAGCAATTCGGCGGCTGAAGCCGAATCTATGCAAGCAAACGGATTTCGTGACCACACTAGCCCTACCCTGGTGAGGCTAGTGATTGCGTTTTTCTCAGAACGGGTCACGTGGGTCTAAGGATGTTCGACCGCTTTGAAAATTTTGCTGTAAGCATCGCACTGTATTCCACTAACTGTATGTAAACAACTGATGAGAATACGCGAAATCGCTGAATTCAGTAAATTCTGTTAAAGTGTTGTTTCTTCTTGCTTTAGTGAAATTCGTGTTCGTTTCTGTTGTGCCGCCGCGACCGATTGCACCCCACGACTGCAAAGAGAACACGAAGACGAGCCATGACAGAGTTGTATGCATGAGAACGCTGCTTCTGTATGTAAACTAAATGGTGGATGAAGCAAAGCCACTAAAAAACGTTGGAGCCAACCAACAGCATAGGAAAAGCTGAATAATACGAGCGAATGAGAAGTGGTGAAAGAGAGAACCAATCGAGCGAGTTCGAGGAAACGGCATTAGTGGAAATGGGTCTCTGAGGATGAGTCACTACGAAGCATGTAGACCGGCTACTCAAAGCAAAGAAAAGATGCGTTTAAAGAGATGTTGAGAAACAAACGGTAGCGAGACGAAAGCAGGCAACGAAGAATTATTCAGTTCGCATCCTCCTAACAGTTCCAAGCCGGAATGTGTCGGCGATCATGCAGAAGTTACAGAGACAGTATAGAAACTAAATGTCTAGGTAGGCAAGTTGATCTGCCACATGAAGTAATACCTAATTCTAATAAAGTCAAAACGGGCCCACAACTCGAAACTTACAGGTGCATGATCAGTATCCACACATGTGCACAAGATCGAACGACAGTTTTGGACGCACTCTATCCTGCGGTAACTGATCACAATGTGATCGATTCGCGTCCGAGGGTGCCAAATTCTCCTCCGGCAGGTGTTGTGTCGGAAGTTAGTAATCACAAGAAATAGGCGAGTATATTCATACAGATGAAGTAACCGGTAACTGTTATTATTGCAGGAGACTACACCGTGTTCGACGCCAAGATGCAGCTCATGAGTGGACAATTTTCCAAGTTGAGCGTTCAGATCCCAAAACAGCACCACGATATAAGTGCTTCTTCCGTGACGTAGCTCGTTCAGTTTGTGATAGAAGTTGCCTTCCAAAGAGTCAGAGCCACAGTTGGTGGTCGTATAGGCAAAGATGACAGACACCTATTAGCCCCAAGCGCCTTTGAAGCTTTGAATGAACTAGCCAGTCGGACGGCACATACCCGGCTACCGATTGGGATCTAATTAACCAAGTGTCTTCAGCCCGGGGACTCAGGGCAATACCCATACGCCTTGGCCAGCACTCGAAGCTGCATCACCTCCGGATAGACGTAGTGAGAAAGTACTGCTAGTATCACCTGAAGGAGATCGCAGAGAGCTCGAATCTTGCAGGCAGGTTATTGGTAAGCACAGATATAAATCGAGAAGGACTCTAATGCCCGGGCAAGTGCTTCATGTTGACCAAGCTGAAACAATATACGTACTTTCAGACATGCCAGAGTTGGAGGGAGGATCGATGGCTCCAAGTAGAAGCTGACGAAGTGGGTTTGTCGACATGACAGGAGCGATATTCCGGGTTTACGTGCGAGTCGATACTAGAAGGTAAACGCCTATCAAAGTAAAGTGGCAGAGGACCAAGAATTGGGGGTTGAAAACGAGAATGGGGAAAAGTTAAGTTGGAACGGGAAGATAAAGGGGAAAAAGCGTGAGAGGGGAATGAAATAATAATAATAATAGTGTTAGCTGTACGCTGTAACGGCGCTTCCCTGCTGTGCGACGACCACCAATCGTGCGCCAGCTGAGTATACCGCGAGGACGCCCACTCCTACGCGGATTCGAACTTGCGCCGCAAGATAACGGGACAAGATCGTTCCCTCCAGGCTACGAGCCGACTATGAGAAGGAGATACATCCTATACACGGAAATAATGACACCAATACGAATTCCCAGCCGAACAAGGATAAACGAGTAACTGAACAAACACTACCGCTGACGATTCGCAAACAAATGTTTTTGATTTTTCCTAATTCGATAGAGTTGTACAGAAAGGTTTCTACTTGCTCTTAAATACAGTCTCAGGCTTGAGCAGTGGCATCCAAATCCCTATGCACTTGCCCGATGCAGTAGATAGGGTGCCGATTATTATCATCTGCGACGGCCAGAACATCAAGAAATAGTGTGGAAAGTTAGGTGTATTGTATTGCGAGAGCAGGATACTGTCACGTTGCCCAGGTCTACACAGGAGAACGATTAGAGTTCTCAACCAAAGCCTTTGGTTCAAAAAACCTGACTGAAAAATAGTGGGGTTTAGCAGTTGGATACAAAGAGTCGGTTTTAAGGAATAAGGAGCCACTCTTACTCTAACATCCGACCTGAAGGACCAAGAGACTGAGTTTGCCTGGCCTCTAACTATCAACCAATCCAGTATGAGTGACACAAGGTGTGAAAGCACCACCCAGCATAGCTCACCGGATCGCTGAGGCACGCAAACAATCGCACCACGGCATGGTTTAGCCCCATTGCGATGGGATGTTAGGGGGAGGTCAAAAAGGCTGGATTGTGTGTGGTTGCCACATAACAAGCGAAGTTAGATTATTGTGTTTTTCATGGTAAAAGTAAGATCAAAAAGACAGTTACAAAGTGTACCCACAAGTGGAACTCAAAATGCGAAAACCAACTGCAAACGACGATTCGCAATTGTCTCTCGTTTAAATTATAGTGAAGAAAGAGGACCATGTCGTAAAAAGGGTTTCAATAAGGGCGTAGAGAAAGTATTCTATTTAATACGGGCTAAATGAGTTGCGAAGACTGGGGTCGAAATATACTCAGAAAGGAGCCAGCAGTAAGCTTCACTCTAATGCGAGCACCAACAATTGCTTGCGGGAGAGGATACCGTGAGTTCACCGCACATACACCGGCTCGAGTCAGTGGCTAGTGGATTATAAACCAGAGACATGAACCACTCGACCACGGGTTGGCTATGAAATAGATCGATAGCGCATAGGTTCTGAGTGGCGCGCTTAACTAGTCGCGAAGAGTCTGTAGCAGAGGTCCACCGGAATAAGCCACTGACTATAGGCATCACCATCCTAGACGGACAGGGACAGTGCGATAATGAACGCACGTTAGCATTTTTCCGGAGGACAGATATGGAAGACGCCCGTAGTATTTCAATGTAAGAAAACGTAAACGTCTGTGGGAAAACTCACTCACAAGCGTGCAAACATATATAGCCAGAAGGCAGTCCCCAGCACACATGCAGTGGTTGAAGAAAATTGACGGAATAAGATCAAAGGTTAATTTCATGAAGTTTGTCAATCAGTAGCAAAGGTATGGCGAGGATGGTGCACTACCACAACATGGTTGGAGGCCTCCGGTTCCGGAATTGTCTGGCACTGCGGCCTCCACGGGGGGCAGCCACATGACGCCTGCACCTACAGAGAGAATGTGAGTGGCTTGTGATGCACTACGCACACACACCATATCCAGTGTAAACCCGAAGGAAAAAGACCGTGAGACATGTGGATGGGAGCCAGGTTTCATCAACGGAGCCGGCCCACAATTCTTCAACAAGCAGAGCAGAAGCATCCATGCTTAATTGTGAAACCAGGTGCACCAGACGTGCACAAGGCGGTGGCTAAACTGTAGTTCGCTCCACACTGGATGGAAGCACTCCTTGAGCCTAGCACAGCTACGAGGACTGTGAAAGCCCCACCAGCTATTCGCAGTCTCACGAAGACAGTAATCGAGGTGGAGGGCGTTAGACAGGTAAGCACCTTGTCAACGTTCCCCGGGGATATCAAACAACCAACACGGAATTCGAAGAAAAATAAACACCGAGAATTGACATGGAACGGAGCAAATCAAATTAAGTGGCATACTATTATCCAGGTTACGAAGATTTAGTCTAAGTGTAAGCCAATGCAGCCCAACTGTGGTGAAGAAGCATGATGTATGCAACATCAACCTCAGTATGAAGCTGGTTGGTACACAGCGGGTGGCTGGCAAAAAACAAATGTGAAGCGTGTTGTGGTCAATCTTTCCGGATGGAGATCAACGTTATCAGGGAGTTAGTACGATCAACGGCACAGTGTGTGTGTGTGTGTGATGCTCAAAACTAGCGGGGATGAAAACGAAGGGTGGAAGACAACAGGTTTGCATATGTATACAAAAACAGTCAAAATAACTGAGTTTGAGCACCGCTGTGCTGTCATTGATCAGTGCTTTAACGCGTAACCGTAAAAGTGTAACTAACTGTCTGTCAAGCAGATCCCCTGTATGGAAAAGGGGCCATTTTGGCCCCCAAGTACAGATTGGAGAAATGAATCAGTTGATAAAGAATTGTGGTGTTTCGTGGGGATACCATTCAAATCTTCTTCTCCTCACTGAGACAGATAGTAATTGATTAGGTGGAGTGTAAGCGAAGGAATTCGCAATGCGGTTGAAGATGACACAAAATTGCAATGCCAGAAAACGGCTTGGCAAGAAAAGAGCGATGCATATTCGTCTTGAATAGATGTGCCGTCCCGTCGTTTGACAACTGTGAGGCAGCAGTCAACTCCGGATAAACTCTCTGGAATGGTCCGATCATTCGGAATGTGCATCGAAGCCTCAAAATGCAAAGTGCTATTGCAGGATCATCAACAAGTTGATGACGCCTTGACCATGCACTGACAAGGACGGGAGAGTGAGTGCTGAAACTAACTAGTGTGCCGCAAAATCTAGACCGATATTCGCAATCTACTACGTTTGCAGTGTCAGAAGATTTCCTCCAAAACGAAAAGCTTTTGATGGAACATAGTGAAAACCGTTCTCCCCTTTAGGTTTTTCACCAGAGCGGCTAGTTGGACATTACTGATGCCGAACGGCACAAGCTTGGTCGCAACAATGATGTGCGTAGATGGGTGCTAGACAGCGATAATCTGGTTGGTTCCCTAGAGCAATAAACAACAGTGAATAACTTGTGCCAGCTTGTGCTAGCTATACTCGTTCATATTTCACTGGAGGTCAAGCCATATTTGCCAGATGCGACGCGGTGCGATGATTGAGTGAGACAAGCCTGCTTGGCAGTGGAAAGTGAAATCACTGACAGCTAAAATGCGCCGTTGATCAATGTAGCCAACCAGACCGGAGACCGCGCATCCGACTTGTGCCCGGTTCGAGAGTTTACGATTTAAAATGGAACCAGTTTTCGGATAACCATGTATAGGCTCTGTCAAGAAGGTTCCGCAGTGCCGCGTGTTCGTCTACTGTCTTGACGTCATGCCAGATATTGACATCCTCTGCAAATAGTAAGAAGTCCGTTTGTAGCACACTAGAAAGATCGTTGATGAATACTAAGAGTAAACGTGGTCCCACGCCTTTGGACTTAGTTGTGGTCACCGAAACATGACTGAACACGGAGATCACGGATGCTAAGATTGCACTACCCGGCATGACTTCCATACGAAACGATCGACCTAGCAGAGAGGGAGTGCTCTTGTATTGTCGATCCGACCTGATTGTTCATGTCATTGAGGACCCAGAAACGCAAGTCATCGACGCCCTTTGGTATCGTATGCACCTAAGACGTGGTGATGTGTGTTTAAAAGCAATAGTTTACAGCCGTCCAATGTGCACATGCGAGATGGATCAATGCCTAGATTCTGCGATGAAACGAGTCCTGGCACGACCATACAGTCATGTCTTTTTGGTGGGGGACTTTAACCTGCACGCAATCGAAGTTCCAGCGTCGCAAAGCGAACAATTCAAGGCGGATTTGCAAGTGGTGATCGCCGATGTACCTCGGTACAACCATTTCACCTCTCCTACGCGATTCCCAACGGGTGACGCGCCCACTGTTTTGGACCTTGTACTCTTCAACGAGGAACTAATGGTCGACACCGTGACTATAGATGCATCATTTGACCGTAGCGATCAGGCGATGTTGCTCTTCGTTATATCTGTTACCCGGAGTACATCAGTGAGAACAACGTGGAAACCTATGTCCTTACACATTACGATAAACTGTTCAAATGCGTTCAAGAAACCGGCTGGTCCTTTCTGGCTGAGAAGCCGCCAAATGTCGCCTGGATGTTGTTTGTCACCCAATTCACTGAGCTAGAGGCAAATGCGTGAATTCGTTCCTGAGGAGCCGTAGTAAAAAACGCATGGCCTTAAGGGATTCAGCTTGGCGCGCTTACAAAGCCTGTCCAAGTAACCTGACCTGGGGTATTTACACAACTCAACGAAATCACTGCGTCAAGTGCATCCGCGAAGATAAACTCAAGCACCAAGAGAACTTAGCGTCAAAATTCAGTACAAATCCCAGGTTGCTGTACAGATACGTCAACAAGCTCCGCAGAGTGCAGCGCGGGATCCCGGTTTTACGTGCAACAGATGGTCTTGCGCAAACCGCATAAGATGCAGCCAACGTGCTTCGCCAACACTTCGTTCATACTTTCTGGAGTGAAACATTATTTCATCCACTTTTGACACAGCTCCCATCACTACCAGTGCTACATCACGTATCGTTCACAGCAGCCAGTGATGAAAACGCTAATGTCATTGCGAGTACACAGCTCACCTGGCATCAACGACATCAAACCGAACCATTAGCTGGGTTCTTTCAACGTTGTTTTGACTAAATGCAGGTTCCGATAATGTGGAAACATGGACTAGTCACTCCTATTTAAAAAAGTGGTAATCGTTCGGAGCCCTCGAACTACCGTCCAATCACTCTCCTCCCAGTTGTATCCAAAGTAATGGAAAGTATAATTGCAGAGGCGTTTAAGGAATATCTTGAGAGCAACAACATCCTAGTGCCACAGCAAGACGGATTTCGCCGAAATCGATCCTATACTACAAACTTGCTGCTAGTCTGAGCAAGTTGGACAGAGTCAGCCGAAGCCAGAGTGGGAGTCGACGGTGTCTACCTGGACTTGTCGAAAGCGTTCGATCGTTTGGACCACCGCATTCTCCTGCACACGCTTCGAAACTATGGAATCGGTGACCCTATACACGGTTGGATCGGCAACTTTCTCGCTCAACGTCAGATGAATGTGAGCCCGCAGCTCAATTTCCGACCCAATTGACGTCCAGTGTGGTGTACCTCAAGGATCGGTACTGGGGCCACATTTATTCCTTACATTCATTAACGATCTTGCTAGTGTACTGCAGTCGAATTTCCTACTACTTGCAAATGATATCAAAGTTTGGCATGATATCAGGACATCGGATGAGCACATGGCATTGCAGAGCGATCTCGACAGGGCTTATGCGTGATCATCCGACAACCGGCTCCAGTTCAACGTAACCAAATGCAAAGTCGTAGGCATACGCCATCAGCTTTCTATGAATATCGACTTGGGGATCAGCAGTTACAAGGTGCTTCCCATGAAAACGACCTCGGGGTGGTCGTGCAGGACGACCTTGGTTGCTGGAGACAGGTTGAAAAGGCATCTAAATGCGCCAGTCAACATCTTGGACTCTTACGGAGGGCTTTCGGCAATTTTGAGCCATCAATCGTTCTCCAAATGCTGAACACCTACGTGAGGCCTCACGTGAAATATGCGATCAAGGCCTGGCGTCCATGGTGCAAGCGCGACGTCGATGCACTTGAAGCTCCGTACCGTAGAGCGATCAAACTCGTTACAGGATTCTTTCATCTACCAACGCAGACTGCAGTCCCTGAGATTGTACAATGGTGAATACCGATGTCAGCGAGGAGACTTAATCCTGATTTACCTTATATTGACGAACCCAACTCACCCATGTCGCAATCTGTTGCAGCTGAGCCAAAATACCAACCTGAGAGGTCATCAGCTCAAACTGACTACGCACTACTATCGACTTGATTGTCGACGCAACGTTTTCTCCCTCCGTGTGTCCCGTGCCTGGAATGCCCTTCCGACTCACTTATGCCTGTCCTACATTAACGCTTTACAAAAACACCTTGATGAAACGCTTTCAAACTTGCATTACTTGATATAGTCCGTTCCGCTTGGAGGAGGAAACAACGCAAACCTAACCATGTGCTTAACGGCCCTCTCAGTAACATGGCAGTGAGGATACATGCAGTAGTGTCCATGTGATTAGCCTGGATGTAGCTAAACTGGATTAACTTATCACATCTGCCAAAGAAAGAAAGAAAGGAGTGAGCGTTGTCGTTTTTCTTTTTATTTCTCACGCACTTACTGAACTAGAACAGCTCTCCATACTATTTTGCGTGTGCACATCCCATTGCCACTTCCGATTATCGTCATGCAGTAGTGCATTTAACTCGGTGGACGCTTGAAATGACGATTTACTTATTCGATGATCCTACAAATTATAATTTTTACTCCAATCATCCTACGGGACTTGTCAAGCACATGCTTTCTTACCTGTGATAAATTATTGTTCATTGAGGCACGCCTCCCTGGACTTCAACTGGGTGGGAGGTGGAGCTGCGGACTCAGAGATTCAGCTGACGCAGAATGAGCAAGTTGCTTACCCTACCCATCATAGCGTCACCGTTTTTAAAGTTTCGAAATTTGTGAAGGAGAATGCGGTGGTCCAGGCGATCGAACGCTTTAAAACTTCCAAGTATACGACGTTGACACCTTGTCTGCCATCTACTGACTCCGTCCCGCTTGCTCCGGCTAGCACCAAGATTGCATTGACTGACTGACATTGGCGGAATCAGTCGATGTGACAATAGGATGTCGTTGGTCTCGCGGTATCCAATGTGGGCCTCTGCGATATTACCTTCCAATAATTGGACAACGTTAGGAGGAGAGCGATTGGACGATAGTTCGATGGCTATGTACAATCCCCACTCTTTTAAATAGAAGTGGATATCCTATGTTTTCACATGCAGGGAATCCGCATTTCATCGAAACATCGTTGAAAGAATCGAGCTAATTGTTCGAGAATGTTCAAGACGGCCCTTTTCAATTACAACGGTCTGAGGTCGTCCACGCTAGGAGAGCCGGATACGCGCAAGGATGATAGTCTTTTCATCACATTTGCTGACGTTAAAGATACGTAGCTTAATCCTATGGTCGGAGTGAGCTGTTTCAAAAACGAATGGAGTGATGACTCAATAAGTTAAGTGCAGGTAAACAGTTGCCGAAACGCATTGGTCGCCTTTTGTGTAATTAGCGTCAAACCACCACTACTACTACTACTACTACTACTGCAAGTAGAATGTGAATTGCGCGCTGCACTCAGCGGAGCTGGTCAACGTGTCTTTAGAGCATCATAGGAGTAGTACTGAAGATGGTGGCTAAGTCCTGTTGGAGTTCGTTTGTCGTTGCGGACCCGCCTGGTACAATGATTTCGCTGTTATCTAGGCAACCCAGAAGTACACACTTGGGTAGGCATTATAAACGTGTCAAGCGTAGTCCATTAAACTATGTATTTTCGAGTCAGGCTCCTAAGGAAAGACAGCGTTTGCTTCGGGCGAAAAACTTTAGTTTCTGAAGCACTTGCCACTAATTCAGTGAACTGGGTGACAAATTCCTTCCAGGTGACATTGCGAGGATGTTCAGTTAGGAAGAAACAGGTGGTTTTTTGAACGAGATCAGACAGCGTCCTGCACTGGGTGACGACGTGAGGTTCCTCTTAATTTCTGCTGATGTATTCTGCGTAGCAGATGTAGGGGAAGAGCAGTGTTGCATGATTGCTATGGCCAAGCGAGACGCCTATGGTTACAGTATGGAGCATTAGCTCTTTATTGGTGAATACAAGGTCTAATACAGATGGTTCGTCGTCAGTTTTGAACCTCGTGGGAGCGAAAACATGGTTGTATAGTGATATAGTGGTGATTACTTCTTTGCAAGACCGCTTTCAGTCGTTCGCTGAGCGAAGCAGGGGCTTCGATTGAGTGCAGATTGAAGTCCCCCAACAGAATGACGTGACTGTATGGTGGCGCAAGGATTCGCCTCATAGCAGAAGCCAGGCGGTAATCCATTTCCAGGGTGGACATTGGAGGGCGGCAAACTATTGCTAGTAAGCCCATATCGCGACGTTTCAGGTGCAGAACGGCACCACAGAAGATCGACAAATTGTGTAGGTGGATGGTCAGTGATATCGATCGGTAAGACAAGAGCACTCCACCTCCTCTGATAGTTTGATCGTTTCGTAGGAGAATCATGCCTAACAGAACAATCTCAGTATCATTGATCACAGTATTCAGCCGCGTTGTAGTTATCATGATTATGTTCCAAAGAGTGGAAACCTGATGATGCTCGGTCATCTTACGGAGAAGACGCTGTGTTGGCATACAAGCAGATGATGGCCTCAGAGGTTAGCAGTGTATTTGCGAATGTGGCTTTCGGATCAGGGTTTATGCCGACTATTGTGAGGTCGTGTTTGGCTTTTTTTTGCTGAACTGCGGACGCAAGCCCTAGGGTCATTCTGGTTTGGTGTGTAGAGTGCTCAGTGTCAGCAAGTGGCTGATAACCTAAACCTCTTTCAGTTGTCCGGGAGTTTTGGCAATATCTCGGTTCTGAGCTGCCTGTTGACGTGGTTGCACGTGTGACCTGCTTGTTCAGTGACGCCTTGTCTATTTGTGCCCGGGTGTCCATCACCTATATATGTATTTAGAATGGCAGCATATTGCGCATTTTACGTTACATTTCGACCGCCTTTTCTACTATCGGTTTGGATTGCAACGTTGCTTTCATCAATCGGCGACCCCTCCCTTTGTAGTTGGGTAAAAAGGCTAACTTATATGTCGAATTGACGATCACATTTTCGAGTAAGAACACTCCACGCATGAGGCGCCATTCATTCCAGTCATGTACTTGAGCCTCTAGCTCGCTTGGAGCCTGAAGCTCCGGGACAAACTGAACAAGGAGTTATATTACGTCCTATTGTTTGCGGTAGTCGTCTGACTCTGGTTTGCGTTGTTGGCATCTGCTTCAAGGAATATCTGGAGAAATGCGAGCAGATGGGTGGGGTAATTCAGAGGCGAGTGGCTGACAAGAGAACGGCTGCTGCATCATCTTCTGACTGAAGCGTCACTTGGTGTAACCGTGGTTCACCGTAGTGTACCGAACTTGGAGGACGGACGAGACGCATTATACTGACCGGCCTCGTTTGGATTCCAAGTAATTGGTACATGGCAGCTCATGGTTTCTGGTCGTCTAGAAGTTTGTCTTTAATGGATTTGGCCTCAGATTCAGACATATGGGAGCATATAACAGCAAGAGAATTACGATGCTGTCTGGCGTTCGCCTTTTTAAAGGGGTGTGAGGCTGTTTTTATTGATTGGACAACAGATGGTATACTAGGCCCCGTGTTAGTAGTGGTGGCCCTAAGTGTTCCTGTTTGGCAGCAATCGAAGCTATCATGTACGGTGCCAGTCATGCAGGTGGAACCAATAAACGCATATGCTGTTGGTCTCTCAGCAGTGCTAAAAGTACGGCAATACTTTGATGAAGTATTCAGTCTGAGTGGATCACTAAAAGCGGCTACTCGTCTCGGAGCAGGAGCTAGTGTGGTCGGAGTGCCTAACTCTCGATCATCGCTCTTACGCCCGGATTGGCTGCTTTGTTCCGAAGTGGAGATTGATGTTGTGCATCCAGTTCGAAGCTCCGATTTTCTGGCCCCAGCGGGATAGTTGCTCGCTCTACGATCTCTATATGTCTGTCGCCCTTTCACACCAGCATAACTATGCGTCTGACGAGTAGAACAGCCGCACACACTCTGGGTAAAAGCAAAGGAAATCGGCCATATTGTTTTGTTTTTTAGCTCACCTATACTAAGGATAGTGCATTTAAGATTATCTTTTTACAAGAGTTAGAGCATGCTATTCCAATTGGTACATTCTTAACACAGTTTCCACAATTACCGTTTAGTTGTAATGCTTTCGGCTTAGGTTTCCCCGGGATAGGCTGTGCGTACCATTGTGATAGCCAAATCGGTTGCGGTACTGAGAGGGTCGCTTGTCACGGAGTCTAACCAAGCAGGCTAATCCCAAATGTTCTCCGTCACTGTGGTAATGAAGCTCATGCACGTTTGGTGAATGTTCTGTGGGCCAAGCGGGGACGCGACTGACACCGTTGAACTCAAACATGCCGGAACACGTACATGAGATGCAGTAACTGACGGCCAGATGCTTGAATGTGTCGCTTGTCGTGACAGCACAAGGGGTAATGTTCACCGGTCGAACACTGAATGACGCGTAGCCAATTATCCCGAAATCAGAACGAGTTTGGACCACAATACCTACGGTACTATTAAAATAGTTACAGTCAAGTAAACTGGGCAGACCTCAATTGTTCAGGTTCCCGGTGTATCATCGTCAATAAGGAATGGCAATTAAACGAGTGGAGAGGAAAGGTGCCGTCCAAACCACCGTTCAACGCAGATAGCCAGAGGACGAGTGAACACACGATAGACGTGAGAAACTATTGACAAATTCAATAGCAAGACATCGTCGGACCAAGCATAAAATGAGGAAAGGGTTAGGAGCGAAAGTAAGGCAGACTGATCTAAGACTTTGTCAATGGTAAAGTGGATGACCTGCAAATCGCACAGAATATGTGGACACAAGATTACAACGCCATAGAGATAGCGACATCAGACCAGGTGCATGGGGCATTCGTCAGGGAAAAATTAAAATGTGCCCAAATATCGCTAGTGAAGGAATGAGGGTGTAAAGCAGGTGTGTACCACTGGACAACGGCTTGGGCGCATGGAGGATTAAACAGTTACTAAGGCCAACACATGGAAGGGGGATAAAATAGATAGATTAAACTACCCGGGTTTTTCGAGGACATGGATTGGTGCACGAGCGGCCCTCGCAACCACGACGAAAGGACATTTGTATGGAACGAAAGATATAGTCCACGAGACTACCGAGGGCACGTTTCAAAAGAATTTGCAAATCAATATAAAGCCACTCTACACAAGGGTTTATCGATCCTCGCGGCAGCATCGAAATTGGTCAGCAAGTAGATGAGTGTTAGTGTTTGGCTTCGAGTTGCGGAACACACGCACAGCTATCGACTGCAAGAGTAGCTGCAACTGCGCCACAGTATGTCGGACGGGGGTAAGGTCTTGATGGAGAGCCATGACACAGTCTGTACGAATGAGTGAAAAAGTTTAACTATGTACCCGGTAAGTAAGGTGGTTGCATGCGGAAGTGTCGGCAAAGAAGGTGCGAATTGGAGGAACAATATGGTTCGCAAGTTGGATACAGAAGGTGGAGAACACTGTGTAGCGCTCGTCGAACTAATAAAAAACAGGAGTAAGCATAAGAATGTGTGACGAGAATTGAGATGGTAACTCCGAATTGAGAGCTTTACTAAAAGGCGACCGCACAGAAGCGATCAGCGGAGATGGACGGTGAGGACGATGGTGATGATTGTGGTGCGCATAGCACACGATAGTAGCGAAAGGGAATCGCTCGCTCATAGCCGATGAAAATCAATTAAGTCAGAGGATAAAGAAATGAATCGCGAGCAAACGCTGGTCACGGCTGACCAAATGTTGCTAGGTGCTCTAACACACACAAAAACAGCATGAATGACAGATGTGAATAAGCACAGGGAACACATCAAATAAGAGCCAGCAGTGTTTCCCTGACTGACGGTTTGAGCAAACCGAATTCTAAAGAAATAGCAGCGGCGTTAAAAGTCAAACGATAGGCAAAGCATCGCTGATAGAGATTAAAAGGTGACAACATGCCACCATAGTATGGTTGTGACAAGTTTGGCTTTGGTATAAATGAAAGCATATGAGTACCTTCCTCCTGAAAACGTCCATCTTTGACAAGGTAAAAGCTCTTAAATACCGCCCCTTCTTCGAATATGCACTTCGAATGAGGTGGCATAGATCCAGGAGTGGAACCACCTGAATAAGAAACAGATAAGTAGAATTATCGATATGAATCCATTTCAAAAAGGGAGCACTGTAAGACTGCTTTAAAACATACCGATATCTGCATGGTGTCCGCGATTTGCAACAAAAAAGGCTGGTTTTCGCGCATCTCCGACGAAAACCTGGAATACAAAGGCATTAATTATGGATAAGCCTGAAAATAAAATAGAAAAAGCGAAAAGTGACGAACATGGTTGAGAGGGAAGGGTACCAAAAGATCGCAAAAGGTAACCAAAGGGTCAACTGCGGCAACGTTCGCTGAGCAACTCAGAGGCCAACAGAAAAAGCCTGCCATTAGTAGATGGGAAATAAAGTTTGATGAATAATGCCCCGGTTTTCCCAGGATCCGGGTGAACAAGCGAAAAACGGAAGGTTACGGAGAGCGCTTTTGAATTACCCTATTAATCATACCTAAAGAGTAAGACATATATATATATATATATATATATATATATATATATATATATATATATATATATATATATATATATATATGATCATCGGGCTAATCAAAAAGAGTGAAGAGCACGGCTTGCTAGTGGAGACTGCGAGGTGTCGCTCGCAAAATGCACCAGATAACAGCAGAAGAGTCCAGATTCGATGGCAGAGCAAAATCACCGCTGTGCCCAAGTCCAGTAGAGATAAGCGGGTACGTGGCACTCTAGAACTGTGAAGTACATGCAGAGGCGCGCGCGGTACTCCGTGCAAACTGAAACAGCGTATATTGCAAATAGGTCGCACATGATCCCGATGGAGAGGTCACGCGTACTAAATGATTACGTAAATCGGTAACCTGCCGAAACGTCAAATCCAGATGGATTGAACAGCAAAAAACTACTCAGAATTGGTTGGATCATAAGGCAAATGGGAAAGAGGCAGCTCAGTCGCACTTCCCTAGTGGTGAGGAATACAGATGCAAGCTCATCGAAAGGCCCTGGATGAAAAATTTTCGGGTGAGACATTTAAGCATAGGTGTCAACAAAAACAGTCACGATTAAAAGAACCAAAGGCAGTATTCGGGTTAAGTAAGACGTCCATAACAGTTTGGCTTTATGTATGAAGCTATTCCAGCACATGGCGTGAGAACGAATGACCAATGTTTTCTACAGAGATAGAAACGTCCCCAAAAACACTGATTCGTCTGTCTCAAAGAGAGAGTCACCACACTGGGATACCAATGGAAAGGCTGCAGATAGTGCCCATAAGGTCGACACCGATGGTTTTCGCGAACGGGTTGTTGGCAATTTAATATCCTTGAATAAACACAGAATCAACAGGGAATTCGTAATCTCGAAATGTTTTGAAGCCCAAATCGCTTATTTTAAGGCTTGTATTGAGGCAACATTTCGCCCTTGATACAAAAGCTTCATCAGGCTAGGTCGTTGGCAATTACCAAATACAGGGTTGACGATGGACAACCGTCGGCATGAAGCGGCACTTCCGGTGTATCATATAGTGTAGAGAAAAGTGGTGTAACCTACAAGAGACAAGCCGATATCGCTTTTGGCCAACAATGCAATAGGGTTGCCCACTGTAGGCACCCTTGTTCGCTTCAACAACGCAAACTATTATCAGATTTGGAGGCGGTTAGGTGTACTGTCAGATTTATTAAAACAGATCAGTGACGTCAAAGTTCCAGGTGGGTTCAGGTGTTAAGGTAGACGATGGAAATACGGTAAAATTACTCCTCGAAAAGTTCCACCCATCATACAAGCCAGTAAATACAATAAAATTGCTGGTTATATCCAGTTCTTTCCAAAAATGAAGCTTTCCCAGATCGCGCCCTTCGCATAAGTTGAAACAGTGCTGGTCGTTCCAACTAGAACCGCTCCGCTCTATCGCAAGCCTTTAGAGAACTTTGCAAACTCTAGGCTACGGAGGATTATGCAACGGGCATGATGAAGAGTAGAAGACAGAATGTACCTGTCTGTTTATCCAGGTGCTTGGTGACAGTACACTCGAGTCCACGTATGAGAAATTTAGTCGAAACCGATTGAATATGTGCATCATTCGCCCAAGAAGTAACATAGCAATAATAGTTTATTGTGGCCTTATTTTTACAAAAGGATGGCCAGTTGAAGTAAATACCCTAACGCTTTTGAATTACCCTATTAATCATACCTAAAGAGTAAGACATATATATATATATATATATATATATATATATATATATATGATCATCGGGCTAATCAAAAAGAGTGAAGAGCACGGCTTGCTGGTGGAGACTGCGAGGTGTCGCTCGCAAAATGCACCAGATAACAGCAGAAGAGTCCAGATTCGATGGCGGAGCAAAATCACCGCTGTGCCCAAGTCCAGTAGAGATAAGCGGGTACGTGGCACTCTAGAACTGTGAAGTACATGCAGAGGCGCGCGCGGTACTCCGTGCAAACTGAAACAGCGTATATTGCAAATAGGTCGCACATGATCCCGATGGAGAGGTCACGCGTACTAAATGATTACGTAAATCGGTAACCTGCCGAAACGTCAAATCCAGATGGAATGGACAGCAAAAAACTACTCAGAATTGGTTGGATCATAAGGCAAATGGGAAAGAGGCCCCTCAGTCGCACTTCCCTAGTGGTGAGGAATACAGATGCAAGCTCATCGGAAGGCCCCGGATGAAAAATTTTCGGGTGAGACATTTAAGCATAGGTGTCAACAAAAGCAGTCACGATTAAAAGAACCAAAGGCAGTATTCGGGTTAAGTAAGACGTCCATAACAGTTTGGCTTTATGTATGAAGCTATTCCAGCACATGGCGTGAGAACGAATGACCAATGTTTTCTACAGAGATAGAAACGTCCCCAAAAAACACTGATTCGTCTGTCTCAAAAGAGAGAGTCACCACACTGGGATACCAATGGAAAGGCTGCAGATAGTGCCCATAAGGTCGACACCGATGGTTTTCGCGAACGGGTTGTTGGCAACTTAATATCCTTGAATAAACACAGAATAAACAGGGAATTCGTAATCCCGAAATGTTTTGAAGCCCAAATCGCTTATTTTAAGGCTTGTATTGAGGCAACATTTCGCCCTTGATACAAAAGCTTCATCAGGCTAGGTCGTTGGCAATTACCAAATACAGGGTTGACGATGGACAACCGTCGGCATGAAGCGACACTTCCGGTGTATCATATAGTGTAGAGAAAAGTGGTGTAACCTACAAGAGACAAGCCGATATCGCTTTTGGCCAACAATGCAATAGGGTTGCCCACTGTAGGCACCCTTGTTCGCTTCAACAACGCAAACTATTATCAGATTTGGAGGTGGTTAGGTGTATTGTCAGATTTATTAAAACAGACCAGTGACGTCAAAGTTCCAGGTGGGTTCAGGTGTTACGGTAGACGATGGAAATACGGTAAAATTACTCCTCAAAAAGTTCCACCCATCATACAAGCCAGTAAATACAATAAAATTGCTAGTTATATCCAGTTATTTCCAAAAATGAAGCTTTCCCAGATCGCGCCCTTCGCATAAGTTAAAACAGTGCTGGTCGTTCTAACTAGAACCGCTCCGCTCCATCGCAAGGCTTTAGAGAACTTTGCAAACTCTGGGCTACGGAGGATTATGCAACGGGCATGATGAAGAGTAGAAGGCAGAATGTACCTGTCTGTTTATCCAGGTGCTTGGTGGCAGTACACTCGAGTCCACGTATGAGAAATTTAGTCGAAACCGATTGAATATGTGCATCATTCGCCCAAGAAGTAACATAGCAATAATAGTTTATTGTGGCCTTATTTTTACAAAAGGA
Source organism: Dicrocoelium dendriticum (assembly GCA_944474145.2). Classification (NCBI taxonomy): domain Eukaryota; kingdom Metazoa; phylum Platyhelminthes; class Trematoda; order Plagiorchiida; family Dicrocoeliidae; genus Dicrocoelium; species Dicrocoelium dendriticum. Next base: position 34,252,221 of record OX104064.1, read on the forward strand.
TGGCCAGTTGAAGTAAATACCCTAACGCTTTTGAATTACCCTATTAATCATACCTAAAGAGTAAGACATATATATATATATATATATATATATATATATATATATATGATCATCGGGCTAATCAAAAAGAGTGAAGAGCACGGCTTGCTAGTGGAGACTGCGAGGTGTCGCTCGCAAAATGCACCAGATAACAGCAGAAGAGTCCAGATTCGATGGCAGAGCAAAATCACCGCTGTGCCCAAGTCCAGTAGAGATAAGCGGGTACGTGGCACTCTAGAACTGTGAAGTACATGCAGAGGCGCGCGCGGTACTCCGTGCAAACTGAAACAGCGTATATTGCAAATAGGTCGCACATGATCCCGATGGAGAGGTCACGCGTACTAAATGATTACGTAAATCGGTAACCTGCCGAAACGTCAAATCCAGATGGATTGAACAGCAAAAAAACTACTCAGAATTGGTTGGATCATAAGGCAAATGGGAAAGAGGCAGCTCAGTCGCACTTCCCTAGTGGTGAGGAATACAGATGCAAGCTCATCGAAAGGCCCTGGATGAAAAATTTTCGGGTGAGACATTTAAGCATAGGTGTCAACAAAAACAGTCACGATTAAAAGAACCAAAGGCAGTATTCGGGTTAAGTAAGACGTCCATAACAGTTTGGCTTTATGTATGAAGCTATTCCAGCACATGGCGTGAGAACGAATGACCAATGTTTTCTACAGAGATAGAAACGTCCCCAAAAGACACTGATTCGTCTGTCTCAAAAGAGAGAGTCACCACACTGGGATACCAATGGAAAGGCTGCAGATAGTGCCCATAAGGTCGACACCAATGGTTTTCGCGAACGGGTTGTTGGCAACTTAATATCCTTGAATAAACACAGAATAAACAGGGAATTCGTAATCCCGAAATGTTTTGAAGCCCAAATCGCTTATTTTAAGGCTTGTATTGAGGCAACATTTCGCCCTTGATACAAAAGCTTCATCAGGCTAGGTCGTTGGCAATTACCAAATACAGGGTTGACGATGGACAACCGTCGGCATGAAGCGGCACTTCCGGTGTATCATATAGTGTAGAGAAAAGTGGTGTAACCTACAAGAGACAAGCCGATATCGCTTTTGGCCAACAATGCAATAGGGTTGCCCACTGTAGGCACCCTTGTTCGCTTCAACAACGCAAACTATTATCAGATTTGGAGGCGGTTAGGTGTACTGTCAGATTTATTAAAACAGATCAGTGACGTCAAAGTTCCAGGTGGGTTCAGGTGTTAAGGTAGACGATGGAAATACGGTAAAATTACTCCTCGAAAAGTTCCACCCATCATACAAGCCAGTAAATACAATAAAATTGCTAGTTATATCCAGTTATTTCCAAAAATGAAGCTTTCCCAGATCGCGCCCTTCGCATAAGTTGAAACAGTGCTGGTCGTTCCAACTAGAACCGCTCCGCTCTATCGCAAGCCTTTAGAGAACTTTGCAAACTCTAGGCTACGGAGGATTATGCAACGGGCATGATGAAGAGTAGAAGACAGAATGTACCTGTCTGTTTATCCAGGTGCTTGGTGACAGTACACTCGAGTCCACGTATGAGAAATTTAGTCGAAACCGATTGAATATGTGCATCATTCGCCCAAGAAGTAACATAGCAATAATAGTTTATTGTGGCCTTATTTTTACAAAAAGATGGCCAGTTGAAGTAAATACCCTAACTGAAAGTGTGGTTCGAAACTTTTGCCACAGCCCACAACCGTTTCACCGCTGCCATCAGCATTCTCTTGCGACCACGCTATTCAAGAATGACGGGAAGGTCATATGCAGAACTAGCCCTCCTATTCGAATAGGTATGGAGGTAACAGATTGGCCTAGGCAACTGAAACACGTATAATGACAATAAGCCTATCACAGCCCATCACAGCAATAGGGACTTGACGTTGGTAGTCAAACCGTTAACGACATCTACTGAGAATAAATACCAAGAATAAAAACGAACATTGGGCAGCAATGCAAAAATCCGTTAGTAAAGAACGAAGGGCCATATAAAATCACACAAAAATTTAAATTCAAATTCTACCAAACTTTTACCAGATGATTTTAGCTAGCTATTTGCCTGAGTTCACTGGATTGCATACGTCGTTCTTTCGATGCTGTTTTGGCCACTTGTATACGGACGGGAACAAAGGTGTTCATTCGGTCGGTGCAAAGGTGGTCAGAGCTTGCGCAGGCGGCGCTGATTGACTTACCACCTACTGGCTCCATCCGTACCGCGCGATCGATCGATCAGCCACCATCGTACTGTACCCCGCCTGCTCAGGGTGTCTCGTGCAGGCAGTTAGCTTGACTTTGTCTAGCATCAACACCGTGCTTGACCAAGAATGCAAACCAATTCTTCACTGTCCACCCAGTCTGTGCAAGCAGTGGTAATTTGCGCAGGCAGTTGGCCGCACATCTATTTCGCTCGAGCTACAGGCTGCCATCACATCATCCACAGTAGTCCCCTATTTTATCGTCGATATGGATTCTCAGAGAAGAGAGCAGAAAGTGGGGTTGCGTAAACCAAGTACTAGACAAACGAAATACGCAGTGCAGGCTATAGAGAAAAAGAAAGAAAGGCATCAGTAGTACGCCGGTACGCAGTACCGACGCCGCACTGCCACGCAACCACCCCCGGTTGCACGTGCGCTAAGGATACTGAGACGGTCGCCCCGCCCCTAAGCAGGCTCGAACCCGCGCCCTCAGATTACAAGACAAGCTCGCTAGCGTTAGTCTACGGGAAGGCGCAGACTATCGACAGGTAGTATTTTAATCTCAAGAGTCGGCTCGAGGAAGTCCAGCGCTTCATTCTGCTCGATTGACTTGCCTGGAAATGCGTTTGCTAAAGTATGTGAACACCTCACGTGTCACGTACTCGAACACCCTAGACTGTGCCAGGGTCTACGATGAGCTGTCATCGAAGTTCCGACGATCAATGTGATTCGCCAGGGTAAAGTTGCTCAAGAGGTGCTCTCGTATGGAGTTTTAAAATAATGATATTGAAGACCCACCAGGTGGTTAGAGTAGGGACCGCTATGATCAATGTCCAACACCTCAGTACCAGGCTTCAAACCTTGCGGTAGTCTACTGAGACCGCAGTGCGGATTGCCGCTGATACGCAACTATCGAAAAGAGAAATAGAGCACTTCGGTGGTGTATCTTTCTAGACAACACTAATAACTTGCTGCTGCGTCGACTGTCGCGCAGCGGGAATAAGGGTAGTCTTATTTGTTGCATTCAGCGAGGTAGATAAGCAAAAAACAACGCCACAACCAGTGCCTCCCTTCCTTCTTCTTCCCCTTATCCACATTCTCCTCTCCCAGCCCCCATTTCACCTGACACATCCAACTGCCCCCACTTACCCCAGCGATTGCCCGGCGAAATGGGACACCCGCACAAAGTGCACAAAATCAGATGCTAGGACGTGCGTACACTACTGTACCGTAGCAAGAATGAGCGCCCCGACTGACGCACTGCACCGGTGACCATGGCATTGATATTGTCACACTCAGTGAGACTTGGTTGGCTAAGAAACACAAGCTGCACGAAGATGTTGCTGGCCGCACATTCTACTGGTACAGCACCGTAGATTTGCACTATCAGATCGCCTAAATAGCCACCTGATGAAAGAGCCCACTGGCATACATCCACAATTGATGACACTTTATCTATGCCACGGACGGAGCAAATTTGCAGCTCTCACTGGCACCTATAGTACCACTAAGTGTTATCTTGTGCAGTAGAAGATAAACTGTAGGCGTCATTCATCATCAAAAAGAAAGGCATCAGTAGTACGCCGAGATGCAGTACAGACGCTTCGCTGCCGCAACACTACCACCGGTTGCACGTGGGCTAAGGATACTGCGAGGGTCGTCCTGAGCGTACACAGGCTCGAACCCGCGCCGGGAGACTAAGAGACAGGTTCGTTACCTATAGGCTACAGGCCGTGATCCATCGATAGACGCCTAATCGGTAAAGATCATGAAGCTGACTTTAACGTCTACTTTGTCTACCGAAACGAAAACGCAAGGGCACTGAAATTTGCCGAGACCGTGACACTTAATCGGCTTCGTCTTACTCTTTATGTACAGAAGCAACTGACAGGATCCCTAAAGCCTCGATGGGGCATATGAACTTTGCCACAACTCAGTCACCCCTCGATTTGTATCGCTGTACTTTCTTTTCTGACCCAGTTCGAAACGATCGTTTTTCCCTCTCACATGACCTGTTTGTTTTTAGTTTGCAAGTGCTCGGATAATACGAAATGGTGTCATACTGCATACCTTACATCTGTCCGTTATGTGATACTCAAAAAGCATGTATCCCCTTCAAAAGTTCGCGATATGGTTAAGCGCCAAGGTGGAGACCAACGACAATTTAAGCCAACGAGCACGGTGAGATTAATCACGGTAGCTGCCTGCCAGTTCAGAAACGACGCAAGAGACAATCAGAAGCAGCAACAGCCTGGTTCCATTACATCGTCTTTACTCCATGTCGGACCTAGTCTGGGGTCATTGAAATATCCGAGCCTGCTTCGACTCATCAACAAATTTGGTAAATAACCAGACCAATAATGTTCGGCTGTCCAGTACACCTGCGAACGCTTTCAACATTGAGACACAGATGACCATAATCACCGATTGTCGTATGAGACAACGGTGCATCACAGTCCAATAAGATCGAACACAAGGAGACGCACTTGCAATCTGACGGTGCCTCGTCATTCGAATCAAGGAAAATGTGCTTTTATACCTCATATACAAGTGCACTACAACAAAGTGCATCGGATGGTTGCACAGCCACGGTTGGTATCAGTTGTGTCCGTGAAAACACACCTTCGGAGATGCAAGTGTTACCGTTACTAGGGGGCAGCTACAAAACACCTGAGACGAATGCTGAGGGACTATGGGCAGATTGCGCCGCATCATCCACAGTTGCACCAGCATACTTCATAACCGAGGTAAACCCATAGAAGTATGTCTGAGGGTAGATAGAGCTTGGTTAGGAGCTAAGCCACAAGTTTTGGCATCAACAGCGTTGTGACAATGAAGGATCAGGTGTAACAGACAAGCAGAAGCGAAGCTGGATAGTTTCATTGTGGGATCGAACCTCGAGAGTAATACGCTCACAAACACTGGCGCTCCGCCTCCTCCAATAACGATTAGTAGTTTTCCGGTGTGACCCGATGCGTGGATACCTTGGCAACATTAGCATCGAGCAGGCCTAGATTTGGGAAAACCAGAGACTGGACATTACGCTTGCGGCAGTACATGTTCACAATGGGGTGGGTGAGTAGCACACGTGCCATGTCGGTTGCAGTATAAGCGGTGCAAAGAAAGTCAGTTAGTGAACCAACTACCAACCATCCATCAACACTAAATGTTGCTCACCTGAAAGGTCTCAAGTATCATGTCGTAATACTCGTCTCGATTACATCACATTCTTTGTGAGGCCAGAGTAAATCTCAGTGATCCCACAAGCTCTAGTCGCCACGCGGAAATTAGAATACAGTCCAGAATACTTAGTGAGAAATTCGCCAACAAGTGTGCACACGAGGCCATACTGTATCCGCAGAAAAAAATAATTCAACCGCCTTGCATAGACATGTTATCAGTACTCATCATGCACTCTAAGCAACAAAATGACCGAGAAGTTTGATACGCACAGTATAGCCCCTTTAATGGGATACACACCTTGAAACTCTCCCATGTGTCAACACATGGATATAGATGATGGACTGAGAGAGAAATGCATGGAGAATACTAGATCCACGGGTATAATAGGGAGAAAAAGACATGACATGAAAGATGGAATGAGACAGAGGAAAGGTACAGTGGTGTAGACAATATATACTTGCAAAGTTCTGATCGCCTCAACCTTCTAATCACTCACTTCACATCAAGCACTCGCTGTGCATGGTAAGGACAACGATGGCAGCTGACACTTCATCGCCATGCGACAACAAAGACGTAGGGAAGAATAATAAATAAGAAGAAATAGGATCAATGCATAACCTGGATGCCCCAAGCAAACACTCGAGGTCAATGCGCCTAAACTTGACACCAACAAACGGCCACAAACACCTGCTTATCGTGCAAAGACAAGGCGGCATCGGCGAGACAGCCTCTATGTAACTTTTGATGTCCCACATCATAACCATTCATTACCCGACCGAGGACTCAGCATTAAACTCAACTTAAACAGGTATCCCGGCTAGGAGACGACAGCAGAAGCGCCAATGATGCCAACTGCGAGTCGTGTACTGTAAAGTCTTGAGCCAAGCACAAGGCGGATGACGTGGAGGACAGCATGGAAAACGAGATGTATTAACAAAACCCAGTCAAGTCTTCAGTGGCGAACCTGAAGATAACTGAGTAGTGTTATGTGGTTACTTCGCAAGTGCATCAACAAAGCATAGACGTACCGGAGTGATAACTGTTAAATCGGGCAGGTGGCTTCCTCCAGCACAGGGATGATTACTCAGCAATACTTCGCCCGGAGAAAATTGATTGCCAGTTGCATCGATCTGAAATAGAAAAATCGACAAGGTTGATGGGACGAGAGCTATGAATTTGGTATAAAGGAAGGCATGAAAAGCAGAGTAGAGGTATAAGAGTAAATTAGAACGAAGTAACGCCCCACTGAGTTAAGGCAGTAATGTCAACATGCATAATAATCTCAAGAGGACTCCAATCAGACAATTCGGCAAGGAATATGTGTAACTCTACGACCGCTGGTAAGCGATACGACAAACTAGTTGGGCGAAACAGAGAAACCAGTGAATGACGTCCGTACCTGATACTGTACCGCATGTTGCATAGCACCCAAGTGCACGGGAATGTGAGGTGCATTCGCTACTAATCCTCCGTCTTGAGCGAATAAGGCGCAGGAAAAATCCAGACGCTCTTTGATATTGGTCGATATAGCAGTTTGCTGGAGGACTCTAGCAAAGGAACCGAGAAGTAAATGTAGAAAGTGGGAAATCCGTTCGCTTCAACAGGAGTTCGTTGGAAAAGCGGGGCCGGAAACTGCCCAGATATAATTAATGTGTGGAAGGTATCAGCAGTACACCGGTATGCAGTAACGGCGCTTCGCTGCCGCGCAATCACCATCACTCGCACGTGGGCTAAGGATACTGTGAAGGTCACCCGGTCCCCAAGGTAGACTCGAACCCGCGCCCTCGCATTAAAAGGTAGGCTTATGATCCTTAAGGGTACGAGTGTGCAGTTTACTCGGAGAGAAGACAGGTGTAAACACTAAGAGCTATGATTATCGGTTCTGATGGATCCAGTGCATTAGTGGAATCTGGATACGCGCCAACTGACCTTAAAGACTTCGGTTACTGATGAATGTTGTGTAAGCGCATCTCGTAAATAGATAGGAGCAGAGTTAATAACCGCAAGTAAATGTGACGCATGGCGCACGAGAAAATGTGCATACTTACTTGCCCATTTGTTCCGCGATGCTCATGAAGCGATGGGAGAAAATGCTCAGGCGGATGGGGTCGAGATGGGTGCTAATCGAATCGATCGAACTGGGCAAATAGTTGATCTGGAAGGAAGATGAAAGCGACAATGATATCGGTTACACATTAAACAATGATTTGCGCTTTGATAATTAAAGCGGTGTCCTATCAGTCGTCGTTTCAAACAGTACAACAGGTGGCTGGAAAAACCGCTATTCCTACGAGTTGTGCAACAGTGGGCATCTGAGGTTTCGAAAGATTACGGCGATGTCAAAGCTCCAGTAAAGCGAAGGGTGAAAAACTGCTAAGGAAATGAGAACACAGGTCAACTAAGCTGCTTGACTCGTCGGTAAAGGCGTATGAAACAGGAAAGTAGTGTCACGGAAAATAACCGCTTGCAGCAGTGGGCAACAGGACAGAGTCAGTATCATCACAATGATCGTTAACCGGTGACCGAAAGGATTATGCGCCTGCTCTGTTATCTGGAGCATGAATCCGCGTAGGTGCGGACGACCTGGCGATATACCCAGCCCGCAAGTAACAATTGACGGTAGGATGGCAGCGAAGCGTTAGTACGATGTGCGGGCGCATTTCTGAGGTCTTCTAACTGGTACATCGGCCAGGTCAAGGAGGCACAGTGACCGATTTTTGTCAAAATTCATGTGCGTTAGGGATGCCAAAGGCCTTTCTCGAAGAGCACGTGGATCTGTTAAGCAAAACGGCTATTTTCTCGTTGAGCTACAACAGAGTGAAGCTGCGTTTGGGAGTGAGGTGAGGCGAGGAATGAGTAAGTAAAAGTAATACGAACAATGGGACCAAAGTAGAGAGCAGTAACGGGAAGTCTAGTCGATTTCGGTAAACGGTGGAGGAAAACGAGCACGATGAAACGTGTACCAACAGGAACCCTTCCAATCCCCGGTTAAATGCAGCTTTACAACGTCTCGGCTTCCTTTTCAGCGCAGAGTCAAAATGAAGGAGTCCGTGGAGGCGATGACTAACCAATCAATAATCACCACGTAACCGCAATGAAAACAGAGACTTACAAGAAACCAGATGTGTGTAAACAAGTAGAGGTGAAATGGTTATCCGGCAAGGCGAATGAGTCCGTAGTCCGCATGCGCACAGGTGCCGACCTTCTAACCCGAGGAGAGGGCCTCGTTTCTAGAGTACTGGTGAACTGCTCATGGCAAGGAAAATAATATGACATAATGCACACCTCAGCAACAGACAGCTTGACTTGGACACTGGATAATGCGATTTTGATGTGGTCTAGGTGCTTGTTAATGTCACCGTTCCTTCGAGCTAGATTGACTCATGTTTACAAGATCATTGGATTGGTGCGCCCTAAAAAATTAGCACACAGCCACAGTACAGTTCCCAAGAAGAGATACTGGATTTGTGATAACGAATAGATTGACGCCAATCGGGTCAAATAGGTATTTCAGTGACAATGGTAACGAGAATACTGCTTAAAGGGACAGCAATACATGGATTGTCAAAAGACAAGGGCACCTAAAGCAGAAAAATGAGGGTTCTATCACTGGTAACAAGTTGTTTACTAATTGAGGGTTCTTTGCAGTAGCATCTGTGTTAGATAAACTGTCACACATGTGGAAAAGCACCAGACGGCCGTTTCGTCCCATGAAGACTTGTCAGCAAACTACATCCCTCAGCGCCATCAGGATCCAAACTCATGACCGCTAGTGGATGCGCAACCAGCCAGCAGCATATGCCGATGAGCCTCGGGGATTGGCGGTGGACTGGCTGACTGGTGGAGTGGCTATTAACTCTTAAGAACGATGTAAAACATGGCACAAGTCTTTAGGGCCACGGCTTCCGAAAAAAGCAGCGATGTATTGCGTAGCAGCTAGGTGCCGGAGCGAACACTATGAATACTCGTGAATGGGAGAATTTTTGATAGCGTTAACTGAAGACTCTTCGCAGTAGTCTATTTAGCAGACAGATTAACACACCTCTGGGAAAACACTAGACGGCCGTTTCGTCCTGTTGAAACTTGCCGGCAAGTTTCATCCTTCGGCTTCGTCAGGGGCCAAACCCGCGACCTCTACCACAGTGGCTTGCAGCACTTACCAGCTACATATGCCCCTGGGTCATGGGTAACGGCTGTAGACCGTCATGAGGTACAAGTTAACCGCGGTCACCCCTATGTGAATGGAGCGGCCTAATTTTAAGCGACGAATCGGAACAGCTGGCAAATTCAAAAGCGACAAAAGTCAAATATCATCGGAAGAAAATTGAGCGGTAGCTTAAGCAGGTTGACAACCGAAAGCAGGACAAATTTCACTGAGCTGAAAATCTAGTGATTGGTCCAAAATCTTTATAAGTGAACAATTGTTTTCCATAATTCAACAACAGGCTTCTACAATTTGATGGAAATCGGGTCATCAAGCAGCAACTTGGTTCTAGCACACAATGACAAACACCGTCGGTCAGGTCACCGCCGTACCCTGCACATGCTCGCACGAGTCAATTGCGATCCGTTCAGGCCAGGGTACACTCGACGCCTGAGTGAACCATTCATGCGTGCACAACAGTGGTTCGTACAATTGAAATGCGATGGCTTCTGCAGTGTCTAGTACTCGCATACGGATGTAGTTTGACCGATTTGCTAGGGCTTGACAGATAATCTTGAACGAGTCAGCCAACTTGGTGGCATGAACCGTGTCATCAAGATGTGCAGCGATGATAGAGTGGGTAACCGTACGACCTCCATGTCAGTGTAAGGCCAAATAGTATTCATTCATCCTATCGGATAAGCGCCTTGTCGTACGCGACCAACGTACTCTGCTGCACAGGAACAGGTGAAGCAGTTGGAGTGGTGAATATAGGGAACAAATTGCTGCCGCACGTAGTCGAAGCAAAATTGGCGTCGGAATACAAAAAGTTGACAAACACTTTGCCGATATGAAATATCGGGAATGGTCGCCAACACCACAGGGGATTTTATATGCAGCAACACAAAGATATCTTTTCTTTGAAACATGAATTTCCCTTTATAATTTCAAATAAGAATATCAGAAGAGGAATGTTGTCGGATGACTGTCATTTCGTGCGTTCTCATCGGCCACTTAAATGCTATAGCAAAGAAAACAAATTAAGATCACACATAATAGTTGGTCAACTGAATTACGACTGTGCGTTAGTCTCTACCACGGAAGGCTTAGCGTCACAGTCAGCTGTTTTTGAACACAGAGCGTTGGGCGCTGTCGATCGATAACAATGGTCTCGAAAAGCTTGAGAATGTGAGGCCTTTGGCCGCGTATGATTAATCCGGGTTTATCTGGTGACCAGTGTACAGCAAATGTCTCGTAACTGCTGAGGCAGCCTTGCTACTCGATTCGCGCGGTGAACCCATTGCAAGTTCTGCCCGTTTGCGGAGCCACTTCTGAATGTGTTCGTTGATCTGAACACGTAGATTTCGATCAGTGCGCCAAATATAGCTGTCCTCGCAGCTACATATGAACTTGTATAGACAATGGGACATGCAATGCTTTGACAACGGTCTCTTCAATGAGCACTTAAGTAGTGGACATAAGCATGCGTAGCTCCGTTACATTGTATGCCTTTTTCATTGGGGCAGTTAGTCGTTTCGCGGTGAATTTAATGAGGTCATCATCATCATCATCATCATACACGTTAGCTAGAGGTGGGGAACACCTCAGCTACTGTGCCGCAATACAAAGAGGAAAAAAGAGAGAAAAAAACAACTGGTGCAAGCTGGCTGAGCTACCGGTAACGGATGGGCATCGTTCTGGTAAGCTACCAGCCGGCTGCTGTGCACCCAAAAAGAAAAAAAATATTATGCAAGATCATATAAAGCTAAATAATGAGATCGTGGTTGGAGGGGGAGGCTAAGAGGGATGGGGTGGGACAAAGAAACTCACAGCACGAACGCCACTGAGGTCGGCTCCTAGCCATATCAGCACGTGTGTCCAACCAAACGTGTTCATGGTCTTTCGGACCCCAACCAGGGAGCCGAGACGCTCCAACCGAGGCCAGCTCAGAAGTGAGGGCCTTCATTCCTCTAGACCAAGTCATCGCTTGGCCACCCCTCCTCTTCTTCCATCCACACCCCCGGCGCGCAAACAACACACGTCGCGGAAGTCGGTGGGCTGGCATGCGTAACACGTGGCCGAGCCATCGGAGCCTGATGCGTGAAATAACGGTGCTGAGCGGTTCAGTTCCTTTTCCTATGCCATAAACAAGGCGTCGAACACGCTCGTTGCTCACGTGGTGTTCCCACCAGATGTGAGCTAAATTACGAAGGCACCGGTGGTCGAACGTAACTAGCCTCTTCAGGTCCGCTGCTTTAAGCGGCCAGGTTTCACAACCGTACAGTAGGGTCGAACGTACTGCTGCATTGTACACTCTACCCTTCAGGGTAAGAGTAATGTCGCGCCGGCGCCATAAGTGGCGAAGGTTAGCAAAAGCGCCCCGAGCTTTTGCTATACGATTCGTGATTTCATCTTCAATCCCACGGGCGCTGATACAACTTCCCAGGTAGTTGAATTTTTGAACGACTTCTAGCTGATCCCCACCAAGGGTGAGCGTAGGAGGCGGTCCAGACCAATCTTGGAGAAACGCTTTGCACTTCGAGGGTGCGAAGCAAAGCCCGAAGTGACGGACAGCTAGTGCTAATCTGTCCAGTGCCGCTTGGCACGTTTGTGAGCTGTCACAGATCAGGGCAATATCATCAGCATACTCTAAATCAAGAAGTCGTTCTCCTGGGAGTAGCTCCACACCTTCTAAGTCGTGTCCTGTAAACGCGATTTCCATGACTTCGTCAACAGCGAAGTTGAAGAGGAAAGGTGACAGCGGGCATCCTTGTCTCACACCGCTGGAGATATTAAAGGGCGACGACAACTTGCCGTAAGCCCTCACTCTGCCCGAGCTATGCGCATATAATGCTCGGATAATGTTCACATATTTCTCAGGTACACCTTTCCTGAGTAGACAGTCCCAAAGTGCATGTCTATCCACCGAATCGAATGCACCTTTGATATCGAGGAACACGACAACGGTGGGCCGCCAATATATGTGACGGTGCTCCAACAACTGACGCAAAGTGAAGATGTGGTCAATGCAGCCACGACCTCGGCGAAATCCAGCTTGCTCTTCGCGAATCTGGCTTTCACGAGTGCCAATCAGTCTGTGAAGGATGACAGAGGCAAGCAATTTGGAGGCGATGGAGATCAGACTGATTCCTCTATGGCTGCCGCATTCCGATCGTGAGCCTCCTTTGAAAATTGGGACTATGATGGACCGGCTCCAATCGGCTGGGACAGTTTCCTGCTCCCACAGTTTGACTAGTAACTCGTGTAAATCATCCACAAGAGCAGGTCCCCCGAATTTGAAGAGGGCTGGAGGAAGGTCATCAGGTCCCGCGGCTTTGTTCAACTTCAAGAGTCCGATCTCATGTTCGACTTCTGAGCGAGAGGGTGGATCCAAAGGAACAGTCCACGGAGCAGGGCGATCACTGGTCGGCGAGAAATCTAACAATTCCGACCGATAAAATTGCCTTTCAAAGTGCTCAGCCCAACGCTCCAAGCGTTTTGATAAGTTGTGGATAGGCTGTCCACTCTCGTCACGTATAGTTTCACTAACACCAGGTCTCCTGCTGCCCGTTTCCCGTATAAGACGGAATAACTCACGATGGTTACCAAGGGCAGCGGCCATTTCCATCTCTGTTGCACGACGAGACCACCAGGATTCGCGGTCTCTCTTCAGGCTAGCACGGAGTTTCGCCCGGAGTTCTTTGCGAGTTTCATTGTGTTCGCTTCCAGCCGGAATATGCCGGCGAGCATCTATAAGTTCCAGAGACTGTGAAGAGACCCAATGTTCACGTTGGCGATTAGACATACCACATGAGGATTTGCCTGCTGCTAGTAAGGCTTGTTGCATATGAGACCAGTGAGCTTCAATTGCATCAAGTGAGCGTTTATCCAACTCGGATGACAGCGTAATTTGATAGGCGTTCAGAACAGCTGGCTTCACCAGTCTGTCGGTGTCAATGCGCTCACAACATCGTCGCGGGCGTCCGCCAAAGCGCATCCGCAGGTCAGCACATACAAGTGCATGATCGGTGTCAACACCTGTGCTCCAAATCGAGCGACAGTTCTGGATGCAGCCTCTCCAGTGGTAACTGATAGCAATGTGATCGATTTGCGTCCATAGCTGGTTCGAGGCTGGTGGGCGCCAAGTCACCCTCCGGCGGGTGCTGTGTCGGAAATTAGTGCTCGCAAGAAATAAGCGAGCATCTCACACAAATGAAGTAACCGCTCACCGTTATCATTACGGGAGCCTATACCATGTTGGCCGCCCAGATGCAGCTCATCTGTGGATAATTTTCCAACTTGAGCGTTCAGATCCCCAGCCAGCACTACAGTGTCCGAGCTTCTTCTGTGGCGAAGGAGCTGAGTCAGTTGGCGATAGAAGTCGTCTTTTACCGAGTCATCGCTACAGTTTGTCGGTGCATAGGCAGCGATAACGAATAGACACCTGTGAGTCCCACGCGACTTCGAAGTTTTGAACGAGCCAGCCAATCGGACCGCACACATCCGGCTACTGATTGGAATCCGATCAACCAGAGCAGCTTCAGCCCGGGGACTCAGGGCAATACCAACACCGGCTTGGCCGGTGCTCGAAGCTGCATCGTCACCGGATAGGCGCAATGAGAAAGTGCTGCTAGTGTCACCTGAAGGGAATCGCAGAGTGAGTACAGAGCTCGAGTCTTGCAGGCGGGTCTCCGATAAGCAGCAGATATCGATCGAGAGGTCTCCAATGTTCGGGCAAGTGCTGCCTGTTGACCGATCTGAAGCAAAGTGCGAACATTGAGGCATGCCAGTCTGAAGGAGGATCGAGGGCTCCAAATGGAAGCCGATGAACTGGAATGGGCCGCTTGCTTGGACATGGGCCTGTTGACAGTGCAGGAATGACGCTCTGCGTTCGCCTGTGAGTTGAAACTAAAAGACAAGCGACTATTGAAGCAAGGTGGGGGAGGGCCGAGAATTGGGGGTTGAAAACAGGGGGGATAAAATTGAAGCTGGAACGGGACGATAACGGCGAAAAAGCGCAAGAGGGGAATAAGAAGATGGGAAGGCTTGAGCAGTAGCATCCAAACCCCTATCCACCCTGCTCGATGCAGTAGATAGGGCACCGTTGATTATCCTCTGCGGTGGCCAGAGCATCAGCAATTGGTTTAGGGAAAGATTCATTGTATTGCGTGGGCAGGATACTGTCAGGTTGCCCAGGCCTAGACAGGAGAACGATTAGGGTTCTCAACCAAAGCCTTTGGTTCAAAAACCTGTCCGCAAGGCAGCGGGTTTGGCACTGGACTACAAGGAGTCCGTTTTAAGGAATAAGGAGCCACCCTCATTCCAACCCCCAACCTGGAGGACCAGGAGGCTGAGTTTGTCTGGCCTCTAACCATTGACCAATCTGGTATGAGTGGCTCTGAAGGTGCAAAAGCACCACCCAGTATAGCTCAATGGATCACTGAGGCACACAAACCATCACACCACGGTAAGGTCCAGCCTCATTGCGATTTAATGAGGTAGTAACTTTGGAATGACAACTCAATGAAAACCGATTTCTTTTGAGCCGTTATCGCTCGAGTTCGTTTCACTGTGTCGCTGTAACGCTCTGTGTTCAAAAACAGCTGACTGTGACGCTAAGCGTCCGGTGGTAGAGAGCAACGCATAATAGTTATTCAGTTGACGGACAACTGGACTGAACTTAATCTAATTTCTTTGTTATTGTAAGCACACGACCGAGGAGAATGCACGAAATGACAGTGTCATCCCACAACATTCGCCTTTCGATATTGTAATTTGATATCTTTGCATGCTGATTCCATTCAGTAACCAGTAATCCAGCTACAGAAAATCGATCAAAATACATCCGTAAGTGGATATTAGACGCCACAGAAGCTGTCGCAATTCAGTTGTACGAATCACTGTTGTGCACGCAGAAATGGTTCACTCAGACATTGAGTCTACCCTGATCTGGACGCATTGCAGTTGACTCTTGCGAGCATGTGCAGGGTACAGCGGTGACCTGACCGACGGCGCTTGTCATCGCGCGCTAGAACCAAGTGGCTGATTTTCGTATAATTGTATATAAGTCGCAACGAGACTGGACCTAAACATGGTACGACGGTTTGAGTACCTAACTGACCCATTGAGCTATATTGTGTGGTGCCTCCGGGCCCCCTTGAGAGCTACTCCTGCCAAGTTAGTCAATGTGTAGAGGTCAGACAAACTCAATTTCCTGATCCTCCAGGTTGAGGGTTTGAAATAGGATGGTGTCCATTTCTGCAAAACTAAAGCAATTCCACCTCTCCGCTGCCTTGCGGACAGGCTTTTGAGCCAAAGGCTTTGGATGAGGATCCTAATCGCCCTCTTGTCTAGGTCTGGGCGCCCTGGCAGTATCCCAGCCCACATACAACCATGACATTTTCTTCAAACATTAACTTCATCCTGCATCGGCCGTCGCGCAGATTATCAAGGGTCGCCTTATCTGCTGCATACAGCAGGGCGGATAAGCGAACGCATGCTATCGCATCTGTTTCTCTTACTCCCCCCGATCCCCATTAATAATCTTTCTATAACTCCCAACTTATTTGACAGCAACCGAAGTGCCACTGAAGTAGAACCATCTGCAACCACCTTCTCACAACACCTAGCGGACGCCTATCCGTAACGGTGCCTTATAAGGCCACGCTGTCCCGTTTCCATGGCGGCATTGAAGCTTCGCACTCTAAGACAAATAGGTCAACAGGCTGCACTCGCACGCACCTTGGACACACTGGGTATTGATGTGTGTTGTGTGTCCGAAACTAGGATCAATGCTGCCCCTAATGGAGTTGTTGAATTAACTGCGCCCGGCCTGTCCTTTCGTTATTGGTCGCATGCATCAAGAGATGCCGATGCAGCACTCGCGGGTCAAGCTGGTGTAGGTATCATTCTCAGCTCCAAGACTGAGTCATCGTTGGTTGATTGGATTCCGGTGAACAGCAGTTTGGGTGCAGTCCGTTTGACGACGTCAACTAAGGTTGATTCACGAAGTAGTACAAAACATTGTTTGTGATTTCCGCTTATGCTCCCATCGAGTGCAGTTCTAATGCTGTCAAGGACACATTCTATCACGAACTGAACGCGCTATTACGCAGTGCTACTAGTTCAGATGTTATAGTATTGAAGGGAATGTAAACGTACAAGTGGGGAGTATAAGTTATTCAGAAGCCTAGCAGGCTGTTAATTATGTGCTTAACTCCGAACGGACTGACAACGGTGAGCGTCTGCTGCAACTGTGTGCGGAGCACCAGTTGTTTCTTAGTAGCACTGCTTTTAGACACAGTGGGCGCCGAAGCGCCACTTGGCGTCCTCCTGTAGCTGGCCAGCGGTGGACGCAAATTGACCACATAGCCATAAGTTACAGATGGCGTGGTTCCATGCTGGATTGCCGCTCGCAACGGAATACCTGCATGGACTCTGATCATGCTTTGGTACGTTGTCGTTTCTCCATGTACTTTATCTGGAAGCGATGAGTCCTGATACAGGTGCACCTTTCACTTGTTTACACATTTTTCCGTTGAACGCGAAGTAAGTTGAGAGGCATAAGTTGAGAAGTTCGCATACGCTTCTGGTCGTCATGTTCCCAATCTTCCTCCGCAGTTGTCCAAACGTTCTGCGATAATTTCTTTGGCCAGCTGTAAGTTGACGGAAGTGAATAGGGCGATTACGTCGAAGGACACCATAGTTTCATCGTGTTTTAATCGTAGGTATTTAAGCTTTGTCAAGAATTGTTGGGCATTGTTTATGGAGTGTTGCGATTTACTGATTAGGTGCTTGAGGCGTCTCCATAGTTCCTTTGCCAGATAGTAGGTGGGCGTGCCTGGAAGTGAGACAATTGGTCTTAAGGGTGCTCCATCCTTGTGTATTTTAGGTAGTCCATAGAATTGTGCAATGTTCGGGTCGCGAGCCCTCATTTTTTCTCGTTCCTCTTCCGATATTTCGTTCGACTGCTTAAGCTCCGTCAACACTCTGTTTATTTTGTTGGTTAGTTGCGATGTTGGGTCATTCTCAATGCATTGGTAGATTGTAGTATCGTTCAGGAGCTGCTCCGCTTTCTCGGTGTAATCTGCTTTGTCCATAATTACTGTCATCCGTCCTTTATCAGCAGGTAGGATAACAATTGATTCGTCCGACTTCAGAGCTTTTATTGCTTCTTTCTCTTGTCGGGATAGAGGGTTGCATTGCTTTAAATGCGTCATGGCTGGGACGACTGTGTATCTGATTTGTTTCTGTGGTTCGTCGGCTAGTCCGTTGGACTGCAAAGCACTTTCAAATCGTGCCAGAAAATCCGTAGTTGTCGCGTTTTTGTAGTGATAATTTAGGCCTTTGATGAGAATTTGTGTTCCGTACCACTGAGTGGCCGTTTTGACAGGTTCCTGATCCAACCATTGTTGATGCATTCGTCGGTGCTGATTGTCAGTTTGGTCAATTTCTGGTGAAGCGCAGTCTGCTTTTGTGTTTTTAGCTCTGCGCTCTATTGCGAGTTGCACTTGTTCAGTCAGTTGTTGCCCAATTGTTTGTAAACAATTGGTTCCATGTTCGTTTAGACAACGTTCATATTTTCGGATACGGTTGTGGGCGTCTGTGATCATCATTCGTACCATACGCTTTCCGAATTGCCGCGCAATTGTCCATGCCTGTGGATGGTTCATCGGTGGTCTATAGTTGATACTGCGAGGAAGAATGTCTCTTCGCAAGCATTCATGGAGGAAGTACAGCTGTTGCCGTGTGGAAGCATTTCGGCAAGCGAAATCCTCCCAACAACAAGCAGTGCGGAGCGTTGAGCGCCCGTAGGTGTTCGAAATGATTTGGAATATTGCTAGCTCGGGAGGCTTGCTCAGTTGTTGTGGAGTTCTTCTAGCTAGGCAAGTTGGTTACCCAGCTTGGTTGCCTCCACAACTCCACAACAACTGAGCAAGCCTCCCGAGCTAGCAATATTCCAAATCATTTCGAACACCTACGGGCGCTCAACGCTCCGCACTGCTCGTCGTTGGGAGGATTTCGCTTGCCGAAATGCTTCCACACGGCAACAGCTCTACTTCCTCCATGAATGCTTGCGAAGAGACATTCTTCCTCGCAGTGTCAGCTATAGACCACCGATGAACCATCCACAGGCATGGACAATTGCGCGGCAATTCGGAAAGCGTATGGTACGAATGATGATCACAGACGCCCACAACCGTATCCGAAAATATGAACGTTGTCTAAACGAACATCGAACCAATTGTTTACAAACAATTGGGCAACAACTGACTGAACAAGTGCAACTCGCAATAGAGCGCAGAGCTAAAAACACAAAAGCAGACTGCGCTTCACCAAATGTTGACCAAACTGACAACCAGCACCGACGAATGCATCAACAATGGTTGGATCAGGAACCTGTCAAAACGGCCACTCAGTGGTACGGAACACAAATTCTCATCAAAGGCCTAAATTATCACTACAAAAACGCGACAACTACGGATTTTCTGGCACGATTTGAAAGTGCTTTGCAGTCCAACGGACTAGCCGACGAACCACAGAAACAAATCAGATACACAGTCGTCCCAGCCATGACGCATTTAAAGCAATGCAACCCTCTATCCCGACAAGAGAAAGAAGCAATAAAAGCTCTGAAGTCGGACGAATCAATTGTTATCCTACCTGCTGATAAAGGACGGATGACAGTAATTATGGACAAAGCAGATTACACCGAGAAAGCGGAGCAGCTCCTGAACGATACTACAACCTACCAATGCATTGAGAATGACCCAACATCGCAACTAACCAACAAAATAAACAGAGTGTTGGCGAAGCTTAAGCAGTCGAACGAAATATCGGAAGAGGAACGAGAAAAAATGAGGGCTCGCGACTCGAACATTGCACAATTCTATGGACTACCTAAAGTACACAAGGATGGAGCACCCTTAAGACCAATTGTGTCACTTCCAGGCACGCCCACCTACTATCTGGCAAAGGAACTATGGAGACGCCTCAAGCACCTAATCAGTAAATCGCAACACTCCATAAACAATGCCCAACAATTCTTGACAAAGCTTAAATACCTACGATTAAAACACGATGAAACTATGGTGTCCTTCGACGTAATCGCCCTATTCACTTCCGTCAACTTACAGCTGGCCAAAGAAATTATCGCAGAACGTTTGGACAACTGCGGAGGAAGATTGGGAACATGACGACCAGAAGCGTATGCGAACTTCTCAACTTATGCCTCTCAACTTACTTCGCGTTCAACGGAAAAATGTGTAAACAAGTGAAAGGTGCACCGATGGGATCACTTGTATCCGGACTCATCGCAGATATCGTCATGCAAAAATTGGAAGAGGATCTATTACCAATGATTAATCCGAAACTTTGGGTTCGCTACGTCGATGATACGTTTGTGATACTCAAACGTAATCAAGTATCGATGGCACAGCAACTGCTTAACAACGCTATGGATGGCATACGTTTACCATGGAATCAGAGAAGGAAAGCAAACTTCCTTTCTTGGATGTGTTAATAACCAGAACAATGGACGGCGAAGTGCAAACCTCAGTTTACAGAAAAAGCACGCATACCGATCAGATTTTGAATTTCAACAGCAACCACCCAAGATGTCACAAAATAAGCTGTGTGCAGAGACTGTTCCATAGAAAAGCAACTCACTGCAGTACGACAGAAGCGAAACGAGCAGAAGAAAAACACTTATTCAAGTCATTTAAACGCAACGGATACCCACGCAGTTTCCTCCGAAGATGCTTAAACCGCAAGCCCTCAAAAACCGAACCTACGTCAGCTATGACGAAACGTATAGTTCTGCCGTACATAAAGAACGAATCGGAAATGATTGCCAGATTGTTCAAACAACATCATATCATGGTAACCCACAAGCCAACCGCCACTCTGAGGAAAACATTGTCAAAACCAAAAGGAAAGCGAGAGACACTAGGACGACGGAATGTCGTACATAGAATAAAGTGCGTAAACCGTGAAAAGCACTACGTGGGACAAACAGGAAGCTGCCCACAAGGATACATGAACACCAAAGAGTGTGCAAGAACCATTACGCAACCTCATTGGTTTCAGCGCACGTGGATGAAGAGGGACACAGGTTCGACTGGAACAAGGTAGAGATCTTGACCGAAGGAGAAACACAAAAAGGGAGGGAGTTTCTCGAAGCATCTTTCTCAACCACAAACTCAATCAACCTGCATATCGACATCGATCCAATATATCAACCGCTGAGACACAGAGAGTTCAAGAGAATCAACAACCGTTGTCCGAAAGAACCTAATCTAACACACGGAGAATGAACAGCATGGCCAATATGAGCCCAGACTACTCATCCACACCCGTTGCACCAATCCGAGTGCGATAATCCCAACCAAGTCGCAACAACATTTCCGCAGCCAATGACAATGACTCGAGCACAACCGTTGAACACAAGGATTCACCAATGAGAACGAGACAAAATGAATAGCCCCGTCTGCCTATATAAGGAACGGAGTGGTTGCTGACAGTATCCATCATTGGGTTTGCTTTCGACGAGCTACTGCTACTTAACTGCTATCAATCCCGCACTGAAGATGCCACCTCGAATGGTGGCGAAACGTTTGCAACCAAGTTGCCCAGCTCGGAGAACTCCACAACAACTGAGCAAGCCTCCCGAGCTAGCAATATTCCAAATCATTTCGGAGTCCGCGTAATTCGCCTTGTGCTTGACTCGAGACTTTACAGGACATGGCACGCAACCGACACCAGTGGCGCGTCTGCTGCCGTCTCCCAGTCGGATTGCCTGGTTAAAGTGTGTTTGGTGCTGTTATCTACGGGGTAATGGCTGACCATGACGTGGAGCAGTGAAAGCCGCAAGGAAACTGTCTCGCCGATGCCGCCTTATCATTGCACGGTAGCTAGCTGTTTGTGACGGTATGTTGTCTACACAAGGTGTAGGCGCCTTGACTCTGAATGTTGCTTAGGGCATTAGGGTTTTCTCTCTTATTATTCTTTATTCCTTAAGTCATCATGGCTGTATGGCAGCGAAGTATCAGTTCAACTGGCTGATGTACTGCTGTTGTTGATGATGATGAATGACCGAAAACATATGTACGCTTACAGATAGCCAAGATGAGGTCAAAACAAGTCGCACCCTGTAGAAGCGGATAACACAACATTTCCGCATATCGAAAGAGGTTCAAAAACATAAACGCTCAATGGGGCATTGCCTCACCTCAATCTCTATGTTCCCAACGCGACTGATGGTTGCAACGCAGTAAGGCTCAATAAGAATAGTGCTGCGGGGGAGACAGAAGGTGAAAGCAAAGTTGATGAAAAATATGAACATAAGAAAATAAATGGCGGATACGAGTTCAGGATGAGCGCGACACAAAGTTTACTGGTGTTGGAGATGAGTGATAAAGCACAAAAAACAACCGCATATAGCAAAAAATTATATACAAGTGGCAACTTGTATACACGAGCCAATTCACTAGATTGCTTTAGCCTGATGCAATCTATCAGTAAAATTAAGGAAGTTAAGAAAAGCGATCCATTATTTGGTGGATGGATTTGGTGGTGGATTACGGAACTAGAATTATCATAAATAACATGACGCGTCAGCTGTATGCTGTAACGGCGCTTCGCTTCCACGCGACCACCACCAGTCGCGCGTGGGCTGAGTATACCGCGAGGATGCCCGCGCCTATGCAGATTCGAACCAGTGACATGGTTGCAAGCCAGACGCGCAGATCATTCGGCCACCGGCCGACGCCAGCGGTGAAAATTGATACGCTCTGGGTGTGCAGGGGACAGTGTTTCGCACTCGTACTGGTGTAAGGATGATGATAGTGTAGATGCTTTGGGTCTACATGTATATTCCAGTACGCTTCTCACTCTGTTACCTCGTTTGTTCAAGTGGATCGGTGATGAATCTATAATGATACGAGAAACTGACTTGTTTCATGGTACCAATGAAAACACTACGATGGGGTGATTACGTCAGGCGACAGATTTTGGGTGCAAGCCCCGGCTA
The DNA here is from genome assembly GCA_944474145.2 of Dicrocoelium dendriticum. Taxonomy (NCBI): domain Eukaryota; kingdom Metazoa; phylum Platyhelminthes; class Trematoda; order Plagiorchiida; family Dicrocoeliidae; genus Dicrocoelium; species Dicrocoelium dendriticum. The sequence continues at coordinate 34,274,820 of OX104064.1, forward strand.
TTGGTGTGTCACTCATCCTTGGAAGGTCATAGCATCGGAAGCTAAGAAAAGTAACGTGTTTCGCACGGGGACTTCACAGTAGCCTTGGTACAATTCCACCCTAATCCCACCATCATGTCGCGTTTCATTGGTAGGAGGGGCTGGTGTACGCATCAATGTAAGTTGTCCCTTCTTCTATCAAGCCTGCACATGTGCCGAAGTTAACAGCTGTTCAGCGACTGGGTGGATGCAGATCGACTGGTCATCAATGGACCACAATGTCTGCGTCTGGAAAGTGAGAAGCCATTTTTCCATACATTTTCCGTACCGAGTGCTTTCGTTGCGTCTGCTAGGGGGACCGAGTTGTAAATGGAGGGACAGGTGTGATGATTAAGAACAGGGGGTGAAGGGCAAACAAAGATGGAGTAAGAGCATCCGCAGTTGCATGTAGCTTCCACGCTGCCCATAACGGACTGGCCACATCTTAGAACCAATGTCAGCTGAGAAGAGAACGCGGACTGATGAAATAGGCATGATGATATCAAGTTATCTAGCCAGAACGGCAGTGTTACCAGCAGGTACCTGATGAGGATGGAACAAACGTTCGCAGAGCACTCAGCAAGAGCTGGTTGCGGTTGTCTTCGCTGCTGCTATGATGGAAACACAAACATGGGCAGGGCCTACAAAATCGGTCGTGCTTTCTCGTTCCATCCGTGGAATTATTTCCACTCATGCTTTCGGTAGCTCTCTGCTTAGTTTTTCTTCACTAAGCCATACAATAATCAAGATCATGCGAACCTACATTGGCGATATTTTAAAATGCCTAAATGTTTCTACTCCAATAAACGCCTTATTATTCCTAGTCAAGCCATAAGAAATAAACTGAAACGAAGCAACAAAAAGTAGAACAAATCTAGTAAAAAGCGTCGTGTTTGATGGAAGGTCACCCTACGAAAGAAAACATTGCGGAGCATGAGTATATCCATCACACAAAGCTCAAATATCCGAGCGCTTGTGAGCAAAATGGATGAGATTAAAAGCACGGTATGCTCTCATGAATACTCGAAGCTAGGCGTAATTATTCTTCAAGAGACCTGGACGTGGACGACACAGTTGTAGCGATCGAGGGATTCAGTTGCCATCGCGCCTTCCGCGACCGTGGCGGAGGAGTTACTACTTATGGCAATCCTCCGGGGTGCACGTCAACAAAATGTATGTTCGCTTTTCTTCGTCAGGTAGTAACAGTTTAACTTGTAAATGCAAGCCAAGATGCTTTAGCGGCTGTCAACCGATGTTACTGGCAAATACCTACATTTCCCCTAGCTGCCCTACCTCTGAAGCAGATGAATTTTACGATCAATGCCCTTCAACTGTCATCGACCACATTAATTCTTCGCTCTGCATTTTCACTGGTGATTTCAACAGATCTGACACTATTTTTCTCAATCTTGGGTCACAAAATGTAGTAAACTCTCCCAGAGATCTGATATTTGTGAATAATGCGAAGGGTTATTGTGTGCAATCAGGCGCCGATTCGTAGCTCTGAGCACTCAAAGGTCAAGTTATCTCCTGTCGTGTACAGCAAAATAAATCACAATGAGAGCTCACTCGCTGTAGAAATCGTAAGCTTAAAAGAAGAGAATGTTCACCGCAAAACATATATCGACTAAGAGAAATGATTGCATCTACAGACTTTAGTGAATTCCTTGACAGTGATTTGTATACATGCTGTGACTAGTCAATAAGCTACCTCAACTTCTGTTTTGATACCTGCTGTCCAATGGAAATGATTTATATTCGTGCTGATCGGTTTTCATCGTGTCTAACACGCCTGCGTAGACTCAAAGACAAATTGTTCCTACAGGAAGACCACGCTGCAGTGAAGTTTTTTGCTATTTTTATCAAGTTAGCGTTGCGCCGTCTAAACCATCTGTATGTCCAGACCATTCTCGGAAATAACAGATGTCGAGAGGTCTGGCAGGTGCTGAAACAACTTAGTGGTGTCTCTCACTGAGTGCCAAATACAGACGTAGGCCTTGAAGATTTGTACCGAAAACTTTGTTGCTTCAGTGTTAACTACATTTCCTACCCTTCTTCCCCCCAAGTGGACAGTCCCACAATCGCTTCATCTGCCACTGAGATGTATACAGTAATCAATCAATTGCTGAAGCTAAATTCCAAAAAGCAAGTAGCCCGGACGGATTATCTTCCCTAATTCTCAAGGTGTGTGCTGATTTCTTGGCTCAGCCTATTGCTGACAGGAATGTGAAATTGCCGACTGTTGAACAAATGCTAGAATTACACCGGTGCCAAAGAAAGGCCAGATAAATACCGGTTAATTGCTTGCACTCCAGCAAACCTGAAAGTCTTCCAGAAGATTATTCTTGAAAAAAGGATGACTCAAACTCCTCAGTTTGTTTATCGTGGGCTGAGATCTACTGAAGACACTCTAGCCTATCTTGTACATTCAATGCTGGTGTCACTGGACAATAATATTAAATCCATGCGTGTATGTGTTCTCAACTATAGCAATGCTTTCGGCAGTGTAAACCTTGAGCTTGTTTAGAGAGTCCTATGTGATAACGGAATCCGTTTCCATTGTCCATCCGCTGATGGACTATTTCTCTGGACGTGCCAATTGCACTCGACCTGGGGGCAAAAGTTCCTAGCCAATCACCCCAGCCACCGGGGTGTTTCAAGGAAACATATTGTCAACATACCATTTTACCACTTATGTCGACTCATTACACATTCCTGACCAAGCGATATCGCTGAAATATGCAGGCGATGTGGTCTTATGTATCCAGCATCCGACCTCAGCCTCATCAATCAAGTTACAAGTCTATCTGGACGACCAGAGCTGGTCCAGAGCTCACCTTTCGTAGCTAAACGCATTAAAATGCAGTGAGACTCTTCTATCCCTTCACAATGATCGTCCTTATCAGCAACTTCTAATGGATCGCCCTGTAGTTCACATAAATAGTGATCGGTTGCACTCCACCGAGTTTGTAAAGTATCTAGGTGTTACACAGCCGTGATCTAGCCCTTGATAAGGAGGAACTCGAGCTGGTTGATCGATTCACTTGCCTTGGCAGCTGTATCAGCAACGATAGGCGCAAAGAAACTGAAGTCAGCTCACGCATTGAAAAATCCAAAACTGCATTCTTAAACCTGCACCACCTTTGGCGACACAAAGGAGTTCCCCTCCGACTAAAAGGCCGGTTATAAAGGCCACAGGGAGGATCGTCCTGCTCTATGGTGGTGAAACTTGGCCTCATCGGTCTGAAGATCTGAGGCACCTTCAAGTCTGTGATCCTCGCTGTCTGCAAAGCATTACTACTGTCGGATGGCACCAGTGTGTCCGCAACGAGGATGTGCGTAGGCGAGTACTAGGTAGTGATAAGCATGAGAGCTCCCTAGAACAACAGCTAAGTTGCGTTGGTTAGGGCACGTGCTACGTATGCCCGGTCACCGCTTACCTAGACGGCCTTGTTTAGTCTGCCAGGTGTAGTGTGACGCAAGACTCGAGGTGGACAGAAGTTGACTTGGCAGGGTGAAACGAAATTACTGATAACTAAACTGGGTGCCGTCAGTCCGTCTCGCGATACAGGATGGAGTCCACGTGGCTCGCCTTGTGCTTGGCTCGAGATTTTACAGGACATGGCGCGCAACCGACACCAGTGGCGTGTCTGCTGCCGTCTCCCAGTCGGATTGCCTGTTTAAAGTGTGTTTGATGCTGTTATCTGCGGGGTAATCGCTGACCATGATGAGGAGCAGTGAAAGCCGCAAGGAAACAGTCACGCCGATGCCGCCTTATCTTTACATGATATCCAGCTGTTTGTGACGGTATGTTGTCTATCCAAGGTGTAGACGCCTTGACCCTGTATGTTGCCTAGGGCATTAGGTTTTTCTTTCTTATTATTCTTTATTCCTTAGGTCACCTTGGTTGTATGGGAGCGAAGTATCAGTTCAACTGGCTGATGTACTGCTGTTGTTGAATTGAGTATTGACCTATCATGGTGACTACATGTGAATGAAATTTTTACAAAAGTGGGGAGGCTTTCATTTTACACTGCTCGTTTGCGATCCCCTTCTTTCCCCCACTACGTAATACTGCGATTTATCACCGCTTGTGTCTTACCTCACTGTACTTGTTGCTCCCCTGTTACATGCACCGGTTTTTAAAACAAACATTTCAAAAGTCTGGATAGGTCATTGACACAACTGCCTCGATGTAGTGGTAGACGGTTAACATTATTGCGTCTACTCATTCCAGTTCATGCAAAACGCTTGTTTCAAAAAAGTACTCGCTGATGTAAGTCACTCCCTTTATGATGCACTGTTTGACTGTATATCAACTTACTCAACTAGACAAAAGTACAGATCCATTTAGTCCCGTACAAAGGCTTACCAGTTATCCGTAAGTCAATAATTTGCGCGCTTTTTCTGTAGCTAGACTTCAGTCGTTATGGAGCTTACAAGCAAGTTTGCATTGCAAAAATATTGTTGCTTTGCTGCTTATTACTCTTTTGTGTATACTTTTTACGATGCTGAAGGCGTGTGTGTAACAGATGAATATCCAGCGCAGATGCATAAAGCTCTTTCTTGAATTGAATAGAAACAAGTCGACTGGCAAGTACCCAGCAAGGTTGGTTAAAGCTAACAGAAGCACACAACCTAGGTGCCTTAAATTTGTTTACCAGGAATGTGATGGCGACTGGCGTTCCAAATAGCTTGGCTACTTGATTCCTCAGATCATTTCCAAGTATCACGGGAAACGAGCAGTTCTAGGAATGCGCCTTAAAACTGGGAGGGAAAATATGTAAGATCCTGTAAGGATTATACATGAGATGTACGTGGGACTGGATCCCCAGGATGGATATGCAAGGGAAAGACGAACAAATCCCGAAAGTTAGTAAAAGGAAACGAGTTCAATGAGCAAAATGATAGGAACCTGTGGGGTGAGATGATGAATGCTGGTCCCGCGATCTGATGACCTGCCAGTAAATGATCCAGTAGATAAACTGCTGTATCCATAAAACCTTGGTCGAAGTAAGTTTGGGTGATCTGTAGGTGAGAAAAGCAAAGAAGGCGCCGGTGTCAACAAGTAACCAAACAAGACATCGTACAAGGATAAGATTATGTGGAGCAAAACAATTTGGATAACTGAAGGAGAATACAAAAATGAACAGGATATGAATGTGGTAACGGTGGATGATCTTCCTGCGGTTAACTAGCGGTTCTCATCGCGTTGATTTAGCAAGATGAACGAAGTTACATAGTGGACAAAAATGCAGGAGTGAGTCGCAACCAGTCAAGGTGGTTATAAGTTTCTCATAATTCCAGAGCACAAATAACATTTCAGTAGTAACGTTACCAACCGGTTGCCGTCGCAAGGTTACATTATGTTGTCAATGCGGCCAAGACGGAAAAACATCAACCGTTAATCCGTATAAAGCCCGAGTGATAGCTGTATTGCTTTTGGGAATTAGCTCGACGGACTGACAGAGGTCAGTTTCCCCATAGACGAACAACCTCATCATGGTAGCAGCTGGATGGTCCGAGATTACCCCACTCCAGCAAATGGTTCGACAACAGTGTTCAAGGACATGCTGAGTTATCGCCTAGCAAGCGCTCTCCCTGTAAAAGCCACATTTATTCGTTTAACAAGATTGTGGCTAGGCAGATTTGACTCGAAACTAAGTAGACTCCTTGTCTCTTGCTTCACACTAGTGGAACATTGTGTGCCAGCAGCTTGCTGTTGAAACTGGTGGGAAGATGTGGACTCAGTCCAGCAAGCGACAAAATGAAAGGTGTAGCAACTGACAATCGGTCACAGGCTTCCAATAAGTGCGAATCGCGGAATTACCTCTGCTACCTCTAGGGTAAGCTAATTAAGCAAAGGCTCGTGGTGGTATTCCTTAAGCCAACTCTCTACTGTGGCTTGGGCAACCGGGTAGTATCGCACCCTCCGATATAACTGCGGAGGGGTCTGGGTCGTATCCGGTCTTCCTTTTAGGAGCACGATGTTTTCCAATGTCACTCATCATCCTCATCATCATAAACAACAGTACATTAGCCATTTAAACTGATGCTTCGCTGCCGTACAACCACGACGACCTAGGGAACGGAGAATAACAAGTGGAAGAGGGGTCTTATCGGAAAACCATAATATCCTGAAAAAAACATTCAGGGCCACGACGCCTACACCTTGTCAACAACATACCATCACAAACAGCTGGATATCGTGCAAAGACAAGGCGGCATCGGCGAGATAGCTTCCTGGCGGCTTTCACTTCCCCGCTTCAGAATCAGCCGTTACCCCACAAATAACCCAGCACCAAACAAACTTTAAACAGGCAGTCCGACTACGAGACGATGGCACACGCATCACCGGTGTCGACTGCGAGCAATGTCCAGTACAGTCTCGAGCCAGGTACAAGAGGAGTCACGTGGACTCCAGCTTGGAAGGCTAGACGGACCAAAGGCACCCAGTTTGGTCGTCAGCAACTTCATTTCATGCTGCCAAGTTAACTTTTGTCCACTTCGAGCCTTGCGCTACCATACATCTGGCAAGCAAAACAAGGTTTTCCTAGGTAAGCGGTGACCGGTAGTAGGCAGAACGTGCCCAAACTAATGCAACTAATTCAGTATTATATGTTGTTCTAAGAAGCTAGCATGATCATCACCACCTAGTACTCGCCTACGCAGATCATCGTTGCGAACAGGCTGGTATCATCCGACACGAGCAATGTTCCGCAGACAGCAATGATCAAAGACTTCTGACCGAAAGGGACAAGTAGAACGGCCCTCACTGTGGCCTTGTAAACACGGCGTTTAGGCCGGGGAAACGCTTTTATGTCGTCAAATACGCCCCATATTCAAGAAGACAGTTCTGGCTTTATCAATACGCCAAGGACTTCAGGGTTTACGCGCCCAGCATAGCTGATACAGCTGCTAAGGTAAATGAATTGATCAACTACCTCAAGTTCCCCGCCATCAAAGGGTTGTCAAAAGGCTGGTGGTCCCGTAACAATACGTTGCACTTTGAAGGTGCGAAGTGCATACAAAATAATGGGACGTACCGAAGGCAGCGGCGGCACTCGGGAAGCTTGAGTACCAGGAGTGGAACAACCACTAGCTCACCGTTGGCACGAAGCTGATGGTCTACCATTCCATGGTGCTGCTCGTTCTACTATACGGCAACGAAACATGGACAATGTACCGATGACATGTAAGAAATCTCGAGCGGTTTCATCAACAGTGTCTGCGACAGGTTCTGCGCGTCGGTTGGTGCGCCAGAGTTGCAGACATGTACGTGTCTGCAATAGTGGGCTACATACTTTCACTGAGACCTTAGGTGGCTCGGCCATGTGTGCCGTATGGATTCGACGAGGATACCACAACAGCTGTTATATGGTCAGCTGAGTGTGAGTAAACCGTAGCTTCGTTACCAGGACATGATCAAGGTGAGTATCACGTTCCAATATTGATCTCAGACGTTGGAAATAGAAGGCAGTTGATCGGCGTGCATGCGCGATCTGAAAGCAGTTGCCGAAGTGCAGGAGAAAGCCCTCGAGTATGCGGAGGAGAAACTGCAGCGGAAGCGACATGCGCCGACGGAGTGTACCCCATCGACGCCAAGCGCATTATGCTGTAGCACATGCTGTTTCGAGTGCCTGAGTTAGACAGGCCTAGTGAGCCATGAGCTAAGCCACTCGGGACCAGCATCGATAGGATGACGGGTCCTGCCGACAACATAAGCAGAACCGGCGCACGGTTGATAGGTACGCTGCATGTGCTTCCAATGAGCTTACTAACCGCGTGCCTGCGTGTTGAGTTTCGTCATTTCAGGTGATTAGTTTGCTTTATTGTCTTAATGCTTATTTTGGCATCTCAGTTGAATAAATAATAAATAAATGGTTTATTCTCGAATGTATCGAGGCACACCAAACCAGGCATGATCATTTAATGTTTATCTGTATAATCTTCTAGTAACTTGCACACGTCGCTTGAATGAAAGGTGGTTAATTTCGTTAATGTTCCGCGTTGGTTGCATTTTTGGTTTCTTATTATGACATCTTGAATTTATCGCGGATTTGTTGATAACCCATTTATTTCATATGCTAATTTAGCGAAGTTATGTTGGTATATCCGTATGAGTTATTCGATGCGTTTTATCTGATATTGTCATTTCATGTGATTGGCTGTTGCTTGATATACCCGGTGTAGCTATGCTTTATGTGAACGGTGACAAGGTGCCTAGCAGTCTAATACCCGCCACCTCGATTACTGGATCCACGAGACTGTGAATCGTTGCTGGGAGTGATGGGGTGCACGGTCCTCGTAGACGTGCTAAGCTCAAAGAGTGACTCCATGCACTCAGTGTGGAGTGGACTACGGTCCAACCACCGCCTGATTACTGGTTGGAAGCAGCAAGAAGAGATATTTGTGTAGCTGCATCTAATGTCACTCGGGTACCAAGACCAGTTATGTTGGAGTGCGCTCGATATACTTTATATCGGCAGTGTCCAGGAATTGCTTAAATTCTGATACCGAATTTGCCTCAACTACGTGTTATGGCAGGATGTTTCATACATTCACCACTCTCAGTTTTAAACGGAGTTGGTGGGCTGCCCTCTTCAAATTCGGTACTACAAGCTTGTATCGGTGTCCTCGTGTGCTGCTTGGTGTACGCAGATGCAGCAGTGACCTCAACATGGGGTATTCACCGAGATGCAATATCCGATGCGCCATGATGAGGTCAACCTGCAGTCGACGATAAGCTAGGGTGTAAAGCTTTAGTTTCATACACCGGTCTTCATACGGCACACCTCGTAAATTGGGAATCAGCCTGGTGGCCACATGCTGTACTCGCGCAATCTTTCCCACCTTGCTCCGAGTGATAGGACAATAAGCGGGAGAGTCATACTCTAAAATTGGTCATATTATTGAGACGAATAGGCGAATGGTAATCTCTTCCAACCAAGTGCTGAAGCTGCGTCTGAGTGCCCAAAGCATACGAAGGCCGTTTTGGTAAACCTATTCGTATTGTCCATGGACTTTAGGTCGTAGCGCGAGAGTACATCGAGGTCTCGCATGAAAGGCGCGGGTTGCAACGGTTGACAGGTCACAATGTAGGTTCGACTGTGCTCACACTTACCCAGCCTCATGAATTGCGACTTGACTGGGTTGATCGAAAGGATAACCTCTGCAGACCACGTGTAGAGGCGATTGATGTCTTGCTGAAGCAGGTCACAGTCATTGGGTGCGCGTATTACTCTCCATACCTTCGTCATCTGCAAATAACGCACAACGTGAACGGAGTAGCTGAGGTACATCGTTTACATGGATCAGGAACAAAATGGGCCCAAGTACAGTGCCTTGGGGTACGCCACTGCTCGATGGATACCAGCCGGTCAAATGGTAGTCGACCTGGACCCATCACTTTCGACTACCGAGGAAATTCCTGATCCATCGGTGCAGCGAGCTGCCAACACTGCACACCCTCAGCCTGTCGAGGAGCACTTCATGATTTACCTTGTCAAAAGCCTTACTAAAGTCAAAGTAATTGAGGTCGGCCAACTTGCCTTGGTTTAGCGTTTGCAACCATTCGTGCCTCGTGTTAACAAAAGGTTGGTGATGCACGAGGGACCTTTCACAAAACCATGCTGTGCGGGCGTCAAGACGCTGTTCAACTCTAGAAGCTACAGAAGATCCTTTTTCATGACCTTTCCAAGCGTCTTTGCCAAAACAGCAGTCAGGCAGATCAACCGGTAGTTATCCAGTTTGCTTGGATCACCACATTTCGGTATTGCCTTTAAGACTGAGCATTTCCAGCCGCTCGGTAATAAACTAGTAGATAGTGACCAGCTGAACAGCTCAGTTACAGTAGGCGAGATGGTGGTCAATAGGGACTTGAGGATCAGTGGGTGGATTCCACCTGGCCCGGCATGCTTCGTCCCGTCAAGACTTGTCAACAGCTTGCGTACACCTCCAACGCTACAATCCATGTTGTCTAGTTCAGTGGGGGCGGTACTCGTCGAGCTCAGTATAGACACCCGATCACTTGTAAACACCAAAGCGAAGTGCGCTGCCAATGCGGACGCACGATCTGTGCTCGAAGTCAGGGGCTGCAAATCTGAGCCTTTCAACACTGGCACATTGCCTGCAGGCCTCAGTCGCCGCTACACGTAGGCGAAGATGCTCTTAGGAGTAGTAGTTGCGTCGGCTGCAAGTTTCTCTTCGAAACTTGTGCGCTTTTTGGTTTTTGTGTAATTGCAGCGATTTCGCTGTACCTTGTACGCATTGTAATCCACCTCAGAGCCAGATAACAGGAATTTGTTCCACAGTCTGCGTCATCGTCGGACCAATTGGCTGTACTCCTTGTCGAAGCAATGTGGTTTGACTGGCCCAACTTTCCGATACTTGGAGGGTATAAATCAGGCGCACAACGATTTCACTCTCACTTTAATGGTAGTAGTAAGGCTTAAATGCAACTACTTTATCATCATCACTCCAAATCAGCAGGCTTAGGCTAGTCTGGAAAGGCACCAGACGCCGGCGTTTCGACCTTCTGGGTCTCGTCAGTGGTGCGCCTCCCAGCGGACCCCTGCCGGGTTCCGCCCCCATGACTTCAGGATGCTAGCAGCTAGTGCCACTTCGCCATGGGTGACAGCCACGGACCAGCGTGATTGAGAGTTGACAGTAGATAAAATGCTGACTCCATACAACGAGATTTTTGGTGAATGGTTAAGGTGTAAACTGAACAGAATAGTAACAGTGTATCATTCCAACGTTACAAAAGACTCTTACGAAGCGGTAAGTGAACATTATATAAATTGTTGAGTCATATGGAGTGTCTGACAGATGAGGTAGCATCAGACGATTTAGCGATCCCCGAATGACGTTAGTTAACTTAGCACCACCTCAAAGTGGGCTATCAAACTGTAGTATACTAGAGATTCATCAGAATACCGTATAGAACATCAGGTCAAGGAAAAAGTGGCGTACGTATGTGCGGGAGCTAGTCCACCATCAGACTGCATGAACATCACCCTCACGTCATCCAATCCATTACGGAAGCCATTCGAGAAACTTTCGACGTATGCACATATGCGTGGTGTTAGGTAGGCATCTACGACAGCTTTAGAAAATCAATTAGCGCTATCAAACACCACACCTACCTGTCGACGCTCTGGGTACCAAGCGGGCCATGGGCATAACTTGGTGTGACAAAGACGTGTTAACGAATCCGATATCTCTCGCGATTTTTTCCAAAATTAATTCGTGGTTTGGATATATATAGGAATGCATCAAGGCAATAGCGACGCTTCGTATACCCTTATCAAACGCCCGCTGAAGTCCTAATCGAGCGGCGTCAACATCTAAGGGTTTTTCGACTAGTATCTGGGATTAAGAGATGGTCAACATATAACAGCAATACCTGCTCGCCAGTTATTGCAGTGGCTTTTGTGAAAGAATGTTGAAGTTCACAATCCTTTTGATGGACCCACACACGTTCTTTCAACTCTATAACATCATTATATAGCACAGTTGGTAGGTCAATTTTCTATATCATTTGGATGTAAATTGATTAGGTGGAAAGTGATAAATACGAGATCGAATATATCTGGACGGGATTGATCTCCGATGGTTAATACATCTTTAAACCCTTCTGTGACAGCTAACACACAAGGTTCTCCTTTCCTTTCCAAGAGAGCGTTGGTAGCTATAGTGGTACCCATGCGAATGAAATCAATGCAACCAGCATCAAGTTTTCCATTCGGCGAGATATGGACACCCAGCTCCTACACGATGCGGAGTAAATCATTGTCTTACTTGGCACATTATTCTTCGTATCGCTTCCAAGGGGGCATCATTATATTGGCCAGGATTCTCAGAGAGCAATTTTAAAACGTGTATGTTGCCATTCGGGCACCTGGCATACACATCCGTAAAAGTCCCTCCGCGGTCAATTGCAAACTTAAATCCCATTACTGAATGGTGTCTGGAAGAGAGTGGAAAAGGAGATAAGGAAATGACTAAAAACTAGGGATCATCATTAAACCTTGTGGTGAATTAAACGCAATCATACACAAGTTAGTAAAAACAAAAGATGGTCACTCACACAGTGGCCCTAAAATGGATGGGCCTCCGTTTCATACACCAAGTAGCAATGATCAGTTTATTCAGGTGGATAAACAAGAAGACCGAATAGATTTAAATATTAGTGCATTCGTTACGTATGTTGGTTCTTTAATTTTGGAAAAAGTGCTGTCGGTGCATATGATTTTTTATGGTGTGGTTAGAGTGAACAATCTATGAACACTGTGATAAAAAAGGAAGTTGTTTAATGGATTACGTAGAGCTGGTTCACCTAAGTTCCCGGGTTGGAGTTTGTGCTACCCACACTTGGTCGGCAGGTGCTGGATGGATATAAAGCGTCTGCCTAACTATCCAAGAATCTCTGATTCGAATCTGCGTGGGTGCGAATGATCATGTGTCCCTGGTCTGCGAGTAACTGGTAGTGGTCGCGAGGCAACAGAGCGTTAGTACTTGGTACTAACGAACAGTTGATACGCATTCGCTTTCGTCCACACAGGCGCTAAGCTAGAGGTATTACGGACTGTAACAACAGAACTACATAGTTTCGTCAATTTATCTTCACGGTAAAAGTGGTTGAAGTCCTCAACGAAGGCATTTAGTACAGTTTGCACAAACTTTTAGTGGGTTTTATGGTATGGTGTACCAGGTAGACACACAGGTGCAGCTTCAGAAAGTGAAAGTAATAATTCGGCTCCGAAATACAACGAAGGACTGCCGGAACAGCATGCAGAAGAAACTGTCTAAATTCTGTGGTTTTCTAACGCAGATACAGCAGAATTTCAAGGGCGTCTACGGATAAAGTTAAGATTCCAAGCACCTCGATTTACGTTCATCGGGTCATCCAAAGTCTGTACAGCGGACTTTTCCAAACGAAATAGACGGTTCGAAAGTCTGTCCAGCCAAAAGGTGATCATTCGGCGCATCGCTCCCAGACAACCAGTATAGAGGTAATCAATCGGAAAGGCGGTCACCATACTAACGCGCAGTCGTTCGAAAGACGATTAGGAGACAGGCCGACAAGTTCTGAAGGATGTGCTGGCAATGCGGCTGCAGTGACACTTTATTAAGAACGACACTGTTTGACCGACAGAAATATCACGTTAAAAGCGTTCGTAACAATCGCTGTGCCCTAACTGACCTTTAGCTTTGGTGATGAAAGCACGTGAGGGAGCATCGCAAATCATAGCGGAAATGTCAACATCCTTTACTATCCTTTCGTTAAGTAACTCCAAACTATTCTTTTGCAAACCAAAAGGTTTTAATAGATGTTGACGTCAGCAGGCTTCTTATGCCCGCAGTATAAACTAGCAAGGAATATCATAGACAAAAAAGGAACAAAATAGCAATACGACATAGGCCAGCCTTGCGTTCGGAATCGGCGCGAAACCATCTATGAGCAGATATATTCGAACTGTTCGCGTCGGCTGGCGGTATTCACCTCGTAATGCATTCTGCAGACCGTAGTGAAAGTCATGGGCATAAGCCCTTAGCTCAGCAACGCCAACTGGCGTAACCATAGTGCCTTCATGAACGTTTTGGAGTCTTTAGGCAGCGGGGTAGGAAACGTATGCAGATCAGCGAGTAAGTGAATCACTGCTGAAACCCGCGGCTGAGTGTTAACAACCCAATTACTACTAACGTTGCGAACAGACATCCGGTGTTCCGTAACTGAATTAGACAACCGAACCCCGTCTGTACTTCCCGTTAAGGGTTCGCAACAAACGTTCGTTGTATTATCGAAGGTTAAAACTAAATGGACGAACTACTGCTACTCATTACAATCAAGCAAACGCCGGTAATAGTCTTCGGAAGCATCAAGAAAGTGCTGCAAATGCCAAGTGCCGGTCCGCAGCTTAAAGGATCACAAGCCTGGTTTGTAATTCGATGGCGCGGGTTCGAGACTGCGTAGGGGTCGGACGACCCTCGCAGTATCCTTAGCTCACGTGCGACCGCTAGTTGCGCGGTAGGGAAGTGTAAAGCTGTTTAGCGGCACATTGCTGATGCAACTGCCAGGTGGTAGATTGTTACACAGACCATTTGCGAGGATAGTACATAACACTCCGGTAAAACAAGAACCCCTTGAAGCTCTTAACCGTCTGGTTAGCAATGATGAGGTCTTACTCACTCGGCTAGGTAAGGGCGCGGGCATTGTTATCATGAACAGAGTGGATTACTTGAGCAAAATGAAAGAAATACTGGCAGATAAAATCAAGTTTCTGAGGGCCATAGGAGAGAAAGAGAAAAGAAAACAGATTGAAACTCAACTCTGTAACTGCCTTGAAAAGTCTTTAAACGATAGTTACGTCAACGAAACCACTTATGAACAACTGCGGCCAGTAGAAACGGTTATTCCAAGGCTTTATGGGCTACCAAAAAATCATAAGCCTAACGTCCCCCTTCGTCCCGTCTTGGATATGAAAAACTCCCCATATCACTCGATTGCTCGGTGGCTGGTTTTGATTCTTATACCTATTCGAGAGCGAATTGTTGTGTACAGTGTGAAGGATAGCTTTGAGTTTGGGGATATCGTGCGTGACGTAAATGTTTCCAATCTAACCACGTGCTCCCTCGACGTTATTTCACTCTTCACCAAGGTACCATTAGCTGAGACTATAAACTACATCTGTGAGTATGTTGATGCAAACCACATTAATGTTGGGATACCCACGGTGATCCTAAAGGAACTATTGCTCAGATGCACGTTCAGTTTCTATTCAATGGCGAATTATACCGGCAGTGCGATGGGGTAGCGATGGGTTCCCCACTGGGTCCGTTCCTAGCCGACGTTGTCATGGGCATGCTGGAACAAGGAAAGCTAAAGCCAACGATCTCAAGTCTCGCTTTATAGTGCCGTTACGTAAACGACACAGTTGTCCTGCTTCAGTCGTCTGGAAGTATCGAGGAACTAACGAACACGCTCAACCAAGGCCATCCAGCAATAAAGTTCACCTTCGAAGTTGAGGAAAACAGTCGCTTTCATTTCCTCGATGTCGTCATGAAGACTGGATGGGGGTGTGCTACAGCGCTGCGTCTATGGGAAAAGTATATGGAATGGGCAGTATACAAACTTCTACAGCTTTGTGTCACTTAGGTTTAAACGGAACTTGAGAAATACCGTAGTGAGCCGATCTGAACGTATCTGCTCGAACGACACGCTTCCGGAAGAATTGAGGTGCATTCGTTTAGTACTAAGGGAGAATGGCTATACGGAAAGCTTCATCAGAGCCAACATGGAACATAAGAAGAAAAAGTCTGTAGTTTTGACAGTAGAAGGTAAGCCAATCGTCCTACAGCTGCCATACAAGGGCGAGGTTGCGACAGAACTTCTATCTCGTCGTCTTTCGTTTGCACTCAGACGCACCTATCCAGCAGCGCAGATGCAAATCCAGTTCATTAGCATACCGATGATGAGACTAAACTCAAGGGATAGGAGGCCTGTCCACACCAACTCAATGTGTATCTCCTCATTTTCATACACCTGTGGAGCGGAATATGTTGGTCGTACGACACGGCGTCTATCTGAGAAGACCACCCGGTCGGGCTTAGAACTGGAAGCGGAAATACGGCGAACACTTCAGTCGCCGAGTACCTAGCCGATACAGGGCACGCCACAAAGTTTACTGATTCGTTCAAAATTATCTATCAGGCCCCACAGAACCGCTAGAATTACGTCCGCAAGTGACTACTAGAATCCGCTGAAGCAATTGCGATCCGGTTGTATGAACCGGAGCTGTGTTTAGTAGAAGATAACTAAAGGCTTGGGACTGCCCTGGTCCAAACGCCCGGTGACCCACGAGGTCACACGCGGTCGGTTGTCGTGGCTTAACAAACAGCGCTGCCTACATCAAATTAACTCGTTCTAGTAGTAACGACTTGTAATGTCTGTCTGCACATGTTGATTTGTATATAATTGTATAAGCCTGAAGAGGAATTATCCAAAACATATGTTCGCTTACCCTGACTTATGATCATTTGCATAATGCTGTATGTAGGTAATCTCAACAGTTTAATCCAAATGTTTGCACACAGGTAGCATTCTAGGCACTGATGAATTGGTTGAGATATACTAGTGCTCAGAAGGAACGACCGGGGGGGAAAGAAAAAGTAACACACGGTGGACTGCATAGTGGTTTTACATACCTGTTGATTCTCGCTAACCTCGGACAAGAGACGATCGGACTGGGTCTGACTTACCTTCCTACACGGATAGCCTGCAGTTGACATAGGAGACGGGGTCCACAACACCCACTAATGATAAGTCATTACTATTCCACTGTGCTTTAACTTCGTCAACGTGAACTAAGCTATAATTCCCGCTCTCTCCCCGTGGACTTTAACTTAGATGAGCTCATGAATAGCAGTGGACTTAAGTGCACCATTTCCCTGCTAACCTGAGAAGTTGCTTACTCCATCTCCATAAGCTTCTTTGTGTCATCCTTATTCTACCGCTCATGTAAGTCGCGCTTGGGTATAGTATCACGCTAGAATGATTAACTACTGACTTGGTGCAATGTAGTATCTTGATTGCACCTGCCTAAAACGGATGAGCCACATCCAACCTACCTTTGTTTGGCTTACTTAACCCGGTTGTATTTCGTGATGACTTCAAATGTTGCCCACTACACTGTTGTACTCACATTGATCTACAATACCATTGCTACTTTTCAAGCAGAGTTTAGTACGGTGACATACCGAGACGGCGAGCTAGGGCATCATCCACTTCCTGTTGTTATTCGGCCGCGATTCACATCTTTATGTAAGCCCCACTGTATTACTTACCAGACTATGCTACCTACATGCTGCTTCTTGAAATCGATTTGTAAATTACAAGACCCTATCCTGACCAGCTGCCCAATGCAAACTAGCACGATGCTTAGAGAGCCGGTGCATCGCAGGATAATGGTTCAGTCCATCCATAAGCTCATACGTACTTGACGTGCGCGCGAAGTTTCCGAACGAATTGTGTTGTTGATAGGAATCAAGGTTAGGGTGGCAAACTATTGAAGGTTTGCAGTTCGGTGGATACGTTGGAATCAAAAGGTTACCAGCGCTTGGCCGCTTACAGTACGCAAAAAGTGTAAAGTTTAACATCTGGAACGCAATGCTCAGTGCTTAACCGACTAGCGATTATCATGATGTGGACAGTTCATGTTCTGCTCCACAGGTTAGTGATGAGAGTGAGTATAGTTATATTTCCCGTTGTTCACCAGCTATACTGAATTTACCGGGGCTTGTGAAAAGACAAGTAATAAGCGGATTGAAGACGGAAACGCAGGGACGCCTACCAGGAGTTGAAGTGGACACGGCTAATCTTCTGGATAGACTAAGAAAAATATTGAGCCCAACGGGAATGGTAGTTCAGTGTCTTAGTATGTTACACCGGAAATGAATCGGCGCATAGCGACAATCGTTTCAGGAGCACCGAATGACTGCACCAAGAAGTACGATAGAGATCATTACCAAATCGCTTATGGCCACAGCGGAGTACACAGTGGTATGTACAATCGGTTGAGTACTTGGATGACAGCCATGCTACGTCTTGGACATTTGCGAAAAATGTGAACACTGTTTGGAAGGCCACATGTTTGACAGTGGGCAGCGGGACTTAGTTGATGTAGTACTGCGGTAGCTATCGTGCCAACGAGGCCGTAAGCAGCGAATATGTGGTATTGCCATCTGTCAATGCGTATGGGTGCGCAAAAATCGTTCTTTGAGAATTCGCACGTACCTCGGGCAGCAGATGATCAGACGGGTCAGCAACAAGGAGAGCTTGAAGTGAACACCTCATCGCATTCGCACGCTGTGCGATCGCTCCCATCAGCTACGCAAACCAGACTGTACATATGGGCGGCAACACTTAAGTACACATTAGTTAACTGTACCACGTTTATTTATCATACTACCTGGCAATCGTACTGCCGGCAGTTGCTTCACTATTCCTATATCGCTTTCGTTCATATATGCATGCCCAAGATTTAAGGCTGTCATTTATGTTCATGTCTAAATGTTAAAGAAAACACGAGCAGTTCGTATTGGGTACTTATCCTCATGCCTGCCAAAGTAGCTGTTAGCCTGACTTCCAAACGAAACTCATACACGTTTGTAGTACTATTGTTCATGAGGCTTAATATGTCTCTATGCAGTTTGTGACAGTTCATACCTAAGTTTGGACAAACGCATGTGCATCTATCGTATTCGAACTGCCATTGAACAAGGACGACGCCAATCAATATATATTGAATGAATTCGACGAGGATCCT
This sequence comes from Dicrocoelium dendriticum, assembly GCA_944474145.2. Taxonomy (NCBI): domain Eukaryota; kingdom Metazoa; phylum Platyhelminthes; class Trematoda; order Plagiorchiida; family Dicrocoeliidae; genus Dicrocoelium; species Dicrocoelium dendriticum. The sequence continues at coordinate 34,293,167 of OX104064.1, forward strand.
CATAGCGCTTTGATATGGCCAACTTAGTGCAGGGAAGCGGCACAGGCAAAACGAAAATAACATTATCAGGACATGAACAAGGTGAGTTTAGGAAGAACTAATGTAGAGTTCAGGTGTTGTGAATCCAAGGCAAAGTGGATCGGTGCGAATTCCGTGGCCTGATCAACAGAGCGGTTGCCCAGGTGCAGGAAAAGGCACTATTGCGCGCGGAATAGAAGCATGATGCTTATGCTCCCATCCGAGTTACTAATCCAGGCCAATAAGGCTGCGTATGTGGTACGTCTGCCTGCGATGAGTATTCTTGCATTTCAGAAGTAGAGGTTGATCCAGCTCCCCGGTATGGCTGCGCCTGATGTGAATGTTGACAAGGTGCCTACCTGTCTGATGCACTCCACCTCGATTTCTGGCTGCAGTAGTTGGTCATTTCTGGAGGGGAAGGGGTGCACCGTCTTCGTGACGATGCTAGGCTCAAAGAGTGGTTCCATGCAACTTGTGTGGTAGGGGCTACGGCCCAGCCACCGCCTTGTGTAAGTCTAGTGCGCATGATTTCCCGTCGCGGAGCTGTAAGCTATTGAGCGTATCCCCAGGTTGCGGATTGAGGAATGTCTTCCTTCTGGAGGTAACTGAGAATAAGTCTCTTTTGCCTTACATGCGAGATGAATAAGCAATCGCGGACAATCAGCGGCAGCGTCTCAGAGCGTGGGGAGTTCTGGGCTGGTAACCTAGTTCTCCATCAAATATCATAACAGCTCGTGCGGCGCTGTGTCAAAGCCAATGTGACCGGCTATAGGGTCACTGACAACTCACTTCTGTAACCAGAGGTGAGTATATAACGGAGAGCGGGTGAACAAACTTGCTGGCCACCGGCTTCTCTGTGAACTGCTACATAACCCAAAGAAGGCGAAGGAGCCACTCGGATGTCAACGGTCTTCGTTAGTCGCCCCGCTACCTTGCGTGTTAGGTCGTAAGACCAAAGGCTCGGGGCGGGGTCCCTTAAGTCAACCCTCTTCCTCGGCCTGTGCAACCGGGAAAATCTCTGTCCACACAACACGGCCTACTAAATTCTCAAAATCCTTTCACTGACTACCCATTTCCCCCCCTTTTTTGTTGTTGTTAATTATGTGTTGTGGCACTACCAAGCGTACATTGGTCAAAGGTGGAATAATACATAGTAATATTTCCCAATAAAGGCCGGAATGCTACCGTGCTTTTTTTCTAGGAGTGTGGGCCGGCTCCGCTGATGAAACGTGGTTCCCGTCCACATGCCTCTCGGTTTTATTCCATCGGGTTCACAACGAATATGGGATATATAGGTGGAAACGCGGGTGGTGCAGCACAAATCACCCATTGTCCCCTGTATGCGCAGGCCTCTTGTGGCTGCTCCTGTGGATGCCACAGTGACACGCAAATCCGGATACGGACGCCGCCAATCCAATCTCAACAGTCTAGTAACTAGACACAAAGCCAACAAAGCCATGGGGATAAGCAGATAACGGAAAGTCACTGCGTCATAAACATCGTGGCATAGTAGTTGAAGGTGAGCAACACACTTCAGCTACTATGCCGCAGAAAGAAGCATTTTGACAAAAAGTAGAACAATTTAGAACATGTGATTCAATACAACTCTGTACACAATTCTACCACTGACTCTAGTCGCGGGTCATGCCTTCAAAAGTGTTAAGCCATTGGCACTCCTCATCTGTGGGTCCCTATCCTGGAAGACGTACGGGTCCGACAGCGGCTAGACACGACGTCAGCGATTTCATGTGCTGTCGCCAAAGGGAAGGCTGAACACCAGGCGGTCGCCTCCAGCCAGGTCCTTGACGAGCGAATAGACTGCGACGCGGCAGACGCTCAGGTGCCATGCGTAGGACGTGACCGAGCCATCTCAACTGGCGCAGGAAAGCCAGTTGAAGGGAATACTCGCATTCCCCAAGATGCGACGTCGGTCATTACTGTTAAGTCGATGTTGTCACCAAACAGGAGCAATCCTGCTTAAATAACTGTTATCGAAGGCAGAAAGATGACGAATGTTTTCCAAGAGAATCGGCCAGGACTCGCTTCCATACAACATTGATCGAACGGATGCGCTGTAAACGCGGCCCTTTAGCGAGAACGAGACGTTGCGACGACGCTACAAGTGCCGCATATTGGCAAATACTGGTCGGGCTTTAGCGACGCGAAGAGAAACTGCCTTGCTAATGGTTCCGTCAGCAGAAACACAGCTCCCAAGGTAGACGAAACTACCTGCCTGTTCAAGTTGTGCACTTTGGAGAGTGAGAACGGGAGCAGGTGTAAGCCAATCCTGGAGCAATATTTTACACTTCGATGGTGCGAAGCTCATGCCATACTTAGGTGCTTCAACCGCCAAACGATCCAGAATGAGTTGCATACTCTGTGGATCGTCACCAAGTAAGGCGATATTGTCAGCAGAATCCAAGTCGGTCGCGCGTTCAACCGGTAGCAGCTATAGGCCGAAATGTTTGAAGCCTTCTAGAGCACTAGACAGAACGTCTTCGATTGCGAAGTTGAAGAGGAATGGAAACATAGGGCAGCCCTGTCGCACACCGCGATTGACAGCGAATGGCGAGGAAAGCTTGCCATTGACCCTCAATTTGCCGGAGGTATAAAGGTAAAGTGCTAATAAGACGGCAGTATATTTCTCTGGCACCCCGTTCTTTAGCAAACAACGTCCTAAAGCAGGTCGATCAACGGAGTCAAAAGCGACACGTATGTCTAGGAATGAAACGATAATGGGCCAGTGATAAATGTGGCGACGTTCGAGGAGTTGGGGGAGCGTGAAGATTTGATCCACGCATCCGCGGCCGGGACGGAAACCAGCGTGTTCTTCACGGTAGAATGATGTACATATTAGGGATAGTCTACGAAGCAGAAAGGATGCCGACAGCTTGAGGGCAACCGAAATAAGACTAACCCAGCTATGATTTACACATGAAGTGGAGCGTCCTTCTTGAAAATCGGGACAATAACTGATACGCTACAAGAAGAAGACATTTTCTCTTCATGCCAGATTTGTGCGGACAGCAAGGTCAGCTGGTTAATGATCGCCACGCTGGCGTACCTGAGCAACTCCGGAAGAAGTCCGTCTGAGCCGGCTGTCTTGAACCGCTTTAAGCGTCGAATCTCGAGGCTGGGTGGATTCAGTGGGACAAAACAGGGTGGACAAGGTGTACTGCATGTACTGATGGACGGCAAAGGCCAGTTGAATTGCGAGTGAAAGTGCTCGGTCCAGAGGTCCATACGTCTCTGTTGGTTGGTGATCGGAGACACAGCCGCCTTGCAAATAACCTCACTGACACCAGGCTTCCTGAGGCCAGTGGACTGAATGAGTTGGAAAAACTTGCGAGTGTTGACAGAGAAGGCAGCGGTTTCCATCACTAAAGCACGCTCAGACCATGATGCCTCACGAGGTTTGCGTAGACTGCTTGAGCAGCCGGTTCGCAGAACGGCACCGCTCGTTGCAATCTGATTCCGCGGGGATATCTTCACGGCGGTCGAACAGCTCCAGAGAGAGAGCAGACCCAAGTGTTTAAGAGGCGTCGATCTAGACCGCAGCTTGACTGTCCGGAAATGGTCATCGCTATCTGTTTACAAGTCCAGTGTTGCTCTATGTGTTGCGGGTCGGCACGTAGCTTAGAGATAACGAGCTTGTCTCGTACTCTTGCGGCGCGGGTTCGAATCCGCGTAAGGGTGGGCGTGCGTGCGGTATACTCAACCCGCGTGCGACTGGTGGTCGCACAGCAACGAAGCGCTGTTGTGGCGTACAGCTGACACATGCTCATTCTTATTAGTATTAGTATCATTACTGTCTTGCGGTGGATTGCAACTGAGTGCGTATGTCAGTGAAGACTGATAGCTCGCTTGGAGAGAAGAATCAGTTAATCTGTTTACATCAATCTTGCGGTGCTTCGTGTTTCGGGACGCCCAAAATACATGCAGATTTTCGCGCAGACCAGTGCATGATGAGTCAACGAAGGTGGACCAAAAGGACCTGCAGTCCAATACGCTTCCACCCCATCTGAAGCAAATTGCAATATGATCAATTTGAGACCACGGTTGTGCTGGCGAAGGGGGGCGCCACGTTGTAGAACGCTTCGTTGTACGCCTAAAGTTAGTGCTCGAGAGAAAAAGATGGTTGTCTTCGCACAGTGCGGTTCTCATCGAGCGCGTAGTGGCGTTCGTATGGTAACAGGCGTCCAACCCGTGCATTAAAATCCTCAGCAAGGACAAGAACATCCGACTTTTTAGCATTAGTCAAGAGCTGATGTAAAGCCCGGTAGAAGTCGTCCTTGACCGAGCCACTACTGCAGTCAGTTGGAGCGTACGCGGAGATCACAAACAAGCTGCGTCTCTCCACGCGGCGCTTGTTAATCCTACATGAACCCCGAAGCCGAACTGCACACAGTCGGCTGTTAATCGGGAACCAGTCCAGTAGTGCCGCCACGGCCTTGCCACTTAATGCTATACTTACACCAACCAAACCCGCTGAGGCTACTTCTGGATCTCCAGAAAGACGCAGGTGATATCTGCCTTCGTGGTCAGTGGGGAATGTCAATGTAAGCACAGTGCTGGGATCTTGTAATCAGGTTTCTGAAAGGCAGCAGACATCAATATCGAGGGGCTCAAAGGTGCGCGCTAGACCGGCTTGCTGTCCAAACTACATGAGTGTCCGAAAATTGAAGCACGCCAGATGAAACGAGGATAGGAGATGAAGGAGAGCTATAGGTTAAACTCCGTGGTTCGCGAAGCAACCGGAATCGTAACCAGATTGTTGAACACATGAATCGGGTAATGGAAAGTAAGAATTGTTAGCAAACAAACAATTGGCATGTGATAAAGTCGCGTGAATGTGAGATAATAATAATAATAATGATAATGTGCCAGTTGTATGCCGTAACGGCGTTTCGCTGCCGCGCGACCACCACCAGTCGCGCGCGGGCTGAGTATACCGCGAGGAGGCCCACCCCTACGCGGATTCGTACCGGTGACATTATGGTTGCAAACCAAACGTGCAGACCACTCGGCCAGTGGGCGAGCGTGAATGTGAGAAGCAGAAACGGTAACTGATGAGCACGTTGTAGTACAGTCCATGATTTTGTGTGAGTGCGTGATACTACCCGGTTGTCCGAGCCGAAGTAAGGAGTTGACCTAGGGGACACCACCCCGAGTCTTTGGCTAAATAACCTACCCGCAAGGCAGCGGGGCGAATTCAGGGAATCGCATTCATTGGGAGTCACTGAATGAATGTACAGTTTAGATACCTTTTATTTGGTAGCTTACCAAACGAGAGCCCAATGCTCCTCATAAAATCAGCATAATTGCTGGACTACAATGCCCCATCAAGGTGGAACACTGTCGCCGAACACTTCGCTGGAACGGGCTACACCCGAAGCACCCAGCTGGCACCACGAGGTAGTTCGGTAAGCCAGCCTTGCAAAATGCTACTTAAAGATGCCTCCTGTCGATAAAAGAAATGGGCCAATGTTGGTGGAGGCATCTAACATAACAACGATACGGTTATGCACAACTGCTGTTCGGTTCGTTAAATGACGCGCGCAGCTTTTAAAGGTGGCTCAGAGGGAAGAGTGAAAAAGCAATTATTAGGGGTTGAGCAGCTGTGCAACTTGGCGTCCCCCGTCGCCAACACAAGTGTAGTCTCACATTATAATCAGCTTCAGAAGGCGGGGCAGCTTAAGAGGCTACAGGTCTTTTTGGTCCACTTATTGGTCCAGATCATGCACTGATCTGCTCGGAAATCTGCATGTGCTTTGGGGTCCCTCAAAAACGAAGCACCGATAGATTGAAGCGAACAGATTAACTGATTTCTCTGTCAAGACAAGCTGTCTTCACTGGCCGTCACATTCAATTGCAATCCACCGAGACATTGAGCAAAATTGAACTTGGATAAGAAAGGCGTTGATCATTTTCAGACAAACAAGCTGTGGTGTAGCTCGAAGCCCCTTAAAGGCTTGGATCTCTGCGCCCTCTCCGGAGCTGTTCGACCGCCGCAGAAATATCCCAGCAGAATCAGATTGCAACGAGTAGCGCCACTCTATCAACCGGATGCTCAAGCAAAGCCCGTGCAGGGATTGTGAGGCTTATGGGTCTGAGCATGCTTTGGAGTGAGTCATCAATTCATTCAGTATACACGTTTGCTAGAAGTAGGGACACCCCAGTCGTTGCGCCGCAAAACACAAGAAGAAAAAATAAAGAGACGCAACAGAGATACGCAGCTGAGCCATCAGTAACGGATGGACATTATACTGGAAAGCTACCAGCCGGCTGTGCCGCAAACCAGTTATATCATGCTTAAGGAGTGAGGTCGTGGTCGGAGAGACGTTAAGCGGGAGGGGGAGAGACAAAGAAACTCGCTACACAAACGCCAGTGAGATCGGCTCCTAGCCATGTCAACAAGTGCATCCAGATAAGCGGGTTCATCACCTTTTACGCCCCGACCAGGAAGCCGAGAAAATCCAACCGTGACCGTCATAGTGAGGGTCTTGACCGATTTTGACCTTGTTATCGGTTAAGCTGCCTCCATGTTTTTCTATGTATACCCCGGGCGCGTAAACAACGTACATCGCGGGAGTCTATGTGCTGGCATACGAAACAGGTGGCCCAGTCATCGGATCCTGGTTCGTAAAATAACGGCGCAGTGGTCCACTTCCTCTTCCTGTGCCATAAACGGTGCCGTATACGCTCACTGATCACGCGGTGTTCCCACCAGTTACAAGCCAAACTGCGAAGGCACCGGTGGTCAAACATAACTAGTTTCTTTTAACGTCTACCGATCTAACAGATTAGGTTTCACAACCGTAAGGGAGGGCCGGACATAAGGCTGCATTGTACGCTCTACCCTTCAGAGAAAGAGAGAGAGGTCCCACCGGTACCATAGGTGGTGAATGCTAACTAAAGCGCCTCGAGTTTTTGGTATGCGGTTCGCGACCTCGTCTTCGATTCTACAACCGCTGGTGCAACTGACTAGGTAGTTGAATTTCTGAATGACTTCTAGCTGATCCCCATCAAGAGTCAGTGCAGGAGACGGTCCCTGCTAATCTTGGAGGGTGCAAAGCAAAGCCCGAAATAATTGACAGGCAATGCGAATTGGTCCAGTGCCGCTTGGCACGTTTGGATGCAGTCAGAAATGAGAGCAATGTCGTCAGTATACTTTAATTCAAGAAGTCGTTCAGCTAGGAACAGCTCCACACCTTCTAGGTCGTGTCCAGTGAACGCGATTTCCATGACTTTGTCAATAGCGAAGCTGAGGAAAGGTGGCAGCGGGCATCCTTGTCTCACACCGCCGGAGATATCGAAGGGCGGCGACAGCTTGCCGTAAGGCCTCACTCTGCCCGAGCTACGCGCGCATAATGCTCGGATAATATTGCTCAGGTACACCTTTTCTGAGTAGACAGCCCGAAGTGCACGTCTATTCACCGAATCGAATGCACCTTTGATATCGAGGAACACGACAACGGTGGGCCGCCAATATATGCGACGGGGTTCCAACAACTGACGCAAAGTGAAGATGTGGTCAATGCAGCCACGATCTCGACGAAATCCGGCTTGCTCTTCACGAATCAGGCTTTCACGAGTGTTAATCAGTCTGTGAAGGATGACAGATGCAAGCAATTTGGAGGCGATTGAGATCTGACTAATTCCTCTACGGTTACCGCATTCAGAACGTGAGCCCCCTTGAGGATCGGGGCAATAACGGAGCGCCTGCAGTCGGTTAGACTTTTTCCTGCTCACACAGTTTCAGTAGTAACTCGAGTGAACCGTCCGCAAGAGCAGGTGTCCCGAATTTGAAGAGAGCTGAGGGGAGATCATCTGGTCCAGAGGCCTTGTTCAACCTCAACAGATTGGTCTCACATTCCACTTCTAGGCGAGGGTGGATCCAATAAGACAGCCTAAGGAGCAGGGCAATCATTGGCCGGCGAGCTGACAATTCAGGCCGATTAAATTGCCTTCCAAGGTGCTTAGCTTAATGCTCAAAGCGTTTTTGACTAGTTATAGATAGATTGTCTACTATCGTCACAAAGGGACTCATTAACAGCAGATCACCTGCTGCCCGTTTCCCGTATCAGACGGAATAACTTCCGATGGTTACCGTAGGCAGCAGCCATTTCCATCTCCGACGCACAATAACACTAGGATTCGCGGTCTCTTCAGGCTAGCACGGAGTATTTTCCTGAGGTCTTTGCGAGTATTGTTGTGTTTTCTTCCAGCCGGAATGTGCCGACAAACATGGATAGTACAGTAGATTGCTTAGAGACCCAACATCCAGATTGGCTATCAGATTTGCCACATGAGAATTTGCATGCTGCTAATAAGGTCTCGTGGACATGCGACCAGTGACCTTTAACCGTATTCAGTGAGCGCTTACTCAACCCAAATACCAGCGTACTTTGATACACATTCAGAACATCTGGTTTCGCCAGTTGGCGGTCGTCTATGCGTTCATAGCGTCGTCGCGGGCGTCCGCTAAAACGCACCCGCAAATCAGCACATACAAGTGCATAGTCAGTGTCCCCACATGTGCTCCATATCGAGCGACAGTTTTGGACGCATCCTCTCCAGCGGTAAATGAGGACGTGATCGACTTGTGTCCATGGCTGGTCCAAAGTTGGTGAGCGTCATGTCATACTCCAGCGGGTGCTGTATCGAAAATTATTGCTTGCAAGAAATAAGCGAGCATTTTCACACAAGTGAAGTAACTGCTCACCGTTATATTTACGGGAGCCTACAGTCTGTTGGCTACCATAGTGAAGCTTTCCAGTGGGCAATTTTTCAACTTGAGCGTTCGGGTCTCCAGCCAATAGTACAGTGTCCGTGCTTCTTTTGTGACGAAGAAGCTCGTTCAGTTTGAGACAGAAGTCGTCATTTAGCGAGTCATCACTACAATTTGTGAGAGCGTAGGCAGCGATGATAAGCAATCACTTATTAGCCCCAAGCGACTTGAAAACTCTGAACGAGCCAATCAGTCGGACGGCGCACATCCGGCTACTGATTGGGATCCAATCAACCAGAACATCTTCAGCTCGAGGACCCAGGGCAATACCCACAATGGCTTGGACGGCACTCGAACCTGCATCATCTCTGGATAGACGCAGCGAGAAAGCACTGCTAGCGTCACCTGGAGGGGAGAGCAGTGAGCACAGAGCTCGAGCCTTGCAAGCGGGTTTCCGAGAAGCAGCAGATATCGATTGACAGGGTCTCTAATGTTCGGCCAAATGCTGCATGCTGACCGATCTGTAACAATGTGCGTGCATTGAGGCATGCTCATCTGAGGGAGGATCGAGGACTCCAAATAAAAGCCGATGAACTGGGACTGTCCGCTTATTTGAACATGCGTTCGTCGACAGGGAAGGAGTGGCGTTCCGAGTTTGGGTGAGTTGAAACTAGAAGATAAACGCCTCCGAAAGCGATGTGGGAAAGGACCAAGAATTGGGGGTTGAAAACAGGAGGGATGAAAGTGAAGCTGGATTGGGACGATAAGGATGAAAAAGCGTAAGAGGGGGAATAAGAAAACAGGAAGGCGTGAGCAGTAGAACCAAACCATATCCATCCTGCTCGATGCAGCAAGTAGGGCGCCGTTGATTATCCTCCGAGACGGCCAGAGCAGCAAAGGATTGGTTAAAGGGAAAGTCACTGTTGTATTGCGTGGACAGGATACTGTCACACTGCTCATGCCTAGACAGAACGATTAGAGTTCTCAACCTAAGTCTTTGGTTCAAAAACCTGACCACAAGATATCGGGGTCTTGGCATTTGGCGGATGTGACTGGCCAAAAAATAAAGTCACAGCTAAGCATTTCACACTGACGCAGTCCTCAGCCTTCTACATCGAACCTGTGCAACTAATTCTGCTATGAAGAATGCTTTGTTGGAGCACAGCTCATCCCTAGCTCGTAATGGTTATTGGTTGCAACAAAACCTTGTTTAGGCTCCTGTGCTTACGGATCACTACCTGGCGAAATTACCCCCAACTTGTGTTTTGACGGATTTTCGCGCGCCACAGCGCCATAATGTCCCTTGGTCTGACTATTACCTGATAATATGCTCACTCATATGGACAACATCTTTTCTTTTATACCTTTCATTAAAACGAAATGTTTTAACATTCCAAAGAAGCTATGCTTGTATGCATATTTGATCACGCCTTTACAGGTGTGTCACGTTTTACCGAGAATATACTATTTATTTATTTATTTATTTACTTACAGAGAGCACGTTTTAGGGGTTAAGCAGCCAACCCTCACTCCAACCATTAACCTGAAGGGCCACGAGATAGAGTTTGTCTGTCCTCTAATCACGGGCCAATCTGGTATGAGTGGCTCTGAAGGTGCAAAAAGCACCAGCCAGCATAGCCCAATGGATTGCTGAGGCACACAAACCATCGCACCATGTTAACTTCCAGTCTCGTCGCGATGGGGATAGAGACCGTTGCCCTCTTTGGTAATAGACGCGAGCTTGTACAAAATATTCGGTCCACTGACCTCAGGAAGCCTAGTATCAGTATTTGCGAGACGGACGGGTCTCTGGACACCAACCAGCAGAGGTGTTTGGACCGCTGGGCCGAGCATTTCAATCGCAATTCAACTGGCCTCCACCCTCTATCCATGCATGCAGTACAACTTCCTGCCTACCCTGGCTCGACCCGCTGTATACATCCAGCGAAGCGGAAGTCTAACTTGAGATTCGACGCTTACCGGCCCTTAGCCTAAATGTGACGAGCATGTCTTGTAATAGCACGGGTTCGAGCGTGCGTAGGGGCAGAGCGACCCTCGCAGTATCCTAAGTTCACATGCGACCGGTGGTGGTTACGCGGCAGCGAAGCGTCGGTACTGGGTATCGGCGTACTGCTGATGCCCAACATAATTTTTCTTTTCTTGGAGCGATTCAAAACTGCCGGCTCAAACGGGCTTCCTCCGTAGCTGTACGGCGGCGACGCGATCATTAACCAGCTAACCTTGTTTGCAACAAAACTGGCATAAATAAAAGTGCTTACTTCTTGGGGCAAATCAGTTATTGTTCTGATTTTCAAGAATCACCGCCCGCACTTCATGTGTCAATTATCAAGGGATTAATCTCATTTCGGTTGCTGCCACGACATTGGCATCCACGCTGCATTGCAGACTATCCCCAATACGTGAATCATGCTACCGTGAAGAACAAGCTGGTTTCTGTCGAGGCCGTGGATGGATAAAGCAAATCTTCACATACCGACAACGCCACGAACACGGCCACATTTCTCACAGGCCCACTAACATCGTATTCCTAGACAAACGGCTTGCACTTGACTAGGTTGATCGTGCTGCTTTTTGGCGTTTCTCGTGAAATAACGGATCTCAAAGTAGCATACCACCATACTACGCGCACGTTACCTTCATAACTCCGACAAAGTGAGGGTCTACGGCAAACTTTCCTCACACTTCGATGTCAATAGCGGTGTGCGACAGGTCTGCTCTATGTCCCCATACTTCTACAATTTCGCAATCTAAGATGTCCCGTCGATAAGTACAGGTTTCCAAAATTTTGGCCTAGAGCTGCTACCGGTTGGACGCGCGACCGACTTAGATTATGCTGACGATATCGCCTTACTTGGTGACGACACGCAGAGGATGCAACTCATTCGGGATTGTTTGGCAGGTGGAACTCATAGGCTTGGCATGAGTTTCGTCTCCTCGAAAAGCAGTAGCTACTGCTCTAGGACTGCTCCACACCTGCTCCCCTGCTCGCTCTTGAATGTACACAACTTGAACAGGTAGATAGTTTCGCCTACCTTAGGTGCTGTGTTAGTGTTGGCTGCATTATCATCAAGAAAATTTCTCTCCGCATCGCTAAAGCCTGATCAGCATTTGTCAAGTTGGGGCACTTGTGGCGTCGTCGCGACATCTTCATCTCGATAAAGAGCCGCATTTACAGAGCCTCTGTTCGTTCAGTGTTGTATGGGAACGAGTCCTGGCCGATTCGTGTAGAATACATGCGTCGTCTTCCTGCCTTCCATAACGGTTTCTTAAGCAGGATTACACATGTTTGGTGGCAACAGAGTTAACAGTGATGACGTTAGACGCCGCTAGGGAATGTGCAGTGACCTGAAAATTCCCCGTATGACTGCATAAAATATAATAAAAGTATAGTTTTTTAACGTATTGGGGAATTAAGCGGTTTGCTTGCTTGAATGTTGCTCCTGTTTGTTTGAGTCACACACGCAACATGTGCTGAGTGCCCGCCTACGCAGGCACTGATCGCTCCGTTGGTAGTCAAGACAAAGGCGTTGTACTTTATGTGAGCTGCAAATTAGATGTGTTGTGGACCTGCACATTTCAGTCGTCGGATCAGACAGTTGGAGCCGTTATGTCCACTCCCACTACACAGTTTGCAATTGTACTGATATATATATATATATATATATATATATATATATATATATATATATATATAAGTCCTGGAAGTTCTTCCAGGGGATAATTGACTTTATTCGCACTCAGTCCGAGAATAAGTGTCAAGTTCTAGGGTACTTTCATCTCCCGGAAGTCTTTTGGGCCGATCTTTCGTGCAGTTCGGCATCAGGAACATTCGGTGCAAACTTTCCTGAGCTGACTCTCCAAGTGTCTTTGCACCAGTTCGTGAACTTCCCCACAAGGTATATGGACAACCAAATACAATCTAGTTTATATCTGGTTTTCGCTAAGTTCCTCGACTTTGTAACTGAGCTTTCGTACGGTGCACCACTATGGTCCAGCGATCAAGCATGCATATCCTTTCGGTGTGCGTTTTCAAGGCACCAACAGACCGCTGTTGAATTACTTCCGAGTATTTGGTGGGCGGACTTTAGTGCAATACGAGCTAAGGTTTCAGTTCTGAACTGTGAGATTCAGATGAGACTGGAACGATAGGAAAATCCCTAGTGTTCCTTCCTGAGCGGATCGTTGAGCCAAGAAATGACAAGGTGCTACGAGGCCTTGATGGATCTAAAACGAAACACCCGAACCACAAACTGGTCAAATAATTACTGCCCAACTTCCCTGCACTACCAGTCCCCGCTGTGCAGGTTCCGTGAAGTAAGGAATATGCAGAAAGTAAATGAAAGAGAAAGAGAAAGGAAAGTCATTTAAATGAAGGATAACACCAAACAGTAGTGAGAATGACAGAATATGAACTCAGTTGGAAGATGGATATAGGCAGGAGAAGGGAAAGGTTTCGGGTTGCCACACAAGAGCGTCCAACTGAGGCTCGAAGCCCTTAACCGTAGGTTCACTGACTGCATTTTCTGGAAGCGAGTTCCAGCGCTCGATAACTACGCGATAACCGAGTTTCCGCCCTGATCCGGTCGAAACGCGGCTTGTGTAGCTTCATGTGATGACCACGAAGACAAGACAATACAGCTGGACTAAATAGCCAGCTCAAGTCCGGTCCAACCTTCCCTGTTAAAATGCGGTAAGTAAGAATTAAGTCTCCTCGAAGCCGTTAGTAATGCATTGAATACATACCCAAGGTAAGTAAATGCTCGGGGTACGTTTGCACCCGTAAACCCTCGACCAACTTGGTACCTACTCTCAAAAGTCTCTCGAGTTCCATTTTGTCCCGAACAAGGCAGGGCGGGTAAGTGTGGACACAGTATTCCAAATGAGCACGAACGAAATCTGAGAACATCTTCACAAAGATGTCGGCAGCTAACACTCCGAAAAAACGGCGTATTAACTAGAACATTCCGAAACCCATACGTGCGGCCTTCTTCCAGTTGTCACCAGAATGCAAAGACGAGGAATGTATGACACCGACGTATACCTAGTTGAAGACAAGGGGCAGTTTGACCCCACCAAGCACGTACCTCGAATGTGGGAAAGTTGCGTCTGTACGAAGGACGGAACACTTAGCCAGATTAATAGGCAGTAACCACAAAATAGACCAGTCCTAGAGTCTGTCCAGGGCATGTTGAATGGCCACAGAACCCCCAAGGACATCTACAACATTCCACAGCTTAAGGTCATCAGCAAACAATAGCGATGGCACCCAAGCTCCCCAGGGAGATCGTTTACGTAGATGGAGAACAAAATCGGTCCAAGGACCGAGCCGATTCTGTCCAGTTAGCCTGGGATAAATTTAAGGCATACCTTACGGAGGTTTCCACTCCCTATATTCTACTCATGAGAAAAAGAGGGTTATGGGCACATCCTCCATGGATAGATACCACATGCAAATACCTAACCAAGAAACAGTCTAGATGCTGGCGAACCTACCAAGCAGCTCCATCAGCCAGTATCTACAACAGTTATTGAGAGATTAGAAATAAGTGTAAGCAATATCTCAGGGCTGTTCGTCTCCAATACGGGCAGGGTTTAGCGGACTCGGCCGCAGTTAACCCAAATAAGTATTTTGTTTAGGTTAAAAGATGCGGCGGGGCAAAACTGTCTATACCAGCGTTATTGCGAACAAACGGGACCCGTGCGCAAACTGACTGTGACAAAGCTTGTACAATTATTGAAAAGTATACTGGGGTCATTGATAGGGAGACCCCTTTACTACATGTTAAATTGGTTACAAGAGTTCCAGAGGATCCTTGCTTAGCTATGTTTCACATAACGGAGACTCTAATCTTCGAGATATTGCGAGGTATTAATCCCTCTAAATCTTCCGGTCCTGATTCAATTTATCCGAAGCTGATGGCATGAATTGGCCACTAAGTTGAGCGGTCCTCGCACATGCGTCTTTTCAATATCGCTTGACAGCTGCCTCCTACCTTCGGAATGGAAGAAGGCAATCATCTGTCCGATTTTAAGGGCGGTGACAACCCTCTGCCAGCGAACAGTTAGATAACCGTAGTAGTCAAGTTGTTTGGAAAGCTAATATGGGATTCAGTGGAGAACCCCCTGAATAGATTCAACCTCAGTGTTGCGCAACGTGGATTTCACAAGGGATTTTCGTGTCAGACTAATCTACTTGTAGCTCATGAAAGCCGGGCCGAAGAGGCAGACAGTTGCCATGCTGTAAAGGTGCTATTCGTGGTCTTTTCGAAAGGTTTTGACCATGTTCGTCATCTTCGACTCTCATTAAAGTTGAGGTCTTATGGCATATCTGGAGGCGCCCTTAAATGGGTGTCTGCTTTCCTGGAGGGGAGGGAACTGTGTGTACGCGTGGGGCATAGCCTTCCGCTTAGGCAAACCATTCTTAGTGGCATCCCGCAGGGCTCAATAGTGGCGCCACTGTTGTTCGCCATCTATGTAAATGACTTGCCGGGGAGCCAGGAGTGTCATCAATAATGTTTGATGACGACCTTAAGCCCGAATACTGTGGATATCCCGGGGGGTCCTGAGACAATTCACTGTGCCTTAGATAGGGTCTTGGAATGGTATAGCTTATGGATGATGCCCATAAATTGGGCCAAGTGCTCTATTCTCCGAATCGGAGCTACTAGTCCTTACACCCGATAAGTTGTCGGCGGTGGTGAAATTGTAGTGACCTGGAGATTGTTCTGTTTGTCTGAATAAAATATGACTAATATCATACTGTACATAGACAACTTAAAAAGCTTGTCTGTTCGCACGATGATTATGTATATTTGAGTCATCCAGACGAATCGCGTTCGCGCGCTTCGGGTTTTTCCGCCACGAAGAGCGCTGCTGCGTATCGGCTGGTGATTAGACCTTTCCCCTAGCTAGAACCATTTTTACGGTGCCTTCAGTAAGAGTGACTTTAAGTTCCGACAATAAACGTATATCTCGCCCTTATATTCGTCTTTTCATGACTTATCCTTGGGGCAGGACGAACCTGAGATTATAGCGACCGAACGATCCTTGTGGTCACTCAGCAGACTGATTTAGGTGTAGTCCACTCATCAGCTCTTCATTCTGGCGAAAATTGGAAGGCTGGTTGTCGGGAGCTACGTATGATGCGGTTTCTCCGCGGCTCTGTCGGAGACAATTTCAAGTTCAATTTGGATAGGAACGGTAGGAAAATCCCATGTGTGTTCCTTCTTCAATGAGTCCTTGGACCAGGATGGAGTTCGCGGGAGCGATTTGAAACCGAGAAGAGCCAAATCAATACACAAGAATCACATAACGGTCAACCAATCAATGCCCACGCGGCCTGTACTAGCAGTCCTCGATGTACCGGTCAAGCAAATAAAAATAAAGGCTAAGAGAAGGGAGTCAACAAAACAGAATAATGATAATTGTAGTACAGGAGAGAATGTGTGGATGACAATAATAGTAATAAGATGTGAGAAGCCAAGGAAATGAATGTAGAAGTTAAGAACCAAACGAAAAGGTCTGAAACTACAACCCAATGGCGTAGAGTCGATGTTCAAACTCCTTCACCGTTAATGCTAATACTACTTCGCTGGGTAGTGCGTTCCATGAGTCGATGATCCAGCGTGATAAACGAAAGTCGGCTCCAACGCGATCAGATCTGGGCTTATGCAGCTTCAGAGGGTGACCACGAAGAGATGGTATCTGAGCCGGATGGAACAGTCTAGTTAAATCAGGCTCAATTTGTTTATGAAGCTATTCTTGGCATTCGTCCGACCCCACTTGGAATATTGCATCCAGACTTGTTCATCATGCCTTATCCGAGACAAAATGGACATAGAGAGGGTGTTACGAGTGAGTAATAGGTTGGTGCAGGGTCTACGAGGACAGACGTATCCTGAACGCTTGCTTAATTTGGGGATGTACTCCATGCACTACTGAAGGATAAGAGGAGGCTTGACTTTCATTTATCGTATTTTGACGGATAAGATAGGTTCGGACTTGCCAGGGCTGTTTAGTCCAGCTAAGTTACCTAAGCTCCGCGGTCACCCATTGAAGCCATATAAACCACGGTATGATCGGATTAGGACGGAAACTCGTCTGTCGCGCCGAGTTATAGAGCGCTGGAATTCGCTTCCAAATCCTGTGGTTAGCGAATCTACGGTTAAGGGTTTTGCACGTAAGCTCGATGCTCTTGGGTGGCAACACCATTGGTTCATTAGTGTGTAGAGAGCACGATGGGAGACCATTGTCAGCTCCGTCGATTCCGATTCAGTGCAGGTTTGACGCAAATGGTTGAGAAGCGGCATTCCTCTGGGGATGGTCACCGTTGTAGTAGGAGCAGCAGAGCCCTGCCGTACTCATCAGATGGCAGTCGAGCAGCCGTTGGAAACTTTCCTCTGTCAGTGCATCAGAAATGATCACCGGAGGGCTGTTCCAATAATTCCCTACACGAATTCGTAGGGCAATCTTGTAGCAGTCTGGAGATTCCCTGGTTTGCCTATGTAAAATTCCAACTAGAATTATTTCATTGTACACCTAGGCGACCGGTGTGGCCTGTTGAACTGATTGCTGAGTTCGAATGCTTGACTTGCTCATCGCCATTTTTGCTCGGCGCCCGTTTCGGTTGCAACGTGCGACTGCCCAGTGTGCTGTGCATCCTCCGTTCACCTAGCTAGAGCGTAAACGGTGCCGCTTTTTAATAGCTAGGTAACAGGGAATATGTTACTGTACCAATAAAAGCTTCCCTGCAACCCGATCTGACTTTTCGAATCGCTCTCAGGGCTCCCGCTACAGGCTACTCGCTAAATTGGTGACCCCGAGTCCGGAAGAATCTCAGCGCCGGACATCTCGAAGTTTTCTCCGATGAGCTCATTCCATTTATTTCCCATATTTTCCGGTTTAATTTTGCATATTGTAGCCTATTTTTGCATCATTTTTAAAGCATGGAATCTGTATACCCTAAGGTAAAGTCTCTCCTTAGCGTTGTATCTCTCTCTATGCCACCTTTTTGGGACATGGATCCTGGTTTGTGGTTCGCTCATCTTGAGGCTGTTTTATAACCATGGAATGACTACCGACTACGCAAAGTACAGCAAGCTCATATTCTATCTCCCCAAGGAGATATCAATGCAGGTTCGAGACGTTATCATTGCTCAGACGGAAAACCGCTTTGACGCTCTCAAGGCCACGATTAAGCGTGTCATGCCCTGAGAAAGTTCGTCTGCAGCAGCTTTTTAGGGATCTGCAGCTGGGCGACAAACTGCCCTCAACCCTTCTACGAGAGATGCAGCAACTCCTTGGTTCCTTAAACATGGACAAGGCTTTACTTCGCGGACTATGGCTACAGCGGCTACAGGAAACACGCAAGCGATTCTTGCTATCGTGAGCTCCATTTCGCTCACTCAACTAGCGGATTTAGCGGAACGATCACAGCCACAAGCCGACGCCAGCAAGGTCAATGCTGTCGCATCTCAGGGCACTTCTATCACTGGATTACAGTCAACTATAGAAACCCTGTAACCACAAGTTGACACTTAGTCGCCCGGTTCAACAGCTTACTATGAACCGTCGTCGTTATAGCCGATCGAAATCGCCCTTCAAATGTTCCACGTCTGGCAACAGGCAGGCTTGCTGTTGGTGCCATCAACGCTTTGGTACCGCAGCTCGTAGATGTGTCAAGCCTTGCAACTTCGCCGAGAAGCAGGGAAACTTTTTGGACGGCCCGTAACGCCGACAGACGCGACTGGCCCACACCAAAGTCGCCTCATCCGCGTTAGGGATTTAACTTCCGGCACCGGGTTCCTAGTTGACACTGGAGCCGAAGTTAGCGTTATACCCCGTAGCTCAGATGAGGTGGTCTCACCCTCGCCGAACAACCTGCGTGTCCGCAATGGCACACCAATAGCAACTTTCGGCGAAAGGCTGATAACGCTCAATTTAGACCTCCAGCGAACCTTTCGCTCGCCTTCCATAGTAGTATCCGTGCCTTTTGCCATCACAGACAGACTTTCTTCAACGCTTCGACCTTATCGTCGACGCTAAAAGGAAGAAGCTTATCGACTCTAAGACACAGCTCAGCGTTATCGGAACTAGCGCCAAAGTGGCTGCTACCACTCCCATTCGTGTCCCAATCCAAGCTTCACAGCCTTTTATAGAACTTTTCAACAAGCATCCTAAACTCGTTCACGGTCCGAACGACTTGACTCCTGTGACGTCAAACATCATGGATCACATTTGCACTAAGGGTTCACCTGTTTCGGTCCGCCGTCGCAGACTAGCCCCGGACAAGCTCAAAGCTGCTAAGGCGGAATTCGAGCAAATGCTCGAACTGGGAATAATCAGCCCGTCCAAAAGTCCATGGACATCACCAGTACACATGGTACCGAAGAAATCCGGTGACTGGCACCCCTGTGGTGACTGCAAGTCACTTAACAAAGTTACCGTCCCGGATAAATACCCCATTCCGCACATGTACGACTCAACCTCAGCTCTAGCTGGTAAATCTATCTTCAGCAAAATCGGCCTAGTTCGCGCCCACCATCAGATACCTGTCGCGTCAGAGGACATTGTTAAAACAGCAGTCATCATGACATTCGGCCTATTGGAGTAGCTCAGAATGCCTTTCGGCCTCAGTAACGCTGCTCAAACTTTTAAGCGTTTCATTCATGAGGTAACGCGATGACTTGAAGGCATTTATCCTTATCTGGATGACATCCTCATCGCCAGCTCTTCTGACGATGAACATCCTAACCTCGACGCTTTCTTCCAACGTTTGACGCAACGTGGGGTTACCGTCAACCCCGATAAATGCGAGCTTGGCCAAAGCTCAATCGACTTTCTTGGCCACCGAATATCCGCCTCTGGTATTGAAGCGCTGCCAAACACAATCCAAGCACTGAAGGACTATCCTGCTCCTAGTTTCTTCAAACAGTTACGCCGATTCCTTGGCCTGGTCAACTATTATAGGCGCTTTATTCATAACTGCGCGAGCATTGTTCAACCAATGACTGACTTGCTCCGTGGTAACCAACGATCTTTCATTTTCCAAACGATGCTAGATTGTCTTTTGAGAAGGTCAAAGACGCTATCTCCAACATAGCGCTTCTCGCCCACCCAGACACATCTGCACCATTCTCCCTGACAACTGACGCATCCTACACTGTCGTCGGTGCAGTTCTTCAACAACTCATCGACCATCAATGGATACCTCTAGGTTTCTTCTCGAAACGTTTACAACCTGGCGAATCGCGTTACAGCACCTTCGGTAGAGAACTATTGGCTATCTACCTAGGTATCAGACCTTTCCGTCACAATCTCGGTCGACATTTTACAGTCCCCACTGACCACAAGCCATTGATCTAGGCAATCAATGGCGCAACAGACAAGTATTCTCCGCGGGAAACTAGACAGAGAGACTAAGTTTCGCAGTTTACGATGGACGTAGGACATGTCTCAGGTGCTCTCAATCCCGTCACAGATGCGCTTTCACGTATTTATCAGATCAGCTTATCGCCTGGCACCAACACTGACCTAGCCGCCATGGCTGCTGCTGATCCTGACAAAGACAAGCTACGGCGTAACACCTCTTTGAAACTATGCGAAGTCACACTAGCTTCATCTGAGAGGACCATTCTTTGTGATGCCTCACAAACTTCTCCCCGACTCGTAGTTCCTCCTTCGATGCGTCGAGTAGTTTTCAAGGCTTTACACAACGTCTCATCCCGTCATACGTGCTTCGCAGAAGCTCGTAACCGAACGCTTCGTATTGTTCAATGTCCACCGCGATGTCCGCCTTTGGCCACGCGCCATGGTATACAAACACACCAAAAACCCACGGCGTCTTTCGCGCTCCCGACTCTCGTTTTGCACATGTCCATGTCGACCTTCGCCACCATGCAAAGGCTAGCCCCTCACCTGTGTCGACCGATTCACCCGTTGGCCAGAAGCGATTCTAATAGCCAACTGCTCACCTGAGACAGTTGCACAAGCCTTCCTAGAACTCTGGGTAGCACAATTTGGTTGCCCAAGCGTAGTCATCACCGATAGAGGATCACACTTTGACGGATCCTTCAGCAAACTTCTCAATGTTCTTGGTTGCCGGCACAAGCGAACTATCGCATATCACCCTGCAGCTAATGAGATGGTAGAAAAGTTCCACAAGCAACTCAAAACATCACTCTGTGCCCAATCTAGCACATCCTGGCACGAAGCACTTCTGCTCATTCTTTTAGGCATACGAAACGATTAAAACGGATTTGCACGCCACTCCATCTTCGCTAGTCTTTGGATGCACACAACGCTTAACTGGTGAACTAATCTCACCAAAAGCGCTAGCAACTTTCGACTATGGCGACTACGCAGCTTGCCTATCTCATCACATGCGACAGCTTCAGCCTGTGCATCCCAGAGCACAGAGTTTGCGTATCAACGTGCACGAACGCTTAACTAGTTGCACGCATGTATTCGTTCGCATTGACAGTGTATGCCGGTCACTCCAACCTCCTTATTCTGGCCCGTACAGTGTCGTACGCAGAAGCGACAATACGTTTACCATTGACTACAATGACAAGACTGAGACGATCAACGTCGATCGACTCAAGCTAGCATTCCTCGACAAGTCAGATTCTTCGGTGCAACAAGCACCCTCACAGCTAGCACCGCAACCTCAGACTAGTTACTCCGCTCCAGCGGAACCGATAGCCTCAACCTACGTCACCATTTCATGACCCACTATCAATCGAAGTGGTAGGGAAGTGAACCGACCAGTATGCTTTTCCGATTTCGTTAGCGTTTGTTATTTCCCATAGATCACTTCTTGCATATTTTTCTGCTCTTAGCAAACGTTCTCCAAAATCCACAAAAAAGCAAAACGTTTTGAAACTACCAAAAAGAGCAAAACCTTTTGAAAACCCATAAACAGCTTTGCACGTTTTTTCGCTTTGCACTTTTGTGTATTGCTACGCTTTTACGCTACCTTTTCATTTTGCTTTCCATAAACACCGTCGGTTAGTTGCACATTGGTTTCACTTTTGGCTAGATCCCCGCACGTCAACTAGAAGTGGGACGAACTTCCTGCTCAACCACCTACGTGAAATTTACAAACTGTCCCCCCAGTTTTTTTTACCGTTTCGACACCGTAGGGAGGACACGGGTGGGAGTACGCTAGGGTCTGATTACATGGTTCTCCCCCAGCAGCTGCATCAGGTTTCACTACCTGGTCTCGTAGAAGACTGGCCCGCGAAGGACAGTCCTCACGTACATCGAAGGACTGCTTACACAGTCCATTCTGGGGGAGGGCTATGTAGAAGACTGGAGATTCCCTGGTTTGCCTATGTAAAATTCTAACTAGAATTATTTCATTGTACACCTAGGCGACCGGTGTGGCCTGTTGAACTGATTGCTGAGTTCGAATGCTTGACTTGCTCATCGCCATTTTTGCTTGGCGCTCGTTTCAGTTGCAACGCGCGACCGCCCAGTGTGCTGTGCATCCTCCGTTCACCTAGCTAGAGCGTAAACGGTGCCGCTTTTTAATAGCTAGGTAACAGGGAATATGTTACTATACCAATAAAAGTTTCCCTGCAACCCGATCTGCCTTTTCGAATCGCTTTTCGGGCTTTCTCTACAGGCTACTCGCTAAAGCCTCTGGACGGACGTGAAGTATTCGGTTCTTGTACAACTTCCACTTGTGGCCTCATATCGAGCCGTCCACATTGTGCCGAAAGTGCCTTTGTACCTCACTCCCAAGTTCTCCTCTTAGGATCCGTCTGTTGTTGATAAGATCTCCATGGTGTCGACGATAATCTATTGGAAATACGTTCAGCTTTCGGAGTCGAAGAGTGTAAGCAAGATCTTGTAGCTCCATGACGGATTTCGAGCCACGCCTCTGAACTCTTTCTAGCAAGTCGCATTCAGATGTTAAGAGAGGATAGGTAACTGGAAGCCCATACCCCAATATCGGGCGGATATGTGATGTGAGCAGACTTCTGAAAATTGCCGGAGTGATACGGGAGAATGACCTGCGTAGAGCACCCAGCATCCTGTTTGCGGCTGCGACGTTTCTCAGGGTGTCTTGGGAAGTTCCAAGGTCATGTGACACCATAACCCCAAAATCTTTCCCGTGCATGAGATCCTTGAGAAGATATCCGCCAATGTGGTATACCTCGAATGAATCCAGGTTACCAATCGGAAGAACAGCATATCTGTCGTAGTTAACGGGTAGTTGCCACTTGAGGAACCAATTGTGCAGCTGGTTCAGCGCCGTTTGGAGTCTGTCCGTGTCCTCAAGACTAGCTAGTTCTGACCATAGCTTAAGATCATCAGCATAGACCAAGCAGTCGGTTTGAAGAGCTGCAGGATCATTAATGTAGAGCTTGAAAAGTTCCGGCCCAAGGACAGAGCCTTGTGAGACTCCGCGAGTCATAGACAGAGAGCCAAACAGCGTTTGGTTTACCTCCACTTGGAGAGTCCGATTTCTCAAGAAGTCCGCAACCCATGCAAGGACGTTTCCAATGATGCCAATCCCCTGGAGTTTGAGAAAAAGTCGCTTGTGTGGGACTTTGTCAAAGACCTTGCTGAAGTCAATGTAGATAACATCTAGGTGTCTCCGGTAATTTACTGCTTTGACCCATGCTTCTCTGGCAACAAGCAGGTTAGAGATGCAGGAGCGAGACCTGCGGAATCCGTGAGGATCAGGGAGATATCGCACAGGCTTTCGCAGTGGGTGTGGAGGGCGTGCATGATGATCAGTTCCATGAGCTTGCAGATTACAGACGTAAGACATATAGGTCGATAGTTTACAGGATCGCGCCGGTTCCCTCCTTTGCACTTGGGCATTACAATCCTTACTTTCCAATCAGGTGGTAGGAGCCCGTCTGCTAGAGAACGCCGGAAAACTTGTTGTATCAGATCAGCAATGCATTCTGCTACCATGTTGATAAATAGCGGGTGAAGTCCCCCAGGGCCCGGTGCGGAGTTAAGGTTCAGTTCAAGAAGGAGTCTCCTGACTATCTCGGGATTGATTTCGACTTGCTCGAGAGGATAATGTGTTGTCAGATCATCAGTTGATAGTGACGGTTCCACGAAGTAGATCGAGGAGTACTGCGATTCTAATAGTTGAGCATTCTCGTCATCTTCGTAGAGCACTGTGTCCTCTTCCTGGCAGGATAGAGCAGGCATACCACCTTTCCTTCTTCATAACCGACTCACCTTCAGTTCCTTTTTTAATGACTCAAATATCTTGGTATTCAACTTGGTTTGCACCTTCCTTTATCTTTGCTTGCCCTCTGAGTTTACTTTTTTCTCTTGCTTACTTCAGGTAACAGGCCCAGCAGGGACTGTTAGGGCAGGATACATGGGCAGTAATTGGTTGGACAGGGTGTGACGCGGTTTTTGTGTTAAGTCCATTTATCCGTATTTCAAAGTCCGCCAACTCCTGATTCAACTACTCGCTGAAGAAGGAACACCCACGACATAATCCTACCGTTCCAGTCATTGGAATATTGTATTTAATGGGAATAAAAGCTCGAGCTTTACATGACCCATAGGGTAAAAGGAGTTCGGGTCGGGTACTCACAGTCTGTGTGT
>OX104064.1:34317710-34410727 GCA_944474145.2 Dicrocoelium dendriticum
GCTCTTGCGAGCGTGCGCTGCAGCTCTAGCTTTATCACTAGCGGAACAGTTCACCCACTTCTTCTCCCTAAGAAATGTTCCCCATGATTAAAAATGTGGGGAGTAGTACACCAATCTACAAAGGCGGTACTCGCAATCATCATCATCATTACACGTTAGCTGGGGGTGGAAAACACCTCAGCTATTGTGCCGCAATACAAAAGATAAGAAAAGGAAAACAAACGGTGGCACGCCCGCTGAGTCCCCAGTAACGGATGGACATCATTCCGGAGAGCTAACATCTGGCTGCCGTAAAAGAGTCATATTATACCTATCAGGTGAGGTCATGATTGGAGGGGGATGCTAAGCAGGAGGGGGATGGACAAAGGAACTCACAACACAAACGCCATTGGGGCCGGCTCCAAGCCATATCAGCGAGTGTGTCCAACCAAACGTGTTCACCATCCTTAGGACCCCAGCCAGGCAATCGGGATGCACCAACCGACGCCAACTTCGAAGTGAGCGCTTTCATTTCTCTCGACCAAGTCATCACTTGGCCTCCCCTCCTCCTCTTCCAACCGCACCCACAACGCGCAAACAATGCACATCGCAGGAGTCGGTGTGCTGGCATGCGCAACACGTGGCCCAGCCATCGGAGCCTGGTGCGTGATATAATGGTGCTGAGCGGTTCATTCGTTCTTCCTGCACCAAATACGCGACGTCGAACACGCTCATTGCTCACGCGGTGTTCCCACCAGACATGAGCTAAGCTGCGCAGGCAGCGATGATCGAATGTGACGAGCCTCTTCATGTATGTCGACCTGATGGGCCAGGTTTCAAAGCTATATAAGAGAGTTGAACGGACGACTGCGTTGTAAACTCTACTCTTCAGGGCGAGAGTAATGTCGCGTCTGCGCCACAGGTGGCGGAGATTGGCAAAAGCACCTCGAGCTTTTGCTATACGGTTCGTAACCTCATCTTCAATCCCATGGGTGCTAATATAGCTGTCCAGGTACTTGAATTCCTCAACGACTTCTAGCAGATCACCACCAAGCGTTAGCACAGGGTTGGGTCCCTGCCAATCTTGGAGAAGTACTTTGCATTTAGATGGAGCAAAGCATAGCCCAAAATGATTGACAGCCAGTGCTAATCGGTCCAGTGCTATCTGGCATGTTTGGGAGCTGTCACAGATTAGGGCAATATCGTCCGCATACTCCAAGTCAAGAAGTCGCTCACCAGGAAGTAGCTCCACACCTTCTAGGTCGTGTCCAGCGAACGCTGTTTCCATGACTTCATCAATATATATATATATATTTGCAAAAGTCTGTTAACAGACATAATGCCATCAGAAACCATGGGATTCAAACGAAGGTACAGAAACAGTAAAATAAAACACAACACAACAATGTCCATGGTTTCCTCAGAGGGAGAGATACTACCCGGTTGCCCAAGCCGAAGTAGGGTGTTGACTTAGGGGACACCACCCCGAGCCTTTGGCTGAATAGCCTGCCCGCAAGGCAGCGGAGCGAATTCAGGGAGTCGCGCCCATTGGGAGCCGGTGACTGATTGCTCAGTTCATACGCCTTTCGTTTGTTCCTTTGTCAAACAGGGGCCAAATGCTCCCCAGAAGTACAGCATAAGGTTGCTGGAATACAATGCTTCGCCAGAATGAAGCAAGGGGCAGTGACTTTATTTAGTGGCGAGTCACATCCGCCACGTCACAGTGTTGTTAAACGGACATATGTGGCTTTTTATAGGGAGAACGCTTGCCAGGCGAAAACCCACCACGTCCTGGAACACTGCCGCCGAACCATTTGCTGGAACGGGAAAATCCCGAACCACCCAGCTGGCACCACGAGGAGGTTGTTCGGCAAGCCAGCTGACTTCATCAATAGCGAAGTTGAAGAGGAAAGGCGACAGCGGGCATTCTTGTCTCACACCGCTGGTGATACTGAAGGGTGGCGAGAGTTTGCCATAAACCCTCACCCTGCCCGAACTATGCGCGTACAGCGCTTTGATAATATTTACATATTTTATAGTACTCATTAGTAGCAGGCTAGTTGGCATCTGCCTCTAGCGGTCATGGGTTCGATCCTCCTTAGAGGACCGAGGGAATGCGCGCCACTGACGAGCCCCAATAGGGCGAAACGCGTCTGGCGCTTTTCCGGACTAAGCTCTGCTATGTAGCTTGTGAACTGTTGGGATGAAAACCTTATCAGATTTACATATTTATCAGGCACACCTTTCCTCAACAGACAGTCCCAAAGGGCACATCGATTGACTGAGTCGAAGGCACCTTTTATGTCAAGAAACACGACAAGGGTAGGTCGCCAATAAACATGGCAGTGCTCCAACACTTGACGCAAGGTGAAGATGTGGTCGATGCAGCCGCGACCTTGACGAAATCCGGCTTGCTCTTCACGAATCTGGCTTTCACGAGTGCCAGTCAGTCTGTGGAGAAGGATAGAGGCAAGCAATTTAGAGGCAATCGAAATCAGACTGATCCGTCTATGATTGCCGCATCCCAAACGAGAGCCTCCCTTAAAAATGGGGACAATGACGGAGCGGTTCCAGTCTGTCGGGACTGTCTCCTGCTCCCAAAGTTTTACTAGCAACTCGTGTAAATCATCTGCTAGAGCAGGTCCCCCGAATTTGAAGAGGGCTGGGGGAATTCTATCTGCCCCTGCGGCCTTATGCAATTTCAACAGCCTGATCTCACGTTCGACTTCTGCACGTGATGGCGGATCCAAGGAGACGGCCCAGGGAGAAGGGCGCTCAAAAGCCCGAAGAAGAAAGCGATAACTCAGGTTGGTTAAATTGCCTTGCAAAGTGTTCAGCCCAACGCTCCAAGCGTTTTGACAAGCTGTGGAGCAGCTGCCCACTCTCGTCGCGTATGGTCTCGCTAACACCAGGTCTTCTGCTGCCTGTTTCCCGTATCAGACGGAATAACTTACGATGATTACCAACGGCAGCGGCTGTTTCCACTTCCGATGCACGATGAGAACACCAGGTTTCGCGATCCTTCTACAGGCTAGCACGTAGTTTTGCCCTGAGATTTTTGCGAGTCTCATTGTATTCGTTTCCAGTCGGAATACGTCGGCGAGCATCCATAAGTTCCAGAGACTGTAGAGACCCAATGTCCGGTTTAGCAATTTGCTTTGCCACATGAAGACATGCATGGTAACAGCAACGCTTGATGAATATGCGACCAGTGATCTTCAACGGTGTTTAGTGGGCGCCTGCTCAGCCCAGATGTCAGCGCACTTTGGTACACATTCAGAACATCTGGCTTCGCCAGCTGGCTGGTGTCAATCCTTTCACATCGACGTTGCGGACGTCCACCGAAACGCACTCGGAGTTTGGCGCAGACAAGTACGTGGTCAGAGTCCACGCTCGTGCTCCAAATCGAGCGACAGTTTTGGACACAGCCGCTCCAGCGGTAACTGATCGCGATATGATCGATTTGCGTCCATGGCTGGCCCGAGGCTGCTGGCCGCCAAGTAACACTTCTGCGAGTGCTGTGTCGAAAGTTAGTGCTCGCGAGAAAGAGGCGAGCATCTTCACACAGCTGTAGCAATCGCTCACCATTATCATTACGGGAGCCCACACCATGTTGGCCGCCCAGATGAAGCTCATCAGAGGACAATTTCCCGACTTGGGCGTTTAGATCACCAGCCAACACCACAGTATCCGTGCTTTTCTCGTAACGAAGGAGCTCGTGCAGTTGCTAATAGAAATCATCTTTTACCGAATCGGTGCTACAGTTTGTAGGGGCGTAAGCCGCAATGACAAACAGGCACCGTTTATCCTCGCGCGACTTCGTAGCACGGAACGAACCAGCTAATCTAACGGCGCACATCCTACTGTTTACTGGGATCTAGTCAATCAGGGCAGCTTCAGCCCGGGAACTCAGAACAATGCCGACGCCAGCTTGACCGGCATTTGAAGGTGCAGCATCGCCAGACAGGCGCAATGAGAATGTGCCGTCAGTGTCGCCAGTAGAGGATCTCAGGGTAAGCACGGAGCTCGAATCTTGCAGGCGGGTTTCTGATAAACAGCAGATATCGATCGATAGGGTCTCTAGTGTGCGGGCAAGTGCTGCCTGTTGGCCAATCTGTAACAAGGTGCGCAGGTTGAGGCATGCCAGTCTTAGTGAGACACGAGGACTCCAAAGGGAAACGGATGAACTGACGTTGTCTGCTTGGTTGAACATGGACTTGTCAACTGGATTGGAGCGAGGCCCTGCGATTGTGTGTGATTTGAAATTAGAAGGCAAGCGACTACTAAAGTAAGCTGGGGGAGGGCCAAGAATTGGGGGATTGAAAATGGGGGGGGGGTATAAGTAAAGTTGGAGCGGGACGATAAGGATGAAGAAGCGCAAGAAGGGGTATAAGAAGATGGGAAGGCCTGTGCAGTAGCATCCAAACCCCTATCCACCCTGCTCGATGCAGCAGATAGGGCGTCGTTTATTACCCTCTGCGACGGCCAGAGCATCAAGAAAGTATTGTAGGAAAGGTTCATTGTATTGCGTGGGCAGAATACTGTCAGGTTGCCCAGGCCTAGACAGGAGAACGATTAGGGTCCTCAACCAAAGCCTTTGGTTCAAAAACCTTACCGCAAGGCAGCGGGTTTTGGCACTGGACTACAGAGCCCGCTTTATGAAATGAGGAGCCACCCCCATTCCAACCCCCAACCTGGAGGACCAGGAGGCTGAGTTTGTCTGGCCTCTAACCATTGACCAATCTGACATGAGTGGCTCTGAAGGTGCAAAAAATGCACCACCCAGCATAGCTCAATGGATCTCTGAGGCACGCAAACCATCGCACCACGGTAAGGTCCAGCCTCATTGCGAAGTCCCGGCCAATTACCGACCGATAACTCTCCTCTCTACGATCTCCAAAAAGATAGAATCGATCGTCGCAGACGCTTTAAAAGAACTATATGGAGGCCTAGAAACTGCTCTCAATCGTCAGCACGGCATCCGGCGACAACGATCGTGCCTAAGTAACCTGTTACTTGCCAGGGATAGCTGGACTACTGCTGCCGACTCTAGCCAAGGAATGCATGTCATATTCTTGGATTTCGCCAAAGGCTTCGACAAAGTCGACCACAACATTCCACTACAGAAACTGTTGTCTTACGGCGTTTTAGGGGCCTTGATGGACTGGATCCGGAACTACCTACAAAACTGTACCGTCCAAGTACGCGTCGAAGGAGCGTTGTCTCCTCGCATCCTTGCCACAAGCGGAGTTCCACAGGGGTTTGTTCTCGGACCGCATCACTTCCTAGCCTTCATTGATGACATTACACCGCAAGTGGAGTCTTCGCTGCTGCTATATGCGGATAACGCGATGATGTGGTGCACAACTAACCTTCCGGACGATGCCCAAACATTTCAGACGGAACTCGACAGTCTACATCAGTGGTCTATAGCAAATAACCTTCCATTTAACGCTTCGAAATGTCGCGTCCTATCCACCCGCCCTTCCGCTTTTTCTCCAATATATTTGAAATAAATGAGAAGATGCGCAGCTCGGGGTGTGGATGCGGATTTTGGGCGGTTCTCCGAGCTGACTGATTATTGTGCAGACGTTTCGTTGCCTGACTAGGCAACATCATCAGTGCGGTTTCAGGGGCCTGGTTCGCAGTGCCTCGTAAGCGACTTCAATGTCCAAGTGCTTATTGATCGAGTTCTGCTCTGAATGTCAGGCTTCAATGAACTCACGTGTTTGCCGGCTTTTAGCCCTTCCGAGGATACTGGTATGCTCTATGTCGAATTGATGGTTCTCAGCATCCATGTGCACTGACATCAGGGAGTTCTGATCGTGGCGACGTATGGCTAGGCTGTGTTCGTGTAGCCTTGTGCCAAGCGTTCTCCCAGTCTGTCCCACGTAGTACTTGTCGCAGTTCCGACAGCAGATCTTATAAATCACACCAGTTTCTTCTTCTTTGCTAAGTTTATCTTTCACCTTGGAGAGTTTGCTGCGAATGGTTTCCGTTGGCTGGTGTGCAACTTTGACTCCAAAAGGCAATAAAAGCCTCGCTGCCATTTCAGAGATACCATTGATATAGGGAAGTGTTGTCCTCTTTTCAGTTGGTACATTTGTCGAGGTGTGTTGAGTAACCTTTTGTGATGCGAGTCAGCGTAGAATGAAGCCTTTTGGGTACGAGTTCCGCTTGAACAGGCTGAAGAGATGATCTTCCTCTGCCCGTCTCAGCTGCGGTGTGCTACAGTGGGTTTGTGCTCGTTTGAAAAGGGTTTGCCCTCAGTTGCGTTTGTGAGCTGCCGGATGATTGCTGTCGTAGTTGAGGATCTGGTCCGTATGCGTAGATTTTCGGTAGACTGTGGTTTCCAATCGTTCAGCACCAGTCCGTCGTATGAGAACGTCTAAGAATGGTAACTGTTCGTTGTTCTCCTCCTCCCTGGTGAATTGGATGCCATCGAACACACTGTTGATTAGTTCGTGTGTTTCCTCCAATTTGGAACGTTTGAGGATGACGAAGGTGTCGTCTACGTATCGTACCCAAAGTTTTGGTCTCGCGATCAGAAGTGCTATTTGTTCCAGCGCCTGCATCACTGCCTCGGCTATTAGACCAGAGATCGGCGATCCCATTGGTCTGCCTCTTATCTGTTCGTAAAGTTGGCTATTGAAAGTAAAATGTGTTGTTAGACAGAATTCCAATAACTCCATCATCTGTTTGGGTTCGGGTCCACTGTTTGTATCAGACGACGTGTGCTCCTCTAGCAGGCGCGTCATTGTTTGTTTCGTCAAGCCAATGTCGATTGAAGTGAACAGGACGGTAACATCGAAAGAGACCATCATTTCGTCCCGTTCAATGGTTGCGGTTTTAAGTTTCTCAAGGAACTGTTCTGCCGAGTTGATTGAGTGTTCCGATCGCGCGATTAAGTGTTTTAGCCTTCTCCAGAGCTCCTTTGCAAGCCTGTAATTTGGTGCTCCAGGTAACGACACGATGCGGCGAAGCGGCACTCCGCTTTTGTGTACTTTGGGTAAGCCATAGAACCGCGGTAGTACCGAGTCTTGTGGTCACATCCTCTTGTGTTCCAATTTTGTGATTTTTCCCATTTGTTCCAGCTTCTGCAGAGTGCGTCTGATGTTGCCTTCTAAGCGTTTTGTCGGGTCTTCGTTTATCGGCTGGTATGTGTTGGTATCACTGAGTAGGTGTTGTGCTTTCATCATGTAATCCGATTTGTCCATTATAACAGTAAGGCGTCCTTTGTCGGCCGGCAGTATAACTATGCTCTTGTCTTTCTTGAGGTTCTCCAGAGCTTTCCGTTCAGCGGTGTTGAATATGTTGATTTCAGCTTTATGACTGAGAGCCGGGATGATTCTGTGTCTGATCATTTGTTGTGCTTCAGGCGTGATGTTGTACGATTTTAGGGTCGATTCAAGTGCAGCGAGAAAGTCGATGGGATTGGAGTCCTTAATATTGAGTTGCATACCTCGGACAATGACTGATTTTTCCGCGTCCGTTAATCCTCTTTTGGATATGTTTGCAATCCAACCATCGTCTCCCTTAGGTGGTTTCTTTGGCTAGATCGAATTCAGCTTCTCTTCAAGCTTCCGTTTGGTGTTTATCTTTGTCTTGTGTGTTTTGACGGCTATCGCTTTTTCCAATTCTTCCGTCAATTGTGATCCTAGTCTGGATAAACAAATTGCTTTCTGTTCATTAATCACCATTTGGTATTTATGCTTTCGACTGTGTGCATCTGTAATCAACAGGCGCAACATTCTTCGCCCATGTTGTTCCGTTATCTTCCAAGCCAAAGTATGGTTGATCGGAGGACGGTAACGCAGACTCGGCGGCAAAACCTGTCTTCGCAAGCATTCGTGGAGGAAATAGAGCTGCTCGTCAGTGGATGATTGCCGACTGGCGAATGTCTCCCATCAGCGAGCCGATTTTAGCGCGTCGTGAGTTCATTGAAGCCTGACATTCAGAGCAGAACTCGATCAATAAGCACTTGGACATTGAAGTCGCTTACGAGGCACTGCGAACCAGGCCCCTGAAACCGCACTGATGATGTTGCCTAGTCAGGCAACGAAACGTCTGCACAATAATCAGTCAGCTCGGAGAACCGCCCAAAATCCGCATCTCCTATATATTACCTGGGAGCGTCTATCCTCCAGATCTCTTCAGCCGGAAGAGACGGTTATCATTACCCAGACGAGTCTTTCCGTATCCGCTTCCTGCCGGAAAGCAGCAGCTGCTGCTGCTAACCGCAAGGTGGGATTACTGATAGGAGCCTTCGGTCAAATCGACCCTAGCAATTTCCGCCTCCTCCCCAACGCTTTTCTTCGACCCCACTTGGAGTTTGCTATTCAGAATTGGAGCCCCTGGTTGTTGAAGGACCAAGGTATACTCGAAGCCTCACAACGTCGAGGAAGAAAACTGGTCCGAGGCCTCAAGCACCTAGATTATCCACCACGGCTTCACTGCCTGGGCCTCTACTCGCTTGAGTACCGACGTCGCTGGGGCGACCTGATCCTTGTATTTATGATCTTACCCAACCCTGGACATCCCTGTCGCCACCCACTCACACTGCACCAATCGTGCTCCCACCTAGGTGGTCACCCACTGAGGCTCACACATCAGCATAGTCGGCTGAACTGCAGACGCCAATATTTCGCTCTGCGAATCTGCCGACCGTGGAATGCTCTGCCTGCCGATTTAGTCTTGGCACCCACTGGGGCGGATTTTAAGACCCGGCTGGAGTGTCATCTGGCCGAGCTACACTGCGATATTCCCTGAGCCAACTACCTTCTACCTGATGGACTTGCATTTTTTCTCTTCTACCTACTTCCTTTCCATAGCCGTTTCGGAGGGGCGTGGTGGCATGTCACGCTTTGAGTCGGCGTGCATTCTGTTTGAATGCCGCATAAGCCCGATGAAGATATGGTTAACACGCGAGTCCAACTCGCTATAAGGTTGTTTGGCCTTTCATCAGACCCGACCCGAACGCTTTTGACCCTATGGATCATGTAAAGCTCGAGCATTTATTCCCATTAAATACAATGTTCCAATGGTTGTATAGCAGCGAAGCGGCAGTTCAGATGGCTGATGTACCGATACTGCTGCTGCAAATGATGATCGTAGATCAACCCACCAGACTTATGGACAGTCCGACCCCATTTCTTTGAATCTGGTATTCGCGAGTTTGTCAAAGACCTTGTTTATGATCCCCCTAACAGCCAGTGACCACGTTTGCTAGTCATTTAGCTGTGCATTAGAGGGATTGCAAATGTCTCGGCATCAAAAGTCCCTCACCTTCCAGGGCAACTGGGAAAGCGAATTCATTCTTTGTAAATTACCGGGAACTTCTCTCCAATCTCTTTGTTGTTAAAAACAGTGTGAACGTGAAATCGGAGGAACTGTTTCGAAGAAATTTGCATTTTGTGCACATTTCACTGGATACATTACAGCCGAGTTCACTTTTGCTTTGGCGGACACTTGCCTGTTGTGATTTGTGAGTTCATTTCAGTGCAAACGTGCCAATCCTGATATTATCTTATTGGTGCTCGGGTCGACTGTATACTAGGCTACTGCAAACCGGCTCACGTTCAACTTGTATATCCAGCAGTTTTGTTGACTTTACTACTTCCCAGTCTTCTACTGAAACTTTTCTTCCTACTTCAGCAGCACTGTGCGGCGGAGGGATGTTTCGAATTAGCCACTGACTCGTCAGGTGGAATGCAGTGTGATATTTGAAGCTACTGGCTCAATGAAGTATGCACTTACTTAAATAAGAAGCACTACGCCCTACTTTCTGACAGCGAGAACGTGCTCTTTAGCTGTTCTGACTGTGGCCATCGTAAAACGCAAAGCTGCCTACTCAAAACTTGTGCACTCCAGGTTGGGTTACATAGAGCGGAAGAGTGTAGGATTGCAGCTAGTGCCGTAAACCTGGGTGTAATGGAAAAGGTGACAAGTGAGGATTCCACTAAACCCATAGACTTAACGCATACTCTGGCTATTGTGAGGACACCAGTTGATGATAGACCTGCAGATAGTGATCAATCGGCGTATAGTTAATCCTTCTCTGAGCGAGAAATAACTTGTGCCACTTGCACATCCAAAATGAAAGCGACGGAGGAAAAGGAAATCAGCGAATTCTTCAATGCATGAGTCAGAAGGAGTGTCGGTATCTTCTGCTAATACTGTGATCCCGGAGCCATCGGAACGGCGTTCTTTACCTACCCCCCACATCGCAGCTTTCTCATGTGCGAATACTACGTCACCGCAGTCGAATGAAACACCTCGTGCAATGCTAGGCACTGCGTCTGTAACATGTGCCGTAAATACTCCTCGGCGTAGCGACTCATTTACGGACAATAGCGTTATGTTCAGGAACACTGCGGAACCTCCGGCCAAACTTCCGAGGGAACGAATGCTCGATGATCTCCAGTGGCTTAAGGTGTGTATCTCTAGACGCTTTCCATCCGGGCTTCCTGGGGTTACTGTTAGGAAGCTGATCAGGCTTGGAAACGTCCCAGTCGGAAGTAATGGCAATCAGTCTCATCTACCGCGGGTCGTTCTTTCTATACCGGATAAATGCAAAGCGCTGCTGCGCTTCGTCTTTGAGATAAGGAGTTCATAGGTCAGTGTTAAGCCGGAACTGCTTCTAGCTGACAGGGTAAAGCTGTGGGAAGCCAAGAAAAACATCAAAGCTCGTCCCAAGGTGGGTGAAAAGGGTCTGCAGTTGATGGATTTTCGAGTGATGAGACGGCGGTCCATTTCTGCTCCACCAAAACCAATTCTGGTGGGGCACAACCTAGGGATCACCATCTCAGCTCCCTACAAGTAGTGTACAGTAACGCTCGCATTTGGCGAAACATGTGCGAGGTTGGTGCTCTGGTTGACGATTCCCATTCAGAAGTGCACGTTTTCACTGAAGCATGGCTGTCCTCTGACGTTATGTACGGTGTGGTATACTTGCCACCTGCTCCAAATGTGGAATCAACGACCCACGGGGTTAAGCCAACCGTTGTGGTGATACTTTCACGGATGGTAGCGTTGCATTCCGCAACGAGGCTGAATGCACTGATGCGCTTTCTGCTGATCGCACGTTGGACGACCTACAGTGCTTTAAAATGTGCGTAACGAAGCTCCTTCCGCCTGGTTTTCCAGGCGTTTCTGGGGAACGTCCCAGTTAATGTACCAAACCCTGGACTTCGGCTACTTCGTGCTGTACTCTCTACCCCGGAGGAAAGCAACGCTCGCATGCGGTTTGCTTTTAAACCGAAAGGTACTAATATTAGTGTTCAGCCGGACATTCCGCTGGCCGATGGGCTGAAGCTAAGGGATGTCATCAAGGACCTCAAAAGCAGGCGAGCGGCCGGTGAACGAAGTCTCCGGTTAGTGGATTTTCGGGTAGTCAGCTGGCGGTCCTTTTCCGCTCTACCACTGCCCATTCTAGTAGCGCACGACCCAGGTCTGAACCTAACGAATAACTTCAGATAGTGCTAAGTAATGTGCGCAGCCTAAGGAATAAGGTGTAGAGTTAGGTCTGCTTGTGGATGGGTCTCATCCCGATATACTGGCATTCACTGAAACGTGTCTGTCTCAGGATATCACGGATGGTGAAGTATATCTATCTGGCTACGCACTATTTAGATGCGACCGCACCACTGGCCGGCAGGGAGGCGTCGCTCTTTATGTGGGATGTAAACTTGACGTTTTGAAGACTTGCTTATTTCAGTCGGCAGACAAAACTGCTTAGTATATCATCGGCCCAAGTTACAGTTGTAATTGTGTGTAGAAGCCCTGGGAGCATATCCAAAGAGGTACTTGACTTTATTCGCTCTCAGTCCGTAAACAGATATTTGATGATGAGCGACTTCAACCTCCCGGAAGTTTGCTGGGCAAATCACTCTTGCAACTCAGCGTCAGGCACATTCGGCGCTGATCTACTTGAGCTTACGCTTCAAGTACCATCGCATCAGTTCCCTGAGCTCCCCACTAGGTACAGGGACGCTCAAGTACAGTCTCTTAGACTTTGTATTTGCTAACTCACCCGATTTTGTTGGTGACATTAGTTACGGACCTCTAATGGATTCCATTGATCATGTTTGTTTGCTCTTTAGTTGTAATCTCTCTAGGCACTACCAGAGTACTGTTGAGTCTCACTCGAACATATGGCCTGCAGACTATCAACCAATGAGAGCCAAGGCTTCGAGTTTCTATTGAGATCTCAAAAGAGGATACTGTCCAGGTTGTCTGCGATAAATTTAATTCCTACCTCACAGAGGTCTCTGCTCCCTTCACCCCAGTCACAAGGATAGAGAAGGCACGAGCACAGCCATCCTGTATAGATTCCACTGGCAAGCATCTGCTCACAAAGAGATCTAAATTTTGGCAGAATTACCGAGATGCTCCGTCCACCGATACTTACGACAGGTACCGTAAGGCTAGAAATAGGTGTAAGCAACACCTAAAGGATGCTCGGATCAATTTCGAGAAAGGGTTAGCAGACGAAGCTTCAGAGAATCCAAAAAGATTCTTCGTATATGTCAAAAGGTGTTGCGGTTCGAACAGGTCAATTGCAGTATTGTTGCGTGATGACAGTACTCATGCGCTTACGGACTATGACAAGACCTGCGTACTTAGTGGGCAATATGCAGCAGCGGTTGTAAGGAGAAACCTCTTTGACAGACGTTGAGTTGGTTTGCAGGATCCCAGAGGGTTCAGGACTATCAGAATTTACTGTAGCGGAGACGGAAGTTCCTATGCTGTTAGAAGAGCTGAACCCTTCTAAGGCATCTGGGCTTGACTTAATTCACCCGAAATTGTTGCATGAGTTGGCTGCGAAACTAAGTGGACCGCTCGATATTGTGTTTCAGAAATCACTTGACAGCTCTGCATTACCTTCAGAATAGAAGGAAGCTGTCATCTGCCCATCTTCAAAAATGGGGACAGGTCTGCCTGCAAATTACAGGCCAGTTAGTCTGACGTGCGTAGTAGTCAAACTCCTCGAGGAAGTTCAAGTTCAAGCGGGACTGGAACGATAGGATTATCCCGTGTGTTCCTTCTTCGGCCAGTCGTTGAACCAGGAGTTGGCGAACTTTGAAATACTGATAGACCTAAAATAAAGACCGCATCACACCCTGTCCAACCAATTAATGCGCCCGTATCCTGCCTTAGCAGTCCCTGCTGGGCCGGTTACTTGAAGTAAGAAAGAGAAAAAAGTAAACTCAGAAGGCAAAAGAGAAAGTGGAAAGAGCTAAGCAAGTGGAATACCAAGATATTTGAGTCATTAAAAAAGAACCGAAAAGTGAAGGTGAGTCAGCTAGGAAAAAGGAAAAGTTTGCTGTTGCCAACCAAGAGCATCGAGCTGGCGCGTAAAACCCTTAACCGTAGGTTCCCTAACCACGTGATCAGGAAGCGAATTCTAGCGATCTATAACTCGGCGCGACAGACGAGCTTCCATCCTAATCCTATCAGACCGTGGTTTATGCAGTTTCAGTGGGTGACCGCGGAGATTAGGTAACGTAGCGGGACTAAATAGTCCTGACAAGTCCGGGCCAATATTACCCGTCAAAATACGATAAGTGAGAATCAGGTCCCCTCTTATCCTTCGGTAGTGCATTGAGTACATCCCCAAACTGAGCAAGCCGAGTGCCCACTCGTAACACCCTCTCCAAGCCCATTTTGTCTCGGTTAAGACATGGTGGACAAGTCTGAATACAATATTCCAGGTGGGGTCGGACGAATGCCGAGAATAGCTTCACAAACAAATTGGTCGTTAGGATTCCGAAAGAGCGGCGTACAAACCACATCATACAAAACCCTCGACAAACAGCCTTCTTCCAGTTATCTCCAGAATGAAGTGCTGATGCGTGTATGACTTCTAAATCAACCTGCTGAGTGACAACAGGGAGTTCACCACCGCCGACAACATATCGGATGGGAGGATTAGCAGCTCCGATTCGGAGAACAGAGCACTTGGCCCTATTTATGGGCATCAACCATAAGGTAGACCATTCCCAGAGCCTATCCAAGGCATGCTGAATTGCCTCAGAACCCCCCCCCGGGATATCCACAATATTCCAGAACTTAAGGTCGTCAGCAAACATTAGTGATGACACCCTAGCTCTCCCGGCAAGTCATTTACATAGATCGTGAACAACAATGGCTACAATACCGAGCTCTGCGGAACGCCACTAAGGACAGCTTGCCTGAGCGAAAGGCTACGCCACACCCGTACGCACTGTTCCCTCCCCTCAAGGAAGGCAGACACCCATTGAAGGGCGCGACCAGATATCCCGTAAGATCTCAACTTTAGTGAGAGCCGAAGATGTGGAGCAGTGTCAAAAGCTTTCGAAAAATCCACGAATAGCACGTCTACAGCGTGGCCACTGTCTACCGCTTCGGTCCAGCTTTCACGAGCTACAAGTAGATTAGTCTGACATGAAAATCCCTTGCGGAATCCATGTTGCGCAACACTGAGAAGGTTGAATCTATTCAGGTGGTTCTCCACCGAAACCCTTATCAGCTTTTCAAACAACTTGACTACCACGCTTGTCAAACTGACAGGCCGGTAGTTCACGGGTAGAGCGCTGTCACCGCCCTTAAAAATCTGACAGATGATTGCCTCCGTCCAGTCCGAAGGTAGGATGCAGCTGTCTAGCGATATTGAAAACACGCATGTAAGAGGACCACTCAGCTCAGTAGCCAAATCATGCAACAGCTTCGGATGAACGGAATCAGGACCGAAAGCTTTAGAGGGATTAATGCCTTGCAGTAACTCGAAGACCTGAGTCTCTGTTATGCTAAATTCATCTAAGCAAGAATCCTCTGTCACTCGAAACTAATTCAACCTGTGGTAAAGACGTCTCCCGATAAAAGACCCCAGTATACTGATCACTAAGTATACAAGCCTTGTCAGTCAGTTTGCGCACGGGCCCCGTCTGTTCGCAATAAAGCTGGTATAGACAGTTTTGCCCCAGTGCGTCTTTTAACGTAAGCAAAAAACTTCTTGGGATTAGCTGCGGCCGAGTCCGCTAAACCTTGCTCGTACTGGAGACGAGCAGTCCTGAGATGTTGTTTACATTTATTTCTAATCTCTCAATAACTATCATAGGTACTGGCTGATGGAGCTTCTTGGTAGGTTCGCCAGCATCTAGACCGTTTCTTGAGTAGGTACTTGCCTGTGGTATCTATTCATGGAGGCTGTGCTCTTAACCCTCTTTTTCTCATGAGTGGAATAAAGGGAGATATGTCTTAAATTTATCCCAGGCTAACTGGACAGAGTCAGTCATCGAGATCTCACAGTTCAGAACTGAAGCATTAGCTCGCATTGCACTAAAGTCCGCCCACCAAATATTCGGAAGTAATGCAACAGTAGTCTGTTGGTGCCTTGAAAGAGCACATCGATCGCTGGACCCTAGAGGTGCATCGTATGAAACGTCAGTCACGAAGTCCAAGGACTTAGCGAAAACAAAATCTAAAGTAGATGGAATTTGGTTGTCCATATACCTAGTGGGAAAGGCCACGAACTGGTGCAAAGGCACTTGGAGAGTCAGTTCAAGAAAGTCTGCACCGAACGTTCCTGATGCCGAATTGCAAGAAAGATCGGCCCAACAGACCTCCGGGAGATTGAAATCCCATAGAATTAAACACTTATTCGCAGACTGAGTGCGAACAAAGTCAAGTATCCCCCTGGAAGAACTTCCAGGACTTCTGTATATCACTAGAACTGTAAACTGTGTAGAGGAAGTGCTCAAAACAGCCTATAGGGCTTCAACAGTCTGATCCGACGACTGGAATGTGTAGGTCCGCAACACATCTAAGTTACAGCTCCCATACAGTACAACGCTTCCGCCTTGGCGACCAACGGAGCGATCAGTTCTAAGCAGCGCGTAGCCAGGTAAACATACCTCACCGTCCGTGATATCCGGAGACAATCACGTTTCAGTGAAAGCAAGTATGTCGGGACGAGACTTGTCTACAAGTAGACCCAACTCGTGCACTTTGTTCCTTAGGCTACGCACGTTGCTAAGTATTGCCTCAAGGAAGTCGGCACGACTATCCCTGGGCCGTGCGCCATCAGGATGGGTTCTGATAGGGCGGAAAATAACTTCCAGTTGACCACCTGAAAACTCACCAGTGTCACAACTAAAGTCTGTGCTAAACAAGGTAACACGACTTGAGAAATTGTTAGCCGAGAAACCGGCCTTACCGAAACCGGTGAAGCCAAGCGATAGCAAGTCACCACGGGGACGGCTATGCAACGTCATGATTTTCCACGCACCTGAGTCGACTGATCCCAGTCCCCAGGTACGCTATGACCATGATGTGCAATTCTTGCAGTCTCTAACCGACAAACTACTGGATGTTGGCGAACCCGGGTTACGAGTGAAACAAGTCACTCGTCTGGGGAAACAAGTTGATGGCAAGTGTCGGCCTCTGCGCATCGCGTTCGCCGACGAAACTGCCCCAAGGTTAGTACTGTCCCGCCTCGGTCGCCTAAAGGGGATGAAATTTCATGTCCGGCCAGACCTTGATCCCGCAGAACGAGAGCAGCTGAAGTCTGCCGTGATCGAACTGAAACGACGCACGGACGCCGGTGAAACTAACCTGCGTACCGTAAATTTTCGCACAGTTGCCCGGATACCCCGAATCCGGGTAAACAGAGCAATGACGCTTCAAGCTCGCCCAGCGGTTCCTACCGCGGATTGCGTGTAGCGTTCATTAATGTATGCAGCTTAATGAACAAGCACGATGATCTGATCCGCTTCATTGCTTCACGTCGGCCAGATGTGGTTGGTTTGGCTGAGACGTGGTTGACATCTGAAGTCACAAGCGAAGGAATTGCGATCACGGACTATTCGTGCTTCCGCTGTGATCGACAGTCGAATAGCCGTGGTGGCGTCCTACTTTACCTCCGGTCTACCCTGTGCGGGAGACTCGTGAGCACCTACCGAAGCATTGACGGTCTATGTGAGCAGCTGTGGTGTTCGATCCGCCTACGACGCGGCGAACTGTTTGTGGGTGTGGCATATGGTAGCCCACTGAGTAACGGATTGGATTGGCTCACACACGTCCAAAACAAAATGAGTCGCCCGCAGTTCCTGCTCACTGGCGACTTTAACCTTCCTCGAATCTTATGGCCTGAAGTTCAGCTTCTCCCTGGCCATAATGAAGTGGAGACAAGATTCGCCGAACTGGTACTGGAAACCGGAACGGTGCAGCACATCACGCAACCCACCCGCATAACCCCGCGCTCAATGCCATCATGCCTGGACCTGCAGCTAACCAGCTGCGAACAAACAGTGCATGACATAGAAGTTCTTGAGCAAAAGGCGGCTAGTGATCACTCGACAATTATGGCCACTATAGACCTGCAGCTTCCATGTGTGCGTCCAGTGGCGCCAACAAAACTCTTACTTTTGAAAACGCAGAAACCGGTTGTCCTAATAAAATAAGAGCGTGGCTAATTTTTGACATGAAAAATAGGCCTGCAGGGGCTTTGTTTTCCGGTACACCAGGCTAAATGGTGATGCTTTCATACATGGATTTGAAAGAGATGTGTATAGGTCGCTTTGTGCTTAGGTATGCACAAAAAATGGCAACTGGTAAGATATATTAGTTGTCAATTTCGCATTGATTCATCGCGATTTTAAAAATACAAAAAATACAATAATCAGACAAGAGATATGTATACCCCTTACCCAAGCAAGTAACTTACTGCAAGCATAAACTTTACATACATGAAACAATTGTATAAACACTTTTTGCTTGATTAATCAGCCGTTTACACTAGATTTTTATTTAGTATTTGCCTGCTTTCCATTATGCCGTGAACTTCATCTACGCCTGTAGTCATCGCTTTAATTTATCATAACCGTTTTCATGAAGCAAATCCATATAGCATTATGTTCTATTTCACCGCACCTTAATACCACCAAAATTAATAATTTACTCTGCAGCCACTAAAACAAACTTGGCTGTTACCGAGGAAAACGGTAGCGCAACCCTTTCCCGCCATGACAAAAATTAGCTCATCCCATTAAATAACAGCCCGCATTCAAAATTGCGCTAATGGCGGGTATATATATATATATATATATATATATATATATGCAATATATAGTAAACTCTGCATCACACCAGAAGGGTGTTCATTTGTCCTGCATTGACAAAGTAGTGGGATCAGCCTATTTCCTGGCTCGATCAGCTCAATAAGGATCACTCAAAAGATTTTCTTATGGTTTCAGTCTCGTATGAATTTGAAGCTTGGCCACTTAGTGCTACTAATTTGTTCAGACCAGACGGTCAGCTGCTGAAGCTGTCTAGGCCCGCTTTGATCCGATTAAATAGAAAACATATCTTCTGGGCCTGTTACCCTGTGGTACAAATCGCTTGCTAAGCGTGACATTAAGGAACCTTCAAGTGCGTTCAATCGGGTCAGAGAAATGCTGTTTATTGCAAACCAGGCTTTTAATTACTCTAACTGATCCGTATCCCTTGTCCGCACAGATAGGTGGGCGAGCGTCCCACTGCGGGTATCTTTTTGATCACATGTAAAATAACAACTAAATGAAAGGTAACTGTACACTCAGTTTTGCTATGACCTTTGTTAAAAGGAATGGTATACAATTAAGATTACACGTTTGATTATCCCCACACTGAACGTTAATATAACTGTTCCACAGAAACCATATATCAGTCGCTTTATTGCTATTGCTATCGCAATGAACAATGAACAATGAACAATGATTTATAACGGGTAAAAAGCATATGCTAGACCGAACCAGTAGGGCGGTTGGAGCAATAGATAAAATGGAAGGATAATCGAACAAGTACATCGTTTTTTTAAGCCTCTACAGATTTCAACGCACCACTTCATAATGCTAATTTGAAGTATGGACTGGATGTCTGCACCCAAAGTAGAGCTGTTTTATTACAGCAAAT
Source organism: Dicrocoelium dendriticum (assembly GCA_944474145.2). NCBI lineage: Eukaryota > Metazoa > Platyhelminthes > Trematoda > Plagiorchiida > Dicrocoeliidae > Dicrocoelium > Dicrocoelium dendriticum. Next base: position 34,336,620 of record OX104064.1, read on the forward strand.
GTGGGAAAAAGAAATAAAAGGAACGGATAACGCTCACTCGTGTGTTGCTTCCGTTGAGAGATGTGGCACGTTACTCTAGTTTGTATACATCCATGTCGCTCATTGGGACACTTCTGTATGTAACATCACCGCCACTTTGCGTGGAGGGTCAGTAACCTCATGGTTTGGGTCTAGTTATTTGGTCCTCCGAATAGGACGTGCTATGCCAAATAATGCAAGTTGGAAAGTGTGTCATCTAGGCGTTTTTTAACGTGCCAATGTGCGGGCAAGAACGACGTGAGTGGGGAGCGCATTCCAAGCACGGGACACACGGAGTGAGAAAGAGTTTCGTCGACAATCAAGTCGGCTGTATTGTGTAGCCAGTTTGAGCTGATGACCTCTCAGGTTGGTATTTTGGCTCAGCTGCAAGAGACTGCGACATGTTTGATTTGGATTCATCAGTATTAAGTGGACCATGATGAGGTCTCCTCGGTGACGACGATATTCACCACTGTACAATCCCAGAGACTGCAGTCTGCGTTGATAGGGGATGTGAAATAGGCCTCTGACGAGCTTCATTGCTCTACGCTGTTGAGCTTCAAGTGCACTGGTGTCGCGCTTGCGCCAGGGACGCCAGGCCTGGATCGCATACTCCACGTGGGGTCTCACGTAAGCGCTCAGCATTTGCGGAAATACAGATGGTTCGAAATTTCCGAATGCCCTCCGTAAGAGTCCCAGATGTTGACTGGCCCTTTGCGATGCCTTTTCAGCTTGTCTGGAGCAGCCAAGGTCGTCCTGCACGATCACACCGAGGTCGCATTCCTGGGAAGCATGTTGCAACGGCTGGTCCCCGAGTAGGTATTCATGGATGAGCTGTTGGCGTAAGCTCACGACTTTGCACTTGGCGACATTGAAGTGGAGCATGTTTTCGGATGCCCAAGTGTACGCCCTGTCCAGATCGCTCTGCAGTGTTGCGTGATCGTCCTCTGTCCGGATGTCATGCCAAATTTTGACATCATCAGCAAACAGCAAGAAGTTCGACTGTAGTACACTGGCAAGGTCGTTAATGAATGTTAAAAATAGACGTGGCCCCAGTACTGACCCTTGTAGCACACCGCACTGGACGTCAATTGGGTCGGACATGGAGTTGCGGACTCTCACATTCAGCTGACGTTGAGTGAGAAAGTTGGCGATCCAACCAAGCACAGGGTCACCGATTCCGTAGCCTCGAAGCTTGTGTAGGAGGATGCGGTGGTCCAAACGATCGAACGCCTTCGAGAAGTCCAGGTAGACAACGTCGACTCCAAATTTCGCATCAGCTGACTCCGTCCAGCTTGCAAGTTTGTAGTGCAGGATCGATTTCGGCGGAATCCGTGTTGCTGTGGCACCATGATATTGTTGTTTCCCAGGTATACCATCAGCGCTTCCGCAATTATACGTTCCATTACTTTGGATAAAACTGGGAGGAGAGTGATTGGACGGTAGTTCGACGGCTCCGCACGATTACCGCTTTTGTAAATGGGAGTGACTAGCCCATGTTTCCACATTGTGGGAATCAGCATTTCGTCAAGACAACGTTGAAAGAACCGAACTAATGGTTCGGCAATGTTTAGGGCCGCTGCCTTCAACGCCTTCGGTTTAATATCGTCTACTCCTGGCGAGCTGTGCACACGCAACGACATTAGCGTTTTCAACACATTGGTTGCCGTGAACGATACGTTGTGTAAACCTGGGAACGGTGAGAGCTCTGTCAAAATCGGGTGAAGGGATGGTACACTCCGGAAAGTATGGAGGAAGTGTTGACGAAACACGTTGGCCGCGTCCTGTGCAGTTTGCGCATGACCATCTGTTGCACGCAAGACAGGGATCCCGCGCTGCACTCTACGGAGTTTGTTGATATGTCTATACAACAGCTTTGGATTTCTGCTGAATTTCGCCGCTAAGTTCTGTTGGTGCTGGAGTTTGTCTTCGCGAATCAACTTGACGCAGTGGTTTCGTTGAGTTGCGTTGACTCCCCAGGTCAGATTACTTGGGCAAACTTTGTAAGCGTGCCAGGCCGAATCCCTTAAGGCCATAGATTTTCTCGTACGGCTTCTTAGGAACGAATCCACTTGCTTCGGGCGAAAGGCCTTGCGTTCTGATGCATTTGCCACTAGCTCAGTGAATTTGGTGACAAACACCATCCAAGCCGTATCGGGCGGATTCTCGGTCAGGAAGGACCAGTTGGTGTCTTGAACAAGGTTAGACAAGATGTAGTAATGTGTAACCATATAAGTTTCCTCGTCGTTTTCTCTAACGTACTCCGAACAACAGATGTAACGAAAGTGCAACGTCGCGTGATCACTACGACCTAGTGGTGTAGCTTTGGTAACTGTGTCAATCATTAGTTCCTCGTTGGTGAGCACAAGGTCCAAGACAGAAGGATGTCACCTGTTCTGAAACGAGTGGGGGAGGTGACATTGTTATACAGTGGTACATCGGTAATCAGTTCTTGCAAATCAGCCTTGAACTGTTCGCTGGGCGATGCTGGAACTTCGAGTGCGTGCAGCTTGAAGTCCCCCACCAGAAGAACGTGACTGTGTGGACGTGCCAATACTCGTTTCATCGCAGCAGAAAGGCCTTGATCCCTTTCCAAGGTAGACATTGGTGGACGGTAAACTATTGCTAGTAAACACACATCGCCACGCCTCAGATGCATACGACACCAAAGAGAATCGTTGAGGTTTGCTTCTGAGTCATCAATGATCTCAACATGTAGGTCGGATCGATAATACAAAAGCACTCCGCCTCCTCTGCTAGGCCGATCTTTTCGTAAAGAACTCATGCCACGTAACGCAATCTCGGCATCCGCGATTTCCGTGCTCATCCAGGTTTCGGTGACCATAACTAGGTTCCAGGACGTGGAGACCTGGCGAAATCAAAGTTCGGTTAGCTTGCTGAGAAGACATTGTGCATTAATATAGAAGCAGGTGAGGGCATTGGTGCTTAGAAGAGTGTTTGTAGCTTCTGGTTTTCGGTTAGAGTTTACGCCGACCCTTGTGGGGTCGGCTGCCGGCAACTTTTTTGTAGGACCGACGCTGCAGACCCTAGGGCCAGTTCAGGTCGTTGTATTGAGCTCTCAGCGCCAACAAGTGGGTGACCAACTTGTCCCCCTTCAGCCGGCAGCGTGTTTTGGCATTGTCTCTGGTCTGAGCTACATGGCGGCAGAATTGTATTGGTACGTTGCTTGCTTAGTGTGACATGGACTGTTGGTGGTTCAGTGTCCATCTTCTTTATACGTATTTCGTTTGGTAGCATTTGACGCATTTTGCGCCACGTATTGATCACATATTCTACCATCATTTCGGAATGCAACGATATATTCATCACTCGGGGTCCACATCCTTTGTAGTTAGGTGTGAGTGGTAACCTTGATGTCGAAGTCGCAATAACGTTTTCGAGTGAGAGCAGTTCGCTGCGGTTCACTGCCGTGTATACTAGTGCATGATTTCCACAGATACATCCGCCAAAACAAGAAGGTTTATCCACTGGGAATAGTCGACCCACTTTCAATAGCCAGCTGGTTTACATGCTTGTTCTTTTCTCCGGGAGATGAAGAACCCACACATCGTTCCAAATGGAGCTCTTTCCGCCATTCTGGAGAAGCTACCACCACGGGGTCTAAACAAATGGGTTTAGCTCGCCTCGTACTCACAATGGATCCACTGTTCCACAACCGGAGACTGACAATTCTGGCGTGATTACCTTCACTGCCTCAAACATTCCGATTCTCCAGTCACCTGGAGCTTTTCTGATGTCATTTCACGGACAGCACTGCGCGCGCATAAGCGTCTTTTCCGATGATTTTTCCTGGAGTTCTCACTTGGTCATGGAAACAATTACACTTACATTTGAAGGAAATACTTGTCCACTTCGCGGAGGATAGCATTTATTCCTGTTTTGGACATATTCAGACACAAGAAACAAATGCACTCACCGTCCCTATGACAAGTCCAGCATGGATAGCTGGACACGGGTTGCGAGCCGGACAATATAATAGAAAAAGCCGGCCTCTATTAACAATATGTTTACTCACCCGCATCATTATCATTCGACTCTGCGACTCTTTTACATCATTGACTGGCTTCAACGACTATTGCCGGTTCAGTACTAAGCCATTTGGCCAACCACCGTAAAAATTTGGGCTGTCAACCGACTGCGAATAATAGAGTGCAAAATCGGTCTATACGATGCATAGCCGACTAGCACTACAGTTCAACGGAAGCAACGACAGTGTTCCAGGATGTGGTGGGTTTTCGCCTGGCAAGCGTTCTCCCTATAAAAAGCCACAAATGTCCGCTTAACAACACTGCAACGTGGCGGATGTGACTCGCCACAAAATAAAGTCACAGCTATACATTTCACACTGACGCAGTCCTCAGCCTCCAACATCGAACCTGTGCAACTGATTTTACTATGAAGAATGCTTTAGTGGAGTACCGATCATCCCGGCTTCGTAATGGTCATTGATTGCACTAAACCTTGTTCGGGCTCCTGTGCTCATGGATCACTACATGTCAAATTTACCCCCCACTTGTATCTTGACGCAACAGTTTTTGCGCGCCACGGCGCCATTATGATCCTTGGTCTGACTATTACCTGACAATATGCTCGCTCTTATGGACTACATCTTTTCGTTTATTCCTTTCATTGTAACGAAATGTTTTAATATTCCAAAGAAGCTGTGCTTGTATGCATATTTGATCATGCCTTTTAGAGGTGTGTCTCGTTTTACAGAGAATATACTATTTATTTATTTATTTATTTAATAAAACGCCATTCATCCCAGTCATGCGCTTTGGCCTCTAGATCGCTTGAGGTCTTGAGCTCGGGGACACCGTGAACAAGAACGGATTTGGCGTCTTGTCGTTTACGGAAGTCGTCTGGATTTTGTTTGCTTTTTTGACGTTCGCTCCAAGGAACATCTGAAAAGATTCGAACTGTGCATGATGTGGTACGGAGGCGAGTAGCTGATAAGAGAACTTCCTCTGCATCATTAGCTGATTGTAGTGTTACCTGGAGTAAACCTGGATCACCATAGTGTATGGAGTTTGGATGACGGACGAGACGCATCTTACTGACTGGTTTAACTTGAACCTCCATCAATTGACACAGGGAGTCCCACTGCTTTTGTCGTCCGATATTTTATCTTTTATAGAGTTCGCCCCGGATGCAGTCACATTGGAGCATATAACTGTCAAGAGATTACGGTGTTTTTTAATGTCCACCTTCTAGTGAGGACCAGTAACTGGTTTCTTCGCTTGGGTAGATGATGAAGTCTTGAATCCCGTGGTGGTAACGGTAGTATTAACTTGTTTGGCAGCGGGTTGCGTAACGATGAAAGGGCCTCAGCCGTATGAGTAGGGACAACGGAAGAGTATGTTGTCGTCCCTTAACCAGCGTTCAGCGTGGTGGGTGGTTCTAATGGAGAGTGCGCGGTGAACGCGTCTTTATGAGCAGCCGTTACTGTCGCGGTGACTAACACTGGAACATTGTTCTTACACCTTTCTGGATTGGAGCATGATGTTGAGCATGGATCTTTATGTACAGATTTATCTGGCTCATATGGGACAGCTTTCACTGCTGTTGCTTGCTCTACAATCTTTGACAACCTATCGCACTTCTGTGCCAGCACAGTTATACATCTGACTAGTGGAAGAGATGAACACTCAATGCAGAACCATAGAGAATCGGTCGTATCATGGAGTTTTTTTATCTGGCTGGTACTAAGGCGAGCACACCGAGGACGAAAGTATTTTCGACAGCTACTGCATTCAATACCAAACCGCACAAGTTTTACACAGTTGCCAACGCCGCAACTAACGTTCATCTCGGTGGCTTTAGGCTTCGCTTTCCGCGGGTAAGAGGTACGTGCCATTGTAGAACCAATCTAAGATGGCGGACACCACCTGTAGTTGGGTGATCAGTAAGATCTCCGAAAGTAGCGAGGGGATATTCACCAAATTCGCACAGATAAAACAATACACCAAAAGAACTGTATTGGTGTAAAATTCACACACAGCATACACGTATAACACAGTATTCCAAAAGAAAATTGCACATCCAGCACGGCTTAGCAAAATTCCGCGGCGTCCGTGGGTACAGCCAGTACCCGCCCCAACGCAGTGAACGTTTGTAGTTGCAGCGCATCGGTATGTCGCTATAGCAGGTCGAAACGTAAATCGTCGTCGAGCGCAGCCTATACTGTGAGCGCCTCTCCCTCTCATTTTTCTTTCCCATTTAGTTATCTGTGTTATATTATCCAACCGTCGAACGCTTTCACGCCGGCAACCTAGTCTCCTCGCGCTCGGTCCTCTTTGGGCAGCTGGGACAGCATCGCCCAGCTATCCACGAAGTGCGGCACAAGCACGCCGCTCAGCCAACCCCAACACTTAATGGGTGGTTATCCAGCTGCCTACGGAGTATACCTCTTTGCCTTTCAGCCCTTCTGTCCAACACGACTCACGTACCCCAAGGATACAGAAAAGCTCGGAAACCTCAACCGGACGCATATTACAGTAATTATACCTCGCCTGCCATACAGACTTTATACTGGTGACTTCCGGTAGATGTTATCTACCTACTAATGAAACACGCTTATGCTAGCGTAAAGCAGAACAAGGTTACACACGGTATGCACATCTATTACTTCTGTGAAAGTCTTTTCAGATGCTTCCCCAATCAGTTCCTTACGGGTGGTGTACCCCACGCTTTCCTGAAGCCTTGAACAAGTTGCTGGGTCTTCTACACAGCCATTTATGGATTCCGTGGACATTATTCATTCTGATTCAATTGTTTTACCCGCACAATCTTTGGAGTCGATTGTTGGTAAACGAACTTTCCCAACGCGTAACATGCGTAAAGAAGTGCGTGCTGAGTTACCACCTGTGATGTCAACGCCGCATTTGTCAACTTTTACTGCAACCTGTCGCGGTATCGCGATTGATGGATATAGTTATCAGTTAGAAAGATTAACCTAAAGCTTCGGTGCTGAATTACCTTGCGATTCGCGCACATTGCTCGGTACACTACGTGGATGCTGGGTTGCCGTTTTTAAGGGTAAAGATTACCGGCACGTAGGGCTGATAACAGCAATAAGTCGCGTGGTGCAAGCCAGTGATGCCACTGTCCTGTCGAATTTGCAGCAGCAGCTACATATAGATGGACGCACCCCGGTTCGCGGTTCGCATAGACAATTGTGACTGCCTTGGCTAGACTCAGGGATCAGCCTTCAGCCGTTTTCATTGTCGAAACCTGTTGATGTACATTAGTTTCTAAGACCAACCATTGCCAAACTGTGAGATGGCATACTGTGAGATGGCATACCTCCACTTACTTTGAAGCGTGTGATTTCGAATGCCCCTGCTCAAGCATACATCTGACAAGTAAAGCAGCCTTTTGGTTACTGCGCATGCGGGAACTGTACTGTTACTGGTTAGTATCCAAGTTCATGAAACTTCCAAAATCTTCCTATGGGTGTATATGTAGCTGGCCACCTGACCTTCCCACTGCACACGAATACCACGCCAAGGTATGAGAAATATTCGTCTGGGTCTTCAAGAAAATCCTCACGTTGGTCATTACTCTTTTGTGGCACTTCGCATTGACATGATACTCTGCATTCCTCCGGGGTACATGCACATGTTTTGTTTTGGGTTCATGAGACCTTTGATTACTTGATAAGGCAAGTGCCTTACATCCACCGCGGTGCGCTTGCTTGACATGCAGACATTGTATATAAACACCAGAACAACTCAATGTCAAAGTAACAGCCGCTAGATTTTCCTAGAATGTGCCGCAAGTTCCTAGATGCGGATCGAAAGGAAGCCACAGAGTATCGGTAGTTCATGCTGTCTAGTTGCAGTGTTGTGATGCCTGGAATACCGCGCCATACGATCTTCATGAGCTGCTTGAAATTCGCCTGGTTAATGCATATCTTTTGATGCAAGAAGTAGTGGGAACAATCTTTTTACCTAGTACAGTCAATGCGGTCGATAAATTTGTTGAAAGCCGCGGTTGTCAACAGTTAGTGGTTTAGGTGCGTTGCGTACTGCATTTGTGCCATAACGTGCCTAAATTTGGACTACTGGACTGCTATTCCGCTTCGCTATTCGAGTCTCATCTTCACTGGCTTTGCCGCCTTGTATGTGGTCTACGTTTGCCGGCGTCTCAGATCTTTCAACCCTTGGTTGAGAAGGCTGCATATGCCTAACTACCGTTGGACGAATACCTTGATGACCCATGCAGCACACCAGGCGCACGTCGCCTTTATACCGTGAAACAATTTCCCGTCAGTTGTTTCGTTGTGATAGATGCACCTCCGGACAATTCCGCGGTTACTGGCAACCGACCGTCAGTTATAGTAGGGATTACTAATACGCTGGTGTGCGTGCAAATTTATGAGAGAGCAGTGGCCAGCTATTACAAGATTATTCCGCCTAATCATCTGCGGATACACAGATGTTCTCGATTTCATCCAAAGCAAAATTGGTGCATCATCGATCCCATGCCATGCAAGTGTTTGTCAGTTCCGGAAGCCGTGTACGTAAATGTGTTCTATCAAAGTGCTCATACTTGGGATAGAACAGCGGTTTATAACGTAAGTTTCATTGCAACCTAGATAACGCCATAACGTCTTTCCTCAGACTTGTGGGTTATACTTTGACCTACAGCTGTGTGTGGATTATGCACGCAATACACAGATGGCGGATTGCAGTGACGAGCTTCATTAGTCTGCGGTACTGGTAGAGGACGGTGTAAAGATATGTATTGGAGTTCCTTAAAGTAGCCTTAAAAATTCCGTGGTGTGGCACTGCTGTAGATAATTTAAGTCTATTTATGCAAGTATTGATGTTAATGACCACCTAAAGGTTCTTGAACACCGTGATGCATATAAAAGGGAGGAGATAGTCCGCGTCTTGCAAACTACCAGCCAAGCTCTCTGACATCGATAATTTTAATAAATAAATTCTTTATTCTCGTGCGGTATAAGGCACGAGTAAGTAAGCATGATAATGTTATAGGTACAACGAAATGTCGGGGAAGGTAAAAGATATAGTGCAAGTTAGCCATGAACTGGAGCTGTGCGTTAATAGGTGTAGGTGGGCTTGCATTTGTCTATCTGTTATACGAGTTTGAATACGTGACACTGTAATTGTCATTGATCGCGTGCATAGTGTGCGCATGATTGAGTGACATCCGTGGTGGGCGTATTGTTAGTTGGGTAATCACGAGGCCGTGACTTAAGTTAGATGCAAGTCACATCCGCAGCGTCACAGTTCCGTTAAACCGATATCAGTGATTTTTATATGGAGAACGCTTGCTAGGCGAAAACCCACCGCGTCCTGGAGCACTGTCACTAAACGGTTGGTACCCCGAGGAAGTCATAGTTTCCTTGTCGACTGAGCAGCCTCAGATTGCTGACAAGCCATAAGAAAGTGAGTGGACTGTTGACAGGTGGGACCACATTTCAGCTAGTTATGGATGGCTACAAGTAAGTTTTGGTAATCATTGGTTTTGTGGGCAGTTTTCAGGCGGGCCATGGCCGATTCGATCCGCTGTGTATGGACATCCAGATCCATTTGACCAGTGTTAATAGATCAGGAAGGGAGTGAGTCTGTTGCATGTCTGATATGCTGCACATCTGTCTTTATAGGTTCATTCGGTTGCAGAGCCACAGGCCAGGTGGGATCATTGGTAAGCTTATGTTGAAATCTTGGGACCTCGTGGAAGAGAAATAAATAAATAAATATTTTATTCCTGACAAAGCGAGGCACGCCTTTTGGGCATGATCAGCATGTATGCTATATGGTACCTGATAGCATGATTAGAAGCACCGAGCGCGGGAGTAGTACACATGGAGTTAGTAGCGTGGGCCCACACGGCCCTAAGTTTGTACGAAGTCTCTGTCCACAGCATGCGAGATGTAGAGATAAGGAATCAGATCACGAATGTGGAGTATGTTGATGAGGAACTAGTCCAATGGGGCTGTGTACACACTGCGGGTCAAGTGAGTGAAGCATGAGGAAAGAGCTGCAGAAATATTTAAGGATAGTGACATGTAACTGCTCAAATATGCAGGCGTGTTCGTACGGGAACGGATTTATGCACAGAATATGTAAATCTGGAATCGGTCAACTTGCCAACGTGAGATTGGGGCGGTGACTTTCTTGAGTGGCAAATCACCTCCGCCACGTCGCAGTGTTGTTAAACAGACATTTGTGGCTTTTCGTAGGGAAAACGTTTGCCAGAGGAAGACCCACCACATCCTGGAGCACTGTCGACCAGTGATATGAAATGGACAAGCTTGCATCTGATTGATTACCCTAGCGGATATTCGCAGTCAAGTTGCACAAATTTGTTACCCATCCGAACTGAACTGGTTGTGTGGTCCCCTTCGGAGTCGACCGCAAGTGGTTGGAGCTGTCCAAGTCGGATGACTCAGGTGACTTGTATTGCCTTGATTCGTTTTAATGGTTCCTGTAGTTAGCCAAGATTGCAAAGTGCAGGTGGTTGCTTTGTTATGTGTTGATGCCATGTCCAGGTGAGCTTCGCAGGTATGTCCTCAGGTGTACCGTGCCGGTAATGTTATCCTTTAGAACAAGGGAGAAAAGAAAAACGGACCGGGCAAACTGCCAAGGAAATAGAATACGACGATGTTAATGTATAAATATAAAATTTGTAGTAACATTGTGCTGGTTACAAGCAGTGGAATGACCGAATTTGTTATACATCAGATCCGTAGTTTTCTGTGTAAACGCGAGACCCGATTTTTGTTGAATGTCAGAGAGGAATGCTGTCCAAAGTGACCTAACTTACGCAAAAGTCGTCCTCTGTGGAACCCGGGAGTATCAGGCGTTTTTAACCGGTAAATCAGTTAACGGAAGCAGAAGAGCATAGTCCGTCGTTTAATATGCGCTGAAGGTATAGGTTAAGCGATCGGGTGACAGTGGTAGAGCTTATCGTTCTAACATGTATGAGAGCCAGTGGCATTGCTACGCCTGGTTGGAGACCCATGAAAATAATGGTGAAACGTTTTCAGTAATCGGATGCTAGAGAAACAGCTGAGTGAAGGAGTGGGACGGAGTGTCAAAGTTATGAAGAGAATGGGATTTATACACTACAGCTGTAGCGAGAATACGATTGCAAAGCCAGCTCTGAGAGACAAGGAATAGCGGAAAAGTCAGGGACTTCTACATTGTGGCAAACAAGTTAACTATACGGCATGAAAGGGCTCTACTGGGAGTCGGGTTAATTATGAGGAAGAACCTTCCCGCTGATACGCATTCAACGTTAAAAACAGGAGCGAGAAGGGCTTGAAGACTATGGCTGAAGCGAGAAAATGGTTGTAGCGCCAACGCAGAAAGGTACCAGTAGTATCAATAGTGTGAGCAACAGCCTTAAAAGATGCTGTGTGTCACTCTAACGTGGACATCCACCGTGGAACGTTAAAGTCAGATAGAATGCTGGTAATTGAGTTGCTGGCAGCCTAGTTAATTAGTATACAGGGGCAGCACGATTTATTAGGCTCGGTATAAACTGCTCGGTGTACGGTGTTGAACACAAGAGAGAGAACAGACAGAAATACTTGCAACAGCTGCAGAGATAAGTGTTGCTATAAGGACCGAATCAGATGCCAAATGAGAGAGAGAAGTTAATGTGAGCGAAATAACTTGGTAGTGGAGCCGAGAGGCAAAACTCAAGCAGAGACCGGAAAAGTCAATTTCGATATGAGTTAACAAGCATACAGATATGGAAGCAGACAGAGACAAGTAACATGAGGCTGCCACTTTTACCAATGAATACCTTAGTCAATGGCAGCCGATGCACGAAATAAGAGAAGCATTGGTATGAGAACTATGGGCATTTGGATCCTCAGATACCGAACTGGTCCAAAAGGTTTAAGAAGGAGAGGCGCAGTAGCAAAGGGAAGAGAGAGGAGACGTTAATGTGAGCTAAAAAGCTTGATAGTGGAGCCGAGAAGAAAAACTCCATCAGAGGCCAGAAATTTCAGTTTTGTACTAAGCATTCAGACAATGAATCAGACGGAAACTAGTCTGAGGCTTTTGCTGTAACCAATGAGCATCTTGGTCAATAACAGCCGATGCGCAAAAGAAAAGAGTCATTGGCTTGAGACCTATGGGAATTTGGGGCCTCAGAGACCGGACTAGTCCAAAAGGTTTAAGAAAAGAGGCAGTAGCGAATGGAATCTAGCAAAGAATGGTATCTTGCGCTGGGGCTAGTGGTACCATGACCACTATTAAAGAGTTGCGATATATACCAAAAGAGAAGCTAAATGAAAGAGAGAGACGTTAATGTGAGCTAAAAGGCTTGATAGTGGAGCGAGAGGCAAAACTCAATAAGAGGCCGGGTATTTCAATTTAGGACTAAGCATACAGGAAGTGAATCAGACGGAAACAAGTCTGTATTATTGCTTTACCCATGAGCATCTTGGCCAAAAGCAGCCCATGCTCAAAAGAAAAGTGTCATTGGCTTGAGACCTATGGGCATTTTGAGCCTCAGAGATCGAACTGGTCCAAAAGGTTTAAGCATGAGAGGCACAATAGTGAGGGGAATCTAGCGAAGAAGAGATAATGAAAGAAAATGAAAGCAGCTGACCACCAAGGAAACCTGTGACAGCATGTTGTGTGAATCCAAACGTCATATAAGTTGCAACCTGGTGAAAAGGATACACGAAGAGCAAAGAAAATATTTGGTATTATGTGTTCTGCGACCATCTAAAGGACTTATGCGGGCGAAGGTTGCTTACTAACTAGAAGCAGGAATGAAAGAATGATTGAGGACAGAGAGAAAACAGTGACAAGCGAAAGTAAAAACGAAAAACTAAATGTGACACGGGTGCAGTTGTTGTAAACCAGGCTTTTATACTTCATTGGTCTAAGCGCGATAAGTGAACAGCAAAGCCAGGTGAGGCATTGCGAAACGAGCGCATCAGACAGGCAACGAGCAAGCCAGGAGAGGTCAGCATCAGCTAAGTGGCTCATTCAACTAAACGTAGCATCGTATTGAAATGGATTTAGGGGAAAAGTGTGGAGGAACAACAATAAAAGCAGGGGAAGCTAAAAGTAGCAGTGGAAGTAACAAACATGAATTTGTATACCTCATTCGCGTAGTAACTTTCAGAAGACAGACGATGCAGCACAGACTAGGCTGGATCAGGCCGAAAGAAGAGACCAGTCGGCGCAGTAAATGGGAGGGAGCCATGTGAAGAGGCAAACCGGGTTACAGGATACAAAAGCTGAGACATACTTTAGGAAAGCTACATACAGGGGTCGGGGAGACGAAAGCTGTAATGAATCAGACAGTACGGAGCAACCTAGTGGCATACATAGGTTCATAAGGTCAGGATGAGGCGGGATCAAGAACTGCGTAACCCGGCAGGTTAGCATAGGCTCAAGACGCTAGGACTTGGAAAGGTAGTGTGAAAGCGGATTAGCTTGGCTAAGGTAAAAATAAGAAAATCATGGAGAGGATTTTTAAGTGCCGTAGGCCTGCACGTAGGGAACCTGCGTACCATCTGATCCGTTCAACATGGCTTTCAGAAGGCGCCTTCCAGCGGCTCTAAGTGGCACATTGACAGCAAAAGCAGGCGTGGTTGCTGGATGCCTTCAATCAGCTGGATGTAGTTTTCGTCCCCTTCAGCATGGCGTTTGACAAAGTTCCTTACAGACGCCGCCTTCACAAAATCCCAGAAATTGACGTTTCGAGGCAGCTTCTCTTCATGGTCAGAGTTTCTGAATGGCTGGAGTATGCAAAGGAAAGCGAACAATACCTACTCCAGCGCGGATTTTGTGCTCAGCTGGGTCCGCAAGGCTCTGTCCTTTGTTCCGAGGTCTACAATAATATGCTTCCCTTCGAGCTCCAGACTGATTACCTTGTATATGCTGATGAGATAGAACTATGGCTAGAAGTGTCACAGCTTTATACTGCTGTCCGGCTACAGAAAACGCTAGACCGGTTGAAATTCTGGTCAATTTGTGGCGGTTACCCATTAACCATACTAAGCTTTCTGTCCTCCCAAAGGCTGTCCCGGACAACTTTGGTGATTATCTGCTTGAGCGTGCCTTGCTCAGAAAATCACTCTCGGAGAAGGACGCGGTATTTCTTGTCCAACCAAACACACGCACGACTAAGGACACCATAATGAAACCTGCTGCTGCTATTGGAGGTTCTTCTCTATAAGATTTTCATCTTCCCAGAGGAAATCAGAGAAATTCCCACTTCTGTTAAGCTCTAACGTTGAACCAACTGCACATTCCTGCATGCCAACAGCCTGTCCTTTTACGAAACCAGCATGTGTGCTGCTAGAGAGGGTCCAGTGGCGTGGAGCGAAATCCGTCATGATATTTAGAAACCAATCTTACTCTGATAGCCTTCAAAGGATGAACTTTTCCTCCCTGAAGTCTCCTCGTCGCCGTAGTGTATTGGTTTACATGCGGCGCGTTCTCCGAGGTGGGATGGGTAATGAGGTACGAGTTCTTTCGTTTTTGTGTGGATAGTGCGACACGAGGCCATGGTACTAAGCTGTTCAATCCAAAGGGCTTTCGGTTTCGCTCTTATGGCACGTTGTCAACTGGTGTGGGGAATGTTTGGTACAGTTTACCTTAGCTAGTCGTCGGTACAAAAAAGGGGAAGGTTTCCAACGCTTTCTAGACATCTATTGGATGTACAAGCATGGAGCCTGTTGTGTTGACTGTGAACGCAATGCTCTGTTGTGGGACACTGCAGCAGCCCGCGTATGGTCCTACAGTAAGTGCGAGGTAATGGGACTGAAAAGGACGTCCTTTCTGCGTTCTACAACCCAATGAACAAATAGCACTGGCGTTGTTGTGCAGCTGCGAACAATGCAAGGGCGATGATTTATAAGTGGCGTGCGTAGCTGAGGCGTTCAACTTCCGCTACTAATCGCTGTGGTGTATTTGCATAGAAAACTGCTGCCCGGGGCACGATATGCATTTTACAGTTACGTTAAGCTTGCTTTCCTTGATACCCAATTACGACCAGGCAGCTTACGGGTACCGGGACAACGTGCTATCGGTATCTGTTGGGGCATCTGTTAGTTGTTATCAATTAACCCCAGTTCAACTAACTTCATCTTAAAACACTGTGGCCTTGCGAACGGAACGCCAGACCGGAAACAGCCAGCGGTAGAACATTTTTAATTACCAGCATACGCCGTGGAAATAGATAAAATTTACCCTACAATGTGTGTCCGCATATGTATGGGATGTGAAAAGTGCGATGACGATTCAGATGCGTTACACCTTTTGGCTGTTTTCGCATTAGCAACCTGTGGACTGTACGCATTGATTTGCCGTTAAACTCTGCCCTGCGAGACAGCTTTTATGCAGTTTTCACCAAACTGGTCGAAGCGTATGAACGTGAAAATGCTTATTTTTGCACAGATACCATTCAATGGTAATTTAACGCATGACACGTATTTTAGAGGTTCCAAATCGTTGTGTTTGTGGACACTTTAATCGCTGTTGCTCAGAGGAAGTGGAGTTTAGACCCCAATTCAGTCCTTTGGCGGGGTTTTATTTCCAACATAACCGATGAGTAGTCTCCGCTTGGAAAAATGCCATCTCTGTCGGCGAAAGGCATCGCAGTGACAGCTTTCCGCTTAACTATGATGTCCTAAACTGTTTGCTGGTGACTACGAAACGTCCAAACGTATCGCTCACCTGTTTAAGGCTCACACTGATTCCCGGCAACGGACGGCACAACGCCTATAGAGCGTGGCGCGGAGATCCGTCTTTAAGTAAAACTTCTCTCATACCATTTTTAGGCTTCCTGTCCTGCGACCGGGCTCCGAAACGTGAACGAAGGTTCACCAAATTGCACCACACCTAGGGGTTAGGGCCATGAAGTATAATTCGCCTCCTCTGATGTTGGAGTTGGAGATTACCTCCCATAGCGAACCCCTTTTGCTGCCTTGGAAAACGTTCTTCTAATTGAAAGTTCTCTAGCGTCAAGGACGCATAAATATATATTTGCCTACCGCTGTTGCTTCTGCTCCCGAATTGAGTTACGGCAGCAGGATCATCCCGCCCCAACGGAGCTGCGAGTTGCACCAGGCGTTGCTGGAAAGTTAGCATTCATATGCGGGAGGATTGTGCAAAACATGCCAGCGACAAAGTTAGAATTCGGGAAGAACTCTACGAATTAACGTTAGAGGTGGCCACCATGTTCTGTAACTTGTGAGCGGACGCCAAGATCTGTGCCTACACTGTACCGTTTCCGTTCAAGAAGGTGGAGGGGCTGCAATCACTCGATCGACGGCTAGAAAGCCGTACGGCCATGGCCCAGTTGGTAGGATGATGCTTATGTACGCTTTTACTTTAAGTCGCTTGGATTAATCCTGTTCCAGTAAATGGTCGCGCGGCAGTGTGCTAGGACGTGGTGACCTTTTGACTAGCAAGCTTCCTCCCTATAAATAACCACAAATCTCTGTCTAACAACACTGCCACGTGGCGGGTGTGACGTGACACTAAATCAAGTCAAGGTTACGTGCCTTTTAAGAGGAGCTTACCTATATCACTTGCATCATCTAATTAGAAATCTTCCTTTGAGTTTCCTTATTTGCAAACCTGGCGGGCAAAACCACAGCGTCCGTGTCACATTAACGGACTCACCTAACCTGACTACTTGCACATACATGCAAACAACTACATGCATATATAATTTTATTGGTTTACCTGTGATTCTTTTGTTCAATTACTGGTCACACATGTTTGTATTACTAAGTACACGCCTTTACAAGTGTGTCTCGCACTGCCGAGAATAAAGTATTAATTTAGCAACGCTTCGGCGTGAGTAGCTTGACCCGCGTAATCTTTTATTACTCTCAAACATGTCACTTGATCTCCAGGTTCCTTATGCACTAGTAAGGATGGGAATACGTAGCTGCAAATCAGAAGTGAAAGGTCGGCTCCGTCGGTGCCTTCAGAGGGTTAACTGATGTATCCTACGTGCCTCTACCCCTATCGAGCAAAACCACTCTTCGTCGTAACACAGCAGTCTACAGTAAGTAGGCAATGATGAATATATACTGGCATATAATGGACCTGATCATTGCGATCCGCGATACTGAATAACCCTACTTCACCCTACCGCGTCTAGCTTTTAGGAAAGGCCTATATTTATGTTCACTACGTATGGAATGAGGTTGCTTGGTGTGTGACAGTTATCCTGCACAAGCAAGCTGGTTACATACCCTTTCCTACACCGGGGCTAATGTATGCCAGTTTGTCAGGACACTACTTCTTCCGTCATTAGCGTTTAGCTATCTGTACCTAGACACTGCACAGGCTGGTCATCCAGATAACCACGTTTTTGTGTTCACACGTGAAAATAAAAAATATCTACTTTTCCCGGCAGTGCGGGGCACGCCGTTAAACCCTGATCACGTCTGGTGTGGTGTGACTCAAAGAATCTGAGAACAAACTATTTATTTATATGTCCAATTTTCTACTGTCACTGTTACAGTTACCATAATATGTCTGTACAGTTGCACACACCTGATCATGCCTCCATGGGCGTGTCTCGCATAGTCGAGAATAAAATATTTATTTACTTATTTATTTACTTTAGTGGAACACTATTCCTTCTGTCTTAATTGTGCGTGTCTGTAACTGCCTTCATTGGAGCCTGGATAAGCGTTGGTCAGGACGTTTTCCGGAAGTATTGTAGGTTTATTTGCAATGAGCATAGGCCTAATAATCCATGATCCAAGGAAGTACAGAAGCTGCTCTTTTCTTGCTATAGTACTTTTGCAGGTGTGAGGAATACCACCCATTGTCAAAATACTAGAACCCTAGTTTACTTTCCGGTGCAGGAAACAGAAGCTACGTGGAACACCCGCCTACGCACATCGTCATTGTGGACACGATGGTGTCATCCGACAGCAGCAATGCTTCGCAGACAACGGTGATCAAAGACGTGGAGGCGCCTCAGGTCCTCAGAAGACTGGGGCCAAACCTCCCGACCATAGCGCAGGCCAGCCCTCACAGTGGCCTAGTACGCACTGCCTTTCAGACGGAGGGAATGTTCCTTCCGTCGCCAAAGATGCAGTAGGTACCAGAAGGCAGTATTGGCTTTTGCAATGCGTGAGCGGACTTCGGTCTCTATGCACCCGAGGTTGGTGGTGCAGCTGTGCAGTGACTCGGTCTACCACCTTGCACTCCTAGTAATCAAGGGTTAAGGGTTCCTCAAGTGGCCCGTGGTCCTGCAGCAACAATTTGCACTTTGATGGTGCGAAGCGTACACTAAATAATAGGACCACACTATGTAGGCTATTCGAGGTTGATTTCGCTGCCTTAACCTAAATAAATAAGTGAGTTCTTCTCAACGGTGCGAGACACGCCTTAAAGGCGTGATCATGGTAATACAACGCGTAAAAACGGTTACGGTTTAGAAATGTTGCAAGTTAACCAGCACGTGCTGGTGTTGGTTGTATGTATGTGTAGTAATACTGTAGGTACATGTGTAAGTCATCAGGTTGAGTGAATTTGTTGTAGTAGCTGTGTGTTTTTTCGGCGTATTGGCCAATATAGGTAGGGATCACATGAAATAAATGTAGTGGCTGACCTACGCGAATTGCGTAGGGTCCTCCGGTAAGGCAGGAGGCAATGACTTTATTAAGTTGCGAGTCATATTCTCCACTTCACAGTATTCTCAGGCCGATGTATGTGGCTTGTTATAGGGAGAACGCTTGTCGGACGAAAAACAACTACTTCCCGGAGCATTGCCGCCGAGGTATTAGCTGTAGCAGGATTAACCCCAACCTTCCAGCTAGCACCAGATGGAGGTAGTTCGGCTAGCCATTTAAACCATATAGTCCGCCTACTCAAGATCAAGTAACCTTTAATCGCCTACATCGCGAGATTCCTCAAAAGAAAACTTTGAGAGTGTCCACGACGAAATTGAACAAAAACGGGGAAATACGAGAACACTGACCTACACCACTTGTCGGCAAGCTATCCGACAAACCACTGTAGACCCTGAAGCAACGGTAGTGTGCGAGTATAGAGCACGGGGGTTTACCCATTTGCCGTGGGAACACCTATCCGCGCATGTATTTAGAACAGAATGATTACACAGACTGCACCAAACGCACGCGTGAAAGCAAGGAACACAGTTACTGTCGGTTTACGGTATGCGTAGCGCTGTTCAAGGACCTGCCTCAGAATGAATACAGGGTCTAACCCGTCACGTCCATGGCAGAAACCGGCTTGCTCATTTCTACTCCTAGATTCCCGTTTCACAGTGAGGCGAGGAACGAGAATCGGGTCCAGTAATTTTGTCACGACCGGCGTTAGGCTAATATGCCTGTGGTTAACACAGTCGGTGTGCCTACCCAACTTGTAAATCGCCAGTAATCTCGATATAATCCAGATAGCCGGGACATGCTTCCTTTCAGGTATCAACGAATAGGGTGGTCAGTGCATTGCAGAGGACCTCATCTCCATCCTTAAATAGTGCAGATGTGAGGGAAGACGGACACGCAACACGAAAACGATTGAGGGCCGCGATCGCGTTTCGGACCCCAGCCTCTGGTGGAGCCACTACATTAAACTTCCATGGCTCGTCCTGCATCACCGGAGTAGGAAGAGATCCAGGAGCAGGGGGACAGCGAACCTTTTTGTGTACCAGTGCAACTGTGTTGTCTCTGATTGTCCTACCGAAGCCTGGTCTCCTGAAACCCGAGGTGCAGGCCAGCTGGAAGAGCTTGCGGTAATCGCCTGCGGTTTATACCTTCTCCATTTTTGAGCCCAACTGACCCGCTAGGCAACGTTGTCAGCACACAGGCTCCAACTTTTCATGCACCTAATACTCTGTTTGGTCACATCATGTACAGAGCCAACCGGCAAATAACTTCTAGATACCAACAATTTCGCCGATCTCTCGGATTTACATTGACGGATGCGGTGACGAGGGACAGTGTTAAGTACAGATGCTCCTGCCTCGTGCATGGAGGCCGAGATTCTAATCCACTGACGCTCAGTGTCATTAAGACCAGCCAGCGAATATTTGGTACGCAGTGCTTCTTGATAGGCCTGCCCGACCAATGGCTGAGACAAGTTACCAGTAGCCAGTAGGAGAAGGCGCTTGGTGCGTCTCCTGGTAAAGTTCATGGAGAAACGACAGTTTATTCAGTCATCTTCCGCGTCGACACAGATAGGTAGTACGAGCAACAATACAGATGGAAAAACTCCACCTCTAACTTATGGCAATGTAGCCAAGTTGGGCCCATCGCTGGCCAGCTAAAAGAGATGCTAAGTCTCACTACGGTGCCTATTCTGTCTAAAAGCAGTGCTACTAAGAACCAAATCGTGCTGCGCACACAGTTGCAGCAGACACTTACTGTTGTCCGTCCGTTCTTAGTTAAGCCCATCATCATCACCCGGCCAAGCTACTGAAGATCTCAGCCACTGTATTGTGCTTTCCTAACCCCTGCAACTATCATAGTATCTGAACTGGTGGCAATGCGTACTGGCGCATTAGAACTGCAGTCCGTGAGAGCATAAGCAGAACGCACAAATAAACAACGCTTTGTACTACTTCGTGTATCAGGCCTAGTTGAGGTTGGCAGCCGGGCTTCATACAAACAGCTGTTCAGCGAAATTCAAGCGGCCAACGATGGCTCAGTATTGGAGCTTAGGAAGTTACCTACCTTAGCTTGACCTGTGAGTTCTGCATCAACTTTTCAGGATGTATGCAATTAATAACGAGCGCAAGCCGGGTGTGGTTAATTTAAAAACCACTTTGAGGTCCTGGATTCTAGCTTCGGATACACAACACGCAGCAATGTCCAGTGTTTCCAAGGTACGTACAAGTGCAGTCTGTTGACGCAGTTGTTTTAGCGTGCGAACGTTGAATGTCGATAGGGAAATAGGGCAGCGTGGCATTATACGGGACTGTCATTTATAGGCTTCCGATGCGTGCCGTGTGGTCGTGTCTGCAGGTAGTTCTACTCCAATGGCATTTCGGTTGCTGTCAATTTAGCTGGAACTTACAGAAGGAAGGTTAGTAATAGGGGCCGGGATGAGAATCAGAGCAAATTTTGGATAAAGAAAGAAGGAAACGCCAGCAGTAGCAGGTTTTCGCATATCTACCCTGCGGTATGAAGCAGATACGGTGACCCATGCTAAGCTGCGCGTAGGCTGATGCAGGAGGGTTTATTTTTTAAGAAAAATACATGGTTGGATGTAGGCCGGGATAGTTCTTGGGCGTCCAGACCTAGACAGGAGGACATTTAGGGTTGTCTACCAAAGTCCTTGGCTCAAACGCCTGTCTGCAAGGTAGCAGGGTAGGAGGCAATGACTTAGTTTTACAGAAATAGACGTCATCCCATTTCCACCTCTAATGTGGGGGACCAGGCGAGTGAGTTTGTCTGACTTCTTGGCATTGACCAACCTGAGAACAGCGGCGCTCAAGGGCCGGAGGCATCGCCCAGTATAGCTCAATGGGTCAAGGTGGCACACAAAACGTCCCACCACGTTAACGTCTAGTCTCTGCACCGCAGCACCAGAGCAACACTTGGTGGCTACGTGCTTGAGATTCCTGGCGAACTGGAAGGAAACTAGACTACCCGATACTTAAAGAACCCTTATTCTTACTGGTTTACAATTAGTTTACTTATTTAAGATTAATACAAAGCGGGCGTGTATGAACAACGCGTGGTAACTTCTTACTTATTCCTGTGGTAAATACCGGTTAACTAAATGGTTAGAAAAAGTTAACTGGGCGAGGTTTAGGTTTTGTTTACTGATTGAATATTGCGCATACTGATGGCCTTTCGCCTATTGCTAGTTCCATGTATCCCATTGCGACATGTGTATTGCGCTAATTATGTGTTAAAGCACATTACGGCTCTTCGTCGTCCAAATAAAAATGTAATCGGGAAATTAAAAGGCATGATGCGGCGTGGTATTCGCGGATAATTACTCAGCGTCAGGATTGGCCACTGGAGGAGCATTTTGATACGTGCACCGTAAACTTGAGACAGCTTCATAGCATAGCCTCATCTTTGGCGGCATAGCTTCATCTTGCTGGCCTATCCGGACTCGTCCGAACGGTCTCCTGCTTTCTGACCCACCTCGGACTTCTGAGATCCCAATGACCTAGGCTCTGCCGACGTAACGTCCTGCAACCATCAACTGAAATGCATTGTTGGCCTTGATTACTCCTTATTACTATGTCCCCTTTCTTCCTGTACGTGCCTATTCTGCCGATGCTTTCCTTTATCACTTAGACCTAAATTCTACGGTTTTCACTCTTTGAGCTGATATTCTAATCTCCTCTCAATAGTCCCTTTGCTTCTGACTATTGTGACCTGAATAACCAGGGATGGGCAGACTTAGCGGTCTGCTCACATAACCCGGGGTTTATCGTTGGCTTTTCCACCTCTTCTGAATAGAGTATTTTCGTCTTCGCACTCCACTTGCATTAATTTTTCTTTTTTTCTGTCGGACGGTCACTTGTCCGTGCCCTGCTCTGCCCTAGTCTCATTTGACTGTCCTGCCTCTCTTTGACTTACTCCAGACTACAGTTACGATTTTGTAGACATCTGGTTATGCCCCCTCTTCACGAGAGCCTGCTGGCCCTGCTCATTCCTTTCTAACACAGCCACCTCTATCTCTAATCTGTTCAGTTTTGCTGACCCTCTCGTAATATTGTGACGGTACCGGTCATTGATCTGAAGACGGAACACTGTTCCCCTCCCTAGTTGCTCCCCTCACTCTATCAGGAACCCAGAGCTGTGTGCTAACCTAGTTTCCTCTGTCCAGTCTCCTACTTTCTGACTTCCTACAGAGTACTGAGCCGTCAACGGTATAGGCTCCGCACAATCAAACCTTATTTCTCCCACCCCTAGTGCTTATATCTAACTAACCAATTCAAACTCTTCTACATCTAACATGTCCATTTCTGCTGACGCTCTCTATTTTTCTTCCCAACTTCACTATTAAATCGCAATACTCCGGCTAATACAGCCTCGTGTATTTCGGCTCATGTTTTCTGACCTCTGACTATTGTGCCGTTACCGGCCAATATTAAGATGATTAAATACACAGACCACATTACCTTACAGAGCCTCGTTGGCTTCGCTACGCCTAATCAGTAAATCTTTCCCCACTGACCCCGTTCTTCCCTTACTTCGCTGTCTTCATTCCGTCTTCCATCGGATTGCATTTCTTTAACTAGACAGTCTGGTCTGTCCCTTACATTAATCTAATCTCATCTGACCAGTCGCTTGCTTTCTGACTGCATGCATACTACGGAGAACTAACTGATCCAGGCACTACATATCTAATCAACCGATTCCTTTAACCCAAGAAGCTACTGGGAGACCAAAATACTAGTGACCAAACTGCCTAATGGAAAGGTTACATATGACCACCGAAAGTTTCCGTAGCGCAATTTTCTGTCGATCCTCTTAACCTCGGAGCTACTAGGAGACATTCCTCGTTTCCTCATCCTGTAATCTCTCAGAATGTCTGTATCACTTACCTTCGCTGGTTGGTTGATGTATTCACAAACACTGTAGGAATCCGCCCGTGACCAAAGTGTCTAATAGAATGGCTACATCAGGCCACTGAAAGTTTCTCGTAGCGCCATTTTCTGTCGATCCTCTTAACTTCAGCACTTCTATTTAGTAGCAACTGGTGGTCGAGGGCTCTGTGCATCTCTACGCATATCCGGAGATTGCTAAGCGCCACCCTCTTTTATTCCCAACATTCATGCTTCGTGACTGTCTGCGTCACATCCATTGCTGTCCGCTGACTTATTCTGGGACACATAAGGTATCCACTAGCCACTAGAAGGCTTCGCCCCAATGCAATTGCAAGTCGTGGATACGCTCTATCTCGCCTTGCATCAGTATCAGTTCTTCGCGTTACCTACGTCACCACTTTCCAGCTGCAGCTAGTCATTGTAGGTAGTATACATCTTTGCGATAGGAGCCACTCCGTATCTCTCCAACTTACTCTCTTGAATTGTTAGCATAACATACCTTCACTGGTTTGTTGACTTCTTCTGTCACTGTAAGTATCTAATAAAAAACTAAAAGGTTCAATGGAATTCCGTTGCTGCCCACTGGTTCTCTCTCTTAGCACAATTATCCTTCGTTCTTCTTATCTTCATTACGTTTACTGCAGTGATTCATTGTAGGCTCCATATATCTTTGCGCTTATCCGGAGCTACTAGAATACATTCTTCGTTTCTTCATCCTGTAATCTCTCAGAATGTCTGTATCACTTACCTTCGCTGGCTTGTTGATGTGTTCTGTGACACTGTAGGAATCCACTTGTGACCAAAGTGTCTAATGGAATGGCTACTTCTGGCCACCGAATGTTTCTCGTAGTGCCAGTTTCTGTCGATCCTCTTCACCTCAGCACTTCTACTTAGTAGCAACTAGTGGTCGTAGGCTCTATGCATCTCTGCACATATCCGGAGCCTGCCAAGTGTAACCCTCTTGCATCCCCAACATTCATTCTTTGTGACTGTCTGCGTCACATTCATTTGCTGACCGTTGACTTATTCTGGGACACTTTAGGTATCCACTAGCCACTAGAAGCCTACACCCCAATGCCATTGCTAGTTGCGGATACTTCTATCTCACCTTGTATCATTATCAGTTCTTCGTATTACTTATGTCACCACTTTTAGCTGCAGCCAGTCATAGTAGTTAGCATACATATCTACGCTAGTAGCCACTCTGTATCTCTCCCACTTACTCTCTTGAATTGTTAGCATCACATACCTTCACTGGTTTGTTGACTTCTTCTGTCACTGTATCTAATAAATAACTAGAAGGTTCAATGGAATTCAGATGCTGTCCGCCGGTTCTCTCCCTTAGCACAATTACCCTTCGTTCTTCTTATCTTCATTACGTTTACTGCAGAGATTCATTGTAGGCTCCACACATCTTTGAGCTTATCCGGAGCTACTAGGAGACATTCCTCGTTTCTCCATCCTGTAATCTCCCAGATTGTCTGTATCACTTACCTTCGCTGGCTTGTTGATGTGTTCTGTGACACTGTAGCAATCCACTTGTAACCAAATAGCCTAATGGACTGGCTACATCAGGCCACCGAAATTTTCTCGCAGCGCCATGTTCTGTCGATCCTCTTAAACCTAAGCACTTCTGCTTAGCAGCAACTAGTAATCGTAGGCTCCACGCATTTCTGGAGCTTGCTAAGAGCTGCTCTCTTCTATCTCGAACATACTTTGTGGCTGTCTGCGTCACATACATCCGCTTTTTGCTGATTTATTATGGGTAATTGTGGGCATACACTAGCAACTAAAAGGCTTCATGCAAATTCCATTGCTGATCACTGATACTCACACTTACAGCGACCCTAACTGTTCCTCGTCTTACCTCTGGCTCCCGTGTTTAGCAGCAGTCCTTCTTCATAAGCTACTATCATCTTTGCGCATATACTGAGCTGCCAAGGTCCACACTTTATCCCTCCAAGCTTTAATCCCTGGGACTGCGTGCATCACATACACTTGCTGTCTGTTGCCCTAATCAGGTGTCCACTAGCAATTATAAGGCCACACCTAAATGCCATTGCTCATCCGCGACACCTAATTGGCCGTAGTACAGCTCTCTCACTGGCTTCTCCCGGCTCAGGCCTCCTTAATTATACTCCATTAGCACCACCGCATGATTTGATTTGCTGCACGTCGATGCGTCGTAGTCTATTATGCTCTAACTATCTAACAACCTCTTTGTATGCTTGCGCTTTACTTGTCCGCTGTCATTCTATCACGAAACCTCTCTTAGCTTTCTTCTGTCGTGCAAACATATCCAGGTATTCAGCGTAAGCCGCTCTTCTGCCTCACATTTCTAGACCTTTATCTACCCATTACTTGCTGTATTGTCTTAGGCATTTTTTACCTGCAATACTCCAAGTCTCGGGCTAGCAGTCCATGGCTCTATCCAGCTTGGCACTATTACCCTAGCACTCTGGCTGCTGCGGTTAGGCCTCAGGTTCTGATATCCTCAGCAACCTTAATGTACGCATGTATTCTGGCTATTCGCGGTCCTTCCGTCAATTAGCCCTTCTTAGCTTTTTAATTCGGCACTCTCTCACCTGGTCAGTACAGAGACGCCCCTTAGCTTCTCATTTACAGGTGTTCATTCCTCAATTATTCGCTGCTATTTTTGCGAAACTTACCCATGTATGAGTCCAAAAGACTCACTGGCTTTCCCTGGGTCAGCATATTCTACGCTCCCCAGCGAATCTTCCCACGCAACAGTTGCATCATAGCAAACTGATCCTGTGTTTTCTTTGCTTAACGGCGCAACGCTCTGCATCCAAGGTATACGGTAGCAACCAACCTATAGGGCTTTGCTTCCGATGAATATTCAAAAGACACTTCTAGCATAATCATTGTTACACATTGTACATCATATGTTTCCTCTAAATGTTAGACCATAGAACATAAATAATGCTTGTTCCCACGTCTGTTCTTTGCGGCCCTGTTTGTCTCTCACCTTCCCTTTCTCCGAGGTCTGGAACTTCTTGGGGATCTGGGATCGGAACGTGAAAGAGCTTGTGCCTGGGACAGGACATAGAAACCCCCAAGGACCTACATAGAACACGGCTGTACAACAAGTGGATAAAAATGCACTCACTACCATGACCGTCGTCCAGTAATGGTAGCTGGACATGACGCCTTCATACTCCTGCGAAGTATACATAATCCTGTAAATTCTAGAAGCAAGAATCGGAAGTTTTGCTCACCTGGACACGAAGATGACGAAGGTCTAACCCTCCATAGGCCTCAGCCATTATGGCCGCCCCGAGCAAAAATAACCTGTTCAGCTAACAGAGGAAATTAGAAGGCAATTGACGGCGGTTAACCGAGGGTTAAATCAGTCGACGAGCTGCTCTGCCAGTTTTACATTAGTGTACAAACGGATTTCTGACAGTGTTTCAGGACGTGGTGGGTTTTCGCCTGGCAAGCGTTCTCCCTATAAAAAGCCACAAATGTCCGCTTAACAACACTGCGACGTGGCGGATGTGACTCGCCACTGAATAAAGTCACTGCCCACAACTACATACTGGCAAGCCGACCAGAATCCTAATGTAATATTTTCCTGACAAGTTTTCTCTACAAACGGAATGCCCAGCCTGTTTACACTACGCCCACTAGAACCCAACTTGTCGTCATGTTTTGACGAATTTATACCTCAAGATTAATTTTACAATTTCCAAAGCTTGGACAACTTTCGGCTTACTGCCGATTACATACATAGCAACGTGTTTGTTGCGAAACATAAATTGCTTGTAAACGTTGATCATGCCTGGTCAGGTGTGTCTCGGAAATTCGAGAATATACTATTTATTTATTATTTATTTAATTATTTATATATAATAAACAGCGCTTTGTACTACTTCGTGTATCAGGCCTAGTTGAGGTTGGCAGCCGGGCTTCATACAAACAGCTGTTCAGCGAAATTCAAGCGGCCAACGATGGCTCAGCCTTGGAGCTTAGGAAGTTACCTACCTTAGCTTGACCTGTGAGTTCTGCATCAGCTTTTCAGGATGTATGCAATCAATAACGAGCGCAAGCCGGGTGTGGTTAATTTAAAAATCACTTTAAGGTCATGGATCCTAGCTTCGAATACACAACACGCAGCAATGCCCAGTGTGTCCAAGGTACGTACAAATGCAGTCTGTTGACGCAGTTGTTTTAGCGCGCGAACGTTGAATGTCGCTAGGGAAATAGGGTAGCGTGGCATTATACGGGACTGTCATTTATAGGCTTCCGATGCGTGCCGTGTGGTCGTGTCTGCAAGTAGTTCTACTCCAATGACATTTCGGTTGCTGTCAATTAAGCTGGAACTTACAGAAGGAAGGTTAATAATAGGGGCCGGGATGAGAATCAGAGCAAATTTTGGATAAAGAAAGAAGGAAACGCCAGCAGTAGCAGGTTTTCGCATATCTACCCTGCGGTATGAAGCAGATACGGTGACCCATGCTAAGCTGCGCGTAGGCTGATGCAGGAGGGTTTATTTTTTAAGAAAAATACATGGTTGGATGTAGGCCGGGATAGTTCTTGGGCGTCCAGACCTAGACAGGAGGACGTCTAGGGTTGTCGACCAAAGTCCTTGGCTCAAACGCCCGTCTGCAAGGTAGCGGGTAGGTGGCAATGACTTAGTTTTACAGAAATAGACGTCATCCCATTTCCACCTCTAATGTGGGGGACCAGGAGAGTGAGTTTGTCTGACTTCTTGGCATTGACCAACCTGAGAACAGCGGCGCTCAAGGGCCGGAGGCATCGCCCAGTATAGCTCAATGGGTCAAGGTGGCACACAAAACGTCCCACCACGTTAACGTCTAGTCTCTTTGCACCGCAGCACCAGAGAAACGCTTAGTGGCTACGTGCTTGAGATTCGTGGCGAACTGGAAGGAAACTAGACTACCCGATACTTAAAGAACCCTTATTCTTACTGGTTTACAATTAGTTTACTTATTTAAGATTAATACAAAGCGGGCGTGTATGAACAACGCGTGGTAACTTCTTACTTATTCCTGTGTCTCGCTTTACAGAGAATGTACTATTTATTTATTTATTTATTTAAATACCGGTTAACTAAATGGTTAGAAAAAGTTAACTGGGCGAGGTTTAGGTTTTGTTTACTGATTGAATATTGCGCATACTGATGGCCTTTCGCCTATTGCTAGTTCCATGCATCCCATTGCGACATGTGTATTGCGCTAATGATGTGTTAAAGCACATTACGGCTCTTCGTCGTCCAAATAAAAATGTAATCGGGAAATTAAAAGGCATGATGCGGCGTGGTATTCGCGGATAATTACTCAGCGTCAGGATTGGCCACTAGAGGAGCATTTTGATACGTGCACCGTAAACTTGAGACATAGCTTCATAGCATAGCCTCATCTTTGGCGGCATAGCTTCATCTTGCTGGCCTATCCGGACTCGTCTGAACGCTCTCCCGCTTTCTGACCCACTTCGGACTTCTGAGATCCCAATGACCTAGGCTCTGCCGACGTAACGTCCTGCAACCATCAACTGAAATGCATTGTTGGCCTTGATTACTCCTTATTACTACGTCCCCTTTCTTCCTGTACGTGCCTATTCTGCCGATGCTTTCCTTTATCACTTAGACCTAAATTTACGGTTTTCACTCTTCGAGCTGATATTCTAATCTCATCTCAATAGTCCCTTTGCTTCTGACTATTGTGACCTGAATAACCAGGGATGGGCAGACTTATCGGTCTGCTCACATAACCCGGGGTTTATCGTTGGCTTTTCCACCTCTTCTGAATAGAGTATTTTCGTCTTCGCACTCTACTTGCATTAATTATTAATTAGACGTAAATCTCTTCAGACCTGACTCTAATCTATCCTCGGCCGTATAGTCTCATGTATCTCACTGCTCCCAGACATCCGAGACGTTATCACTCAAGGCTCTACATTCCAAACACTCTGTTCCCCTCATCTCCAGACCTTTCCTTGGCATGCTAAATGGCCCATCATATAGTCACTTTCGTCCCGAAAGCTTCTTTTCTTATGACACACTGTTACTCAAAAGTTAAGTTGGCGGCCTAGCTTCATCTTGCTGGCCTATCCGGACTCGTCTAAACGGTCTCCCGCTTTCTGATCACCTCAGACTTCTGAGATCTCAATGGCTTAGGCTCTGCCGACGAAGAATTTTGGCTATCAACCGACTGCGAATAATAGAATGCAAAATCGGTCTATACGATGCATAACCGACTTGCACTACTGTTCAACGAAAGCTACGGCAGTGTTCCAGGACGTGGTGGGTTTTCGCCTGGCAAGCGTTCTCCTTATATAAAGCCACAAATGTCCGCTTAACAACACTGCAACGTGGCGGAGGTGTGTCGCCACAAAATAAAGTCACAGCTAAGCATTTCACACTGACGCAGTCCTCAGCCTTCTACATCGAACCTGTGCAACTAATTCTGCTATGAATAATGCTTTGTTGGAGCACAGGTCATCTCTGTCTCGTAATGGTTATTGGTTGCAAAAAGCCTTGTTTAGGCTCCTGTGCTCAAGGATCACTACCTGGCGAAATTACGCCCAACTTGTGTTTTGGCGGATTTTTGCGCGCCACAGCGCTATAATATCCCTGGGTCTGACTATTACCTGACAGTATGCTCAATCATACGGACAACATCTTTTCTTTTATAACTTTCATTAAAACGAAATGTTTTAACATTCCACAGAAGCTATGCTTGTATGCATATTTGATCACGCCTTTACAGGTGTGTCTCGTTTTACCGAGAATATACTATTTAGTTATTTATTTATCCCGCAGCTGAAATACACTGTTGGCCCTGATTAATCCTTATTACTATGTCCCCTTTCTTCCTGTACGTGCCTATTCTGCCGATGCATTCCTTTATTACTTCGGCGTAAATTCTAAA
This sequence comes from Dicrocoelium dendriticum, assembly GCA_944474145.2. Lineage (NCBI taxonomy): Eukaryota > Metazoa > Platyhelminthes > Trematoda > Plagiorchiida > Dicrocoeliidae > Dicrocoelium > Dicrocoelium dendriticum. The sequence goes on from OX104064.1 coordinate 34,367,087, forward strand.
TAAATAAATATTTTATTCTCGACTATGCGAGGCACGCCAATTGAGGCATGATCAGGTTTTCACGGTTTTCACTCTTTGAGCTGATTTTCTAATCTCGTCTCAATGGTCTCTTTGCTTCTGACTATTGTGACCTGAATGACCAGGGATGGGCAGACTTATCAGCCTGCTTTCCCGTCTCAGTGTTCTCTTTGCTTTTGACTGCTGTGACCCGATCGATCGGGGATAGGCAGAATAGTCTCCGGTTTTCTGACCTCTCTCGGGCTTCTGCGATTTAACCGTTCTAGTCACTGCCGACGCAACGCTTTGTTGCCCTCACCTCAAGAACGCTGCTGGTCGTGACTAATCGTTATCATCATGTCCCCTCTCATCCTTAACGTGTCCATTTCTGCCGATTCTCTCCGACAAAATTCACAGTTTACTATTACGCCTTTCTCTTTATGAGCAGACCTTCTAGTCTGGTCTGAACGACTCACCTTCCGACTTCTGTGACCCTAATGATCAGGGGTCGGCAGACCCAATGGTCTGTTCATACCACGTCGGGAATATCGCTGACTTTTCCACTCATCAATGAAAACTTTTCCTTTTCTCATTTTGTTTGCATTTCTTTTTCCACTGGTCAGGCAACTCTCCGGATCTGGCACTACTCTAGCGGCGCCTGACCAGCCTCCTGCTTTCTGACTACTTCCTTACATTCCAAACGTTAACGATCTAGGCTCTGTTGTCCTGGTGCTCTGCCCCCTTATCCTGAGACCGTTCCTCGGCATGAAACCGCCTTTTTATATAGCCACTTGCTACCCAAACTGCTTTTCTGATGACACTCATTACTTTATTCCCGCCTTACTTTGGAGGCCTAGCTTCAGCTTGCTGACTTACCCGGGTTTGACTGTACGCTCTCCTGTCTTCTGACATCGCTCGGACTTCTGTGATCTAATGATCTAGACCCTGCCGACGAAAGTCTGTTACCCTCACCGCAAGACCACCGCTGGTCATGATTGAACCTTATTATCATGTCCCCTTTTTTCCTTAACATGTCCATTTCTGTTGATGCTCTCTGTCAGCACTTAGACTTTACTAATAGGACTTTCACCCTGCGAGCTGACATTCTGGGCTCGTCTCAACGATCTCGTACCTTCCGACTTCCGTGACCCTAATGAACAGAAACCGGCAGCTCCAACGGTCTGCGCACAGCACCTGGAGCATATCGTTGGCTTTCCCTTTCTTTTTCTTTTTCTTCTCACTCATAGAGCCCTTTTTTCACACTCTAGTCTGACTTATCTGGTTCTGGCTTTACGGGCTCCTGCCTCCTGACCTCTCTCGGACTTCTGAGTTCTAAATGATCTAGTCTCTGCAGACGCAATGCTCTGTCTCCCCCGCCTCCAGAGCACTGCTGCTCATGATTCATCACTAGTATATCCGCTTTTATCTTTAACACTTCTATCCTGTGACGCTCTGTTAACTTGCTGACATTTATAATACGGCTTTCTTTCCATGAGCCGATATCCTCCTCTCATCTACATGGTCTCCTGCTTTCCGAATACTGAGCCCATACTTTTGAACCATCGACAGGTCCAAAGGTCTGATCGCAACACCTCGAGGTCTTTTTAGGCTCTTCCACTTCCCCTTAAGTGTCTCCTTCACGATTATATTCTTTCGTTTTCGCGCTCTGTCTGCCTTCCTTTATCCATTGGACGGATAACACTTCGGGCCTGGCTCCACTCTAGCCTCGTCTGACCAGTCTCCTACTTTCTGACTGTTTTCAGAAATCAGAGACGCACATGTTCTAGGCTGTGCAGTCACAACACACCCTGTCCCTCAGCCTGAGAGCTTCGTTTGATATGCTAACGGGCTTTTTATATAGCCTCTGTAGTCCGCAAATTTTCTTCCTCGTGACATTCACTAATGTTATCCCTACTTTAATCTGACTGCCTAGCTTCATCTTGCTGACTTATCCAGTCTCATCTAAACGCTCTTTTGCTCTCTGACCTCTCCCCAAACACTCCTGCCTCATCTTCAATCTTTCATTCTTTACTGATCCGTGTTCTGCTCGATTCTCGTCGTATTTCGCCACTTATGATATACGTGTATATGCGATATTTAAATAACAATTGCATGCATAGGGGTACAATAGTTCAGGCATCGCCGCAATTGATTGACTGCATTCCAGATGCATTCCTTTCTTCTGTCTGTGTGGTTGTCTCTGTTCGTTTCCTTTTTCGCCCGAGTCTGTCACAGGTACGGCGACACGCACCCAAGGAATTGTCCTCCGTTTCGACAACAATACAAGGCACACAGTTCCTTTACCTGGACATGAGCGGAAGATTATCAAGCCTTTCACAACTTACTAACCGGACAAATCATTCGATATCTTGCACTGATACAATTCTTCCGAGGCTTGAACCATTGGGTTCTATTTGCCTAACACAAACTCTTCCACCTATCTCTTGACTGGAGGACTTCCGACTACGGAAGCCACATTCTCCTGCCAATAAAAAGCTTGAACAATCGGTCATTCTAAGCTCTTCAATCCGCTTTGACCGCTCAACTGGCCGTGGTTTCCCCTATCCCTAATCAATTACACTACATACCCCGGGGATCTGCGATTCTTTCTTCGGAACCTATCCTGTCCTCCAAGACTTCAACATATTTCAACGCATATTCTTCGAAACTTCACGTGGTTCTGCAGATGATCAACGCATCATATCCAGAAAGAATGCTTAGTTCCTGACCTACCGATCTGGCACAGGAGAGGACCCAGGCACGCAATGGCCACTCGCATAACGCATCAGTCAGCAGAAAAATGGGACGCAACTTGACTGCGAATAACGGAGCAAAATACGTTCAACAGGCAACATAGCCAGTTACAACTTGCCATTCAATGGATTGGCGGCAGTGTTTCAGGACGTGGTGGGTTTTCGCCTGGCAAGCGTTCTCCCTATAAAAAGCCACAAATGTCCGTTTAACAACACTGCAACGTGGCGAATGTGACTCGCCACCGAATAAAGTCACAGCCCATAACTTCACACTGGCAGCTCAGTTAGAATCATCATACTGGATAGCTTGCTCTTCAATTATCTTCCAATGAATCACTCAGGAATCTCTATCTATTATTAGTCGAGGTATGATTGCGATATATGGCAGATTGATTATGTCCAAACAAATGGACCCCGATCCCACTACAACCAAATCGTTCTTTCGCATGTTCACCATTGCACAGTTCCAAGCATGGACATATGAACAATTTTCTACTGTCACTACAGTTCCCATAAAATGTCTGTACAGCTGTACATACCTGATCATGCCCCAATTGGCGTGCCTCGCATAGTCGAGAATAAAATATTTACTTATTTATTTATTCATTCATTCAAGTTTTAGCCGCTATACGGGGGGCGTTTCTGTCCTGTTTAGTCTCCTATTTTAAGATTTTCTGGAAAAGTGTCCATGGCGAGACGCAAAAGTAGCTAGAAAACAGCTACACCGTGGGCTGTGTCAAGCTAGCCAGTTATAAAACGCTTACAGAATTGCCCACGGAACAGTGGAATTCGCTCATGAAAATGAAACTACCGAACATCTAACTTTTGCCGTCTCAAAGGCCAGGATACCATTCAGTTTAGCCCACATGTTTTTGTGATCTAATCGGGCCGGAATCTGGACATGTGCTATGGGGACATCAGCGTTGCACAAGCGGTCCGAAATGACCGAGGCAGTTAACTCCGTACCACGTTTCGCTTCCTTTTATTACGACCAAAAATGCAACCTTACACCCCCTGCCAAGCACAGCAGAGAATCCTACAGCACTTTGACAGAAAGATATTGTCGTTACAGTCCATGTGGAAAAGCTGCAAAAGGCGCTGCTTTTGAGTGTAAATCTGATTTACGCCCCTTTTTGCTTCAAGGTGCTCCAATGGCAGGCGACCTGTAAGTGACCTCAAAGAAGTTTGCCTATTGGTCCGCCACGCCCATGAGTTTCGTACATACGCTCGGGTAGCCTATCCCGTGAAAACCAACTATATGCCAACCTGTGGTGAGGATTCCCATTATAAAACCAAATATAACGCATAGTTAAAGGCACGAACGTTACAAGCACCTGAGATAATGAAAGTCATGCGTGATACGCCTAGGCACTCATTACCTTTTAGGCGGCAGTGTGAAAACCTAGCCCTCATGTCTGAGTTGTCAATGACCCACCAACACAGACCCAAATGTATTTCACGCCCAGAAGCATTTTGCTAAGTGTTGCTAACTTTTATTGTACTCATTGCTTTATTATTATTATTATTATTATTATTATTATTCACAGACACCTCTAGCTCACTGGTGCTGGAGACATAGCCATATGAATATGGAAAATCGGCTCTAAGAGATAAAACGCGGTATTTATCCAAGAAAGGTGTGCACTTTCCTGGCCAACACATGTCAAAAGATCCAAAAGTTCTCCTGTATTATACAGGTAGACCTATCTCACGCAGCCCTGATATAAACTTCAGAACCACTTAGTGGCTTAAGAAAGACGAAACCCTATATTCCTAGTGGTTTATATGACCCATTATCCAATGAAAAAGTTACACTGAGGCCTTCTGGTCGTGGGTTAATTATAACATGTTCTGAAGTCCCTTGTAGATATAATATCCTTTACTAGATTTGAAAAATTCTCCCGCAAAATTATCACTAATTTATTGCATTTGCTCTGAAGGCCTGAAAAGTTTCCTTTTCTGCAAACTATGACGTCCCTAGTTGCTGCGGGTTATTATGGGCTATGTAGAGCATTTCTTGATAGCTATGCCGATTTAGAACATACACGGCTTCTCTAATTCTTCTATTTCATTTTAAATAAATAAATAAATAAATAGTATATTCTCGAATTTCCGAGACACACCTGACCAGGCATGATCAACGTTTACAAGCAATTTATGTTTCGCAACAAACACGTTGCTATGTATGTAATCGGCAGTAAGCCGAAAGTTGTCCAAGCTTTGGAAATTGTAAAATTAATCTTGAGGTATAAATTCGTCAAAACATGACGACAAGTTGGGTTCTAGTGGGCGTAGTGTAAACAGGCTGGGCATTCCGTTTGTAGAGAAAACTTGTCAGGAAAATATTACATTAGGATTCTGGTCGGCTTGCCAGTATGTAGTTGTGGGCAGTGACTTTATTCAGTGGCGAGTCACATCCGCCACGTCGCAGTGTTGTTAAGCGGACATTTGTGGCTTTTTATAGGGAGAACGCTTGCCAGGCGAAAACCCACCACGTCCTGAAACACTGTCAGAAATCCGTTTGTACACTAATGTAAAACTGGCAGAGCAGCTCGTCGACTGATTTAACCCTCGGTTAACCGCCGTCAATTGCCTTCTAATTTCCTCTGTTAGCTGAACAGGTTATTTTTGCTCGGGGCGGCCATAATGGCTGAGGCCTATGGAGGGTTAGACCTTCGTCATCTTCGTGTCCAGGTGAGCAAAACTTCCGATTCTTGCTTCTAGAATTTACAGGATTATGTATACTTCGCAGGAGTATGAAGGCGTCATGTCCAGCTACCATTACTGGACGACGGTCATGGTAGTGAGTGCATTTTTATCCACTTGTTGTACAGCCGTGTTCTATGTAGGTCCTTGGGGGTTTCTATGTCCTGTCCCAGGCACAAGCTCTTTCACGTTCCGATCCCAGATCCCCAAGAAGTTCCAGACCTCGGAGAAAGGGAAGGTGAGAGACAAACAGGGCCGCAAAGAACAGACGTGGGAACAAGCATTATTTATGTTCTATGGTCTAACATTTAGAGGAAACATATGATGTACAATGTGTAACAATGATTATGCTAAAGTGTCTTTTGAATATTCATCGGAAGCAAAGCCCTATAGGTTGGTTGCTACCGTATACCTTGGATGCAGAGCGTTGCGCCGTTAAGCAAAGAAAACACAGGATCAGTTTGCTATGATGCAACTGTTGCGTGGGAAGGTTCGCTGGGGAGCGTAGAATATGCTGACCCAGGGAAAGCCAGTGAGTCTTTTGGACTCATACATGGGTAAGTTTGGCAAAAATAGCAGCGAATAATTGAGGAATGAACACCTGTAAATGAGAAGCTAAGGGGCGTCTCTGTACTGACCAGGTGAGAGAGTGCCGAATTAAAAAGCTAAGAAGGGCTAATTGACGGAAGGACCGCGAATAGCCAGAATACATGCGTACATTAAGGTTGCTGACGATATCAGAACCTGAGACTTGACCGCAGCAGCCAGAGTGCTAGGGTAATAGTGCCAAGCTGGATAGAGCCATGGACTGCTAGCCCGAGACTTGGAGTATTGCAGGTAAAAAGATGCCTAAGACAATACAGCAAGTAATGGGTAGATAAAGGTCTAGAAATGTGAGGCAGAAGAGCGGCTTACGCTGAATACCTGGATATGTTTGCACGACAGAAGAAAGCTAAGAGAGGTTTCGTGATAGAATGACAGCGGACAAGTAAAGCGCAAGCATACAAAGAGGTTGTTAGATAGTTAGAGCATAATAGACTACGACGCATCGACGTGCAGCTAATCAAATCATGCGGTGGTGCTAATGGAGTATAATTAAGGAGGCCTGAGCCGGGAGAAGCCAGTGAGAGAGCTGTACTACGGCCAATTAGGTGTCGCGGATGAGCAATGGCATTTAGGTGTGGCCTTATAATTGCTAGTGGACACCTGATTAGGGCAACAGACAGCAAGTGTATGTGATGCACGCAGTCCCAGGGATTAAAGCTTGGAGGGATAAAGTGTGGACCTTGGCAGCTCAGTATATGCGCAAAGATGATAGTAGCTTATGAAGAAGGACTGCTGCTAAACACGGGAGCCAGAGGTAAGACGAGGAACAGTTAGGGTCGCTGTAAGTGTGAGTATCAGTGATCAGCAATGGAATTTGCATGAAGCCTTTTAGTTGCTAGTGTATGCCCACAATTACCCATAATAAATCAGCAAAATGCGGATGTATGTGACGCAGACAGCCACAAAGTATGTTCGAGATAGAAGAGAGCAGCTCTTAGCAAGCTCCAGAAATGCGTGGAGCCTACGATTACTAGTTGCTGCTAAGCAGAAGTGCTTAGGTTTAAGAGGATCGACAGAACATGGCGCTGCGAGAAAATTTCGGTGGCCTGATGTAGCCAGTCCATTAGGCTATTTGGTTACAAGTGGATTGCTACAGTGTCACAGAACACATCAACAAGCCAGCGAAGGTAAGTGATACAGACAATCTGGGAGATTACAGGATGGAGAAACGAGGAATGTCTCCTAGTAGCTCCGGATAAGCTCAAAGATGTGTGGAGCCTACAATGAATCTCTGCAGTAAACGTAATGAAGATAAGAAGAACGAAGGGTAATTGTGCTAATGGAGAGAACCGGCGGACAGCATCTGAATTCCATTGAACCTTCTAGTTATTTATCAGATACAGTGACAGAAGAAGTCAACAAACCAGTGAAGGTATGTGATGCTAACAATTCAAGAGAGTAAGTGGGAGAGATACAGAGTGGCTACTAGCGTAGATATGTATGCTAACTACTATGACTGGCTGCAGCTAAAAAGTGGTGACATAAGTAATACGAAGAACTGATAATGATACAAGGTGAGATAGAAGTATCCGCAACTAGCAATGGCATTGGGGTGTAGGCTTCTAGTGGCTAGTGGATACCCAAAGTGTCCCAGAATAAGTCAACGGTCAGCAAATGAATGTGACGCAGACAGTCACAAAGAATGAATGTTGGGGATGCAAGAGGGTTACACTTGGCAGTCTCCGGATATGTGCAGAGATGCATAGAGCCTACGACCACTAGTTGCTACTAAGTAGAAGTGCTGAGGTGAAGAGGATCGACAGAAACTGGCACTACGAGAAACATTCGGTGGCCAGAAGTAGCCATTCCATTAGACACTTTGGTCACAAGTGGATTCCTACAGTGTCACAGAACACATCAACAAGCCAGCGAAGGTAAGTGATACAGACATTCTGAGAGATTACAGGATGAAGAAACGAAGAATGTATTCTAGTAGCTCCGGATAAGCGCAAAGATATATGGAGCCTACAATGAATCACTGCAGTAAACATAATGAAGGTAAGAAGAACGAAGGATAATTGTGCTAATGGAGAGAACCAGTGGGCAGCAACGGAATTCCATTGAGCCTTTTAGTTTTTTATTAGATACTTACAGTGACAGAAGAAGTCAACAAACCAGTGAAGGTGTGTTATGCTAACAATTCAAGAGAGTAAATTGGAGAGATGCAGAGTGGCTCCTAGCGTAGATATGTATGCTACCTGCAATGACTAGCTGCAGCTGGAAAGTGGTAACGTAGGTAACGCGAAGAACTGATACTGATGCAAGGCGAGATAGAGCGTATCCACGACTTGCAATTGCATTGGGGCGAAGCCTTCTAGTGGCTAGTGGATACCTTATGTGTCCCAGAATAAGTCAGCGGACAGCAATGGATCTGACGCAGACAGTCACGAAGCATGAATGTTAGGAATAAAAGAGGGTGGCGCTTAGCAATCTCCGGATATGCGTAGAGATGCACAGAGCCCTCGACCACCAGTTGCTACTAAATAGAAGTGTTGAAGTTAAGAGGATCGACAGAAAATGGCGCTACGAGAAACTTTCAGTGGCCTGATGTAGCCATTTCTTATGTCTGCTTACCAGCAGTGAGCTATTTTCAGCGAATGGAATTAAGTTCCTTATTCGCAGCCGCAATCTAATTGCAAATAATTTGAAATACCGCACTATTTCATTGTTTTACTTTTCGCGTAATCAGCGGTTAAATTTGTTCTGAGCAGTATACTATTGTCCACGTAATATTCTAGCCTATAGGAAAGTTTCTCATTTTTTGAGGTTGGCTTAGGTTAAAACCTGTGTGATTGGAGGTCGGAAAAACTAGTGTGGTTTCGGTACGTTCCGTGGTACATATTGTACATAGCAACGTTTGCGTATCAACATTGCCAAGGTGTTTGAATGTGTGAAACTTGTAAACTAAGGCTTCAGATGTCTTTGGAAATGACATTGTATGGGATTTGCGATGCTGTAGAAATGATAACCTGTATTGGTGCATGTGCGAGTGTTTGTTTTGTTTTTTCGGTGGCCATACTGGTTTTTCCTGCTATCGCTATGGCTGTCGATGATAGTGAGCTGTTCAAGTCTATGGTTATTGGGAAGTATGAACGTGTTGAGGACCTTGAGAAGCGTTTGGAACGTTTTCAGATTGCAACGGCGACTTGTTCTCCAGTGCATCTTCCAATTCTGTTGCGGCATACCATCATGGAAGGAGGAAGCCGGTTCCCGATGGGGAACGCTGCGGTTACATCATGTACCGTTGCGTTCATCGTATACGTTCAGGACCACGTGGAAGCGGTACGTTATTGAAGTTTTTTGCAACAAGGCCACTAACGTCTGTAGATACAAATCTTACGATTGCAAGGCTCGGTTCTCTGTGGTTTCCAAAGATGGGAAATATGTCTTGGGGAGTTACGTCATGACGCATAGTCATGATTTCCACTTAGGCAACCCATGGTTGTATGCACGGTACCGCCGTCTTTCTCCGGAGCAAGAGAGGGAAGTTCTGCGTTTGATGGATAGTTTCCATAGCACCCCGGATTTGCGTCGTTTTATCTACTTGGAGTATGGCAAACGCGTAACTCGTCTTGACCTGTATAATTTGCGCATTCGTCATCGGGATGCGAATGCTTGTGAAGTGTCTGACGTGGCAACCATGTTGGAAGCACACGGTGTGTGTCTGTTGGTGTCGGAGAGTAGTCAGATACGTTATGTGTTTTTCTCTCCGTCGTTAGTTCGCGGCATTGTAAATCGTTATGGTGAGGTGCTGTTATGCGATGCCACCCATCAACTGATTTATGGCGGCTTCATTTTGTGGCACTGCATGCTGGTGGATGTCACAGGCCTGGGTATTTCCTTTTTCTAGGCCCTATTACCGGATGAGACATCCTACAGCTATGGCCAAGCGGTTGAGGCGAGGTGGGAGATGGTGCCAAGCACCTTGCGTTGCCACACAGTGGTGATGGATAAATGCGCCGCTCAGATCCGGGCGTTCAGACGTTTTTATCCGAACGCAAAGGTGGTTTTTTGTCGTTACCATGTTAAGGTGGACATGTCTCGACGTTGCGGCCGCTTACGCGGGATCTCTGATCCGCGTAGAATGCAATTACGAGGTTGGCTCCATAACCTCATATACACTCGTGACGCCTCGGTATTTGAAAGGATATTGAACGCGGTGGGCAGGGCGTCTCCTGAATTGCACGGTTATTTGTGCGCGACGTGGATTCCACACGCTGACTCTTGGGCGGCCCACAGACTCAGGGATACTATTCTTTTTGGCTGCCACACCACGAACAGGGTAGAGAATGAGAACAGACATTTGAAGGAATACCTATCGGAGAGGTCATCCCTACTCACTCTGTTCAATTGCGTGGTTGATAGGGTTAACACAATGGTGCACCAAAGGAACAGCATAATAGGTAGGCGGTGCATGAGCGCTATTGCTGTTCCATCTGAGGTGTCCTCAGTGGCTTCCGTTTTCGCCAAACTAAGCGACTTTGCGGGCGATGTTTTCATGAGGCATTTCCGTACGTCAACTGTTCTCAGTTGTAGGTCTGATGGGCCATACTGGTTGGTTACCTGTCCTCGTTCCAGAGTGCGTCGGGTGTACATAACGCGGGGCAGTGAATGCGATTGTGAGTTCAATCGGCAGTGGCGGCTCCCATGTGCTCACATCTGTTATGTGGCGGCGCGTCACACTCACTCTGCGCGGAACATACTCCATGGATGTCGGTGGATCGCACCCCGGCTACCTTCAGCAGCGTCATCGGAGTCCGTTGCGTCAGCTGAGACGGTTCAGATAGTGCAGCGTAACGCGGTGGAAAGCGATGCAGTTGTGACCCGCACGGTGAAACTACGCAGAACGCAGCATGTATTGGGGGACATTGGCGCTCAATTGGTGACCTACGGATCGCAGAGCTTCTCTGGTGCGTTGAATTACCTACAAATGGTAGCGTTGTTGATGTCGAAGGACGCCAATTTTCAGTTGTATGGGCGAACGTCAAGGTGGCCTGTACCCCTTCATTTAGATACCGAGGAGAACGTGCGCATCTTATGCGGCTTGCCTACTGCAGGAACGTCTGATGGTGGCTCAGTCTCTGCGGTATGCCCCACGTCGACAGGAGAAGCGGTTGGCCCTTTGCAAGGTACCCAGTTGAATGAGGTGGTGCGTGCGAATGAAACGGAAACACCTGTTCCATCAACATCGACAGGTGGTTCCAGGAAACGGAAATCGCCCCTTAAGTGCAGGGTGACAGAGGTTAGCCCGGATAAGAGTGCGCCAAGAGGCTAAGGAAGGACGCCCGAAAGCAAATACGGCGCCAAAAAACTTTGGGTATATTTTTTATTAATTTGTATTTTTCTAGTAAAGTACGCTGAATTAGTATGTCTCTTAAAAAACCGTTTCTTATTGTCTGCGTTTTTTGAAAATTCTTTTAGCTTTCAGATTACTTATAATTCCGCCGCACGAATACGTGTGACAACTGGGTGGACCGAAATAGTCAAAAGAACTTATAGTGAATGTATGGTGAATTGGATCCTGTTCCTAAAGAAAACCTGCACAACTACGGCTTTGCGTACCTTTCACAACCAAGAATACCACGGTGCTCAAAATCGCCTGAAGGAACGAGAAGAATTTCAAGGTGGAAGCCTACGACCCCATTAGTTGAACACCAAGCGATGCCAATACGTTCGTAATCGCCAACGAGGAGCCTATACTTATATTTTTCTTGCTCACGTGCAAGCGCATAAGATGAAACCGTTATCTGATCCCTTAAGGGCGCAGTCTCTAGAAATATAAGTATTTATTTATTATTTATAAGTAACGGGATACGTGTGCACTACCGCAAGTCAGGTACCAAACACCGCATTTGAAAATTAAATATATAACAACTAACATTTATGTACACGCACGAAAGGCTATAGGTTTTCCTGACTCAATTCCTCATTGTCCATACAATGGACAACCTAGAAGCAACCTAATTTAGCAAAGGAGTATACATAGAATTTCCCAATTTCCCTCCACTCTCTCGGCGTAAGTAGTTCCATCGCATCTTGTGTAAAAACTTTCGCAGAACAGCAAAACATCGTCTCCGTGACTCCCGTATCTAAAAAGCCTTGTGTTAATAGGTCCGTCCAGTATTGTTTGTGGACGGCACAACGTGTTAACATTCAGAATGAAGTACGCAGTCAACTTTTTAAGGTGCAGAGGTCGTGGGAGTTTGAGAAGCTTGGTTGTCATAAGGCGAAATATCCTACTACCCATGGGGACGTGCAACGATGTTCTTGCGATAGCTTGCAGAACCGTTGTCTGTCGATGTCCAATAAACCTTACAGGCAGGGCTCACCAGCTGGGCCTTTTTGTTTTCCTCAACCAGGCAGGCATCGAAATTCTGGCGTTCTTCTACTGTTGATACTAGTAGATGGAGGATTATAGTCAAGTAGGACGCAGTTCGCTGTACTGTTTCCGGGAACTTCCTGTCAGTGGCTTTCAAAACGTAAACATCCCGCGCTACGCAGGGTATTTCTTGAGGAAGGACGACAGAGAGGGCATAATTGTAATACATCATACCGGAACGCATCCGAAGCCGCGTCATTGTTACGGCGAGCTGCGACTTTATTTAACTGTACGAGCATTCGATGAACTAGTTGACTGTTTTAATAAGCACTGCATTGCTTACTTTCCAATAACTCGGATGCCAAGTTGCAATTGATGGCATCTAATCCTTCCATGTCTGAAGGAACTTCTACCTCAGAAACTGATGCTACAATAGGGTGTCACATGCAGTGTGTATTAATGCTTTGGCCAACGGCTTTGTCAAATACGCTGCTCGTCGATGTGTCTATCATATGTACCCTTGGTGTCGTAACGTTAGGCAGGCAATCGACGATGATGGCTTATTGACCCATCGGACGGCACAGCGAATTCGCCATTCTTTAACAGTAATATGCCACGCATTATTTGTATTGCTTATAAGGGTAAGCGCCATATATATATGTAGATGGGAGCTGAAACACTTACATTGTAACTGAGGAGCACATTTAGCAACGGGTAGGTGCACGGGTAGGTGCACGGTAAAGCAGAAAAGAACTTTCATGGCCGCATTATAGCAGAAAAGGGTTCTGAATGCGTATGTTTCTTTAATGGGTTAAACGGTGAAATACAAATATACAAGACTAAAGTAATTCCAACGTAAAATGGATGTTAACTTTGGCTCGGCAGTTCCACGGTGGCATATCCGAAGACGATAGACCGTCGAATACGTAACACGAGATTAATTGGATTTTGACCGTGCAGCTACGGTAGAGCAGCCAGGCGGTCCTGTACTACGCTATAGCAGAGGTAAAGGCGGTCTATTAGCCAAGTTATAAAGGGAGTGGTATGTCTAGCATGGCGTAGTGGTAGAGTGCGGGATTGCCAACACTGCGGCCTGGGTTAGTATCCTGGGTGCGCCGGCTGTTTTACTCGCTCCAGTAGCACATATAACCTAGGCTAAGTACGATAAAGTGGAGCCTGCAGTGCTTCCTGCGTAAGGATAAGTTACATGCATACGTCGCTTAAGCCACTTGTAGTTATTTCGATAACATTTTCGTGTTTGTAGCATTTCCGTAAAATAAACCTCCTGACCTCGTGAACTTACCCAGTATCCTTTTGTAAACGTATTCTTTTGTAAACAACTTATTTCATATGATCACTAATTTGAGATTTATGTCACCGTTTGCTTGCGTGCTACGTCTGTTTATTTCAGGTGGTGGGTTTTCAATTTTGTCCCAATGCTTTGCTTGCTCATATAAATGTCTACCTGTACTCTCTTCTATAAGCCTGCACACGTCACTTAAGCCGATCCTAGTCCGTTTAGAAAACATTTTTGTGTTCGTGGCATTTCCGTAAAGTATAATTTCTGACCTCGTGAACTTATCTCGCATTCTTCTGTAAACAATTTACTTCATATGCTCATTACTTTGAGATATATGTCACCCTTTCCTTATGCACTACTCGATTTATTTTCTTTGTCTCTCTCTCTCTCTCAAGTGATTGGCTGTTGCTTGATATCCCCGGTGAGACTGCGCATTATATCTATGTTGACAAGGTGCCTACCTGTCTAGTACCCACTATCTCGTCCATACTGGCTCCAGGAGACAGCTGGTCGTTGCTGGATGGAACAGGGTGCACGGTCCTTGTGGCCGTGTTTGGATCAAAGCGTGGTTCCATGCAGGCAGTGTGGAGCGGACAACGGTCCAGCCACCGCCTTGTGTGCGATTGATTCCCAAATACAGCGTGCTTGTGTTTGCCTGTGAAGGAGTGTGGGTCGGGCTCCGTTGATGAAACGTGGTTCCCATCCACATGCCTCCCGGTCTTATTCCTTCGGGTTTACACTGGATATGTGGTGTGTGGTAGGAGCTGCGGGTGGTGCAGCGCAAGCCACATGTACATGGGAGAACCGAGTGTTCGGAGCAGGAAATGAACCAAGAGGACGGCGGGTGTAAGGAGGCAGTTTGGAGCGCTGGCATGGAAGGCAGGCGCGAGCCCAGGTAAGAAACTTTGTATAGGCGTGGCCACGCGAAGCGTTCGGTGACCAGTTTCAAACATGTACGGATAACTGGATGCGAAAGCGAGTGCAATGCGTCAAGGATGGTGCTTCTGAATGAGACGGGCATGAGGGGTCTAGGACAGTTTGTGGAAGAGTCCCAGAGAATGGTCCCCACCATGGTTTGGAGAGGAACCGGTTACAAATGCAGCGAAGTGGACTGCAAAATACCTTTTACCTCTTCCTCTTGAGCCTGAGCCAATGCCATGGCTGCGAGGTCGACGGTGGGCAGAGGCTGGAGCGTGAGGTTTACGCGGGAGACAGCGTAGGTGAAAGGATTGTCAGCACCTGAGGCATGGCGTATGCCAGCAGTGAACTGCGTGACAAAGCCTAAGTGTCTTTGTTCCCGTGGTGAATATTTGTCGCAAGCGGAGTTGAAGACAATGGTAAGGGACTTGTGGTCAGTAACGGCCGTGGAAGCGCAGCCTTCGGGTGTGTGCCGGAAGTGACTAATGGCTAGGTAAGTGGAAAGCAGTTTCCTGCTAGACGTGGTGTAGAGGGATTCCGCTGGCTGCATTCTCTTGGAGAAGAACCCAAGGGGTTGCCATTGCCCACCCACGTGTAGTTAAGGGACGGCACCTACCACGATGTCTGAGGCCTCAGTCATACTAAAAAGCAATGCAGTCGGGCGCCAATATATCTGTAATGGACACCTCTTTCCGGTTGAGTACTAACAGGGATTTTGGCCTTACGGAATATTAATTGGAGCACTGCCTTTTTCTCTTGCGGTGTTCTCAGTCACAGGACGACAAGGAACCACGGAGGACGTCCCCCGTTTCCTAAGGAACAACCAAATGTCTTCATCGTTATCCAAAAGTAAGGATGAATCGCAATGCCTGTCCTTGAAGAACAAGCACACCTCACTTTTATGCATCGACACCTCGCACCACCGCCTCAAATAGGTTATCATGCACTGAAGGTTCGTCACGGACGTAGTGCAGATGTGCTTTCTCAGTTCCGCAAGCACCTCCTCCGCCGTACGCAACTTCGTCACCCGATCCAAAATCACTGCCTGTGAACTGATTGCCGCTTCCGACGTGGTCACCTCAGTCGCCTCCGGGAACTCAGTGGCAGCTACGGGCTCTGGGGATTCAGGTAGACACCAACCACTACCCTGAACCAATGCAGGCGAATCCGTACACTGATCACACGCGACGTAACACATGTGTGCGCACGGTATCCGCCAATTATTCTGAAAGTCACAGCCACAACCGTCACCGCGTACCAAGAAAGTACGCTTACCGAGACGCCGCTTGCATTCCACCGCCATGGCCGTACCCGCAGGACGACAACCCATTAGTTCCTCCGATGACCGGTGCTTCATTAACTGCTCCCGGGCGTCCGGCGGTAAACATGCAAGTAGGCCGGTGAGCCGGCGTGCGTTCACCGGAGGAATATACAGGCTCAATCGGCAGCACTATAACTTCGACCGACTCTCTTCCATAACTCGCTGCACACGGTCCACAACCAAGGTGAACAGAAGTACAGAGGACCTTTCACTAAGTTGCCGCTTCAGCTGCCGGTTGTCGTTCTTCACCCTGTGTTTTGTGACGCAACCAAATGTACACGCCATTTGCAAGCGATGCGCCGCACATGATGACAAAAACGGTAAACAAGTGCGCATCAAATTATCATAGTATTCCGCATTTCGCACATCTATAGCATGCAGTAGTTTACCGAAATATTCCTCATCTCTGGTACCATTGCCGTAGAACTATTCTATCCTCCAGTGATGCATCGTGCAGGAGTGAGCAACATCTAGCCATGTCTCGCACTGCAATAAACCGACACAAACCCAGATGCGCCTGGGGGTACAGAGAATGAAACGTAACGCATTTATCCCTGACTATTGCCCGTGCACGGAATGCGGCAGGGATCATTCCAAGCATCGCTTCCACCGCTTCCTTGGAACTCCCCGATGTCTCATTCGGAAATGACGCGTAGATAAAGACATCGCAACGCCAGTCACGTCCACCAACGTGCAGTGCCACAGGATTTACCCCCGCAGTTGATTTGGTAAGTCGCAACCGCCAAGAGCACTTCACAGTATCGCTGCACCAAGCCTACCATGCGTGACGGCACTTGTCATGCTGTTCCAGCAAACGAATCATCTGAAACACCTCCCAGTCTGTTTTACGCATGTGTCGCTGTCTCATGTAACACAAATTCGCCTTCGTCATCCGTCAGCCATAAGTCCTCCGCACATGAGTCCGTATTTCACAGCCTCCCTTAAACGTGTGCATCAAGGAACAGACCTCGGACCCTTGATCAGCAGTCAAACGTCGGTTGTTGGGATACAGCCAGGGGTGACCAATTAGAAAGCTATGCGTTTGCATCTATGCATTTGCAGCGCTCATACAGTTGCCCTCTCAAACTGAATGCAAAATTGCAAGAGCGCCGCAATCAAGAAATCTGTGAAATCAATGATTTAGTTTTCCAATATATATGTAACTTACCGTTTCCCTCTCTTTCCATCACGTGTCGAATGTAGGCACCGAAATTGTATATGCCGGTACGGCAAGACTTCAGCGACCTTGTTACCACTTTGTTTCAAATGCTGCTTCGAAGTATAGGTACGATATTTGAAAAAACTACTGGCAGTCTCAAGTTGGAAGTTGCGAAGCGCTTCTTTCACTTCCAGCTTTTATACCGAGCACACACCCTAGGGCAGAAAACAGTAGTGTCATCCAACCTGGCGCTCGATAGTATACAATGTCCTCCAAATGCTTGGATCGCTGTAAAGCTGTCACCGCTCGATCGAAGGCTGTTTAGTGTTCCTTCTGCGAAGGGTGGCTGCAAATTGCATGTTGTAAAATCGGTGCAGATCTGCACGAGCAACTGCAGAGGACCACTTCCTCAGTCGTTGTTTTTATTTGGGACCCAAGCCGCGCTGGACTGAGTATCAAGCGCGTTTCGGATGGTCTATCTCCAATCTGTCCAAGTCCCTCATGTCTGCATTCCGTGCAAAAGTAGAAAGATCCTCCGATCCCCCCAACGACAAGTATATCCTGGCACGTCGGACTCCAGCGCAGAAGGCAGGTACCGACACTGCACCGGTTGTTAGACCGCCTGCACCAAACCAGCGTTTCTCTTCTGTTCAAACCGAAGCAATCAGCGCTACTGTCTCCTTGGCATCCCCATGCTCTTCGTCACTAGCTTCTGGTCCGGCAACCCCCACTCTTAAGCCGACGGTTGTTGACCACGGTAAAGACTCAAATATCAAGACTCGTGCATCTGTAGCGAAGAACTGTGAGCCACTGCCCTCGCCAGTACGAGTGGCTGAAAGTAAGGGCAAGCCAGATGTGAAGGGGAAAAGCAAACCATTGGCTTCACAATCGCAGTTGAAACGTGTTCTGGATAGAGTCGGTCAGCTGGAAAAGCTGCTTAAGGAGGGTTCACCTCCCCACAAATCGCAGATCCCCGATAACAACAAATCACCCTCTCGTGACCGTTTCCTATTCATCATAAATGCTCCTGAGTCGTCCAAAACCACTCCAGCTGAAAGGATTATGGATGATCAAGAGTTGCTAAAACGGATGATCTCCTTACTGCTCGACGAAGGTGAGCCAGGAAGCAAAATCTTCTCGGCTTTCCGCCTTGGCAAGAAACAGGAGAACTCCTCTATGATTCATCCCTTGACGATTTTATGTCAAAACGATGGTGAAGTCCATTTCATTCTCCGACGAGCTCCGCGTCTTAAAGGAGACCCATTTTTCGTACCACGAGTACTCTGTCCGGAGGATCGAGTGGAAATGGAAAAGCGGTTGCTGAACTCAGATCTCGTCGCGATAACGGTGAGACGGACCTATATATCGTGGATTTTTGCGTGCTTCGAAAAACCCCAAGAACCCGCTATGGGCCACTCCTTGTAATGCCCGCGAGTTAGAGTTGAAGAACGGACTGCGCGTAATTTTTCCACTGTGCGCAGTCTCAGAAAAAACTTGACGAAGTCCAGCTTCTTGCCTCCATGAATCGGCCGGATCTTATAGCTTTCACCGAAACCTGGTTGTCCTCCGATTTCCTGTACTCGAAGGTGCAGATCCCTGTATACCACATATACCGGGCGGACCGCCATGGAGGAAGACCTGGGGGCGGCGTGCTACTCTATTGGAAGGCGGACTTCAAGGCCCATCTGGTTGAAGCTACCTTTGGCAGCAATGGCGACTTCGAAAATCTCCAGTGCCGTGTTCATAACGGATGCAGAGCTCTCATGGTCGGTGTAATCTACTGGACCCCACTGGGTTACGGAGCTTGCATGCTGGACGCGATCGAAAGGTATGGTGGAGGCAAGGACTGCTTATTACTGGGTGACTTCAATGACAAGAGTATCGACTGGAACCAGCTGCATTGTGTTCCCTCTTCAATCGCTTTTGATTTCGCTCGGTTATCGAATGTAACTCATTCCAACATGTCGCAACGATTACTCGTATAATTGCAGAACAAACACCCGATATCCTTGACCTTGTACTTTCACCGGCACAATCAGATGTCACCGGCCTAGCCGTTGTTCAACCCATTCTTAAAAGCAATCACGGTGCGGTTTCATTCCTCTGGACTCGACGACTTACTCTTCACAATCATGGTAGCCTCTGCAGAAATTGCTGGCTTGTTGATCCCCAAAACTTACAAACGGCCGCCAGTACTGTGGACTGGAGTATAACCGAACCCCTGGATTTGGACAATGAGTGAAACCTCTTGTACTCCAAAATGATTTCGCTCGTTGAGCAAGTCTTTCCTGTCTCCAAAAGACACTTTGCCAGAGGTCCTCTATGGATTGAACGAGAACTAAAATGCCTAATGAACAAGACGGAAAATGTGGGCCCGATTCGAGCTCAAGCAATCCGAGTCTGACTATTCGGAATTTAAAGGAGCCAGGAATATCTGCAACTTGAAAAACGAGAGAAATGACAAAAGTACGAACTCGGTTTGGCTGTACAATTCAAGGCAACTCCAAAGGCACTCTTTTCTTACCTGAAGAGAAGTACCAGCGCGGGAATTTGTTTTCCTGCTCTGTATTCCTTGGCGCATGTGGGTATACTTGACGATGATGCCGCGAAAGCCAGTCTCCTGGCACTGCAGTATTCGTCTGTTTACCCCATGGAGACGTCGTTTCCCAGTAACGCGGTGCCAATACTGCCTTCTTCGTTGGAACATGTAGAGATGGGCGCTGCTGTTGTTGCCAAAGGCATTCGTGAATTAGGTCCGAACTCCTCGCCGGGTCCTGAAGTGTTGCATCCGCTGGTTCTTAAGACTGTGGCCGATTGCATTGCCGCTCCTGTTTGCCGGGTGTTTCGGCATTCCCTCGAAATTGGACGGTTACCGATAGCTTGGATAGTGGGGATTGTTCAAGCTGTACCCAAAGGAAGGGATCGTCAAAACCCTACCAATTGTCGACCCATTGGTTTGACGTCAATATTGTGCGAGGTAATGGAAAGGATTTTCAAGCGGGCAATTCTGCTTCACCTCGATAATCTAAACGTCATCTCTTGTGCGCAGCATGGTTTTCGGCGGGCGCGCTCCTGTTCTTCGAATCTGCTTGTGGTTCGTGAAAGATAGGTGAAATCATTCGACGCTGGGATACGTCTGGGTGTTATTTTTCTCGACTTCAGCAAAGCCTTTGGCAAGGTTTTTCATGAGAGGCTCCTTTATAAGGAACGATTAATCAGTGTTACTGGGAACGTTCTCTCTTGGATCGCTGATTTTTTGGATGAGCGGACAATGCGAGTCGACGCGAACGAGCTTTACTCCGCTCCTGTGCTCATGACTAACGGTGTCCCACAGGGATCTGTCCGGGGCCCAGAAATTTTCAAGATCTTCATTAATGACCTCCCGGCGGAACTTCAGTGTGATTGCTTGATTTACGCTGACGACTTGAAAATGCGGATGGAGGTATCCTGTATTGAGGAGGCGGACCGATCGCAGGCTACACATGATACGTTACATGAGTTGTCAGTCAGATGGCGATTGCCCATAAATCGCTATAAGTGCTCGGTCCTCCCCACAGGTGCTCCTGAGCCTTTCGGGACATACCACATTTGGGCGTTGCTCAGAACCTCAATCCTTGAAAATGATCACGGCGTGTTGGTGTCATCTGATCTACGGACTACACAGGACACGTTACGAAGGGTTGCTGCTGCCAACAGGATGTCCCAAGCCATACAAAGAACCTTCTCGCGTTTGACTCCGGATATCTTCCGACTATTGTTTACTTCCCATGTCCGCCGCAGCTTCGGATACGGATTACCTGCCGTCTTCCCTGTCACCATGTTCGAATGTGACCGCGTTGAGAAGGTCCAATGGCGGGGATCGAAACACATCTTGGAGGTACGGGACTTGCCTTATCCCCTGAGACTTCAGCGGATGAACCTGTTCTCCCTGGATTATCACCGACGTCGCGGTGACCTGATTTTCACTAAGCGCCTCCTGAGAGGAGAGATGGGGACGGAGCTGCAGGCGTGCTTTCAATCCAATAACACAGTTCAACTGGAGGCCACAAATGAAAAGTGTTTAAACCCAGAAGACTCCGGGTTCATCTTGCTCTCGCTCTATCAACTCGCGTAGTCAACGATTGGAACAACCTGCCGAAGCATGTGGTCGATGCCCAGACTGAGAAAGCTTTCAAGCGAATGTTAGCTTCTTATCTTTTGAATACGATGGGCCCTTGCAGCTTCCAGTGTAGCCGTCACGGTCTCTTTTGGATTACCGCTTAACATCGAATGGCGACCTCCACACAATGCGGGAAGCGATGGAGCTGACAAAAGATTTCTCCTTCTGCTCTCTACAATCATATGAACCAATGTACCTATGAAGTAGCGCTCTTCCAGCTAACCTCATATAAAACTGCTCGAAAAGCACCACCAATAAATATTCTGAACTACAATTTGTTATAAATACTAATGCACTACGCGACACATATACATCGCTTCCAAATCAAGTTATGAGGACATCACCATTTAGCCTGCCATACCGAAACACAATGACCCCCCAGGCCAATTTTTCAGTACAAAAATTAGCCACTCCCGCTCCGTCCACGCAGACAACTCCAAACTGCACCCTCCACAGGTAGTCCTCTTCTGATGCCTGATATTTAGCATTCTCTTACTCTACTCCCTTCCAATAACCCTTTTCCATAGCTTAATTTGTGTGTTCCACCGATTGCTTTTGCTTGGCCGCCTAGTCTGTTGCAGGGTATATAGCGTACGACCTTCACCCTATATTTGGTGACACAAAAAAACATTTTTTGGTCAGTTTAATACCAACATGTCTTTTCAGGTCCGGTGACTTATTCTGTCTACCCTTCTACTGTGAGTTCTAAGCGGTAACTCGGTTTTGGCGTGCCATACTGATCAAGCATTTTAGCTACAATATTGTGGAAAATAGTGGTTGAATAAACACTTGCAGCGGAATTGGACCATTGTCCAATTTCCTCTGATCCAAGCTATCTTGGATCGATTAAAGCGGTTCTGGTCAAAGCGTCTGTGGCGCTTACTGGTGATTTTTCCGGTTTTTCCCAGTTTTAATCCCGTTTTGCACCCAGTATTTTGCCTTTGTTTATTGCGGTCGTTTAACTTTTGTGTACGTGTTATAATTCCACTCTGTTTTCCACTATGTGGATTTCGCAATGCACCGATACTGTTGTTCCTGGTGGCTTGGATTCTGAGGTTATCGCTCTTTGTGGCAGTCCAAGCTGCAATATACCAGTAACTGACGATTCCGGCAGTATGCAGTGCAAAGTTTGTAACCGATGGTACCATCAGCTTTGTATGGACCTGGATAGCGAGCAGTACGCAGCGCTGGCCTCCAGCGAGAAGTTACTTTTTAGTTGTGCCAATTGCTGCAGCCGCCGGCAAGGCCGCGCGGCCTTCCGTACGTGAGCCGAATCCCTTGATACGCGGCTGAGAAATGTAGAGCGTTCGTTCTCGATGCTCTCAGATCTTCGCTTTAAGATTGATCTGCTCACGAAGACGCTTCCCGTCTCCAACAACTCAGATTTGATCGCCTACAATGATGATCAACTTGTGGCACAAACCATTATGTCGCCGGTCCAGATGGCTACCGACCACAAAAATGAAGCAGCTTCGGAAGTCTTATATAAGCTACCCAGATCGACGCCGAATTGCTAGTTCAGAGGTCCCTTCGAGTAAAGCGGAAGCGAGCCAGGAAACCCCGTAAGCTCTCTGCTAAACAAGAAGTTATAGCTGTCTCGGCACCGGTAACAAGCCAAGTGTCGTTACTTGGCAAATCGTCTGACGGTTGTGCGAAGGCGAAGATTCCAACACGCACTACTTGTCAGCCGAAGTAGCTGGCAATCTCGGCTCTCACCGAGAAGACATGTTCTGAAAGTTTGCCTGCTTTTGCTCAAAGCGAAAAATCCTCACGGGACCCTGCTCCCGTTAACAAGAAGAAAAAGCAGACCAAATCTGCCATACAGCCTTTCGGTGAAATCGACGACCCTAACAAAAGGATAGTATCGACAATGGAGCGAAAAACATATGCTGCTGTTGCTGCCTCATCGCAGGGGCTAAAGACAGTCCCATTACCAGTAGTGAAGCCACCTGCTCCATGTATCAAATCAAAGACCCTGGGGTTAATACACCCCGTCGTTACGATTCTTTCACGGATAGTAACGTTATATTCCGTAACGCGGCAGAATTAATATCACAACTGGACTCTAACCGCAAGTACGTATTTCAACTCGTAGCGAATAAGCAAGAAGACGCGTCAGTCTGGCGCACAGTGTACTGAACACTTAACGGTTTACATGTGAGCACGGAACGTTAGGGTGTGTCCTTGAGTGCGTGTGTGCTTGCTTATCTACGTGTGCGCGGAGGGCCAATCAGGTTCACGGTCATAGTGAGCGATCATTATAAATAAATAAATAAATATTTTATTTTTGACAAAGCGAGGCACGCCTTTTGGGCATGATCAGCATATTGCATTATTGTACATGATAACGGGATAAGCAGCACCAACAGTGGGAGTAGTAAAGTTGGAGACAGTAGTGTGGGCCCATAGAGCCCAAAGGTTGTATGCAGTCTATGTACACAAATTGCGAGGGGTAAAAATAGTGATCAGATCACTTATATGGTCTGTTGATGAGGAACTAGTCCGATGAGGTCCCGTAAGCAATGTAGGTCAGTGAGTGAAGTATGAGGAAACGGGTGGAAAATACTTAAGAATAGTGGTATGTCACTAGACAGATATGTAGGCGTGTTCATGCGAGAGCCGATATATGCACAGAACTTGTAAATGTGGTGTCAATCAACTTGCCAATGTGTTAGGAGCGGTGACTTTATTGAGTGGCGAGTCACATCCGCCACGTCGCAGTGTTGTTAAACAGACATTTGTGGCATTTTGTAGGCAAAACGCTTGCCAGACGAAGACCCACCACGTCCTGGAACACTGCCGGCTGTTGATATACATTGGCAAGATGGTATCTGACCAATTACCCTCGCGGATATTCGCAGTCATGCAACGCCAATTTGTTCCCTATGGCTGTGTAGTCGACTTCGGAGTCCATTACAAGTGGTTGGAGCTGTTGAAGTCGGACGACTCCGGTGACTTGTATTGAAGTGATCAGTTTCCTAGGTTCTTTAGTGTGTCATGATTATGAAGTGCGGGTTTTTCTTTGTTCTTTATTGAATCCGGGTCCATGGGAGCGTCGCAGGTACGTCTTCAGCGGTGTTCGGTGCAGGTAATGTTATCCTGTAACAGTCCACCCTGTTTTGGCTGACGTTACAGTCATGGCTGAAAACGTTCGATCGGTTTGCGAATCCGGGTCGATCGGCGTAATTGAGTTTCCCCTGTTGTTCTGTGTTCGTCGTGCTCTGCAGCTTGCTCTGCGATCTCCGAGTGTGACTGACTCACGGTAGGTGTGGCAGTGCTCCTGGGGCGTACATGATCTGAGTGCCGGCGAACAACCCGGCCGTCCGGAAGCTGCAAATCGTTTTGACTTCCTGAGGAATCGAGCACAGTCGCCGGCTGCCAACATTGTTCATGCGGTAACCTGGTGTAAACAGGTTGATGGTCCTGGAATGTAACGTCCGGCTTTGATTCCTCTGAAGACACAAGCTTTTTCTGACGCTCCTGTACTTCAACACGCGTGTTCGTGAACAACAAATGAAGCCTTGTTCTCAGATTTCTGCCGAACATCAATTCCGCCGGGGATTTCCCGGTAGCCTCAGGGGGTGTAGAAAGGTAGGAGAATAGGAACCGATCCAGTTTTATTCGCAATGTTCCCGTTCGCTGCTTTAGTAAGCCTTGTTTCACAGTTTGTACTGCACGTTCCGCTAATCCGTTTGATGCTGGGTGATACGGGGCTGATTTAACTTGTTGGATTCCGTTGTTGGAGACAAATTTACCAAATTCGGCACTGGTAAAAGGCGAACCATTGTCTGTACAAATGGTTTCCGGAATGCCAAACGTAGCGAAGGACGAGCGCATTTTAGTGATGGTAGATTGGGCTGTCGCCTGAGTAACTGGATTTACGTCAATCCACTTAGAATGTGCATCCATAAGTGGAAGAAACATGGTCCCGTCGATCGGTCCGAAGTAGTCGGCGTGGATACGCTGCAAGGGCTTGTCGGGCCAACGCCAAGGGTGTATTGGATCTGGCGCCTTATTTAATTTGGAATAGCGAGAAAAGGTAAAGATCTGACAGGTTTTATGATGCTCAGCCGGCAGTCAATTTCCTTCCTATTAGAAGTCATACTAGTTACGCACAACCTGCTGCTGCTCCTACCGAGTTCATTCAGGTGACACCCAGCAATCTGCTTAGCCTAAGGAACGCAATAAACGAGATGGGTCTGCTTTCAAACAAGTCTTGTCCTGACATGCTTGTTCTCACTGAAACCTAGTACTCCACGGATATAACGTATCGGGAAGTATCTTTAACTTGTTACGCACCGCTTAAATGTGATCGCTTAGTTGGTCGCCAATGCATGGCTTTGTCCTGTATGTAAACCTTAAACTGGATGTGTTGCGGGTCGTTGGATAAGGTTGTTGAAGACCTATCGACTGTTATGTGCACCTCCTCTCAGTTCACAGTTATAGCGGTATTTCCAATTCCTGGAAGTACTTCCATGGGGGGGGGGTAGCATTTATTCGTACTCAGGCTGCCAGTAGGTGTCTGGTCCTGGAGGACCTCAACCTCCCTTACAACTCAGCGACAAGCACCTTTGGTTCGGATCTTCTCGAGCTAACGTTACAACTGCGTTGACATCGGTTCATGCACCTTCCGACTAGCTACATGAGAAACCAGTCACTGTATACGTCGGACCTTGTTTTTACCAAGTCATTCGAGTGACCTTACCTACGGCTTGCATCTATGCACGAGCGAAAATCTCCATATCTTTTGATTTACCCGTTATAAGTATCATCAGACTACCGCTAATGTATGCTCAAATATTTGATAGGCGGATTTTAACGCAATGAGAACTGGAGCTTCAGTTTTGCATTGTGAGGTCTTCGTGACCGACACTGTTCAGTCCACCTGGGAGTCGTTTCGGGAATATCTCATTGAAGTTTCTACTCACTATATCCCAGTTCTGAAGAAGAGGAAGAAGAATAAAAAGATGAAGAAGAAGATCGGAGCACAGCCTCCATGGATAGAGTCGGTCCGTTGCCCTGTGGATCATACATCTGCTGTGGTAATAGCTAGTCGCTTGTGCAAAGCAGAGGAACTAGGCGTATCCATGTGGGCTAATCACGGGCTGCGACTGCAAATTAGTCGGACTAGTATGCTACCAGATAGCTGCTTAACCGAAAGGATCATCATCATCATTATACATGTCAGCTAGAGATGGTAAAAACACCTCCGCTATTGTACCGCAATACATAAAGGAAATACATACATACATACATACAATACATAAAGGAAAAATAAATACGACAGTTGAATGCCAGCTGAGCTACCAGCAACGGATACGCATCGTTCCGGTAAGCTACTAGCCGGCTACTTGGCAAAAACAAAAATTTAATTACGTTTTACCCTACGTAATAAGATCGTAGATGGAGGGGGAGGCTAAAGGGATGGGGAGGGACAAAGAAACTCACAGCAGGAACGCCACTGAGGTCGGCTCCTTGCCATATCAGCAAGTGTATCCAGCCAAAGCAAGTGTATCCAGCCAAGCAAGTGTATCCAGCCAAACCGAAAGGAACTTAGCAGCTTATGGTAAATTGGCCAATCAAGTGCACGCATCAACAGGCCAGGGCAAGGAAGCGCAGTTGGCTCATTGGCGGGTCGGTTTAGACGGGACGCACACACAGACGGGGTAAATATACAATAATAAAGAATGCGTCAGCTGTACGCCGTAACTGCGCTTCGCTGCCGCGCGACCACCACCAGTGGCGCGCGGGCTGAGTATACCGCGAGGACGCCCACCCCTACGCGGATTCGAACCGGTGACCTTATGGTTGCAAAGCAAACGTACAGACCGCTCGGCCGTCGGGGTAGGAACGACAGACCAGATTTACAAAGCGGAGCTGCCATACCCAACCGTTGCTCAAGGCGATTAAACGAAGTCGGAGCAGAAGCCGACAGACAAGCCGTGTGTGGGACCAATGAACGCAAAGTAACACGAAAGCCGCAGCCGCTAATGTCGACAAACAACCATTACCCATTTTTTACAGTATAAACGATGCCGTACTTCTTCAATAACACTCTGACCGTTGCCCAGACTTTCTTTTGACTCTCGGAAGGCGCTACCCGACATGGTTTCAGAGGAAAAAACAGCCGACACGCCGGGCTCCAGTCGCTGTTGCTGGACAGCCATCGATCCCCCTGCCGACCGTTCTGCAAATGACAGAAAGCTCGCTACCGGATAACTGGAGATTGTGGAAATTGAAGTGGATGGATTTCATGACGCTGACACAATTGGACACCCATCCGATGCCATACCAACTGGCTATGTTCAGATATGCCATCGGCGACGAGGCGAAGCGCGTGTTTAAATCGGATCTGTCGGACATAATCAGGAAATTTGGCGAGTATTGCGAAGGCCGATCAAACAAGACGTACCAGAGATATCTTTCGAGAACTGCGTTGCAGAGCTGAAGATAATGGCATGAACTTGTAATTCCTGCGATTGTCTTCGGGACTCTTTCCTACTTGACCGCATCGTTATCGGCATACGAAATGATGGTATCACCAGGCGCCTACTGAGACAAAGAAGTCTATCCCCAAACCTATGTATCGGAATCTGCTTAGACGAGACGAGGACAGCCCAACGACTCCAACATTTACATACGAAGCAAACAGTAGAGATTTGTGCTGTATCCAAGATCAAAGATTCTCCATCCCAACCGGCCGATGGTAGAGAGCCAAGCTGCGAGTTTTGTGGTCGCAGGTATCCAAAAGGAAAGGATGCCTAATCCGTATGACGAGAACGCTCGCACAAGGCGGTACAGTGTTCTGGACCCGGAAACAGAGGGTGAAGGCCTAGTCTGGGGGGGGGTTGAACAAACTTGGAATAAAATGATTAAATGTTTGTGCCATAAAACGCAGTTTGGCAGGTTTAGCGGCCAGCAACTTGGTTGAGGAGAGTAATTCCAGAAAGCGGAAGCAGAGAGCGAGCGAAGGATCGTTGTGACAGGGTTCCATAAGATGTTTGAGCATGACACCTCCCGGTTGCCCAGGGCGAGAAAGAGAGTGGACTTAGGGAACCCCACGCGGAGCCTTGGGTTATAAAAGACCGAATCCGCAAGCCAGCGGGGTGATTGACGTATACCACGAATCGTTCAGAGTCGGCTAGCTAGGTGAGAATACAACGGCTTTCGAGTAGAAACAAAATACTCAGGGCGCCCAAAAACCCCAAGTGCCACAGCAAGAAGTCTAGGATTCCCTGGACCACCGAGCTCGCTGTCAACCACGAAGGCCGTTGGCAACCGGGTGGCTCATACGTCTACATAGAAGCCCGTGGCCATCGAGGTTGTCTATCCGCTCTCTGTTAAGTACCCACTTTTGTGACCAGAAGTGAATAATCAGTGACTCTATAGTCGGTCACTGGCTTATGGTATTTAATGAAGATCCAGCTGACCAGCCTATAATTCCCATTCCTTGTATCTTCGATTGCACCTTTCTTCAACCGACTTTTCTAGACCTGGTTAGCGCAGAAGTTGGGCACTATTTATGAACCGTTTCCTTTACTTCGCATGCCGCAACCGCTTATCTCTCCTTCTACTTTCAGATTTTGTCGTCAATTATCCAGTTACCGTCACGAAGGCCGGTTGATCATTTATTCAACAGAGTCTAACCCATGAAACTACTGGCTTGACCACTATGTTGCCACGTGTGATCCTCATGAACCTCAGCACAATTTTTGGCATTGGAATAATTGCCTTTACTGCTTGCTGTTTAACAACTATTATACTCAGCTGAACCGAACTTACGTGTTCATTCCTGTTCCGATGTGAGTACCCATTCATTTATTCAACACCGATTAGTTTTTTTTGCCTTCTTTTCTAATTTTCCCATCGATTCATTTAGCTGGCGACGTCTTTTCTTAAGTTGCGTGTCGATGTGACCGCGAAAAGCTACAGAGCACTTTTGCCTACAGAGAGACCATACTTGGTCTGAACTACGTCATACTCGGCTTCACCTATACACTTCATCTCCAATGTTAACTCAAAGGAATAAGACGGTTGCACACGATGGTAACCATCACTTATCTAGACCCGACCCACATTCCGTCAGCTGGGCCAAATCGTGCGTTCCGGAAGTAATTAAGGTTGTGGCCATGGCCTGGCCACTCGGAGCCTAACGCTTTCGCGAAAGCTATACACATCACCTCTTCCAACAATGATTGATAGACTTCTGGACCTAGTAATGGATGTGAAGACGTCGGACTGGTGGAATCCTTATGGAACACATGCCTTGCGTACCCAGATTTAGCATTTCAAGTGGGAGTAAGCATCGACCGTTCAACGTTGACTCATTGTGCAAGTTTAATTTGGTTTCAGCAAAGA
Organism: Dicrocoelium dendriticum; assembly: GCA_944474145.2. Lineage (NCBI taxonomy): Eukaryota > Metazoa > Platyhelminthes > Trematoda > Plagiorchiida > Dicrocoeliidae > Dicrocoelium > Dicrocoelium dendriticum. Next base: position 34,396,683 of record OX104064.1, read on the forward strand.
TGCAGCACATGTGTCCCATAAGGTGCAGTACTGGTGTGATTAGGTGATTCTGGAAACGGGTGTCTTTTGTCTGCTCATTGACCGAGTCCTTCTCAATTGCAGGAACTTCTGCATTCTCCTCTAACACCGATACCTCAATGGCCACACCATTGTCACCAAATCAATCTGACCGCTTGAGTTTACGCACTTTATCGGTCATTAGCTCCTTCAGGCAGCATGACATACCGCTGACGAAACCACTGGAGCCGTTGTCACCAAAAGCTGCTGCAACTGCATTCGCTAGTATGCTCCTCTTCCCAACATTACACTTAGAACATACATTTATTGTTATTCAACACCTGACCGATATACAATTGGCAGTGCCACAACACATAGTTAACATCATCATCATCATCATCATCATCATCATCATCATCATCATCATCATCATCATCATCATCATCATCATCATCATCATCATCATCATCATCATCATCAAACCCGCAGGAGCAGCATCGTCTGCATCATTGCCAACAACCTCATCATCATCATCATCATCATCATCATCATCATCATCATCATCATCATCATCATCATCATCATCAATCTTCATCATCATCATCATCATCATCATCATCATCATCATCATCATCATCATCATCATCATCATCATTCATCATCATCATCATCATCATCATCATCATCATCATCATCATCATCATCATCATCATCATCATCCTCATCATCATCATCATCATCATCACTCATCATCATTCATCATCATCATCATCATCATCATCATCATCATCATCATCATCATCATCATCATCATCATCATCATCATCATCATCATCATCATCATCATCATCATCATCATCATCATCATCATCATCATCATAATCATCATCATCATCATCATCATCATCCCATCATCTTCATCATCATCATCATCATCATCATCATCATCATCATCATCATCATCATCATCATCATCATCATCATCATCATCATCATCTCATCATCATCATCATCATCATCATCATCATCATCATCATCATCATCATCATCATCATCACAAGGGGAAAACTGATAGACAGTGGAAAGGTTTGGAATGTTTACCAGGTTAATGTGTTGTGCGGGCAGAGATCTTCCCGGTTGCCCCGGCCGAGGAAGTGGGCTGACTTAAGGGATGCCACCATGAGCTTTTGGTCATAAAGACCTGACCCACTAGGCAGCGGGACGATTAACGGAGACCGTTGACATCCGGGTAGCTCATTCGCCTGCTTTGCGTTCAGTAGCAGTCCACAGAGAAGCCTGTGGCCAACAAGGTTCTTCATCCGCCCTCCATTAGGTACTCATTTCTGGTTACAGAAGTGAGTGGTCAGTGACCCTATAGCCGGTCGCATTGGCTTTGACACAGCACCGTGCGGACTCTTCTGGTATTCGATGGAGAATTAGGTGACCAGCCCAGAACTCCCCACGCTCTGAGACGCTGCTGCTGATTGTCCGCAAATGTTTATCTATCTCGTCTGCAAGTCAAACGATACTTATTCGCAGTTACATCCACAAGGACGGCATTCCCCGATCCGCAACCTGCGGACGCGCTCGATATCGTACAGCTTCGCCATGGGGAAAGACCATTTACTTTCCACCGACTCACGGCTAAGCAGCAGGGTATGGATTCTCGGGAGTATACATACATTTCGGTGCTCACCGACTTCTGATGGTTTCCATACTTAGCTCCGCACTACACGCGCCAAGTGCACTCTACACATCACGCTGGCGTATCATGTCATTGTCCGGGAGATGAGCTTGGTCATTCCCTGGATGCATCCAAATACTAATATCTGTAGTATCCGGGAACTATGTATTCGTGACCATTTTGCCTTGAGGGACACATAGTGATACTGTGTGACTCGATTACCTCTGGCCCACCTTGACGTCACAGCCAGCGCGCAGCTGCCATTTCCCACTTTTGCACTATCAAAATGCAAACATTTCCTCCTGATTGGGCAGGAACCACCCTTTCACTAACCCTTAGTGGGGATCTATTAGAAGTCGGTCAGAAATTCAACTACTTGGGAAGGTATATTGGCGCCTGTGCAATAGAAGGTAAGGTTGCAAACTGTACAGTAGGAGCTAGTGTCGTTTTTACTCGACTTCACCACTTATGACACCGGTGCGGCATCATGCTGGTTATATAGGTTACAGTCTGCAATACAGTCTTCCGTCAAACCCTACTGTATGGTTGTGAGACATGATCCACAAGATCGACAGTCATAAGGAATCTAGTTACCTTTAATCACCATTGTCTTCGCAATTCGGCTCATGTGTAGTGTGCAAATTGCGTGTTCACCTCTTTGTTTAGGCCACAAGCAGATTATCATTATTTCACACACCAGGCTTCGATGATTGGGTCATGTGTTACGCATGTCAGTACGCCGACTCACGCAATGTGCGTTGTGTTGGATGGAATAGGTGAAGGGGAGTCCATCAGCTGACTTGATCTAGAGGAATGTAAACTCACTCAGAACTTGGATTTGGTTGATGCCATCCTGCTCCCAAGTTGGGGTCGCAAAAGCTAGGAACACCTTTCGTCAGCTACAAATGTAGACATGTTCACGAGCCAACATCAGCGGCGTTCGGGTTATGAGTTTCCTTGTTCCTCTCTCTGCTGCTTATCTTGTCCATCCAACCACAATCTCGTTACTGTACTATTATGTAGCTTTTCACTTGGGCACAACGACTGAACTTTTTCGCCTCTAGCTAACTTGAATGATGAGTGAATGAGCTGGCCATCAAAATTAAATTTATCCGCCCTCCACGCAGTTCCATTGCATTCTCTACTCATTGCGTTTTCTCCGTTCATGGGCATTTTATTTTCTCTAACAACCGCTTTTCACTTTTTAGCAGTTTACTTGGACTTCCCTTCTGAACATCCTGGCCTCTCCGGTGTGGGTTAACTGCCCACATGGCAGCTCGACGTACGACAAGGAGTCATATGTACCAGAATGCTTCCCAGTTGTCCGTACCTTCTAAGTCAGTTAAGACGCAAGAGCGTTCTACTGCGCATCATGTACACAACCACAGTGACTTTTCTTCTGGGAATCCATCTATGCGTATCGTGTTTGATGACAAACCGGTCTATGGTCCCACATTGCAGGGTTATAAACGGAAAAGCAGATTTTTAGCTAAAAATCCCCAAACCAGATGGCAAACTAAAAGGACATCTTTAGCCATGAGAGAGTTATTGCAACTGGATAGCAAGGATTTAGAAGAATTTATCACAGATGCATTGATTGAACTTCTCAAAAGTCGCCTGGAACTCAAGTCTTCTCTCACACCAGCCACCGGTAGTCCCAAATCCGACCATGTTGTTGAATCCGTAGAAAAAACGTGCACACGGCGTTCGCCTCATCACTCTACGAAGTTCAATAATGTTCCTGAACTAGCGTCTACCTATTTGTGTTCCTCGCCTGCTGATACTTGCGACCGCTTCATAGCCAGTGGCCAGACTCAGTTAAAGACTCATTCTTCAAACCCTTCAATTTCCAGACCTTCGCTACCACGTACCACTAAACTAGATGTTGTTTCCACCGTTCCCTCTAATCAGCGGCACTTTAATGCCTCTAAAAATGTGGCACATGTCTCACGGTTCCTTGCAGTGCCTCCTGCTGGTGGTAGAGAACGTGCGCCTCAACATGAATTTCCTACTTCCACTCGCCGATTCAGCTCGGTTGTCGGAACGCACCCTAATTCCGATCACCACGAGCGGCGATCTCCAACGTTTGCTTCCACCACTGCTACGGTGGACAGTCCTCGTCGTTCCTTTCCCCCCTCAAGACTGGACAATCCTCCCAACGTAAAGTTTAAACAATATTTTCCATTTCCCTCCACTCAGGAAGCGCATTCAAAGTATCTGAGACAGCCGAATGTGTGTGTTCCCGATGGCACTTCAAATCATCAGGCGTCGCGCAACACGGAGACATTCAAAAGGGCTCGCTTCAAGCGTCAGTCCCACCTATGCAATTACTCCGGGGTCGACAGCAAAATTAGGGCTGCACGCTCTTCTAGTGCTTTTTGTGCACCTCCATAAATGCTACTGTGTTACGCTAACAGCTGCATTCTGTACTCTTCTCTAGTTGTGTACATATCGCTTTTGTAAGCGTTTTCCCTTATATCTTCTGTCGCTCAGCCCTTTTCAGCATATTTGATGCCGTTACCTGTTACTTTGAGGCCGATATTTCTATTTTTCTATTATTTCCTTGGCTCATCTTTATTTTTGGTACTATTTATTTTGGCGTTTATAGATTATCCGATGATACCATGAACTATGTTAAATCCATAAATGTTCTAGTTTTTCCCGGTACTGCTATTTTAACTCTTTTCGGGTGACGATTGTGTGCTTCTGCTAGTCAACCTAACCGGTTTGACTTGTTGGAGGGCCATTTTGAAGTACACCTTGTGTGATTGGATTGCGATGTGCAATCCCATTTTAGACCGTGATTCGCATTGAGCTGAACCTTGGTCATTACGATCACTGGGGACCGAAGCCGAAACAGATGGAACTTAGTTGTTGGCCGCTACACACAACGACACGTTTCGATCTCATATGGTGAAGTTGGCAGACCTCGAACCCGCAACCATTGGAATAGTAGCCGAAAGCTCTACCACTTGGGCTACCGGGTCACGACGAGCAACGCTTGGTACAACCGTGAATGACCTATTAGAAAGCCATTATCAAGTACGCGTTGTATGATGGATTACGACGCGTTATCTCGATGTGGACCGTGATATGCATTGAAATAAATCTTGGCCATTTCGATCACTGGGACCGTAGTTGATGAAGCGTAGGGGGATTGGGTCTTGCCCGTCCGAGAACACTACATCACAGTATAACTTGACCACAGACTACAATGGCATAGAAACTCTTCCGCGATTGTTTTTGGTACACTTGTCGAAGAACAGATTTGCTTCCGACAGATCGCCGTAGATTGTAAGGCATATGCTCTATGAGTTCCATCACATTTAAGTGATTGTATTTGACTTATTTCTGAGATAATTTCTCCACTGAACTCCTTTAACGATAGTCATTTGATCCCCAGAATTGTAGTACTATTTGGAACATCGTTCAATTCGATCGAATTTAGTTACTTTCATTGTTTGTCCCCACTGAGTTGGGGGCCACATCTTCGTTGCGCTCATGTTTTCGTTCGACACTGATTTCTTGATCTTGGGCGTTGCTTCTTTATCATGATTACCCGATGCAGCTTGTGTTGTGCTTGATAATGGATTTGGCGAGTTTGTTTTTGACTACACGAGCGGAACTAATTCTCGGTAATTCGTAACCGCGTTGCGTCATTAGCACTACTACATATCATACAGGTGCTTCGCTGTCATAAACGCGCAAGTGTTTGTATATCGATTAGGACACTAACAAGTGCACAAATATTGGTAATCGTTTTCTCAACATGTCAAACTCAGGTATGATGGTTGAACTAACAATAGTTCCACTGGTTGACATGTTGCACTAGATACAACTGTACTCTATACGCCTATCTTCACGCAAGGCGATTCCAAGGACGAAAGGAGTGAAATGGAAATCGTAAGACGTGACTCTATGATGGTAATTTTAGATGTACGGAAATGGCTTACGACGAGATTGATAGACGTAGTCTGAATGTTGCTCAGCAATGAGCCAAAACAGTTCCATCAGTTTACACTCCGAGTCAGCGGTGAGACAGACATCAACGAGCAACACCTCAGCGGTAAAGAGAGTGATAATGATTCAGTAAGGTGGTGCTTCAGTTTACCACCGTGATGCGGATTTAAAAAAACGTAATGTACGTGTTCTGTACTTCGGGTGGTTGTGCACCATAGGAATGACATATCCATCTACTGACTGGTAGGAAAGGAAGACTGGAAATTAACAATTTGCGAATTTGCGATTTACAACCTCGTTACCTGCTACCACTTTTGAATGAAACCAGAGCGAACATCATAATTCTATAGCACCAGCTAGTCTGGTTAAATGACAATACATGTCCAACCAGTGTAAACATCAGACCTAATTGTTTTCTGCTCTATTTCGATAGGTCTTCGTTTTTTGTTCCACCATTACCGATATGGGTTTCAGTGGTCCTCGCGGTCCAAGTTGCTGTTTTAATTGTCCCTTGGTACTAGCAATCATTCCGTTCAATTCAGCGCATGCGTATGTTGTTCTGGGACTTTTACTCTAATTGGCCTACCGATCCCTGTTTTTTTCGTGATTTGTCAAACTCAGGTAGCCCATTTCTCCATTGACTGTGCACAGCTTGACGTGGACATTCTGCTTCATACTTGGCCTACGGCGACAGTTTTGGCAATTGCTACGCTCGTTGCGGAGCTGTACGCTATCGGGCGCGTCCCCAAGTTGCGGATCGGGGAATGCCTTCCTTGTGGAGATAACTGCGAATAAGTATCGTTTGCTTTGCAGGCGAGATGAATAAGCAGTCGCGGACAATCAGCGGCAGCGTCTCAGAGCGTGAGGAGTTCTGAGCTGGTCACCTGGTTCTCCATTAAATACCACAAGTGCTCGTACGGCGCTGTGTAGCCACTGCAATCCACTGCTTCCAAGTTGTGTCCACTTTGGGCAACCCAGAAGTTACCAATGCCTCTGGTCAAGCGAACCCAACCGATCTCCGCCACAACACATTGTATTTACCACTTTGTCTGTAGTTGTGGAAGCTGTTACATTGGCAGAACAGATCGGTGTTTGCGTAAGCAGATCGAAGACCATATTCCGAAATGGCTTGCAGCTGCTCTGACAGCTGATGCACAGAGACAGATGTCCAGCTCCAAGATGCCCACCTCATCGATCGCTAAACACCTGCTTAGCACTGACCATCAGGTTGACTCTAACATGGCATTTGCCGTTATCTATCGCAATACGAATGCCAAAATACTCAAGTTCGCGGAGGCCGTAGCCATCAACCGTGGTCGTCCAGACCTTTCCGTACAAACACAGTTAACTGTCACACTCAAGCTTTCTTGGGTATCGTGACAGTCTTCTCACAAATTGTATCCCTGTTTTTGGTCGGCCAGTGGCCGAGTGGTCTGCGCGTTTGGTTTGCAACCATATGGTCACCGGTTCGAATCCGCGTAGGGGTGGGCGTCCTCGCGGTATACTCAGCCCGCGCGCGACTGGTGGTGGTCGCGCGGTAGCGAAGCGCCGTTACGGCGTACTGCTGACACATTATTATTATTATTATTTACATCCCCGTTTTTGGATTTACGTTTACGTGTTTTCTCTTCCTGTCTGACGGCCTTTAATCATTGATTTTTTTCCTTTCATTGATTGTTGTACGTGTTACTACTTTGCATATGATCGTATAGTACGAATTGATATCATCTTGCAACTTGCGTCTTCTCATTGTATTGTTCAGAGTAATTTTGCTGGTGATCTTTGTCATGGCAACTTGACGCATCGAATTCGAGGTTTTGTTCTGTATCAATCCGTTAGAAGCTGTACTTCTTTACGCCGTACATTGTAATTTTCTAGCCACTCACTTTTCGGGTGATTTTTGTCTTATGGACGGCCTGTGCTTTTTCCTTCCTTCATGAAGTTGACTTTATTTTTCAACATTTGGTACTATGTGGTCACAATCACAACACTTGCTTACTTTTCCGTTTGCTTGATTCATGCGTAGTGTGTTTACAGAAGGCACTCTCGATTTATCGGTTAGCACATTCGCCATCTGTGATGGTTCGGCGATCTGACCCCACAATTTCTACGGTTGAACATAGGCAGGATACCGACCACTTCGCCGTGGCACCATTCACACTTTATTACATATGAAAAAAATAAAATCTTTAGCTAGCTAAAAGACGTGAATATGATCGATTGTTGATTGGCTTGTTTTGACCCATAATCCCCACTTTCGTCTCAGTAATACTTATAAGTATTACTATTATTACTATTATTATTATTATTTATTATTATTATTATTACTACTATTATTATTACATATTTATAAATATGTTGGTGAAACCCACTGTCTTGCATAATTGAATTTTACAATAAATATGAATACTGGTAGCCCGGGTTGGCAGTTGGTCTTGATTGATTCTCCGAGCCGAGCAATTTGATTGCAGACTTTTCGCCACCAATCTAGGTAGCATCAGCGCGTAATACCAGCCACGTCATCAACAAGTACTGGGTCTGAAACAAATCCGGGGATGGAAATTAAGCACAAACTCGGTAATATGGATTTGCTCGCAACTCAGTATCTACTAGCAAGCTGCTTGCACTTACGTACTGAACATGCCACCTCTGTTGGTGGTGAAGTATGTGCAATCAAGTCGCTCAACTCGGAGAACCCATCAAGAATTCACCAGTGAAGTCTGTCCGATGAAGCGTACTAGTGGCGCTGATAAATAGTTAGAGAATGCCTTGTACTCCATCTAACATCATTCGACACTTAGCTTATTACGACTAGGTCATTGTTACTAGTAGCAATACTGCGTGTCTATGACGACACCATGCAGGCATACACACACGTGAATTTAGGTTGCAGGCTTATCTAACACGAAGTAGAAGATAATCATGTGATCACACGAGATCATCTCACATTTGTTACCATCATCATCAACAGCAGTACATCAGCCATTTAAACTGATGATTCGCCGCCATGCAACCACAATGACCTACAGAACAAAGAATACTGAGAGGGAAAGAAGGGTGACTTACTGGGAAACCTTAATGCCCCAAGCAAACATTCATAGTCAAAGCGCCTGCATTTTGTCAACAGCATACTGTCACAAACGAATGACTATCGTGCAAAGAGGAGGTGGCATCAGCGGGACAGCCTCCTTGCGGCTTTTACTTCCTTGCGTCATAACCAACCATTATCCCGTAGATAACACAGCACCAAACACACTTGAAACAGGCAATCCGATTAGGAGACGACGGCAGACACGCCACTGGTGCCGACTGCGAGCCATGTCTTGTAACCTCTCGAGCCAAGCACAAGGCGAATCACGTGAACTCCAGTCCGGCAGGCGAGATGAACAGACGGCACCCAATTTGGCCGTCAGTGACTTCATTTTCCCGCTGCCAAATCAGTTTTTGTTCACCTCGAGCGTTGCGCCACCCTACATCTGGCAGACAAAACGAAGCCCTCCTCGGTAAGCGGTGACCAGGCATAAGTAGTACGTACTCAAACCAGCGCAACCTATACAGTGCTGTCTATTGTTCTATGGAACTGGCTTGGTTGTCACTACCTAATACTCGCCTATGCACATCATCGTTGCGGATACGCTGGTGCCAATCAATACTAGCAATGCAGGCCTTGTAAACACGGTCTTTCTGAAGGAGGTAAACTCCTTTCTGTCGCCAAAGATGTCGAAGATCCAGGAACGCAGTTCTAGCCTTAGTAATACGTGAATCGACTTCAGTTTCTATGCGCCCATCGTTGCTGATGCAGCTGCCAAGGTAAGTGAATCAATCAACTACCTCAAGTTCCTTGTCATCAACGGTCAAGGGGTCATCAAGTGACTGGTGGTCCTGCAGCAACACTTTGCAATTTGGAGGTGCGAAGCGCATACCAAATAATGAGACCACTATACAAGCTATTCAGGGTTGATTGTGTAGTCGTAAGCTCGTCGACAAGCAAGGTGATATCGTCCTCATAATCAAGATCAACTGACCTTTCACCAGGCAGGATCTCAATGCCTGCATCGTGAGGCTCCGCAAGGGAACACTCAATGATGCACTCCACGACAATGTTTAGCAAAAGTTGGGAAATTAAATAACCCTGACGAACGCCACTAGTTGTCAGAAAGATATCCGATAAGTCACCATAGACACTGACGCGGCCTGTCGCGTTCGAGTATACAGCACGTAAAATGTTCACATCTTTCATAGGAGCACCTTTCCGCGCAAGTATTTAGATCAGTATGCACCGACTGACTGAATCGAACTCACTCTTGACGTCATGGAACAGTTAGTGTCGATGTGCAGTTTGCGTGGCGCTGCTCTAGCACCTGTCGCAAAGTGGATTTATGGTATATATTGTCCCGTCAAGGGCGGAAATCTGCTAGCTTTTCCCTAATCCGGGATTCTCATTCCATAATGCGACGACGAACGAGAATGTATACCAGTCATTTTGTCATCACTGTCCTTAAGCGTATTCCCATGCGGTTAGCACAGTCTGTGCGAACGTCTTTCTTGTATATTGCCGCTATAATCTATTCACTCCAGTTAGCCGGGATACTTCCTTCCAGATATTTTCGTATAGGGAGGTCAATGCTTTGCAGAGGACTTCATCTCCATCCTTAAATAGTGCATGTGGGAGGGAATCTGGACCAGCAGCTCGAAAATGATTGAGGGTTGTGATCGCTTTTCGGACCTCTGCCTCCGATGGAGCGTCTAAACTAACCATTCATGGCTCATCCTGCATCACCTGAGTAGGAGTAAGTCCGGGAGCAGAGGGCCAATCAGACTGATCTTTAAAGTGCTCTACCCTACGCGCCGTACGGCGCTCCTTATTGTGTATCAGCGCACTCGCGCTGTCTCTGATTGTCTCACTGGTTTCCTGTGACCAATGTTGCGGATCAACTGGAAGAACTTGCGGTAATTGCCTACTGCTCTTGCCTCCTCCATTTCCTGAACCCGACTGATTCACCAGACTTCTTTGTCATCACGAAGGCTCCGCTTTACTTCGCGCCTAGTAGTCCGTTTGGTCATATTGTGCTCAGAGCCAGCTTGGCGTTTTCTTCTGGATTCCAACAGGTTCGTTGACCTCTCGTATATCCAGGGACTGGTGCGGTGACGATTACTAGTGTCACAAGCAGATGCTCCTGCCTCGTGCATGGCGGCCGAGCCCCTGTTCCACTGAAGCTGTGTCATTAGGACAAGACAGCGAAAGTTCGCCACTCAGTGCATCTTTTTAGGCTTTCCTGACCGAGGGATGAGCCAATTTCTCAGTTGCCAATCGGGGAGACTCTTATGTTCCTCCTGGTAAACTTCCTGGAGAAATGACGGCGTACCAAGGCATGATCAGAGTCGACGCAGGTATTCCAGTATGAGTGACACTAGGATGGAACCAGGCCACCTGTTACTTATGGCTATGTGGTCAATTTGGGTCCATCTCTGGCGAGCTACAGGAGGACACCAAGTGGCACCTCGGCGCTCACTGTCTAGATGCGACGCTACTAAGAAACAAGTGGTTCTCCGTACACAGCAGACGCTCGCCGTTGTCAGTCCGTTCGAGTTAAGCCCATAATTACCACCCAGCTGAACTACTGAAGAGCTCAGCCGCCATACTTGTGCGTTCAAATTCACTGCAAGTACTTTACTATCTGAACTAGTAGCCCTGCGTACTTGCGCATTCACTTCTTGATAGAATGTGTCCTTGACAGCATTATACCTGCAGTCGGTGGGGGCTTAAGCGGAACTCATAAATACACAGCGCTTTGTACTAATTCGTGAATCAACCTTAGTTGAGATCGTCAAACGGGCTGCACACAAACGGCTGTTCACCGCAATCCAATCAACCAACGATAGCCTTGGAGCTAAGAACGATGCCACACCAACTTGACCAACGATTGCCACATCAGCGTCTCCGGATACGTGCAGCCATTAGCGAGAGGACATGCCGGGCCCATTTGATTCGACGACCCAATGTTGGGTCATTGATCCTAATTTCTGGTACGCAACACACGTCAATACCCAGTGTGTCCAACGTGTGTGCGAGTGCAGCTTGCGGACCTACTTGTCTTGGAGTGTGAACTTCGTATACCTCCGGGGAAATGGGGCAGCGTTTTTTTATGTCTGCAGGTGATAGGCGTCCAGTGGGTGATGCGGTTATATAGGTGCAGACGGTATTACTCTAGTGTCATTACGGCTGCTGTCGGTTAAGGTGGGAATTATGTAAAAAGGGTTAGTAATGGGGTTGGGAGAGGGGTAGGAGAAACAGATAGAAAAGAAAGGAGGGATTCGCCGATAGTCGCACATCGTTTGTCCGCCCTGCTATTTGCAGCAGATAAGACGACCCTTGTAATGATGCGCAACGGCCGGTGCAGAATGCGGTTGGAGTTTGAAGAAATAGTCATGATTGTATGTGGGATGAAATACTGCCAGGGTACCCAGATCTAGACAGGAGGACGATTAGGGTCCTCAGCCAAAGCCATTGGTTCGAAAATCTCTCCGCAAGGCAGTGGGGAGGTGGCATTGATTTAGTTTTACAGAAATGGACGTCATCCCATTTCAAACCGCCAACATGGAGAACCAGGAGACTGAATTTGTTTGATTTCTTACCACTGACCGATCTTCTAGAAATATCTCTCAAGAGGCGCAGTGGCACCGCCCAGTATAGCTCAATAGGTTAAGGATTTACGCAAACCGTCGCACTACGTGGAGGCCCAGTCTCGTTGTGATGGATCTGTTGCCATCCTTTTGACTCTTGTTGCTTCTGGCATCTCAAGTACTAAGTTAAACCAGATTTATCTAAACATTATCTGGCTTCTGTCTCCATCATCTGTAGGTCTGTTTGCTTACCTACTTAAGCGAATTTACTCAAAGACTCGAGGTATTTGTTCTACTTTTGCCATGCAGAAATAACCGAAGTGTTCGTTAGATGTCCCGATCGGCTAGATAGCGCAACCGCACTCCGTGTTACGTTACCTAGATTTCCTCCGTTGCTTTATTTATGACCACATTGTCAAAATGACGGCTTTTCTCTAGGTGACACTATTTTTCTAACTTATACAATACTCAAGAACTGAAAGTGTTCGTAGCTGGATAGTAGACGGCGACTGCTTGCGCTGTACTACTATATTCTGCACTCGCGCACTCCAGCTCCTCCCACTTGGATCTGAGGATTCCGGACTTATATTAGAACTGCTCTAGGTAGCGTTAGTGCACGTTGGCGGCGAGCTCACTTCATTCAAAATTATCATCTACTGGTTATATTTGTATAGGTTCTACTCCATCAGATTAGGATTCTAATTTGTTCTAAGGACAGCGAAGTGGGTCTTGTTAGTGCTCAATTTATTTTAGTATGATTCAACTGACTGTACTCCACACGAAAAGTTCTATCGGAAAAACGGTGTGCAAAGTATTTCCACGAGCCGTCGTTTGAGCCATTCCTTGTCTCATACACTAACGACTCACGAGTGCGTACAGCCGCAACAACAATTGCTGACGCGCATGCTGAGGTCGGGGTACACATTTTGAACGAGTGGACAAAGCGTCGTTTACTTTTACATCCATGTCCGTCCGAATGGAACTTTTCGAAGGGCCTCCAAAAGGTTTACGCATTATCAATAATCTCTCACTACTTTAGATGTGAAAAATTTTCTAGACAAACTTCCGCCTTTCATACGAAGTCTTCACTAGATCCATTGCACAGCTACCCAATCAGCGAAGTATCTTATGACTAAGTGGGACAGTGATCGAAACAATAGAGCCATGAGTCGGGATAATCGTCGTTATCCGTCAAGGTGTCACATTTGTGTCCATGATCCAAGACGATTCACGTTATAGTGTTTACATTTGAAGTCTTCTTGTTGGCGGCGGCTTGGCTTTATCTTGTGTTCAACCATGAGGTTGGTGGTCTAATTCTGTCCATTCTACCTAGGCAGCTGTCGGCCTTTGAGATTTCTACCACTTCAGATATTAATCTTTGAAGTTTTGTACAAAATCCCATCCTGCACTGTGTTCATGCCTGCGCTGTGTTCATCAATATCCTTGTAAGGCTCATTCTTTGGCGATCGAGATAGGCCTCCCTTGTGTTCTACAACCACCGTATTCGTCTCGCGGGCGTTTTGGTTTATGTGCACGTGCGCATAACCTAGTTTTATTTGTATGAAGCGAATCCTGCAAACATGCCACCTTCGGAATGCACGTTTTCGATCCCTTAATACTATCGGCATTATTTTCTCTTTTGTGTCCCTTGGATCGCTTCTAAGGTTCCTCTTGCAAGAAGTATTTATATCGCACCGATACACTTGCTGGCGAATTTTGAATGTCAGCCCAGAGCTTTTTGCATTGAGTCTGCTGCTCATTGATTTATTCCTCATCTTCT
>OX104064.1:34410865-34428623 GCA_944474145.2 Dicrocoelium dendriticum
GGTGACCTTGTCAGCCAGTGCGGCTGCATAACCCATCACACGGACCGCGCGACCACGCCGACCGCTCATTTGACATTGCAACCACCACGCTCACCTGACCGTTGTGCGCCGCTCTCAAAGCTGTAAAAGTACAGAAAGCGAACCAACATACTGGGTCAGGTAACGACACCAAATTGAGTGGCAGAAAGGCGAAACCGAAGAGTCTCTCATCGAAATGCATTTGCGGGTTAGGAGAATGTCATCGGGTAGTAAACATCGGTCTGGCTTGTTCGCACTGGTTGGAGTGGTACCATACGAAATGTGCAAATGTGTCCCAACAACAGTTACGAGAGCGAAATAGCTCCCAAGATGCATTTTTGTTCTGTACTGCGTGTTCCACCATCCTTGTCGTTAAGTGCTTGCTTATCCTAGCTAAGAAATGCGACCACTTAATCGCGGAAGCAGAGCAAAGGATCAACAATAAGCTTACTTCTAAGGAAGCGAGTATGGACCACAGAAGCGTAGCGGCTGCTAAGCAACGGAATGCTGAACAAATCGCTTCGCCTGCACCGCAATCAGCCACGTCTCCATCTCCGTTGTCTTCTCCAACTTTGATAGAACCCAGGGTGAAAACAGACTGTACCTACGAGAATCAAACAGTACTCACAACAACGAAAATCAGGCACCATTCAAAACGTCTGGTTAAGCAAATTCCTCTTGACCTGACATCTAGTATTAACAAGGATGAATCAGCCAAACACAAACGCTTGGAACCTTTAGCTCAAATATCTTTTGCCGATACTACGCCTCCCAGAACATCGGTTACATACGCAGAGATTGCTGCAAGGGTTCACCGAGAGGCCGCCTTTGCGTCCTTTTCCATTGTAAACACCGATAAGCAAATAGAGAGAAAAAGAGCAAACAATCACTTGTCAACAAGTCAAGACAAATGAGTACCATACCTTGTAGATCGATTAAAAAGGAATCCAACAACAGTGCCCGGACTGTTGTATGCTCAAATGACCCTGAAGCTACCGCCATCACTTTGGGGGATAAGTTATTAGACGACCAAGACAAATGGAACCCATTGTGTATGCATATGCGTATCAAAGCCAAGCCCATAAATTTGTTACGAATTACTCGTCATCCGAACTCGCCACACTATTGTTAACCCATACTTATTCGAGTAACTCTAGAATACTCTACCGACGTAGAAAACGTTTTGCTCTCCGTAAGCGCGCTAAAACACGAATCCTGTGGGATACGTATCTATCCTGATGTCCCGTGGAGTGCGCGACAACCAAAATGAAACACCGAAGAGGAGCACAGCAAAGAAGACCGCCTAAACACAATCTTCATACATGGCGTGCCGGAACATCCTTCTAAGGATGTTCAAGAGACCGGAAAGCACGATTTAGAACAGTGGCGGTTAACTCGTGAAACACATTCTTTGGATAATGTTGTGGCACTATCGCTCACCAGGATACCTCTCTCATCGAATTATAGAGTATGCGGCCCTAGAATCCTAAAACTTGTGGTTCAGTCAGAGCAACAAGCAAAGGATGTTTTGGATCAATGGCAGATAAATCGGAAAGATCTTCCTTCCGAAATTCGGTTAAAGGTCGCAAACGCTTCGCGCAGCTCAAATATTAAAGCGACTGAAGCAGCAAGCATACTGACGAATGTACAGAAGCGCAACTTGACTGCTGCTTTAATTGAATCTGGAGTAGGTTTAACGAAGGTTGGGACGCACCTTGGCCGAATCAAGTACCAAACGAGGTATCATTAACCCATCTAAAATACGAGTAACTGCCGACATCCCATCGATCGGCATTCCCCCGCACTTGACAGCTTCACTTCTCTGCAAGCTCCTAGAGACCGAGAAACTGGCCGGCTTGTATACAAATGCTCGGGGTCTTTCTAACAAACTGGCTGAACTAAAAGATCGCCAAGCTTCCGGCTCGTATGATGTCATTGATATCACCGAGACATGGTTGCACACAGGAATGACGGACGCTGAAGTGTCGCTACCCGGCATGTCGCTGATCCGGAACGAAAGGCTCACAAAAGGAGGAGGGGTTATCCTGTACTACCGAAGCGACTTACAGTGCGAAGCCGTGGAGGATTCAGACTCGCAGTACCCTGACTCTCTTTCGTGCCGATTGCAGTTAAAAGACAGGGACGCTTGCATTATTGTCTTGGTGTACCGAGCCCCTAACTCAACACCCGAAACGGACTACCACCTAAGGGCTGCTTTAAGGTGCAGTTTACAACAAAAGTACACTCACATTCTTATCATGGGTGAATTCAACGTACATTGTTCAGAAGCCCCTGCCACGATCGGAGAACAATTCAAAACCGATTTACAAGATCTAGTAACTACTGTTTCTCTTTACATCCACATCACTTTGCCCACTCGGTTCAGAACTGGCAACAGGCCATTTGTGCTAGATATTGTGCTTATTAACGAGGAGCATATCATTGATGCGTTTGTTTTAGACTGCCCGCTGTGTCGCAGTGATCACGCAGTCATCCGTTTCAACTTCTTATGCTATGCAGAATATCTGAGTGATAACGCTGATACTGTGCGAACCATCACAAGGTACGACCGACTCGACCAGCTAGTCAGCGCCACAACATGGTCTTTCCTCGAAGAAGAACCACCGGAAGTCGCCTGGCTCGAGTTCGTCAACACATTCAGTCAGCTGATTGCACAGGCTTCGGAGATAAAAGCTTGCAATAAGTGCAAATCAGTTTCTTTCGTTAGGAGCAGAACCCGAAAATGGATTACACTACGCAACGCAGCATGGCAAATGTACAGAGGAGCTCCTGCACCCGAAACTTGGGACAACTACGTAGCCCATCGTAACTACTGGACTCAACTGTTTAGAGAAGACAAAGTCGCCTATCAGCAGAACATCGCAAAAGCCTTCAGTGCTAACCACAAACTGCGGTACAAGCACTTTACTAGCGTACGAAAGGTGAGGCAAGGATTTCCTCTACTCATGACGGCTGATGGCCCAACCAGAACGTCTATGGAAGCTGCAAACGCGCTGCAGATGCAATACGCCCCCACGTTTCAGAGGATCTTGCCACCAGGCGACCTACCTAGCTTTGTATTCTGCTCACCAGGACTAACCCACCTCAATTTTACCGCAGAGGCTGTATGGCAAAAGCTGACGTCTCTCCGCAAACACAGCTCGCCAGGTTTCGACACCATTCGTTCAGAGGAATGGGAGCAGCAGCAAACCAACTGGCAGGTTATTTAGCTCAGTTTTTCCAGCACTGCTTAGACTAGCACCAAGTTCCCGCCATGTGGAAGCTTGGAATAATAAGCCCGAATCACTAAAGTGGAAGCAGAACTGCTCCCTCCAACTACTGCCCAGTAACCCTTCTTCCTATACTCTCCGAGGTCATGGAATCCATAGTTGCCTGATACACTGGAGTGCTATCTGGAAAACTGCTACCTCAACACCCCTGAACAGCACGGTTTCCGACGACAGCGCTCATGTACAACGAATTTACTAATTGCACGCATTAGTTGGACCGATGCAGCCGACGCTGGAGAAGGAGTTGATGTGATCTACCTGGATTTTTCCAAGGCTTTCTATCGTCTAGACCATCGGATACTACTGTCCAAGCTCCAGCATTACGGGATCATACACCCTCTTTTAAGCTGGATCGCCAACTTTCTATTTCAACGGCAATTAGTCGTCAGAGTTCGGAGCTCTTTATCGGACCCCATACAAGTGGAGTGTGGTGTGCCGCAAGGCTCGGTACTAGGTCCACGTTTGTTTTTGATGTTTATTAATGATCTTGCAAAGGGAATCGCTTCAAACTCCCTAATGTTTGCCGACGATATCAAGATCTGGCTCAGGATCCAGACGAACACCGACTAACATGTGCTTCAGAGTGATTTAGATACGTTGTATCCAAGGTAGACCCAAAAGTTATTGCGTTTCAACATCAGCAAGTGCAAGTTGCTTTCCATCCGACAACAAAGCAGCTACTCATACCGACTCGGAACGTGTGTACTGCAACAATCAACTCTCGAACGTGACTAGGTTGTCCTGGATCAAGATGACTTGGGTTGATCCTGGCAATCCTGAAAAGCCTCGATGACCGGGAACCAACACGTGAGGCTGTTGAGGCGGGTGTTTGGACAAATAAACATCTCCATCTTTCGACAAATGCTCAGTGCGTATGTTCGCCCCCATGTCGAATATGCAATTCAAGCCTGGCATCCATATCTAAAACGCGACTTTAATGCACTGGAGCAGCCACAACGCCGGGCATCTAAGATCGTAATTGGAATGCGCGATCTTTCCTACCAGGAGAGGCTGCGACGACTGGGCTTTTTAGTGGAAGCCATCGCAGACTACGAGGCGACCTGATTATGGCATAATTGATTCTGCGAGACCCACATCATGTGTGCCGCCCTTTACTGCAACTCAGCAGCAATACAAACCTGAGGGGCCACTCATTAAAACTCTCAGAACAATATAGTCATCTGTAGTGCCGCAGAAATTTCTTTTCTGTCTGTCACACGTGGAATGCTTTCACAGAATCGGTTGTCTCCGCACCGACACTAACAGTATTTAAAAGACGGTTGGACGGTGTACTCGTCCACGTTCACTTTGTTACTTAAGGCTACGTCTCTATCCTACACCTGGAGTTTACCATGGAATTATTTGTTGTTAACTGTGGATGCAGTGAATCTAAGAGGATCGCAGGACTGCAGCGAAGCAAAGATAAGTCCTTATTTTCGTATTTAAGTTATTAACTATTTTACTAATAATTGAGGTGATAGTTGCGGTGGTAGTGACAAAGATAATTGAGGTGGTAGTGGCGAAGGTACTTGGGGGTGGTAGTTGCGGTGGCAATGGCGAAGATAATTGGGGAGGGGGGCGATAGTTGCGCTCGGAGTAGTCCACACTCGATGGTTGGCGGATGGCGGAGTTGAACACAGGGCATGGAGAATCCTACACGGTTTAATGCAAGTTGGACGACCTGTGGATCGTCACCAAGCAAGACGATATCCTCAGCATAATCCAAATCAACAACTCGACTACCTGGGTGGAGCTCAACGCCAGAGTTCAACGAATCGCTCAGAGCGTTCTCCAGTGTGCTCTACCCTACGCGCCGTACGGCGCTCCTCATTGGGAATGGTGGCACCCGCGCTGTCTCTGATTGTCTCACTGGTTTCCTGTGACCAATGTTGTGGGTCACCTGGAAGAGCTTGCGGCACTTGCCTACTGCTCCTGCCTCCTCCATTTCCTGAGCACGACTGATTCACCAGACTTCCTTGTCAGCACGAAGGCTCCGCTTTACTTCGCGCCTAGTAGTCCGTTTGGTCATATTGTGCTCAGAGCCAGCTTGGAGTTTTCTTCTGGATTCCAACAGGTCCGTTGACCTCTCATATATCCAGGGACTGGTGCGGTGACGATTACTAGTGTCACAAGCAGATGCGGCTGCCGCGTGCATGGTGTCCGAGCTCCTGTTCCACTGAAGCTCAATATCATCAGGACAAGACATCGAAAGTTCGCCACTCAGTGCATCTTTTTAGGCTTTCCTGGCCAAGGGATGAGCCAATTTCTCAGTTGCCAATCGGGGAGACTCTTATGTTCCTCCCGGTAAACTTCCTGGGGAAATAACGGCGTGCCAAGGCATGATCAGAGTCGACGCAGGTATTCCAGTATGAGTGACACTCTAGGATGGAACGAGGCCACCTGTAACTTATGGCTATGTGGTTAATTTGGGTCCATCTCTGGCGAGCTACAGGAGGACACCAAGTTGTACCTCGGCGCTCACTGTCTAGATGCGACGCTACTAAGAAACAAGTGGTTCTCCGTACACAGTTGCAGCAGACACTCGCCGCTGTCAGTCCGTTCGAGTTAAGCCCATAATTACCACCCAGCTGAATTACTGAAAAGCTCAGCCGCCATACTTGTGCGTTCAAATCCACTACAAGTACTATACTATCTGAACTAGTAGCCCTGCGTAGTTGCGCATTCACTTCATGATAGAATGTGTTTTTGACAGCATTAGACCTGCAGTCGGTGGGGGTCTAAGCGGAACTCACAAATACACAGCGCTTTGTACTAATTCGTGAATCAACCTTAGTTGTGATCGTCAAACGGGCTGCACACAAACGGCTGTTCACCGCAATCCAATCAACCGACGATGACTCAGCCTTGGAGGTGAGAACGATGCCACACCAACTTGATCAACGATTGCCGCATCAGCGTCTCCGGATACGTGCAGCCAATAGCGAGAGGACATGCCAGGCCCAGTTGATTCGACGACCCAATGTTGGGTCATTAATCCTAATTTCTGGTACGTAACACACGTCAATACCAGTGTGTCCAACGTGTGTGCGAGTGCAGCTTGTGGACCTACTTGTCTTGGAGTGTGAACTTCGTATACCTGCAGGGAAATGGAACAGCGTTTTCTTATAAGAGGCTTCAGGCGATAGGCGTCCAGTGGGTGATGCGGTAATATAGGTGCAGACGGTATGACTCTTGTGTCATTATGGCTGCTGTCGGTTAAGGTGGGAATTATGTAAGGAAGTGTAGTAATGGGGTTGGGAGAGGGGTAGGAGAAACATATAGAAAAGATAGGAGGGATTCGCCGATAGTCGCACATCGCTTATCCGCCCTGCTATATGCAGCAGATAAGGCGACGCTTGTAAACATGCGCAACGGCCGGTGCAGGATGCGGTTGAAGGTTGAAGTAATAGTCATGGTTGCATATGGGATGAAATACTGCCAGGGCGCCCAGATCTAGACAGCAGGACGATTAGGGTCCTCATCCAAAGCCATTGGTTCGTAAGCCTCTCCGCAAGACAGTGGGGAGGTGGCAGTGATTTAGTTTCACAGAAATGGACATCATCCCATTTCAAACCCCCAATCTGGAGGACCAGGAGACTGAATTTGTCTGACCTCTTACCACTGACAAATCTTGTAATAGTAGCTCTCAAAGGGCCCAGTGGCACCACCCAGTATAGCTCAGTGGGTCAATGATTTACGCAAACCGTTGCACTACGTGAAGGCCCACTCTCGTTGTGATGGATTTGTTGCTTCTGGCGTCTCAAGTACTAGGATAAACCAGCTTTATCTAAACATTATCTGGCTTCTGTCTCCATCATCTATAGGTCTGTTTGCTTACCTACTTAAGCGAATTTACTCAAATACCTGTTGTATTTGTTCTATTTTTGCCATGCGAAATAACCGAAGTGTTCGTTACATGTTGTCCCGATCGGCTAGATAGCGCAACCGCACTCCGTGTCACGTTACCTAGATTTCCACCGTTACTTTATTTATGGCCACATTGTCAAAATGGCGACTTTTCTCTAGGTGACACTATTTTTATAACTTTTACGATACTCAAAAACTGAAGGTGTTCGTAGCTGAATAGTAGGCGGCGACTTCTTACGCTGTATCATTAGATTCTGCACCCGCGCACTCCAGCTCCTCTTACTTGGATCTGAGGATTCCGGACTTATACTAGAACTGCTCTAGGTAGCGTTAGTGCACGTTGGCGGCGAGCTCATTTCATTCAAAATTATCACTTACTGGTTATACTTGTGTAGGTGCTACTCCATCATCATCATTACACGTTAGCTGGAGGTGGAAAACACCTCAGCTATTGTGCCGCAATACAAAAGATAAGAAAAGAAAAAACTAACAGTGGCACGACCGCTGAGTCCCCAGTAACGGATGGACATCGTTCCGGAGAGCTAACAGCTGGCTGCCATAAAAGAGTCATATTATGCCTAACAAGTGAGATCGTGATTGGATGGGGATACTAAACAGGAGGGGGATAGACAAAGGTACTCACAACCCAAACGCCATTGGGGCCGGCTCCAAGCCATATCAGCAAGTGTGTCCAACCAAACGTGTTCACCGTCCTTAGGACCCCAGCCAGGCAGTCGGGATGCACCAACCGACGCCAACTTCGAAGTGAGCGTTTTCATTTCTCTCGACCAAGTCATCACTTGGCCTCCCCTCCTCCTCTTCCAACCGCATCCCCGGCGCGCAAACAATGCACCTCGCAGGAGTCGGTGTGCTGACATTAGCAACAGGTGGTCCAGCCATCGGAGCCTAGTTCATGATCTAATGGTGCTGAGCGCTTCACCAGCTCTTCCTGCAGCAAATGCGCGACGCCGAACACACTCATTGCTCACGCGGTGTTCCCACCAGACATGAGCTAAGCTGCGAAGGCAGCGATGGTCGAATGTGACGAGCCTCTTCATGTCTGTCGACCTGAGCGGCCAGGTTTCACAGCCATATAGGCGAGTTGAACGGACGGCTGCGTTGTACACCCTGCCCTTGATTGCGAGAGTAATGTCGCGCCTGCGCCACAGGTGGCGAAGATTGGCAAAAACACCTCGAGCTTTTGCTATACGGTTCGTAACCTCATCTTCAATCCCACGGGTACTAATATAGCTGCCCAGGTACTTGAATTCCTGAACGACTTCTAGCAGATCACCACCAATCGTTAGCGCAGGGTTGGGTCCCTGCCAATCTTGGAGAAGTACTTTGCATTTAGATGGAGCAAAGCATAGCCCAAAATGATTGACAGCCAGTGCTAATCGGTCCAGTGCTGTTTGGCATGTTTGGGAGCTGTCACAGATTAGGGCAATATCGTCTGCATACTCCAAGTCAAGAAGTCGCTCACCAGGAAGTAGCTCCACACCTTCTAGGTCGTGTCCAGCGAACGCTGTTTCCATGACTTCATCAATAGCGAAGTTGAAGAGGAAAGGTGCCAGCGGGCATCCTTGTCTCACACCGCTGGTGATACTGAAGGGTGGCGAGAGTTTGCCAAAAACCCTCACCCTGCCCGAACTATGTGCGTACGGCGCTTTGATAATGTTTACATATTTATCAGGCACACCTTTCTTCAGCAGACAGTTCCAAAGGGCACATCGGTCGACTGAGTCGAAGGCACCTTTTATGTCAAGAAACACGACGACGGTGGGTCGTCAATAAACATGGCGGTGCTCCAACACTTGACGCGATGTGAAGATGTGGTCGATGCAGCCACGACCTCGACGAAATCCGGCTTGCTCTTCACGAATCTGGCTTTCACGAGTGCCAGTCAGTCTGTGGGGAAGGATAGAGGCAAGCAATTTAGAGGCAATCGAAATCAGACTGATCCGTCTATGATTGCCGCATTGTAAACGGGAGCCTCCCTTGAAAACTGGGACAATGACGGAGCGGTTCCAGTCTGTCGGGACTGTCTCCTGCTCCCAAAGTTTTACTAGCAACTCGTGTAAATCATCTGCTAGAGCAGGTCCCCCGAATTTGAAGAGGGCTGGGGGAATTCTATCTGCCCCTGCGGCCTTATGCAATTTCAACAGCCTGATCTCACGTTCGACTTCTGCACGTGATGGCGGATCCAAGGAGACGGCCCAGGGAGAAGGGCGCTCAAAGCCCGAAGAAGAAAGCGATAACTCAGGTTGATTAAATTGCCTTGCAAAGTGTTCAGCCCAACGCTCCAAGCGTTTTGACAAGCTGTGGATCAGCTGCACACTCTCGTCGCGTATGGTCTCGCTAACACCAGGTCTCCTGCTGCTTGTTTCCCGTATCAGACGGAATAACTTACGATGATTACCAACGGCAGCGGCTGTTTCCATCTCAGAGGCACGATGAGACCACCAGGTTTCGCGGTCCTTCTTTAGGCTAGCACGTAGTTTTGCCCTGAGATTTTTGCGAGTCTCATTGTATTCGCTTCCAGCCGGAATACGTCGGCGAGCTGTGTCGAAAGTTAGTGCTCACGAGAAAGTGGCGAGCATCTTCACACAGCTGTAGCAATCGCTTACCATTATCATTACGGGAGCCTACACCATGTTGGCCGCCCAGATGAAGCTCATCAGAGGACGATTTTCCGACTTGGGCGTGTAGATCGCCAGCCAACACCACAGTATCCGTGCTTTCTTCTGTAACGAAGGAGCTCGTGCAGTTGCTGATAGAAATCATCTTTTACCGAATCAGTGCTACAGTTTGTAGGGGCGTAGGCCGCAATGACAAACAGGCACCGTTTGTCCCCGCGCGACTTCGTAGCACGGAACGAACCAGCTAATCTAACGGCGCACATCCTACTGTTTACTGGGATCCAATCAATCAGGGCAGCTTCAGCCCATTGACTCAAAACAATGCCGGCGCCGGCTTGACCGGCATTTGAAGATGCATCATCGCCAGACAGGCGCAATGAGAATGTGCCGCCAGTGTCGCATGTGGGGGATCTCAGGGTAAGCACGGAGCTCGAACCTTGCAGGCGGGTTTCCGATAAACAGCAAATATCGATCGATGGGGTCTCTAGTGTGCGGGCAAGTGCTGCCTGTTGGCCAATCTGCAGCAAGGTGCGCACGTTGAGGCATGCCAGTCTTAGTGAGACACGAGGACTCCAAAGGGAAACGGATGAACTGACGTTGTCCGCTTGGTTGAACATGGACTTGTCAACTGGGTTGGAGCGAGGCCCTGCGATTGTGTGTGATTTGAAATTAGAAGACAAGCGACTACTGAAGTAAGCTGGGGAGGGCCAAGAATTGGGGGATTGAAAATGGGGGGGATATAAGTAAAGTTGGAGCGGGACGATAAGGATGAAGAAGCGCAAGAAGGGGTATAAGAAGACGGGAAGGCCTGAGCAGTAGCATCCATACCCCTATCCACCCTGCTCGATGAAGCAGATATGGCGTCGTTTATTATCCTCGGCGACGTCCAGAGCATCAAGAAATTGTTGTAGGAAAGGTTCATTGTATTGTGTGGGCAGAATACTGTCAGGTTGCCCAGGCCTAGACAGGAGAACGATTAGGGTCCTCAACCAAAGCCTTTGGTTCAAAAACCTTACCGCAAGGCAGCAGGTTTTGACACTGGACTACAGGGCGCGTTTTATGAAATGAGTAGCCACCCCCATTCCAACCCCCAACCTGGAGGATTCCAACCTTTTCTAAGGACAGTCAAGTGGGTCTTGTTAGTGCTCAATTTATTTTAGTATGATTCCACTGACTGTCCTCCACACGAAAAATTCTATCGGAAAAAACTATCTGCAAAGTATTCCCACGAGCCGTCGTTTGAGCGATTTCTTGTCACATACGATAACGATGCGCGAGTGCGTACAGGCGCAACAACAATTGCTGACACGCATGTTGTGGTCGGGGTACACACTTTGAACGAGTGGACAAAGGGCCATTTACTTTTACACCCATGTCCGTCCGAGTGGAAGTTTTCGAGGAGCCTCCAAAAGGCTTACGCGTTATCAATAATCTCTCACAATTTTAGATGTGAAAACACATTTTCTAGACAAACTTCCGCCTTTTATACAAAGTTTTCACTAGATCCATTGCACAGCTACCCAATCAGCGAGGTATCTTGTGACTAAGTGGGACAGTGATCGAAACAGTGGAGCCATGAGTCAGGGGATAATCGTCGTTATCATCCGTCAAGGTGTCACATAGGGTGACATTCGTGTCCATGATCCAAGACGATTCATGTTACAGTGTTTACATTTGAAGTCTTCGTGTTGACGGCGGCTTGGCTTTATCTTATGTTCAACCATGAGGTTGGTGGTCTAATTCTGTCCATTCTACCTAGGCAGCTGTCGGCCCTTGAGATTTCTACCACATCGGATATTAATCTTTGCAGTTTTGTACAAAATCCCATCCTAATAATGATAATTCGAATCGATCTCCGTCCCCGTTTCTGACACCTGCACTGTGTTCACCAATATCCTTGTAAGGCTCATTCTTTGGCGATCGAGATAGACCTCCCTTGTATTCTACGACTACCGTATTCGTCTCGCGGGCCGTTTGGTTTATGTGCACGTGCGCATAACCTAGTTTTATTTGTTCGAAGCGAATCCTGCAAACATGCCACCTTCGAAATGCGCGTTTTCGGTCCCTTAATACAATCGGCATTGTCTTCTCTTTTGTGTCCTTTGGATCGCTTCTACGGTTCATTTTGCAAGAAGTATTTATATCGCACCGATAACTTGCTTGCGAAGTTTGAATCTCAGCCCAGAGCTTTTTGCGTTGAGTCTGCTGCTCGTTGATTTATTCCTCATCTTCTTCCAATTGGCTCCTGTTCCTGCGTTCGTAGGATCTTGGTCTTACGAGATAGAGTTGAAGTGAGCTCAGCACAGGAACTTTGGGTGGTCTGGTTCCAAACTATGTGCTCAATCTGTCGTCCCCTTCACAAAATGTTATTTTCAGGCCTCCTCCATTTGTGTGAATTAAATCACTATGGAATGCTGGTTCATCACCACAAACTCACTATTCATACTAATGCTTGGGCCGTCATTAATGTATTTTAATTGACTTATAAACTCATGTTTCTTATCCCGTTGTATAATCACAGTAACGTCATTCACGTAACTTTCGACGAGCTACTAAGTTTGGTCAATGTCCTGTCAATATTCTTTGTTCATTTATGTACAAGCATGACGAATATTTGCGGTTCCACGAAAATGACCTAGTCCCCGAGTGTATAGTCGTGATTAGAACACGAAAAGTAGGACGAAACACAATGTCACTCCTTCCGCTGGTCTGTTTAGCCGTAATTTTCTTTTTCGCACGTTCTTTTCATCAAGTAGGTGGCGTTCTTGCCACTTTTAATGCACACCCTTGGGCATGTTAGTGCACCACGAAGAAATGCTGGTACTATTCATCTGATTCGATTATAGAAGCTGCCGCTGCCCTTTATAAAGAATTTCTTTACTGACCTTGCCTTAGGTCGTAACAGGCTTACGGAGTAATTAGCTAGCTGTCGTGTCGGCAAACCTGTACCCTATACAATAGGCCAAATGTGAACTTCGTATTTATGAATCTCCGGCGGTCCATAAATTATCTTTTGATGAAGTTGCTTATAGGTCTTTGGTGTGCTGTTTTCCCTATCCTAAGTGGTCCCCAAATCTCCTCAGGCTAATATCGAACCCCGCCGTATTCGTTACTGACGTATAGGTTACATTCCTGATCGCTTTACATGAACTTGACACTAAACGCTACTTCATTTTTCCAAATAATTCCGCTTTCTCTTTATCACTATTATCTTAACCTTGGTGACGATAATACTATGATCTACCTTTTGGGCACTTGTGGCGACAAGTTCCACCGGTGGAAGATCCGGCATGAAAATTCTGAACTTGTGAAACGGGCGTTTTCGACGCTTCACTTGTCTAGGTTTGTCGATGGTGATTATCAAACACTATTCGAATCATATACTTTGTTTCCTTCGAGATCTTCATCTTGTCTATCAATTGCGTTTCAGTAGTTACTACCAACTCCAGGATTACAGTAAAACCGAGCACTTTACCATACAATGACGTTAAATGACAGACCTTACAAATTTGTTCTTCTCTTGAGCTTTCTCGTTCTGTTTACGTGAAGTTTGACATAATCTGCGTACGTCTCGACAGTCTGCACCTCCAAGCTCATTCGATTGTGTGGACGTGGATTCCGCTCAGACACAATTGTAGAGAAAATCCTCTGTCTCTAGAATGCTTTGTTTGCCCTGTAAGGTAATCTGTTGGAGTTTATGAACTCTCCGGTGATGCGATTACGAGGGTTTGAAAATTGTGATTTCTGAGCTACTTTAAAGAAGCGGTATGTTTTCCCCACTAACCAGCAATTCTTTTGCTATTTTTGAAAGCGATCGTTCAAAGTCCAGAACTATATTCTGGATCGATCCAGATCTCATAAGTTTGAAACGACTTCAAACCGAACACCGCCTTGCGTGTGAGTGCCTGGCAGTTTGAACCACGAAATATCTCCTCCCTCTGTCTGTACTGCTTGAGGCAGCACACCAATGCACGACGAAGCATACTTTCTAATTCATGTCTCCGCTGTAGCGATCGTTGTTTATAGTGAACCTCAAACCACTCAGTATTTTGCATTGGATTTTATTGATTCTTTGACCTTGTAACCGACTGTTTGTTTGACTGATTGCCAATCCCGATCACTTGCTCTTCCTCGGTGAGTCGCTCTGCTCTTGCTTATCTGCTCTCCATTCTTTGTGGCGCTCGTGAGTACACTTTGGGTCCGACCACTCTTACTATTCTGCGTATTCTCGTACGTGGCACGCCTCTTACATGTCATGTTTTACTAGTAACTGGTTAGCACCCAACATGTCTTAGTTCACCACATAGTACCCAATCACTTCTGTACTGGTTCATTTAGCCTGACGAAACTTTTGTGTGGAGAGCGAAACAGTGCCCTGATTCTGTAGAAATCGTTCATATTCCCACATTTTCACATAACATGGTTCTCGACTCATATTCCAATATTTTGAACGCCTTTCGAACTGCTTTACAAAGTTACAGGGGGTTTCTGTGCTTACGTATACTGTCATTTGCGCAATATGACTCCTACTTCCGCTTTTAATAGCGGTTTTCCTGTGGTATTCTCCCGAAACAAGTCACTTCCCGTGTGATTTCCAGCGGGTCTCACACGTGGTCACTAGCGAATGGGATATGTAGGGCGGTACCGATGAATGCTGTTCTTCACCCGCTCCGATGCAGCGGGCTCGTTGGCGGATCCATTAGATGCATCTATAGCGATTCAAGTTTGACTGACCAGATAGCACAGTGCGCAAATGTCTGCCCAATTTTCTCGACAAACATCCATTGCATAGGCACTTGATGGTTTTTCTATATATAGTTTAGTATTTCACTCACCCTATCTGATTTGTTATTACATTCATTTAGTTTGTGTACAAAAACGAGACATTTTTATTCTCCTTAACATTTCCCATACCAAAATACAGCTCTAGATCAAACTTAGTAAATTCTCATCATCTGGATGATTGTGAACTGTCAACCTCGGATTGCATGAACATACCAATCGTTTCCAGACGTGAAGCAATTCTCTCACGGATTGTTCCAGACGAGGTTGCGACGCATTTAGTTACATTCCTCTATGTTTTGCACGCCATTCCATCTACACGATGATCACGAGCTTAGCGCCCGACTGTCTAAGAACCAGAGGGCGACGCACTTTTACTGCATCGCCGGTCGAGTGGGTAAAACTTCTGGCCTGCAATCCACAGGTCATCAGCTTGATTTCGCGTAGATACGCGCAACGTCGCAGTGTCTGTGACTCACCATGCGATTCGCGTTGGCCATGTGGCAACGAAGGGACAATCTAACATACTGGAACACTGCTGACATCTTTATCCAGATCACATGAAGCAGGGCATAAAAACGGAATTCGAACGATGCATAGCAAAAGCTTATTTCCTGTCGTTTACGTTGTCAATAGCAACAATAGAAGCTGCATCTGTAATAGCCCATTCCTCAGCATCATCACTCCGCTTGACCGTGCACCGCTTTTGCGCCCCATCCTCACGTCCCCTGCGTTCGATCGGGTATGCTAGAAACGTGTTTTCAACACTCATATAACCCGTTAATTCCCGTACTTCAATCCAACCGCAGCTGGCTCCGACTACTGCGCAATTTATTGGGGCAAATAAACCAATCAGTGATTTGTTTACTCACGTCGCTAGGTTTCGTTCAAGCTTAACAGTCGTGTGAAGAGTCATGTAGGCGGAACACACTGTGTAGCGAACAGTTGTCCAATCACTCGTCGGCACTTGACTGCGGCCCTGTGGGCGGGCGTTGCAATGATTTTTGTTTCCGTGTTTTGCATAAGCTATTGTGTACTCCAGATTTCTCACACCCATGATTTCTGCGTCTCCTAACCACGTGGACGATTTCCTTGACCAAACGGAATCCTAAATGGTGGCAACAGTGAGTGGTCGATGTCCAAACCCGTTCCTGTTCAATATTTACTCTGAGTCGTGCAGCTCCTTTGCTTTGAGTTTGTCTTTGTACTTTCATTTCATTCAGCCACGCACGCATTGCTGCTTAGGTGTGTATCAACCGTTAATTCGCACCTGCATACATACTCCTCGAGGTTGCCCGCATGTTTCGGTACTGTCTCCTACTTCCATTAGTATGTGAATAATGAAGTAATGTAAAAACAGATTTCTAAGTACTTCCCTTGTCCGTAGCTAGACAACCTGATTTCTTTCCCGTAATGAAGTTACATGCCACCGTTAAACTCATGACGATTGGTTCCGTACGTCCTCAGGCTTTACTATGGTAAGGTGGAAATGTATTATTGTGAACACCTGAAGAACGTGCTGTAAACTCACTTCCGGCCTTAAGCCCCTCGGTTGGTCCATGTGTACTTACTAATCATAAACAAGCAAGATATTCTGAAACAAGACCTACGCGACTAGTCACACGTTTTCGCTGTCGTTGATGCAAGCGTTCTCCGTGGGGCTGGGTTAGGGCATTCGGCAGGCTAGCACAACTTTTGGTCAAATTGTCTCTACTTAAGGAACCTGATGATAAGGCACAATTCTAGATCTGGACAACAGAAAAGTTACTTACAGCGCTGCGTTTCAGAGTACCCTCCACGTTGTTGGTCGCAAAACACAATCTCTGTTTGGGCTTCAGTTTACTTTTAACTAGACTTCGGTCATTTTGATTACTTGAGTCGTATCCGAAGTGGGGGAGTTCGGTGTTGCTTTTCCTGACACCGACACTTTACGACCAGTCACGTCCTCGTTTGGACTCATAAGCTAGAAGTAGTCTGAGTTGGGAATGGAGCTCGTGGCCAATGGTTAACGGCTGATGCTTTGCTCACTAAGATCCGTGAGTAACACTTGGCCCAAAGGTTAAGAGTTCAAAAATGGGTTTCCAGCACCCGCCGTGTGATTGGATTGCGGCACGTGATGTCTATTGATACCTCGGTTTACCTTCAAGTAGATCGCGTTCATTCCTATCACCAGAACCATAACGGAAGTCACATGTTTTTCTGTGAGAATACTCGGAATGACCAGTGTCTACTTCAGAGTAAACTGTGGCTTCAATATAGTCCCTGTCGCAATCCAAACACACAACACGTACTCAAAAACGTCATGTTTAACTCCTAACCGTTGTGTCGATCATTCTTCACGGATCTCAGTAGCCTACTGACCAAGGTATCAGCCATCAACATTTACGTCCTACATTCCACCCGTAGTTCCGATTGTCTCTACCTGGTGAATCCGAACCAGGACGAAACCAGTTGTTGGAAGCGAGCAACATCGAAAATTCTCTCATTGCTTTCTCTACTTTTTCCTCACCCTCGAAGATGCTTAGAATATTGAACCAGCACTGGTCCCTTTCAGCCCTTTGCCCCGAGCATATTACCCATCTCTACGGCCCGTTGAACCCTGTTGATGGTTGTTTCTAAGCGCTTACAGCGTAATTCACATCGGGCTTCTCAATTTGTGCTTTTTGTGACCTCAACTTGTGGCTTCATCGACGCGCTCATCGGACAACGGTTGGAAGCGATTGCCAACTTCACTTACCTAAGTGATGATATATCTTATAAGTACCATAATTAAGTAAATAACTGGATACATTTCCTAGTAGGCGAGATATGTTCTCATTTGGGGGAACGATCACTTGTGCAGGGCCGCATACTGCAAATCTATGTTGGTTATATAATATTTTCTGAATACTGAAAGGTTCGCGTGTATTGCCAGTTTTCTTGGTATTCAGCATGTTCATTGGATATCAAGTCTGGGATTCATTGTCATTTCATTGATACACCAATCGATATGGATCGATAAAGCGTTACAGAATATGTAGCAAAGGTCAAGCCACGGAGTAAAGAGCACCATAGGCTACTTGGACCAGATTACATGTGTTCACTGGCAGCTTGTTCAAGTTCGAATGTCTTGATCACATTTAGTGCAGGTAGCCCTGTTGTGTATGCGATCTAGAATTAGAC
>OX104064.1:34429123-34501082 GCA_944474145.2 Dicrocoelium dendriticum
TGAATTTCCGTCGCCAACTGTTGTGTCGGTCACTGCTAGAGTAGAGAGTAGGCCAATCCCCAGCAGACTTGTCGACCTCCTCGGGGTGCCAGCTGGGTGGTTCGTGTGTACCCTGTTCCAGCGAAGTGTTCGGCGGCAGTGCTGCACCTCGGTGGTGCATTGTACCCCAGCAATTGTGCTGATGTTATGGGGAGGATTGGGCTCCCGTTTGCTAACCTACCAAACAAAAGGCGCATGAACTGGACATTCATTCAGTGACTCCCAGTGAGCGCGATTCGCTGAATTCGCCCCGCTGTCTTGCGGGTAGTCTGTTTAGCCAAAGGTTCGCTGTTGAGTCCCCCAAAACGGCTCTCTACTTCGGCTTGGGCAACGGGGTAGTATTACGGCCACTGACGAAACCATGGATTGTTCGTCTTCTATAACACGCTCAGCTTCCTTAACTTCTGCTACCTGCATACCTCACACGCCACCCGTTCTCTTGTTACCAATCACTGTTATCCGTCATTAGCTGATCCCTGTTTCCATGATTCCACCCCCGAGGGTTTCATCGACACCGAGGGTTCGTCCGGTAGCCTTCCTTCAGCCTCGGTCCTCCTTCCACCTAGCTTTTTCAATATACGTACGCTCATGCAGATCGGGCAGCAGGCTGGTCTTGCGCGCCTCTTGGAATCGCTTACCATCGATGTTTGCTGTCTTTACAAAACACGCTTGCAAAACCAGTACTGTGTTTGACTTGAGATCTCCCACCGACCGTGGAGGCATGGTTCCCCTACGTCTCTCTGGTGACACAGAGGCAGCTGCAGTAGGTTTGGCTGGCGTTGATGCAGCGCTAAGCAACCAAGTCGGACCCGCGCTGCTGGACTGGTTTCCGATTAACAGCCCGACTTCGGGGATCCTGCGGAAACAACAGACATCGTGGTCTCGGCTTATGCTCCTACTGACTACCGTCCTGACTCGCTCAAGGATTTATACCGTAAACTTTACCAGCTCTTGGGTAGAGCTTGCAAATCTGATAGTGTTGTCTTTGCGGGAGATCTCAACGCACGGGTCGGTCGTCTATTGTCATGCGAAAGTCACCTCGGTGGACACCATGCGCTCGATGAGAACCGCTCGGATAATGGGGGGAGACTTCTTACATTGTGCGAAGACAATCGCTTATTTCTGCCGAGCACCATCTTTCTGCATTCGAGGAGACGTTCCGCTACTTGGCGACCCCCTCTGCATCCCAATCATGACCTTAGATTGATCATATTCCACACAGTTTCAGATGGCGTGGTAGTGCAAAAGACTGCTAATCAATCTGGTTCACCTTTCTTGACTCGGACTAAGCGTTTGTTTGTTCGAATGTCTGCATGAGTTTCGGAGGGTTCCCAAAAACGAAGCACTGTAAGATGGATACCAATAAACTATCTACTCTCTCGGTTCAGCAGAGCTATCAAGCTTCCCTGACACATGCACCTTGATGAACACTGTACGTTCATGCAGGGCAACATGATGTCTTCTGGGCAGTTAGTATTTGGTCTTATTCAGCCCCCTACGAAGACCTGGATCTCCACGCGCTCTTTAGGTCTATTTGATCGCCGCAAGGATATCCCTATGGAGTCCAACCATAATGAAGTGCGCCGTTCTGTCAGTCGGCAGCTCAAACGAAGTCTACGTAGTGATAGTGAAGCCTGGTGGTCTCAGCGCACTTCGGAAATGGAGACCGCTGCCCTGTCTGGCACTACTGGCAAGCTTTTTCAGCTAATTCGATCCACTGGCCACAAAAAGCGTGGTGTCAGTGAGACGATTTGCGAAGCGGATGATTCGACGATTGTCAACCTACAGAGACGCTAGGATCGATGGGCCGAACATTTTCCTTCCCAGTTCAATTGACCCTCACTGTCCATTTGTAATGTCCTGCGAACCAAACAGCTCGCCCTGGATCATCACACTTGATCCGCCCAGTGAAGCGAAAGTTTGTCTTACGCTTCGACTTCGGAGACTATTTCAGACTACCGGCTCAGACGGACTCCCTCCGGAGGTGCTCAATTATGAAGGCGCAGTTATCATCAGCCAGTTAACCTCGTAGTTCTCCAACATTCGGCATCGAAAAAGGTACCTTCTTCCTGGAGCCAGTCAGTTATTGTCCCGATCTATA
Organism: Dicrocoelium dendriticum; assembly: GCA_944474145.2. Lineage (NCBI taxonomy): Eukaryota > Metazoa > Platyhelminthes > Trematoda > Plagiorchiida > Dicrocoeliidae > Dicrocoelium > Dicrocoelium dendriticum. Next base: position 34,431,264 of record OX104064.1, read on the forward strand.
AGTAGGGTGCACGCAATTCATGCACCAATCACGAGGGGATTAGTCGCATTTCGGTTGCTTCCAAGCTTTTCGCGTCCAATCTACTCCGTAGACTTGCCCCCTTTCTTGAATTGCAGTACGGTGAAGAACAAGCTGGCTTCCACCTGGCCATAAGTGCGTGGATCAAATATTCAACTCCGCCAAATCCTCGAACACTGCCACCTATACCAAGGGCCTACCATCGTCGTATTATTACCTATCTGTGTTGCATTCGGTTCGATTGATTGACCTACGCTGTGCCGTTGCCTGCTAAGGAATGGGGTCCGAGAAAAGTACACAACCATCCTACGCGCAGTCTACTTCCATCTCTCCGGCAGAGTGAGGGCCTATGGCAAGCTTTCGTTGTAATTTGCTGTCAATAGCATTGTACGACTGGGCTACTTTTTGTCCCCTATTCTCTTCGATTTTGCAAATGAAGATGTTCTGTCGTGAGCTTTGGAAGGTTGTTAAAATTTTGGACTACAACTACTGCCGAGCAGGCGAGCGACTGACTTAGATTATGCCGATGACATTGTCTTACTTGGTGACGACTCGTACAGCATGCAAACCGTTTGAAGATTGAAGCATCCAAATTTGGTATGCGCTTCGCCCAATTAAATTCTAAACTTCTGCTCCACCATTGGCACTCGCCCGTTCCCGTGCTCACTCTTGAAGGCACACAGCTTGAACAGGTGGATAACTTTGTCTACCTTGGCAGCTGCATGTCTGTTGATGGCTCTATTGAGAAGGAAGTTTCTCTCCGCGTCGCCAAATCTCGGTCAGGCATCGACGGATGTCTCCATATCGGTAAAAGGTCGCATGTACGGTGCCACCGTTCGAGCGGTGTTGCTGTTCGGAAATGAGTCGTTGCCAGTTCGCGTGGATGACATGCGCCGGTTCTCGGCTTTTGACAATGGGTGCTTCATGTGGAGTGCTCTAGTGTGGTGGCAGCATTGTATTTACAGTGGTAAAGTCCGACACCGTGTCTTAGGGGATGTGAGTATGCTCCTCAACAAACTGGTTTTGCTGCGTCAGCTAAGATGACTCGTTTATGTTTTGCGTATGTCAGCTGAGCGTTTGCCCTACTGCGCCCTTCTCGCTCGTGCAGGGCTTGGCTGGAAGAGACTGCGTGGTGGTCAGCCGTCCACTTGGCGTCAGCATATGAAATTCTTGACTTCACGTCTTGCTGCCGTTGGATCCACACGCCTGTCTGGTTGGGGACCAAAGAATGAAGAGTGCGGATGGCTAGAAACATTGCAAGTTATGGCGTGTAGCTCAAACTGGTGAAAGATTAGAGTACATACTTGTTGAGATTCAGGTGTCTAATGCTGAACACTTGAGAAAAGGCCTCGAAAAAATAACAAAAAGAGTTCTGTTCAACCTACGGCCCAATAACTAATGTGTGTTGTTCAACTTCAGCTAATGCGCCATGATGAAAATATTTTGAGTACACCTGTATACTTCTTATGAATTTCATGGTTTTGTTTAGCTATTTCTATTCGTCAAACTGTTGTCAATGGTTAGCGACATCCGGTTTTGGATTTAACTGTCACTGTGGAAAGCCACTGGACGCCTGCACATACGGAGGGACCATGGATGACTTGCGCTGCACCACCCACAGCTCCAACCACACACTCATATCCAGTGTAAACCCGAAGAAATAAGACCGGGAGGCATGTGGATGGGAGCCACGTTTCATCAACAGAGCCGGCCCACACTCCTTCACAGGCAAACACAAGCACGCTGTATTTGGGAATCAAGCACACACAAGGCGGTGGCTGGACCGTAGTGCGCTCCACACTGAGTGCATGGAACCACACTTTGATCCTAACTCGGCCGTAAGGACCGTGTACCCCGTCCCCTGCAACACAGACCAACTCTCTCCTGGAACTAGTATGGACGAGATGGTGGGTAATAGACAGGTAGGCACCTTGTCAACATGCACATCAAGCGCAGCCACACAGGGGATATCAAGCAGCAACCAATCACTTGAAACGAAACGATGAGAGTAAATAAATCGGATAATGCATACAGATACGGCGGCATAACTCTTCAATAAATAAGCGGATAAAATAATTTGTTTACGAACGAGTCCTCGATAAGTTCAAGAGGTCAGCAAGTATATTTTACGGGTATGCCACAAACACGAAAATGTTATCGAAGTTAACTATAATTAGCTTCAGCGACGTACGCAAGTTTACAGAAGATAGTACAGGTAGACATTCATATGAGAAAGAAAAGCATTAGGACAAAATTGAAAACCAACTACCTGAAATGAAGACAGCATGCAAGCACGCGGTTAGTAAATCGAATGCAGCGTACCTACAAACGCTGCGCCGGTTCTGCCTAGGTTCTCTGCAGGACTCGTCGTCGCTTCGGTGGTGGTCCCGAGTGGCCTCGCTCATGGCTCACTAGGCCTGTTTGACTCAGATACTCGCGACCGCATATACTACAGCACCATGCACTCGATGTCGGTGCTGGCCGCTTCCGCACTTGCCGCTTCTTCTCTACCTGCACGAGGTTTTTCTTCCTTTCAGCAGCTGCCTTCGTGATCAGAACGCGCCACGCAAGCCGATCAACGGCCTTCGATTCCCATGACCTACAATCAAGATTAGAACGTGAGAGACCCACTTTGATCATGTCCTAGTAACGTAATTTTGGTTTCCCCGCATGCCGCTTCCCAATACTCAGCTGACCATATCAGGGTTGTTTCGGTATCCCTGTCGAATCCATACGTCTCACAAGACGGAGCCACCTCAGGTGCCTCAGTAAAAGTATGCAGTCCACTGCATACATTCCATTTCGACGCAACACTTCCATGTCCGCAACTCTGTCGCCCCAGCTGATGTGCGAAATCCGTCGCAAACACGGCTGACGGAACCGCTCGAGATATCGCATATCCCGACGGTACATCGTCCACGTTTCACTGCCATATAGAAGAACGGACAGCACCATGGATTTGTACACCATCAGCTTCGTGCCACCGGTAACTTGATCGTTGTTCCACACTCGGTACTCTATATTCCCGTATGCCGCCGTCACCTTCAAGACGCGGATACACAGCTCACTGTGTAGCTGCTGGTCAGTCGACATCACACTCCAAAGGTAGCAGAAGCGGGAGGTAGTTTCCAGTGCTTCAGCACCAAGGCTGATTCGCGGCAACATTGCAGATTGCACCTCCGGTGAAGACTGTAAGAGACAGTTTTGCTTGTGTTGATAGTGAGCCCGAATTTGGCCGTTGTCGAAGCCAGAGCACTAGTCATGTGCTACAACCCATCCGCGCACAGTCGTCAGCAAACAGCAACATACGGATAGTTATCTCACATACTAGAGTTTTCTCACCGAAATGACGGGTGTTCAGCAACCCACCACGAATACGGTGCTCCACACGGACATCATAAGAACAAGCGGCGTTAAAAGCACAAGACATCATTGCATGAAGATAAATATTAAACAGAGCAGGATCTAAAACACAGCCTTGCTTCACACCCGAGATAGCTGCAAAGTCATCCCAGGTCTGTCCACTCAGCTGCACCCTCGCTCGCATACCACTGTGCGGACATTCAATTGAACCTACAAACTTACGCGGGCAACCAATCTTACCCAACACCGGCCACAATGCCTCGCGGTTCACCATATCAAATGCCTTGGTGAAATCCACAAAAAGCGAGTAAAATGGCTGGAGTCGTTCTCTGCACTTCTCCTGCTGCGACCCGAATGGAATTCACGCTACTCTTCTGCCACGTTAGGTTCCACAACCTGACTGACGAGGCGGTTGAGCAGAATTCGTGCAATCACCTTGCACACACAACTCAGCAAGTTGATGCCACGATAATTCGTGCAACATTGCTTGCTCCCTTAGACCTTGTACAGTGGTTGCACAAGGGTATCCTTCAGCTCAGGAGGCACCTCCTTCTTAGTCCATCTGCGTTGCACCATGTGGTGTAGCGCAGTCACCAACGCGGGTCCGCCGTGTTTCAATACTTCAGGCGGGATCCCGTTGGCCCCCAGCACACTTGCCGTTTCGCAGCTAAGCAAGGTCTCTCTGCGTCTCATCCAGTGTCGGCGCGTCTGCCAGACTCGCCTTCACATCGTGCTGCTTGAGGCCTTTCAATGTGAGCCATTCGATCTCTGAACGGTTGTTCAAGAGACATTTAAAGTGTTGTTGCTAGATCTGCATTATGTCTGCAGTCTGTGTGCAGGTAGCGCCTGAACTACCATCGATCAGTGTCCTCAGCGGCTCCAATCTCGGTCCATACACCGCCTTCAAGGAGTCGAAGAATTCCTTGTGTTGGCGGCGTTCGGCGTAGCATTCCATCTGCTTCGTCTTCTCCGTCCACCATGCATTTTTAATGCGACGGAGCTCTCGGGTCAGTCGCGTCGAAGTTTTCGGAACGGACTATTCTTCCGCAAGTCAGTGGGGTCTGCAACATGTGCAGCAAATGCTGCATTCTTCTCCGACACCAATGCGCCAATCGTCACATTCTTCTCATCGAACCAATGAGGCCGTTTACAGCTTGCGCGCCCGCTAGTCTCCTCGGCAGCAGCTGTCACCTGGTCGCGAATGTGGTGCAGCAGGTCGCCCACTGTGACTATGCAGTCCACAGCACACAGGCGTGCAACCATCGCCTTCTTCAGCTCAGTACGTTTCGCCACAGTACCGAGGGAGCGAATGCTAAGTTTACTCCGATTTCCTCCAGGAGTGCAATACATCGATTTACGAAAATATATGTACAGTTTGGTGCGCACAAATTTTTGATCAGTGCCACATTCAGCACCATGCAGTACACGTGTCATGTGTACTTCACGCATATCACGCTGACGTACGATGACATAATCGAGCAGGTGAGCGTGACCACTCTGTGGGTGCGTCCAAGTTGCTATATCACTCGCAGTCATTGCAAACCGAGTGTTCGTTATCGTCAGGCCGTGAGTAGCACACAGTGAGAGCAGCCTGTCACCGTTCGCATTCGCTGAACCAATGCTATGCGGACCGATAACATCTGTCCACGCCGATGCATCGCGCCCCACGCGCGCGTTGAAATCACCCAGGAAAAATAGTCGGTCGCTCCTCGGCACAGACGGTAGCACGGAGGATAGCTCGGTGTAGAAGTGATCACGCGTGTCATCAGGATAAAACATGGTTGGACCGTATGTGCTTATAATGGTGGCAAACTTACCTCTTCCGAGTCGTAGGCGAACAGTCATCAGTAGCGCGCTGATGCCTGTTGGTTCACCGACCAGCTGGCCATGGAGGCAATCGGATATTGCAAATTCGACCCCATGTTCATGTGGTTCTGTGGCGGCCTTGTCCACCCAGTAGAATTTGTGGCCAGCATCTCCTTCATGCAACTTACCTTGCTCAGCGAGCCGGGTTTCACTGTGCGCTGGAATATCGATGTGGTAGCGCGCCAGTTCCATCGCGACAAGTGCAGTGCGTCGCTCGGGGCGCACAGTCGAGATCCGATACAGTAGTGTGCGCATGTTCCAGCACCCGATGCTGTGCTTTGCGCGCAAGCATACGATTGCATTGGTGGGCAATCGCACGCGAGATGGCGGATGTGCTTCGGAGGTTTGCTTGAGGGACTCCACTCGGAGGCTTTGGCTCAATAGTCTGACCCAAAGGCAGTGGGTGATTTAGAGGTTTGCTTGAGGGACTCCGCCGGGAGCCTTTGGCTCAATAGCCTGACCCACAAGACAGTGTGAAGCAAATTCTGCTCGGGAATGTGATTGCAGGGACAGATTGGGATCTGCTTGACGACCGTCACACGCAGCCTTTGAGGTACTGGAACGATTTATATATGTTTTTCGACAGTAGTGGGATGCACCTGAGACCACGGCCAGACGCAGGTGGGTTTTGGCGGGTTTGCACCAATTTAACCAGGGGCTGTCTGGCTTGAGGCGGGCAGTAGCAAACCCTTGAACACCCGGAGGTGCCCTCCCACCGTCAGGAACAATGTGTGGCGCTCGTGCTCTACGCCAATCGCGCTTTGAGCTTATAACTCGTAGACCTGTTTTCTCCCATGGCTAGGTTTTACGGGAAGAGGGCCATCGACCACTTCCTAACCTCTGGAGTGAATGGACTAGGATACTGGTAGGGTGCGTACACCTGACAAGAGAATGACATGGGTCCTCAGCCAAAGCCTTCGATTAAATGAACACCCGAAAGGCAGCGGGTCTAGCACATGGTCAGTTCACTGACTAATGCGGATTAGTGTCCTGGATCTTAGCAGGGAGAAGGGGGTAACCCAACTCCCACTCAGCGGTCGCGACGAGGAGGCGCCTAGGACATGAGCCAATGGGACAACAGTAGCAGCAGTCGGTAGACCATCTGTCAGTATATAGCCACCACCAGCGTCAGCGCACCATGGGCTCTCCCATCATACATTCCTACATACATTTCATAAAGAACGAACAGGGCGAGTACTCGAAATCCGTTTTATTCTGAGAACAGTACGTGAACCACACGCTAGTGAAGGATTCATGCTGTACATCCTGCGCTACTCGAATGTACGTTCGATCTTGGATACTGATTCCAACTCAACGCTGTTCCGTTGATGAACAGCTTTCCGGAGCGTTAGGCATCAACCAGCTTGACTATGGACTCAGCTGGTCCTGCTGTTCACTCTCTTCGTTACCCATGAGGACGGATGGACTCTATCCTGTCAGCTAAGAATGGCATAACACTGCATCTAACTGGACCGTAGCCCAAAGATAAGAAGCTTGCTTTGCAATCTGATGGCTTAGTTTCGAATCTGCGTAGGGACAGGGCGACCCTCGCAGTATCCTTAGCCCATGTGCAACTGGTGGTGGTTGCACGGCAGCGAACAGTCGGTACTGCGTACCGGCGTACTGCTGATGCCTTTTTCTTTGACCATTGTCAGTGTGCTAATCAAGGACATGCCCATGTAAGATAAAAAGCAATCACTCATCTTCGCCGTGTATTGTGTGGGAAACCTTGTCGCTTCTTACCTGAACACGAAGTGAGTGGGGTTTTGTTCTAAGGGCCGGTAGTTAGTAGTGGATGCACGCATTGTGTGAACTTGACTCATGTGTACCAGGTTGGTTGGATCCCCCGTGTATCCGACGACCGCGCTTTTCGGCCTGCACTGTTGACTGGAATCACTCTTGCTATGGCAGGTCTATGATATGACGATGACTTGCGAGGTTGATTTGATACTGTATGTCTACTTGAGTTTTAACTGTTCGCCATCAGGCAAGAAGCACAGGTTGGTGTAACAGGATCTATAAATAAAAACACACTTGCACTCACTGTGTCTTACCACTGGACTTGAATTTTCCAGCAACGTATCGATACTATGCTTATCTTTCTCACTTCATTTTATCCGATTTCGTCCCTTTCACGTCAACGCAAGATACGGCACTTACAATGTGTGTTTGTGTGCGTGCGTGTTTGTGCCGATCATGCTTGGTACTCCGAAATGGATCGCATGATACTGGCAAGTTCTGTCAGCCTGTATTCGTTACCAATACACATGGACACAGTGCACCATACATTATTTCCGCTTGTTTATTCAGCCCATCTTCTGAATTTGTTCTGTGCGTCCTGGGAATGACATCTTACATCCAATGCGATGTGCTAATTACATATGCGTTGACTACAGTTCTCTACGCTCACCCGCACTGAGTGACGGTCCAATGGTATCGCTCGTTTCGGTCCTGAATTCTTCCGCTTCCGATCGATGGAGGTGAAGGCCGTTGCCTTCGTTTGGAACATTGTGGCCCGTTTGTTGCGACGAAGTACAGCTGCTTGACATAGATTAACTTCCGATTTCGAAACACCTCTTAAAGTCACAACCTTGCTCCGCCAACTTTAATTCCCCGCTTGGAAATATGTCTTGATCGATCAGCAATGAATCGAACGGAGCTAAACAGATATCTGCGAAATTATTTAACCTGGATACCTACATCCTGCCATTATTATAAATCAGCATAGTATCAGGCCAGTAGGTAACTACTCCTCTGCGATAATTTACACTCTACCAATGAACATGTGACGCATGCATAATCGTTTTCGTCATTAACTGCTTATGCGTGTCCAGGCACGTCTCATGAAAATCCAGAATAAACATTATTACTTAATTGCATTTGCTCGCAACACCGCTGTTTCGCTAAATGCGCATCAGAACGCTTACTTTAGGAAATTGCTTTTCACAGTGTTTCCTCGGTATCGGCGTTGAAACCTGTACCTAAAACTGCATGCAACAGACTAGAAACAATAAAAATGCAACTCAACTGGATAGTGTACGTCGGTCGCTCGAAAACTGGACTCCACGGTCGGTTTCGAATATTTTTAACTCATCGGCAAGAAATAGGATCGAACCCGGGACCATTGGGCTGTTAGTTTTGACCTCTACCCCTGTAGCCACTGGGTTACGACGGGCAATGCTTGGCACAAATGTCAACGGCTGATTGGAGGGTAATTTTGTGATACGCATCGTGTGAATGGATTATGGCACACTATCTCAATGTAGACCGCGGTTCCATTGAAGTGAACCGTGATCATTGCGGTCACTGGGACGGTAGACTAAGAAGACCATAATTAGGTGGTACCCGGCCGAAAACACTGCACACCACGACGTGTTTCGGCCTCGTTTGATCTCATCAGGTGGAGATATCAGGCCTGGAACCCGGGATCATTGGAAATTTAGCCGAACCCTCTACCCATTTGGCTACAGGATTACGACGGGAAACGCTCTTCACAACGGTTAATGACTGATTGGAGGGTCATTTTCAAGTACTAGTTGAGTGAATGGATTGTGACGCGTAATTGCAATATAGATGCGATACGCTTTGAAATGAACATTGGCCAATTTGATCAATGAGACCGTAAATGATGAAGTAACTGAGTACTGTGTGTTACCCACGCTAAGCATGTGGATGTCCGGCAAGCATTAACATTTTTCCCTCGCAATCGATTCGGTTAAACCCGTCTTGATTAATAGGTGCGATTTGTGCGAACAGTCGCAGCGCATCGTTTTGAGCATCGGACACCGAGCTCAAGAGTTAGTCAACCTGATCATTGGTTTCAGTCAATTCAACACTCAGTCCGATGAACTTACTTTACTGAGACTGACGACCGGTACGTCCACCCACATCACCTATGGGCAAAATTGTGTAGCTCCCGAGAAACTGAGGAAACCGAGTGGAACAAAAGGTGGATGCGATGTAGATCCCTTGCAAACGATATGCTTAACTAAGAGCAACTACTACTATTACTACAAGGCTTCCGTAAGTATATCACTCGAGGGACGGGACCAAAGTGGTCGAAATACAGTCGTCTGGATCCATAAGGTTTACTTGGTGGACGTTCCAACAATGAAAAAGCTGGGCAACTTAGGCTTGTCGTCAGGATATAGAGGGGTTCAATTTCGGTGGTTATACTGTATACTGCTGCACACTGTTATTCGTAGTGCGGATGTTCAGCTACTAGGAATAACTCTGCACCTCACTAGTAGGCTGGTTGGTGTCATCAGCTGTTGAAGTTTCCATTCACCCGTAGTCCCACGTTCTTCTGCTACGAGGCTCCACCAACTACCGAACTTAATTGTGCCTACCGAGCACTCCTATGTTGGCTGGACTTTTGACCTAGTTGGCTTCCGGTGGACCAGAGCTAACGATTAATTGCCCTTTCATGTTATGTCTACCATGGATACAAAGTTATCAGGCCAGTGGATAGCTCGTCCTAACGCGTTTAGTACGAGGCATCGTAAGCTGGGCGCAGACGATTATCAAATAACTCCCCTGATCAAAAATTCGTGTCAATGCTCCCTATTTTCCTGTCCAGTAAGTGTATTGATACAGTGATCACTTTTTCATCCGCTTTTGTTGCCTTAGTTCCGCGAGTTTGATTGACTGACCTGTGCACAAATAGATGACTCGGTTAATCTAGGCAAAGTAATAGGCACAATTCCTCACTTGTTTGATTTGGGTTTATGAACACATTAGAAGCTATCGGGTTTGTAGTTTTGGCTTTACACTCCGCTATGCTCAAAGTTTGCCTGGATCCTCAAAATTGCCTGAAGAATAAAGTGAGATGTGCCTGTGTGCTGATGCCAATTAAACATTAAGGGAAAGGCGTTAACAGATCACACGTTATACAGCACGGTGCATTGGGCAAACCAAATCACATTGATCGCAAATAAGTAGTCCACTCGCGACTTGGGAATAAGTGCCAGGCAATGACAAGGGAGCACGGGTGGTATCCGTAAAGTAACACGGGACACCTAGGCACGTGATCACATGCCTAAGTTGGTTGTATTCGGACACTTAGACTTCCATGAAGAGGTTTAGTGTAGGTGCATGTACATAAATAGCCATTGAGAAGGATCTGCCACCAAGCCTGGACTAATCAGGCGTCCTCGATAGTACATGTGTGTCAGATTAATTAAGCAATCTAATATTACTTATGTACTCTCGAATTTCATGAGACACGCTTAGTGAGGCAAGATCAAGCAGTTAAAATCAGTTGCAAGATGTCGACCACAATTCCATCGAAAATTGTGGCGTATAACAGTAAATACAGAGATTTCGTCCTCATCTTCGATGTCCACATTACTCTTATTGGAGTCTACATTTAAATTTCTTTCTCCCAGACACCTCACTCGCTCAAGTCTCGTGAATGCTACAACCAACATCCGATATCCCTGAGTAGCCTTGAGTGAAACGACAGTCATGTGCAAGAAAATTTACACTTAGGTATTATAACAAATAGTTATGTTAAATTCATTTTCCTATTATCCAACAGCATCTTTTAAGAGTCAGTAATCATATACTCGAGGTGCCCACTATCCCAGATTAAGACATCCTTTGCAGCATCGTTTAACACACTGCTATAGCAAACAACAATTACGCCCTGTCAACATTGAAAGCCCATTTACAGCACTGTTGTACATTCTCCATTTGCTTTTGGTCGTTGCACTGGAGATGCTTTTAATCACCTTAACATGCCGTTATAGGCGTGTCTAGCCGAAAACGTATTTCTTATTTTAACTTGTCAAATGGAACTGTTGAAAAACAGAAACAGGACGTCCAATCACAGAACGCCACTGACTTGGTAAGTGCGCTAAGTACCATAAGATATCTTACTTCATATATTATCGATCCTGAAGGAAGATTACACGCAGAAATAACACTTATCCTTTCGGCAAAGTTATTTGTGTACCTTTGATTTGTTACTGACTAGCCACCTCGTACAATTCGCTGCACTTCAGAGAGACCTGGACAAGGTATACTAATGCTCACCTCAAAATATGCTCCAGCTTAATTCGTCTACGTGTAGGATGGCTCGCATTCGTCACCACTCGAACATGATATACAAGCTTGGAGGTCATGTGCTGCAAGCATTCATCCAGAAGCGCGACCTTGGGGTGTTAATCCAGGCTGATTTGCGCTGCTCAGAACAGTCTGAGATGACGTCAAAGAATTAGTATCAACACTTTGGCGTGTTGCAGCGGCCATTTGGGCTATTTGATCCCTCTGTTTTCTTCGCAGTTGCTTAACAGATACGTGCGGGTTCATGTAGCATAAGCAATTCAGTCCTGGCAGCCCGGGTACAAGCAAGATCTCGCAACACTCGAGATTCCACAGCGAAGAGCACCAAACACTTCAAAGCGTTGTTTAATCTTCCATGTCAACATATGCTGAGGACTCTGATTGTACCGCGGCCAGTATCAGCGTCTACGTGACGACCTAATAATAGCCTACCAGATTTTGCGAAACCCCAACAGTATTTGCCGTCACCTACTGCAACTTATTTGCAATACGAATTTGATGGGTCAACAGCTCAATTTGTCCATGCAACACAGTCGGCTAGAATGCCGGCGAAACATTTACTCCTTTCTGGCTTATCAGCCATAGAACACCCTACTATTAATTACGTTGTTTCCTTCCCCACGTAACCTGTGTTTACAAACGCCTTGACGTTGCCCTGACCAACGAGATACAGCCTGTATGCATCGATAGACGGTTTAATGTGAAAAACGTTACACAACTAACGCTAATCTACACACTCGTAGTTGGCTCTTTTCTGTATCTCTGTGTGAAAATTGTGGTGAGTCCGCCAAAAAGAATTTCATTTTATCATTTTATTTCCTTTTCACCATTTTATGGTTCTCATCCTGGCCATCCTGCGGGACCTGTTAAGCATCTGTCCTTTAATAACCCGTAATATATTAATGTTCCATTGTTCCATATCAAAACGCCTACCATCAAGCACCAGATAATGAACTTCGGATTTATTCAATCGGTTTTCCAATTACACATGAGCAATATTTCGTAGACATCAGCGCTAGAACATGTTAAATCCATCATATAAACAGAGTTCAGTAAATAAGTTTTTGATCACTACAGTATCAATGGACGCATCCTTCTCTCGGCCATTAGGCTGAATTCTCACCTTTTCTACAGGTGATTCACATGTTGATTAATCACGTGAATCCCAGCAATGTTTGCAGTCGACTGTTCGGGTATGCGATACCACTACCTGCGCAAGTAAAACCATCCGGCATTTCGTGCGATTCAGGTCAAGTCAAAATAACGCAGATGAGTTACACACCACAACTGTTCATCTAATAGAAGATAATGTCAACAAAATATACATGAGCGGGGAGAAGATTGGAATATGTGCACAGCTGTCACTCCAACAGCAGCTGGCGCAGCATGTTTATGATTTTAAATGGGTCGCCATGCCAACGTGGTAGATGTGATAACATAGTATTGCGATACAATGAAGTGCGGGAAAATAAAATTTTTTAATTTCGAACGCGAGTAGGAGAGCCTTTTCTTAAGACCACTATGCACTGAATTAAATCATTTATTTAAGGTGTTAGAACCAGTTTATGACAGGCATCAATATATATATATATATATATATATATATATATATATATTCAAATTTCACCCTTGCTCACGGGGTGGAACCTCATCAGAAAAGCTGAAGGGGGGTAGAGAGGTCACGCGCGCTTGTTCCTATTGCGAAGTTTATGAGGAATGGAGAGATAGAGCGGCCTTATAACGGTTGTCCTTCACAAGCCGTCGGTATTGTGTATTTCCACTGGCCAAACCACTTATAACTTCACAGGGTACTTAGTAATCTTAATATACAGAAACGTTAGCATCCTTTGCTAAGTTTTTATCATCCCCACTGTCATTCTTTACGGAGGCAGTAGTAGCAGTACTTGGTACTGGTGGTCGTGCTAACGAAAATTAGAAAGGAGAATGGAGAACCTATATGGAGGTCCTATATGATCTACACAGAGACTAATGCGCATTCTGTCTCCATCTCACCAGAGGCACACAGTCGCAAACACTTGGCTTTTAGGTGGAGACGAGTGTAATTGCAAGAGCAGAATTTTTAAGACTTCTAGTGTCTAGTCTTATAATCAGACCTATCCACGAATAGTTCAGTGTCGTCCACACTTTACACAGGTACTCCGGTTAGGAGACGATAGCAAATGTGTTGCCGGAACTGACTGCGTGTCATGCGCTGTCTCAATCGCAGTTCAAGGTGGACCACGCGGAATGACAACGAGCTAAATCATGGCTAATTACACATTCGCATCGATTGTCGGTACCTGTAATAGCCCGTAAGCTTAATCTCAATCCTGAAGAGTTTCGTTTTTGTTTGCAGCTTCTCACTAAACTCAGAACTCGCGTGTCACCAGCCAGTGCTTTTTCCGACACTAGTGGCTATCCGACAGAGTGTTTTACCTAACCATTTTGAACTATTCCTCTGAGCCAATGATTTATAGCTAACAAGTGAGATAAATCTGATGTCAGTTTTTCTTATAATATCGTCGGATATATACTCCTGTTTCCTCGCATGATTACTCAAATCGATCTTTAGGGTAAACGTGGGGGAGCCGTAAGTTTTGCAGTGCTCAAACCAGTGATCACCTTTGGCAAATCCCACACATATCGTATCATACTAGTTTCGGAGAAATACAAAACTTGGTACCTACAGCGTGTCATCTTCAACTTACTTTCTACCTTTTGTCCCGCCACAGGATCAGACGTACTCGCGAACACCAACCTTCAACGTGCATTCTAACGCATCACCTGACGAGGACGATGATTTAGGAAACGACTGCTGTGCAATTTCAAATGACCCTCTTATATATGGCCCAGGACGAGGGAGCTGTATTCTGGCGACAGCGATGCTCGTTATCTTTATCCTAATGGTTCTCGCTGGTACACTGGCAACATTGATTCATTACACAGCCGGCATCGAATTCGACACCTATAACAGAGGCCGTGTCGTCGGTCCTTTACTCCTCGGTCTGAGCACCATTCCTCTACTATGCGTGTGTTTGTGCATGTGGCAAGCGAGAAGTAGAGTGGCAGCATATGTGGAACAGCAGAAGTTCGCACACGCTGCGGAAGAGCGGGCCACATATCGTCAGTATCAGGTAAGTGGGAAGCTGCCTCTCTGCATTCGGATACTCTGTGTCCAGATGCCGTTTCCTTCAGAGTGTACATTCCATTTTTTCCCGAGTTGTTGGCAGGATGTTAGTTGGCTGGCTGAGCAAAATCACGAAGTGCTTTTGCTAAGCTCCGTCACCTATGGCGCCGCCGTGACATCACTCTAGCCGTGAAAGGCAAAGTAGGTAATGCAGCCGTCTGTTCAACCCACTTATACAGTTGTGAAACCTGTCCCATCAGGTCGACAGACATAAGGAGGCTAGTCTTGTTCGATCATCACTGCCTCCGCAGTTTACCTCATATCTGGTGTATGCACCGCGTGAACAATGAGTGTGTTCGACAACATGTATTTGCTACAATAAGAGAGAGTGAACCGCTCCGCACCATTATATCACGTACCAGGCTCTGATGGCTGGGTCACTTATTGCGCATACCAGCGCACAGACTTCCACGACGTTCGTGTTTTGCGCGCCGAGAATGCGGTTGGAAGAGGAGGACGGGAGAGCAAGCGATGACTTGGTCGTGAGCAATTAAAACCCTCACTTTTACGGCGTCGGTTGGTGCATCCCGACTGCGGGGTTGGCGTCCCAAGTAGGATGAACACGTTTGGTTGGACACACGTTCTGATATGGCGAAGAGTCGATCCCACTGGCGTTTATTTGGTGGGGATTTTTGTCCACCCTTCCCCTTTAGATTCTCCTCCAATTAGGATCCAATAGTAACTGAATAACATGATATTAAACAGTATATTACTTGCGTTTGTACTTTTTTGTAGCGTAAGTTTTTAGTATCTTATCTTTTTGTGTTACGGCAAAGTAGTCGGGGTGTCTTCCTCACCCTCAGCTAACGTGCATTGACGATGAGGACTGGCTGGCCTTGAATCCTAACCTTTACCACTTAACACTGCTTATTTAGCCTAAGCGTGAAGGCACTTTTCCAGTCGTCCTGGTTCCGGTGAAGGAGAGACCGAAAAGGCCGAAGTTAACCACTCTGCGGTTGGGTCATCATAACCGAATCAAAATAGTTCGCATGTGTAGTTTAGTACGTCGACGAGGTCAAGCATAAATACTGTCTACTGAGACCCTCAGGGAGTACCAGCGGCCTACGAAACAATTCCCTGATACATGTATAAACCCAGCAGGATTCTAATTCCTTGAGATGAAAAATTGACTGGTGGGCGCTGTTTGGCTCACGCGTGCAATTAAGCTCTGTGTGGATGAGCAAAACATACCTGGGTGGTATAGGTAGATATTCGTCACATCTAGACTCACTCAGACAGCCGTCACACGCCCGGAAAAGCACTGTACGCGCGTTTCATCCTTTAGGGAATCGTTAGCAGTGCGGATTCCATCGGACCTTGGTAGGGCTCGAACCTGCAACTCGACTGTTACCAGTCCGTGGTTGAGACCACTGAGTGGGTGCAATTGAATCAATGTGCCGTTATAATTTGACTCGTCATTCCGTCGCAGTATGTCTTCCAATAGGAAGTGTACATCCGTCCACTTTGTGCTGATGAGTAAGGCGTAAGCAAACAGCACAGTTGTATTTTTGCCCAATTGGATATGCACGCCAAACGTCTCATGAGTAGCCAGAACGGAATCCATACGTTTGGACGATAAGATCAGACGCTTTCGTCCGTCACATGTTGCCCCATCGCTGCTTTCATAAAGATTGCATTAGCACATTGATAGTCCGCATTACGCGATTGTTCTGTGATTAGACGTCAGTCGGAAAAGTGCTGTGTGATGGGTTTTATCCCCAACGTCGTACATTCCAACGCGAACGGTTCACCGTAGGGTGGAGCATTAAGAACGAGTAACAGAGTCAACCTTCTTCACGTGGGATGTGATTAAGGGGACGGGTAGGACAGGGATACACTTCAAAGTAAATTCGTGATCCATCCTGACTGCGCGTAACATATTCTACCCACAACAAGTACTCCGAAACCCAGTGTAATTCCATGGATATTTTCACTAATGGAGCAGTCACCTACCAGCGGCCGAATGGAAAGTATAAGCCGTACTAGTGCGCTGACTCCATTTCGTTTCAACATAAGATTTCAAAATGATCCTCATCCCTTGGCTTTTCTTACAAACACTCATCTTTTGTTCCACAGGCCAGACTGGCACGTGAACCCGGTCAATATAGCCAAATGGCATACTCTGGTCACCGACAACATTTTGGCTGAGCCACTATGCCAATAAGCACCGTCGGGGTAAAACACACTGATCGCTTTCTGCGACGCCGTTGTTCATATATTGTCTGTAGCCAATGACACGGCCTCATTCCATTCCGTTTCACTGTGAAATGTCCTGTTTCCCTTTGTCCTATGAGCAACATCAGATTTCCACTTCAACACACACTTCAGTAGTTTTTGATTTTATTGGTTTTATTGATTTTGTTTACTTGGGGGTCCGGATCATACACCAATTCACTGTTCATTTTGCCGGTGCTGTGGATGCGAAAGAAAGCGAAAAGCCCCGGAGTTGAAGTCCAGTCTAAACAGACAGCAATTTCAGAAGTAGTTGACACGACCTTATGACTAAGCAGAGTTTAGGCAGTCTAGGTTCCAAACTGAAAGAACTGTGTACTTGAAAACTGAACTTCCGCCTTTACTTGGCGGTTTGGAAGTTGTTGCCACCCATCTTATCTCTATTAAGTGACCCGTTCGGTTCGCACCTGACATGCATCTGTGATCACCTAAGTAACAGAGAAACGATAGACGAACAATATTTAGGCATGCACTTTGCAGTGTTAAAATGCAAACTGACATTTGGGGGACTGCCATACACTTGTAAGCTACTAAGTCTTAACAACAAGAGGTGAGTTGCAGTTGATCAAATCAACTATACCGGCAGTTGCATTTTCAGCGACAGGCAGACAGCTGTTGAAATTAGTTCACGTATTACAAAGCGTTCGTGAATTCGCGTCGCCTTTGTGTCCTAGAGGGCTTCCCTTGCTCCTAAGAATTAGGCATACGAGGTTGCAATGAAGGCTGCTAGCTTCAAATGGGGTGAAATTCTTTCTCTTGTTTCGCAGATGTCTGATAGTTAGTCATAAGAGTCCATTGAAAACGGTTTACGTAGCGCAGGATCGGTTCATCCTCAGGGGTGCTGAACTTTTGAGCTGCCGAACTGTGGTTTAATACTGGTAAAAAGGTTAAAGCTAGCAAGGTGTTGTAGGATGGTCATGGTGACTATTACAAAAGATGAAACAGGTGCCAGTAAAAGCAAGTTCCCACCATTGAACTCACCACGATATGCTTATTATAAGCTTTAAATCTACTTTAAGTCCATAATGAATGCTGACAAACGGGAGACTTATTAAAAAATAATAGTGCCGCTTGATAAGCAAATACTGGAGGTGAAACTGGTATGTATTTTGGGAGCTGACCGTCACCGAACTGGTGTTTAGCCATGGACAGTCATGTGAGATGATGCAGTGAAGTGAGTACACGGTCATCTCGGGTACTGAACTCAACCAGCTTGAAAGCACAGATGGCAGATTCCGGGGTGCCGTTCTGCGCTTGTCAAGGGCGTATGGGAACGTAATTCCGATGGCATTCCAAACGAACGTATTGATCTTCCAGCTTGAGATAGTGGCCTCTCAGATTATTGTTGTGACTGAGCTCTAGCAAATGGTGACACTTGCGGTTTGGATCCATGCAAAAAAGGTCCCCTCGCAGTCACCGATATTCTCCGCCAAAGACCCCGAGTACTCGTAATGTTTGTTCCTAGGGAAAATGATTCAAGCCTTTAACATCCTTCACTGCCCGTCTTTATCTCCAAGGCGGTACGATCTCGCCACGGCCGTGGCTACCAGAGCAGTATTTTGTATTCCACGTGTGGACTTACATATGAGCCGAAAAACTGCTGAAAAATAGACTGGTCGAATTGTCCGAATGCATGTCTAAGGCAGCGATGGTTAGGCCAGTTCCTTGGGATAGCAAATATGGACAATGGACAATGGTTTATTACGGGTAAAAAAGCATCGCTTAACAAGTCCCGTGGGATGGAAGTTATTGCGAAAATAAATTGCATAATAAAGTGAAAAGCGTTGTGGTGGACTCACCATGGACTTATGTGGAATAGCGGAGATGTTCGCATATTAAACGTATAAATCCATAAATCCAATGGTTGGGCGTTTGGCAAGAAACCGTTTGATTGCGTTTTGTAGCCCCTGGCTAACAAGTCATAAAATGAAATGTAAGTGAGACAATGCATCGTCAACACTTTTTTAAATATCGCCAGATTGGGATAAGAGACGACATAATTAGGGAGGGCGTTCCAAGGCTGGTACACGCGAAGAGAAAAGAAATTTCTACGGCATTCAAGCCGGCTCTAATGAATTGTCAGTTTCAGAGGGTGACCTCTTAGTTTAGTGTTGTGGTTCAATTCCAGCAGCGGACGGCAAATGTGGTTTGGGTTCTTCAGAATCTGGTAAACCATTATGAGATCCCCCCGCAAAAGGCGATATCGACTGCTGTAGATTCTTAAAGATTTCAGTCTAAGCTGATAGGGTGTATCCGGAGGTGTATCTATACTCTACTACTGAGGAGGGCTTGCTTTTTTATTTACTAATAGACGGTATATTGCCGTAGATTTTTAACTTGGGTATCTCCGGTTCACCTCCCGCAAATGCTGTCCAAGTGATCCATCTTATTCATGACAGGTACTCTACATGGCATGGTCCGTGACTGGCACTGAAGCTTATTTATTATCATCGCCCAGCAGAATCATCCGTGTTCAAGATGCTGAATTGTCTCCGGTAAATTTGATTTTAATGAAGGGAACCCGTAAGGAGTCTGCCTCGCCGAGACCGTCTTGTCTTTGCATGGTACGCTGGTGTTCGTTGACGTACGGTGTTATCCAGGTAGGCACCCAGGTGTGTATGTTTGTTTAGTGAGATCCGCTACCGTAACAAGTATCTTTTAGTACGACTCTTATTCTCCATTCACTTGGCTGAGGCTGTATAGTAGCGTATATAGTAGCGAAACCCGTTGGGGTTCTACGTTCTGGTTGCATTTTGTGTAGAAGAAACATGATGGTGCACAGTGAGCCACTCATGAAACCGACTGAGCGAACCTCGGCAACACTGTTACAAAAGCGCGCGACCAGACTACCTTGCGCTAATTGCGTTGCTTGGTAATTATCCGTATACCTTTCTGCTCACGTGACATCTTACCGCTCGATGATCCACGGCTCCCACACTACGATACGTGTCGTCAGGATTCACATAACGACTATCAGGCACTTATTCTAACGTTGTCTAACCAAGCATCCAGGCATCCCCGAAATGGTACTAGACAAATGATTTGTCTTTTCAAGACAGATAATCCATTGCATTCTTACGGATCGGTGAAGGGTCTGAGATCTTCCCCATACATTTGCAAAAGGATCGCCATGCCTCCGGACCGATAGCGGATACTAACAACCGAAGCAAAAAATCAGGTGCTGCTGTTTAGTTTCCACCGCTTTGCACGCGCACATGTAGTTGTCATGCTCAACTATCGCAAACAGAATCAGTTTCCTGTACACAAAGGGTTAATTATGATCCCGTTTTCTCCATGGGACAGAAAGAAGACGCATTGCTATTCAATTTCCCTTTCAGCGGCGACTGTCCCATGCATCTCCGGATGTCAATGACCGTCAGAAGCATTAATCTGAGTGACCCGTTTGAATACCTGCTGATATGTCTTAACTTCGGTGTTCGTGAGAGTTTACACCCCCTCTTTACAGTAATTCACTGGCTTCTATGCGTTCTGCCACACCACTGATTGTATCAGCGATTATCCGACACGGTTACCACTGTAACAGAGCTGTCATATGCCCGGACCCGCGGCGCAACATAGGCTACTCAGCACATGTCTTCTTCTCATTACGTAGTGTTTTAATCCTGTCATGCCCTCTTCGACTAGATCTGGAACAGGAGGACGCGCAGGTTATCCGATACAACTGACAAACAGCCCACCACACGCGCTTGCACACATTAAGCTAACATGTGCACTACTGTTAACAAAACAGACATTTCCTCTTAACTGCTCTGTTTTTGATGTCGTCTTCATTCTTACTGCGTTGAAAATAGGATCTTCCATTGAGTAATCGAACTCTCAGCGCAAATTCGGGGAAGCCACATTTCTGCGATAACGTAGTAGCTGTGATGTGTGGATGTTTCTTCCGGTGTAATTTGATCCATGTTATGAGGGTAACAATGACCGATGAATACCAGAAACCATCTTCCCCGGCCGCAGTCGGATCCCGTTTCTGTTTTGTTTGCACAAACGACGTTACACCTGATGTGCGCATGGTTGTGCACTTTCGCTATGCACTTCAGGCTGCAAAAATCTAGCCCAGTAAGAGAATCCCTTCCCGGTTGCAGCCAAAAAACTGGACGGTTTCGGCATATTTTTCTCTGGGTACGTAACTTTGCGCAGTCATCACATTTCGGTGATTAACCAAATCAAGGGAGCCCAAAGTTGCAGAAAAATTTTGCTAAAACAATGGACTATCACAATCTGCTGACAGGCACATCGTGAGAATAGCGATCAGCGGTATGGTTGGCGGCATCAGATTCCGTTTGCTTGTCAATTCTGCCTCCATAGGACAGCCAAAGGGCGCCTGCGCCTACAGAGGAACCATGAGTGGAACGTGCTACACCACCCACAGACCCATACACTCAACCCGTGTCCAGTGTAAACTCTAGGAACTACGACCGGGAGGCATGTGGATTGGAGTCACGTTTCATCAACGGAGCCGGCCCACACACCTTTATCAAGCAGAGCAGAAGCATACATGTATATTTAGGAAATCGTCCGTACCAGACGCGCACATGGAGGTGGCTGGACCGAAGCCTGTCCCACACTGGATGCATAGAACCAATAACTGAGCTTAGCAGGGCCACGGGGACCGTGCATCCCGTCCTTCCAGCAACAATCCATGGTCTCCTGGAGCCAGTATAAGTGAGATGGTGGGCAATAGACGGATAGGCACCTTGTCAAACTTCACAACAAGCGCAGCCACACCGGGGATGTCAGTAGCCAACACCCGGAATGTAAGAAACTCAACACGCTGCCACACGCACAGAACAACTGCAATGACGATGCAGCCAACCTACCACATCAACCGCCTCATTGACCTGGATTAATAAATTGAAACGGAAACAGCGAACGTACCAAACGCCACGCTGATTTTGACTACACATTTAGCATACGCGTCTTCACTTAGAGATTGGCCCAACGTGGCGACTCTGGTGGCTTACCAGACTCGCTTTACTGAGACCATCACGACCGCATGTGCTACAGCACAGTGCGATCGATGTCGAAGAGTCATTTTCCACCGATTCTTGTTGCTTTTTCAACAGACGTTTCTTTTCCGCATGCAGTCATGACTCCTCCGGCATCTTGGCTGCCGTCCTGTTGCTATGCTTTCGCCATCGGCGCTGATCCACTGCCATTGACTACCAAGACCTGCAGTCTGCATTATTTCGTGATGACCTCAGCTTGATAATGTCCTGGTAACGTAACTTCGGTGTTCCCTGTAACGTACACTTGTCCGATGGCAACCGCCTTTACCTGACCCAAATTTACTCCCCAATTTCCCCATTCCCCTCCCTATGTTGAGCTCCTATTTATCGTTACTGTCTTTCTTCGAACACTCCAATTCCCATGCCTTAGTTTCCCTCCTTTCTGATGTCAATCCCCCACCCTAACAGTCCTGCAGTGTCCCTTTGCTTTATGGGCACGTTCGTCCTTGTCCCCACGCAGTTTTCCACTCATGCTAAGCTCATGGGCTACCCCATAACGTGATCCAAAGCTGTGTGCGATTGATCGATCACACACGGTTCATCTGACTTAGTCCTCATTCTAGGAGAGACTGTCTGTTTGAACCACTGATCGTTTGTCTCGTGATTGACTCGCTCCTGAGCGTACCCTAACTTGTTGTTGTCTGTGTCAGTGCCATTTCATTCTGTTGTTGCATCGCATGATCACGCTATTGTCGGACCGAGTAACTGCTTACTCCTTTGGGTTGGGAAACTGTTGAAGTAAGCTATAATATTGTTATTCTATTTTTTATGCCTATTAGCACTGTAGATAAACATCGTCTGTGGTTTCTGCCTTTCCGATGGTCGCGAACCAGTTCCGGGTTTTCGTACATTGAATCGATTTTGGAAGTCGCGGATTGGTTTCCTACGTATCGCTCGGTTATCCTAAACGCTTTTGTCGTTTACATTCCAAAGTGCCACTTCTCTGCCCTCATTTGGCCCTACAGTGGCCGTTTCGGTATCCGAGTCGAATCCATGCGGTGAACGTGCTCGAACCACCTCGTGCCTTAGCAGAATTATGCCGTCTATTGCATACATTCCACTGCGTTGGAGCACCTCCGTGTTTCCAAATCGGCCGAGCCAGCCGATGCACAGAATACGACGCAGACACTGTCAATGGAAGCGCTCCAGATAACGGATGCCCTTCCGTTGCATGCAACGCAACGTGGCTGTTGCGACACATAACTAATTGCCCAATTCTGCTCATACGTCATATGGTGTGCCTCGATGAATTCGAGATTAGAATATTTATTTATTTATCCAAAGCTTCCAAGTTTCGCTGCCGTATAGAAGGACGGACAACACCATAGATTTGTATACAAGCCGCTTTATCCCGACAGTGAGCTGGTGGTTGTTCCATACACGAAATCCCACATTGCTAAATGCAGCAATCGTCTTCGATACGCGGCTGCGCAGCTCGCTCGTCATCTGTAGGTTGGTTGTGACTACGCTCCCAAGGTAGCAAAATCTCGGTGTGGTTTCCAATACCTCTTTGGCAACCTGAACTTTGGGCAGATCCACGAACTCCATCCGGGTGAGAGCTGGAAAAGGCAAACCATTTTGCTTGAGTTGATAGTGAACCCGAATTTAGCAGCTGTCCAACCGAGAGCCGAAGTCATATGCTGTAGCTCCTCCGGGCTGTGCGCAAACAACGCACAGTCATCAGCAAACAGCAATATATGGTTAGTTGTTTCACACAGTCGGGTTCTCGCCTCGAAACGACAGATGTCCAACAACCCACCATCAATACGCGGTTCCATACAGACAGCGTAATCACAAGCAGTATCAAAAGTGCAACGCACCATTGCATGTAACTATTAAACAGAGCAGGATCTATGACGCAACCTTGCTTCACACCAAACTGAAAAGTCATCCGAGGTCTGTCCACACAGCTTCACCCTCGCCAGCATACCACTGTGCAGACATTCAAATAAACTTACAAAGTTACTCGAACCACTAAATTATCCAACACCAGCCACAGTACCTCGCGGTTCACTGTAGCAAATGCTTTGGTGAAACCAACAACTAGCGGGTATAAGGACTGTTTTCGCTCTGTGCCTTTCTCCGACAGCTGACGAGCCGCGAACACCAAATCTATAATGCTGCGGCCCAAACGGAATCCACACTGCTCAAGGAGCTGAGTGACGAGGCGGTTGAGCAGGATTCGGACAATCAATTTCCCCACACAACTCAGCAAGTTGATGTCACGATAACTCGTGCAACATTGAATGTTCCCTTTGCGCTGGTACAGTGGGAGTACAATGGCATCCTACAGCTCGGCCGGCTCCTCTTCTTCAAACCACACGCGTTGCAACAAGTGGTGCAGCGTATAGACCAAAGCATATCCGCCGTATTTCAATACTTCAGGCGGGATCCCTGGGAACCGGCACACTTGCCGTTTCGCACCTGAGCAAGTGCTTTCTGCGTCTCCTGCAGTGTCGGTGTTGGTATGACACGTCTCAATCTCTTGTTGCAGCCCGTGCAACCTCTGAAGGGTTATTCAAAGAGACAGTCAAAGTGATTGCGCCTGAGCTGCATTGTGTCTGCAGTCCGTGTAGAGACAGCGTGTGAAATAGGATTGAGCAGCTACCTCAGCGGCTGCAACCTAGGTCCATACACCACCTCCAAGGAATCTCTGATTTCTTTATGCTAGCGGCGTTCGGTGTAGCATTCTATCTGTCCCGCTTTCTTCGTTCACCATGCACTGTTGACGCGACGGAGCTCTGAAGTCAGCCACCGTCGAACTTGGCAAAGATGGCTCTCCTTCTCGTAGTTAGCAGGGTCCGTCACATGTGCAAAGAAGGCTGCATTCTTTGCCGACACAAAAGCGCCAATGGTCACACTGTTGTCCTCAAACCAATTGGACTGCTTACAGTTTGCGCACACGGTCGTTCCTTTGACAACAGCGGCCACTTGTTCACGGATATGGTGCCACAAGTCACCCACTGTGGCTGCGTATTCAACATCAACAAGGCGCGTCATCATCGCCTTCTCCAACGTAATACGTTGCTCCACAGTTCCTAGGGAAAGAACGTTATATTTCCTCTGGTTCACGGCAGGGGTGCAATACATAGATTTATGAAAATATATGCACTATTTGGTCCGCACCAACTTGTGATCAGTGCCATACTCAGCTCGACGCAGTGCACGTGTCCTGCGCACTTCTTGAATGTCACACTGACGTACGATGATATAGTCGAGCAAGTGAGCGTGACCACTCCGTGGATTCTTCCAAATAGCTATATCACGAGCGCACTGTAAACTGTGTCCGTGATAGTTAGGTCATGAGTGGCGCACGGTGGCAGGAACCCATCACCGTTCCTACTGGCTGTGCCGATACCATAATGACCGATTACGTCTGTACACGCTGCTGCATCACGTCCAACGCTCGCGTTGAAATCACCCAGGAATAGTAGTCGGTCGCTTCTCGGCAGAGACCGCAGCATGGAGGACAACTGCGTGTAAAACTGATCCATCGTGTCACCTGGGTAACACATGGTAGGACCATAAGCGATAATAAAAGTGGCAAACTTACCTCTTCCAATTCGAAATCGGAGTGTCATAAGTCATGAGCTGAAACCAGTCCACTCTACCACTAACTGTCCATTTAGGCCGTCGGATAGTGCAAATCCGACCCCATGTTTACGTGATGCCGAGGTGGCGTTCCCTACCTAGTAGAAGGTGTAATCAGCAACATCCTCATACAGCTTGCCTTTCTCAGAAAACAGAGACTCGCTGATTGCGGTGCTGTCGATCTTATAGCGCGGGAGTTCCATCGCCACCAATGCAATGCGTCGCTCGGAACACTCACTCGCATTCCGGTGGAGCAAAGTGAGCACGTTCCAGCACCCGATGTTGATCGATTTTTTCGGAGGCATACGATTACTGTGGCTGGCAACCGCATGCATTGTCGCCTGGATTGAAGTGGGGTATAGGCAAAAAGGGATCAGGAGAGTACATATAGGAAGAGAAGAAGAAAAGCGCCAGAAGTAGCATGTTTTCACTTATCCATCCAGCTGTATGCAGAAGATAAGGCGATCCTTTTCCTAAGACTGCAGCGCGACTGCCCATGCAGCACGGATTTATTATTATTGGTGTGATTCGTAGTTGGGGTCTGAAATAGGATGCTTCCAGGGCGCCCACATCTGACAGTAAGGCGACTCAGGTCCCCAGCCAAAGTGTTCGATAAAATGTACACCCGAAACGCATCGGGTCATGCACTAGGAGCTACTGAACCGACTTACACGGAATCGTAGAAAGGTGTAACCCGACTCCCACCCAGTGGTCGACACCAGGAGGCGTCCGGTATATGAATTCACGGCCAGAACATTGGGAGCAGCGGGTCAACCATCTGTTAGGGTCTAGCCAGCACAAGCCCCAGCGCACCGTGGGCTCTCTCGCCGACCAACAGTCTATGAATGCTGTAAAGCACAATGTGTAAAAATGAAATAAAATACTTTCATCCCTCCTGCTTTGTAGGGGGACAGAACAATTCCTCAACGACATCGACCTCGTCAGGGACGTGTCTTCGTCAAGTTACGAAATTACTTTGTGCGTTCCAGAAATATGGATATTCGATCGAACTTTTGTCATTGACTGCGACCTATGCATACAGATGTACCAATCAAGCCCGTGGCTGATTACGTCATATTCCGTGAACATTGGTGAGCGCTTTGAAATTCAACTGAAGAATAACACGTCCTAATTTCGGTTTGAGGATTATGTGAAGAGCGTTCTCAACTGCTGGGCCTCGAAGTCCAGGTGGAAAACGGGTTAGTCGTGGATTCTAAACTACCTGGACAGATTTGTCTTCCGGAAGTGTGTCTTACATATGCACTAAGACAACTGGGTGCAATGATATTAAAGAACGCAACCTCTGAGCGTCCATTACACTTGACAAAATGCCTCGCGGAACGTGCACGGACCCTATAACAAGTCAGCAGCAAACTTGAGCTACTACTGGTGGAGTAACATGTTCACTGTAGATGAACAGGTGCGGAATCTTCTGGTAAGATCAGTGTTAAACTAAATTGGTTCATACTCAGCAAGTATTTTCCTGTAACCGCTTCTTCCGAGCAAGGGCCGCAAGATGTCGTTAAGTAGTAAAGTTCAACCCAATGGTCCATATCTTTCGATACCAGGCCCACGCCCGATCAGACTGTCACCGCTTAATCAATCATCGATGAGTCATGTGTACGTGCACCATATAAACTATGATTCTACCCCTAGTTCACTAGTAATATTGCCGCGCCAATACTACCGTCCTATCTACACCCCGGAGTTCTATCCATCTACTGGGATTGGTTCAGGCCAAAGCGGTAATTGCATCTAAATGTTTACGTGGAGTATAGCAATTATCTGTTTTGCACACCACTTTCTCACCCCGCATGCAAACAGAGATGAGCTGCGCACAATATTGAAAAATAAACGATATATTTCTCAACTTTGCGAAAAGCTGATCCCACACATTGTCAGATCTACAAATGTTTCATGCTCTCGCATTAGGCTAAATAACTATGCCCAAGCGCAGAGTTTATGAGGTATGGAACAGAACTATCAGAATAGTAAAATTACGGACGTATACTTGGATTTCCTCATGATCATCTGACATGTTTCCGTTTTTGAGCACGACCAATGCTAGCGGAAGTTTCTAGTGCTTTTATTCAGTTCATTGCGTTCCTAGATGTCATCCAGGGTAAATTTCTGTCGAAAATGACCGAAGTGAACCGCAAAAAAATTATTTGTTGTCGGTCTATCGTATAGATACGTCAGCAACGAAAAGTAAACTTTGTAAAAGAGATATAAAACCTACTTTGACTTGAATTGTATAGCGATTTTTGGTTAACTCCTGGAGGTTCAGTGACCAACGTCGACATTGCCTGGTATTCAACGCACACCAAGAACATGGGGTTTGTGCTAAAGAATATGATACATTGCTATTTTGCATTAAGAAAACAATAAAATTAGACGCAACTGGTGGGGAAGATGACAAGAGGTGAACATGTGAAGGTGGATCTACCTATATGCTAATTCTTGTAATATGCAGTGATTACTACGTGTTAGGAAGTATGTACAGTTGGAAAAGTACTTCTCACTCTAACAGTGTTCTTCATATAGCACGGTGTGAAGGACAATTTGCGAGTTGGTTATTTTACACCTGCAACTTGTTTTAAATGCGTGTGTTTATTTGGCCACGGCCAAACCGATGCGGCTAGCGTTATACGAATGGACGCATTCGTCGGAGCTGGCCATAAGGCCACATTTACAGAAACAGCGAACGGAGACGACGTGAACCCTTATCGTAAAACAGAATATGAGACCAGTGTAAATGGTTGTCACCTAGACAAATCAGTCGTAGGAACACGGTGATGTAGTGGCCACGTAAGATGACGAGTGATTAGCGCATGAGTTACTCTAAAGCACCTCGAAACATCCTATAGCAGGCAACTCAGGGTTCGAAATCGAGAACGTAGGTGACTCTTTTATCGGAGCGAGTGGCTCAAGCTATGTGACGTCCATATCGTCTTTTTGCCATTACGAGTAGTCGAGACGGCCAAGGTATCCACGGAAGTGACCTTCGTTAACAAGAACTGCAACAATTCTACGTCTCAACTGCCAAAATTATGCCGATGAACTAAGTAACAAATAGGATTTGGACAACAATATGGCGTCAGTGCGTGTACTCACGGCGCACGAGGGGGATCTCAACCTACAGACTGGCTGGCACTCGTGAAAGCCAGATTCGTGAAAAGCAAGCCGGATTTCGTCGAGGTCGGGGCTGCATCGACCACATCTTCACATTGCGTCAAGTGTTGGAGCACCGCCATGTTTATTGGCGACCCACCGTTGTCGTGTTCCTTGACATAAAAGGTGCCTTCGACTCAGTCGATCGATGTGCCCTTTGGGACTGTCTGCTGAGGAAAGGTGTGCCTGCTAAATATGTAAACATTATCAAAGCGCTGTTCGCACATAGTTCGGGCAGGGTGAGGGTTTATGGCAAACTGTCGCCACCCTTCAGTATCACCAGCGGTGTGAGACAAGGATGCCCGCTGTCACCTTTCCTCTTCAACTTCGCTACTGATGAAGTCATAGAGACAGCGTTCGCTGGACACGACCTAGAAGGTGTGGAGCTACTTCCTGGTGAGCGACTTCTTGACTTTGAGTATGCGGACGATATTGCCCTAATCTGTGACAGCTCCCAAACATGCCAAACAGCACTGGACCGATTAGCACTGGCTGTCAATCGTTTTGGGCTATACTTTGCTCCATCGAAATGCAAAGTACTTCTCCAAGATTGGCAGGGGCCCAACTCTGCGCTAATGCTTGGTGGTGATCTGCTAGAAGTCGTTCAGGAATTCAAGTACCTGGGCAGCTATATTAGCAACCGTGGGATTGAAGATGAGATTACGAACCGTACAGCGAAAGCTCGAGGTGTTTTTGCCAATCTCCGCCACCTGTGGCGCAGAGGCGACATTACTCTCGCCCTGAAGGGCAGAGTTTACAACGCAGCTGTCCGTTCAACTCTCCTATATGGCTGTGAAACCTGGCCCATCAGATCGACAGACATGAAGAGGCTCGTCACATTCGATCATCGCTGCCTTCGCAGCTTAGCTCATGTCTGGTGGGAGCACCGCGTGAGCAATGAGCGTGTTCGGCGTCGCGTATTTGGTGCAGGAAGAGCGAGTGAACCGCTCAGCACCATTATATCATGCACCAGGCTCCGATGGCTGGGCCACGTGTTGCGCAAGCCAGCACACCGACTCCCGCGACGTGCATTGTTTGCGCGTTGTGGGTGCGGTTGGAAGAGGAGGAGGGGAGGCCAAGTGATGACTTGGTTGAGAGGAATGAAAACGCTCACTTCGAAGTTGGCGTCGGTTGGTGCATCCCGACTGCCTGGCTGGGGTCCTAAGGACGGTGAACACGTTTGGTTGGACACATTTGCTGATATGGCTAGGAGCCGGCCCCAATGACGTTTGTGTTGTGATTTCCTTTGTCCATCCCCCTCCTGTTTAGCATCCGCATCCAATCACGATCTCAATCGTTAGGCATAATATGACTTTCTTTTACGGCAGCCCGCTGTTAGCTCTCCGGAACGATGTCCATCCGTTACTGGGGACTCAGCGGGCGTTCCACTGTTTGTTTTTCTTTTCTTGCCTTTTGTATTGCGGCACAATAGCTGAGGTGTTTTCCACCTCCAGCTAACGTGTAATTATGATGATGATGATGGGATCTCAACCTATCAGTGTGTAACATAGGGTGTTATTTGGTTTTAGAGCTTTACACAACAAACTAAGTAAACCAAGGGCATCCTTATACTGTTAGTTGGTCGTTCCCAGGGTGGGGTTGCGTACGCCGTCTTACGCTTGTTGCGTGGGCGCTCGCTGAATCCAGTAGGCTACCTACGTGACTGCGCAGTAACACGAACCCACTGAACAGTTATTGTTGGAGCTTTATTATCTATTTATGCTGATGGCATCCCGATGCGTCATCCATACCTTATCGGAATGAAAACTGCTCACAAACACATCCTTTGCTGGTGCTTGCACAACAACTCGTGCGTTTATTGGTTTAGAGTTTATGTGTAAGCGTGCGATTAAAAGGTTGAATTACGATGGGATTGTATAGGACTAGTTAATACTAGTCCGAGGCGGTGCGCAAGATTAAGCGCAGATATCAGTTTCCAAACTGACTGCGAAGAACCTCACTTACTTACATCAAAAATCCCCTACCCATGAGTACATAGGCACTACTTTATGTACAACTACGTAGGTAACTGCGATGTTTGAGTTTATAAAAGTGGTACCGTATATGTGCTCGATTTCGGTCAGGTATCTAGCGTAAGAAGTGGTGAAACAAAACCTTCGGCATGAAAGACTGACGTCCGTGGCTTGGGTTAGATTATCCAGATACCTAAAAGTTAGTATATTTAACTAGGGGAGCGTTACATGCGCCCTTACACAATATAGTTAAGCAGAAATATGTGGCTATTAATATGGAAAATACGTGCCAGGTGTAAACCCACGACATTCTGGAACACTGCCGCCAAACTATTTGCTGGAACGAAACTAACCCATCTATCCAGCGCGCACTGCGTGTAGGTTGCTCGGTTAGCCAGTCTTGGCTTTCTTCATGAGCCCAACTTTGTTTGTTTCACTTTTCGTTTATTCTCAGTTTACTTCACTGCTGACCTTCAGCTCTCCGCGTCGTTTCTATACGTCGCTTCTGTCTCTGACATCTAGCAAATTATTGTGATCTAAAATAACCAGTATCGGTATAGCAACCAATTTCCTCGCCTTGCCTTTTTAAGCTTGTCTTATTTCGTCACCCGTTTGCAGCAAGGGATTTTCATCCTGAACCTAAACTTGTCAGCTTGCTTCTTTCCCTTGTTATGCTTAAATTCATTGGACTGGTTACCATAGTTTACCATCATGATGCAGTATCAGCGCTATTGCTTTCTGCCCTCCATCAGATTATTCAGGCCTAAACAACTCATGGCCTACAACTTCATCACCCGATTCCGGTTTATACCTTGTTATGGTTCCTTGTTATGAGCAAACAGTATTATCCCTAAGCCCCCTGGCAAGTTAACTAGGCGACCTTTCACGTCGTTTCAGTATATTTGGGCTATGTCCACTAACAAGACAGTTCCGTTTCTACCGTCCGTCACCACTCTATATATTACGCCATTACACATTTTAAACCCAGACTTTCGCCACATCATTAACGATCCCGTTCCTGACTAGTGTATCCGCCGTTTCTGTAGCTTTTGTATGTTGTACAAGCAGAGCATTTCATGCGACACAACCTGCATGTTGCAAAACAGTCCCTTGTAAAGTCTTGATCAAGCCAGCTGTAGTGTGACTTAACGTACCCAACAATAAATTATTTATTTATTTAATTTACCTTAAATGGACTGAATTCGCATAACTGCCGCACGGAACTATTATTCTCGTATTTGTTGCTTTTGTTTTCTGATCGCTCTCAGACAAGACATAAGCGCATCGGTACCATCGGACACATCGCTTATTTCACCACTTTAAACATGTTCCCTTTTTCATTATTTATTCGTAAGCACTTCTCCATACTTTATATCGCCGTGAACTGCCTGCTTATCTCCCTTTCTGTTCTTAATTCACTGTAAGGACATAAGTAACTATGACATGTAAGTAAGTTTCATACAAAATATAAGGCTTAGTTGAACGTATTCGTGTTTCCACATATCCACTCGAAGCTTATTTGGCTGTCTTACAATTTGCATGTGTATCAGAACTTTTCACCGACACCTTGACCGGCACCGGGTGGACTGTCTTACGATATTCGTTATCACGGTTTGAACTCTCCCCAACTATTGTAGCCCCTATCCTCGTGAAGCATTTGGTTCGTTTCCCAGGGTATGGTTAGGCGATTATCCAGTTGAAGCCACAAACTACCATTACGGATGGAATAAATACTCGCTATCATGGAAAGATACAATTTCTTGATATTTTTACTTACTTAGAGCTGCCTTCGTCTATCCCACGTGTAGCTTGCGTTTGACAACGGAATTCAGTCACTCCTGGTGGAATGCTGATTTATCTCTTCAAAAAGACGGTTAGAAAAGCCACCCATTTTAATACAGAAAGTAACCCTTAGTTACTTGCGTTGCTGCAGTTGAACACAGCGTTTAAGGTATAGCGGAAGGAATGTCAGCTACTTCAATATATTATGCACAGTCCTAGGCAACCGATCGACTTGCATCGCGATTTTCGCCATCTACTTTTCTGCGTCTCTACCAGGCAACGGTTTCGAGGTTATGTGTACTCACCATGACGGCCATGCAAGCAGCTTGTTGAGCAGAGTGCGGCGGATTAAGCTCCGTAGTGATGATGAACTCATTATTTCGCCGTGAATTACATTTTGTTTCGCGCACGTTAGGATGCTTGTAGTTTAACTTTAGTTTCCCATCGACAGGAGTGATTGCGATCGGCAAGGCTGGACATACAATGCAGGAATGCCTTGTTGCTAAAGTTGGGCGTAAAGCAGAGGTTTTGCTGTCGCTGCCGTTAGCTTCGTGTCTGAGCGTTTACTCACTTGAATGTTCCGTAGATGGATTGGGTCTTCTTTACTTAGCTTAGGAGGTTTGTGCAGGTAGAAATGTCTGCCAGTAAGTCGCAGCTAGCAGTTGATGTAGGTACAAGTGGCAGCATCTTAGACAGCTTTTTGCTGATTCCGTTGCGCATGAGCTCGAAGTAGAATGTTTTATTGCCATGCTAGTAACAGTGCACTAGGGTCGGAGGTTGTGCAAGTAATTACTTCCAGAGTAGAGCCGAAGCAATACCATATGCCTTATTCTATTGCATTAATCCGTTTACTCCAAGGTCCAGATAAGCATCGCAGTTAATTCCACGTTCAGTAGATTCGTCGCATTTAGGATACCAGGTAACAATTCAAGCCACTATGTCTTTCTCAGAAGGTGCCCAACAGATAGTTAGAGCCTCAGAGCAGGGGATATTCAAACTGCACAGTATAACACCATCGGAATGATTATAAAAAAACTGGCGGCTTCAATGTTTCTTCTGCAGCATTTGCGTCGTATGCAAGACAAGCGCTGTGTAGCTTATAGAAACCTCCAACTCAGGACGAAGGGTACTGTCCTTGTGCATAACCTAGAAAACAAATTGTACAGTTAGGCAAACACATGAACATCCTGTGCAGCTCGGATAGGCATTCCTGTTTATCTGCACACAATGCTCTTAACGTTCTGATAACTTTCTTTTTTCCTTTTTACGTAGCAAGCAAACCCTTCAAAGCTGCTGTTACCGTTGTCCCCTCGGAGTATTACATTTACGCTATCCACTGAGGATCTATCAAGTTTTGATAACAGTTAGCAGAATTGTTTATCTAGATAATCCTGAGGTCAACGAGGTCAGCCTATTCTGCCGAGTTTTAGAACTTCTTCAGAGATTATGCAAAACTTGCGCCTTATAGCGCATACGAGCCCAAAGTCAGAAACACCAACAAGCGTAATTAAACCTACGCTTTGGCAAAGGAAGCAAACCTGGTACCGTCTGACAGGCCGCACTCAAACAGACTCCAATTAATAAAACGTAAATTCCGCTAGTTATCACTAGCAACGCGCTTGGCAAGGTTGCAGAGCGCAATACCACTTTTCAACGCAAGGAATGCGCAACTGCAGGTGTTTTACAGCTTTAAGTGACTTGATTAGATTCTGTTGTGGTCAGCCAGGTTAGTTAACTTGGTGAGCACCACATCGTTAGGTGTAGTCGCTCTGTAAAGCCGCAGAATCACTGGGGAGGCGTTGTCACATATATATATATATATATATATATATATATATATATATATATATATATATATATATATCATTTATGGCGTGATTCAATTGCTGTGCTAAATACATACTCAACAACGAAAAATTGCCGTCAAGTTTTCGAGTGAAAAGTCAAAGTTTCTGGTAGATTTCTTTCCGTCGTCATTGAAAACATTTGCACGGCTCCCGACACGACCTCGACTGAGCGCAACATTCAGCTGCGCGTTTCTCAACAGTGTTACTGACGCAAATTGAGTGTTCTGTCAATGTTGCTGCAGATCCTAATAACAAATGTGGTAGGACTTCCCTCATGACACGTGGTCTAGAAATACGGTGTCTTTCGAAAACCGCCTCAATGTGCAATCAGATACTTTGCAAAAGCGAAATTCATTCGCTTTTTTACTTTAACGTGATCACCTTTAGATAACGCCGACCACCGTGACTTGAAGTGGTGCCCAGTCCTTTACGGCCATACCAAACCCGTGTCCTTTAAAAAAGCTTTTCAAACCTAGCCCATGGCGCGGCTGCTCAAACGAAAATCTCGCTGCCTCCCAGGAGACGCCAGCTTCCATTTACAAGTTAGCTTTGACGGACGACAAGCCATCATTAGAGTGTGAATATCTTATCGAGTGCCGCAAGGTCTGCTTTGGTCTATAATGCCTTATTAAAAATATCTACATACGCTTTGACAGATTATCTTCACCATCGCTTAAGCGATTTACACGTAATCAGGAAATATAATATAAGTACGAATTGTCTACCTAACTTAAACGACTAACGTTGGCAATTATATCGGAAGTTTCCCAACTGAACCTGTGTTAGGTACCCACGTTTATTGTGAAATTTGGTGACTTGTACTGCAGCTGTGTAGCAGCTTCTTGAATATATGGACGTGGACAGGTTTGTTGCCAAATTTTGTTCTTCCCCAAGGTATAGGTATTCCCTGCCTTCCCAATACTGTAACCATAGTCGCTCTTGTTCACTTGGACTTTACCGGGAACTCAAAGATGGATGAGTAGTAAATCTGAGGAACCTGATTTTTTATCCCCACTCGCCCAAAAGAGTGCGCGGATTATCTCGCGGAACCCATCAACGCTCAATTCAACCGCTGCTTTACGAGTGGCACCAACCTGGACAGTAGAAGATCTATACGGATAACACCTATGCCAAGGTAGGAATCTCAGGTATATCGTCTGATTGCATGTACGTCGGTGACGTTTAACTTCTTTGCGAAACTACTTACATCTCGGATGCTCAAGCGCATTTAGGCAGAAGCGGTGTGCCAGTTTGCCTATAAACCCAATCGCTCCACGCTGGATGCTGCATCGCACCTTTTACAAACGGGATCATGGGAAATAGCTGAAAAACATATAGCAGTGCGCCTACTATTACGCGATAGTGCAGAGGCTGTTAAGCTTGTTAACAGCTCAATTCTAATCCATCGACTGCTCACGAGTGAGGTTCATACTAATGTCTGCAGCGTGAGCAAAGACTAATTGACAAACCTTACCAGATTCACACAGCTTATCGGAATATTCCTCGACACTTTGTTCCTTGCTTGGTATTACACTCCAAGCGATACCATCCCTACTGCTTTTTCTATATCGAAGACCACCCTACGCTGTCCAACGTTTCGGAGGAAAGTTTGCGGATTATGTCGTTTGGAATGCATATCACCAAAGGCTGGTACATCTAACCTTCAGAGCGATCAGGATGAGTTCGTTCTGGGCTCATCGACTAGCCCAGAACATTCGTAATGTCGTCCCGTAACTTTTTATTTTATTCGAATTGATCACCCGCAGGCTATTATGAATGTCCATTCATGACTGGAGGTGACAGCAGCGGTCAAATATCATGGAAGCTTTTTGTTCCAAAACCTAGCTTGGTCTACACGCGTCCATTAAACTCTTGAAAAGCTTAGAAGGTTTTTTATGCCCCAGACGTAGGAGGCTTTTCGGACCTCAAGCTTTGAT
This sequence comes from Dicrocoelium dendriticum, assembly GCA_944474145.2. Taxonomy (NCBI): domain Eukaryota; kingdom Metazoa; phylum Platyhelminthes; class Trematoda; order Plagiorchiida; family Dicrocoeliidae; genus Dicrocoelium; species Dicrocoelium dendriticum. The sequence goes on from OX104064.1 coordinate 34,467,327, forward strand.
AATTAAATTGGTGGCTGCATGAAAGCTTCTCACAGCAATACAGTTCGGAAACAATTTTTACTGGGCTATTAAAGAAAGAATATCTATCGTCGTTACGCTAGTTAAAACGTATCGCTAGATGTAGAGGACAGACTAGAGGGGCACTTGTTGATTTTATTTTCAAAAAACACGAGGACGATTGTACTAGCTATTTTTCAGTTCTAAACCACGCTTTTTAGCCTTAGAAAGCACAATCTGTATCGTTAACAAGCCCTGAATTCGGACTCTTATTTCCCCTACGGTTTCTCGCAACACTTCTATCCTACGGCAGGTGACACCATTACTTGTGGACTCAAGGAAACTCACCACCATGATGCACAGTATTTGCTCAAGTCATACACAAGCATATTACATTGGATCATTAGTTAATTTTTATCCAATATTTCTCTCGTATTTCTCCATTCGCATCGATAATGTAAAAATCTAAAAATGTATCTACCCAGCCGCGTAACGACTAGTTAGGTTCGATTTGACTGGTCTTGACTGGTAAACAACCGCCGTGACAACGAGTCACACTTGCGGTTCCACGGCTTTGCCACGACTACCGTCAACTTATCGTCTGTCGGTAGCTAAGTGTTATTCTTCATGCGCAGGATAACGGTGAGTGAAGTGTACCAACTATTGGACAACCGGCTAAGCTTAGGAAACAAATGCGACAAAATTCACAACTGCACAGTATGCATCGTCTGTTCCAAGCAGTGTCAGGTTACCGCGAATCAGACACCCTAGGACAACTCCCAAACCTCGAATTCCTGTGTTCTACCTTCGCAACAATTATCCGGCTTACGTCAGTGTCCTGCTGTGACCTCAGTCTATTTGGAAACATTTACACATTATCGCCTACCGCCCCTGCTACGCTTCATGTCCGCAAGTTTATTGTCAAATACGCAGCCATGCATGTTGCTGTGCGTTTTATATGTAACAGATTCATGTGTCATTACCCCATGACATGTATGCTAGCTTCTTGTCTCTTGCGCCATATTCGGCTCGCAAATCATGTAGTATGTTCTTCCAAGCAAGTACTAAACAGCGCGCCGAGGATTTAGCGCAGCTAAGCGTCCCATTTTTTCAAGGTGCCATAAAGTCCTCTTGTAGGGCCTACAATGGAGGCCAAAGCTATTAGACGCTTAGGCGAATTGCTTGCATTCGCATTAGGAAAGTAATTATAATTTGTGTATAGTTTTGTTGCTGACTAGTTGTAGACTTCCTTGGCTAATTTATTGTAAACTTGTCGCTATTTCCCAGTAGCTATGAAATTTAGCTAACAGCACGATGTTCACAAATCTTGGTTCTTGTTAATCTTAATGTGCGGCTTAGAAAATACCAATTTTATAACAGTATGTGAGATCAAATACACATGCTTTAATGACAATATCCTTGTCACAAGTGACTGCTGATTTAAATGTAAGCGCCACTATGTAAGCTGCCAAATAAAACGTTTTGCTAAATTAGCAACCAGGTTTACTAAAGGAGCAGAACTTCCCGTTACATCTCGAAATTGTTGCGGGATTTGGTACATGGTACGTACAGTAATACTTGTTATTCTACCTTTCTAAAGTAAATAATGAAATTTAAAAAAGTTCGCCATAGCTAAGGTTCCTTTAAGTCCTGATTCTAACTTAGCACACTGCTTGTTATCTTCTTTTGACGCGCTGGATTTTCTCAACCTTGGACTACGCCGCAGTTTTAAAGCATATGATAGTTTCTTGGGAACTAATTGATTGTACAATGGCGGGTTCACTGGAAGTTGAGTCGCCTTCTGTTCTTTAGTACAGCCATCTTGTGAATGTGAAAATTCTTTTTTAATACAACTGAAATTAATTATAAAACTTTTGCATATGTATCGAGAATTTTAGTTAATTACTTAAATAACATAATAAAAAATTATAGTGAACATTATTGACCCGGAATTAATGTATGTACTTGTATGAGTGAGTATCTATGCTCCATCTTTTTCAGAAAAACGGTAGTTTATAATGCCGCTTGTACAGCAACGAAAAATTTGGAACCAATTTCAGAGAATATATTCGGCTGCTGTGACAATCCTAGGTTGAAGTGCCGGTGGCATACGAAAATGCAGAGATTGCACTTGTTCTAGCTTCATTCCATTGCAGAAGCAAGAAGAGACAATCCAGCGTCGAAGTGCCCGGGGGCCGCTTCACTTACCGGCACACGAACTGGACGCTCGTTAGGCGGAAGCCTCTATCGTCCATCTGACTTGACTTGACCTGGACTCTTCACTTACAGACACAAGAAACAGGACGCTCGTTAGGCGAAAGCTTCCATCGTCCGTTGTACTTGACTTGACTTAGGAGAGCACTGTGTTTTACTATGCTATTGGTCCTTCTCGCATTGTATAAAGCAGTGTTCAGACATTATTTGGATTACTGTGTTCAGGTCTGGGCGCACTCCTTGTAAAAGGACCTAGATTGTATTGAGAATTTGTAAGGATTAACCACTCGAATGATAGTAGGCCAGCTGCGATTACCGTATGGGTTCCGGTTAGCCAACTTGAGATTGTACTCACTGAGTCGACGCAAGTTAAAAGGGACTTAATATACATTCAAGATCATGAAGGGTCTCAGCGGTCTCAAATCAACCAACCTCTTTGAATCAGCTACGTCAGACTACTTGCGGGGGCATAGCCTAAACATGAAATAGCAAACATCTACACTCGAGATAAGAGTTAAATTCTTCTCAAATCAAGTAGTGCCTAGCTGGTACAAACTTTCTTCTGTATTAGCGGAATATAAGACGGTAGAGGACTTTAAGCGAGGCCTGGACGAAATTTGGTTGGCCTTGTTCCCCAAATTCTTGTGAATACTCATTTCAACATCTAGCCACATGCAAGTAGCCTATGCAAATGCATGACAGTTTAGTGCCATTTTTCTTCTATCTTTCTCTCCTTTCTTTTTCTAGTGTAAATACGCGAGTTTATTATCACGTCGGTGCTAGGAGCTCTTCTCGCTTGCTGGCACACGAAACGGGGTGCTGATTAACCTGAAGCTTCGTCCCTGGATCCTGTCCTGCCCTGCAATGTAGAACTCCCGCCTGACGAGCATTTTCCAAGGTTGTGCACTCAAATGCTCCCATTCCTTTAGAGAGTGTGTGCGGCAAAAGCGCCCAACTTTTAATTTTCTGCCGTGTCTCCCTTCTATCTGGTCGAATAATTGTGTACTGCTCGCAGATTTCAATGTTACCCATTATCCTAACTGACATCTGCTCCATAGCTACTATTATTTCTGTCCAACACTTTGGACTTAAGGTTTTGAATTAGGTCATCGTACGCGTTCTTTCACCACAACCAAGAATAGGTAACTAATGTCTCCCATTCCCTTGCAGTTCTTACATTTCGTTATTGGCAATTAACACCCTCCAAGCTCATTATGAACCGCTTAGACTACCAGTCCTACAAACAATGGAAAAACAATGCATTTCGGCACAATTCACGGCTCAATAACTACTATTGTGCTCAAGCACGAAACTTACCACGTCCAGCTATCGCAAATGACTTTGGATACAGAAGTCAGGATTTGCAGTTTTTGATGTGCAATGCAAAAGACATTAACGTAAAGAAAGCAGTTAAGAGGGAAATACTCAAAAAGCTCATTCCGCTTAAAATGAAGAGGTCCAGGCCAGATGGTTAGTAAGTATTGCTTAGTTACTTATTTGCTAACCATAGCTTTTTATCAACTTAAACATGACAAAGGTTTGGGGGAAATTAGAAACAAAACCCAACGTAGCGTGCTCCACAGAACCAGCAATTTCGCGCCAACCAAAATGACCGTCAAATCTACGTTACCTTCATCTGCGTTTCGCCATCTCATATGTGGACTCCAAGGATCGACTGAGGGCCGATTCCTGTTCGAGGGCAGGAGATGCACGGCTGCGCACATTCTTGCAAGACTTAATTCACATTCTCATATTCGCAAGCTTCACCCAAGTGGCTTTTATGTTGTCTCGTAAATAACAATATGCTGCATTTGTAGCCGCCACGATGTTTGGCTGAGTTTAACGCAAATAAAACCATTGCTCTCATGATTTACTTTTTAGTAACAGTCCCATCTGCTTGTCCAGGAAATATCTGGGTGCAGCAGAATGACTTTGTACTGAAAATAACTGGCTACTTCTATACTAACCGGATATGCACAAATAAGCTGCCTTGATGCACTAAGCAATAAACCGGTGCAGCAATCGTCGAAATAGTGCAATATGTCTAACCACTGTTCATCTAGAGTGTGTACTCGGTTCAAATCAATAGCTTCTTGTTTTCTAATTCGTACTTTACCGACCACTTTATTACTGCTTACTGTTTGGAATCAGAAATAAAAGCTATCTCTGGGTACCAGTATCTAATATCACTCAGGTACAATGGTCCGTTAGGTTGGAGTGCGCTCGATATATTTTACGTCGGCAGTGTTTTCGCGGGGAGTCATTAACTTCCAACAATGACTTTGTTTCACTTACCTTCGGCCGCAGGTTGTTTCATACCTACCCCTCTATATGTTCGAAACAGAGTTGGTGGGCAACGCGCCTTACGTCCGGTACTACAGGCTTATATTGGTTTACTCGTGTGCTGCTTGGTGTGCGCATTTGCCGCAGTTTCCACATAGGACATTCATCGGTGATTTATGATGAGGTCAGCCCGCAGTCAATAATAAGCTTGGGTGTAGAACCTTAATTTCTTACACAGACCTTCGTACGTCACACATCGTAAATTGGAAATCAGCCTGATGGCCACATGCTGCACTTGATCAATCATTGCTACCTCTCCCGGATGCTCGAACAACACGCCGGAGAGCCACGCTCTAAAGTTAGTCATATTATTGAGACGAATATGCGAGTGGCAATTTCTTCGAAAAAAGTGCTGAAGCTGCGCATGAGTGCCCAAAGCATATAGAGACTGTTTTGCTAAAGCCTATTCGTATTGTATATGAGTACACCGGGGCCTCGCACCAAAGGCGATGGATACAACGGTTGACTGGACACAGTGTTGGTTCGACTTCTCACACTTACCTAGCCTCATGAAATGCGACTTGGCAGGCTTGATCGGAATGTTGACCACTGCAGACCACATGGAGAGGCGGTCGACTTTCTGCTGAAACAGGTCAAAGTCGTTGAGTGCGCGAATTACTATCCACTTGCAATAGAAAATCCGTTTCTATTAAGCAGGATGTGCTCATGCAGACCGTGGTATTCTCCAGTTTACCATAGCTCCCTCCGAATAACCGATTGTAAAAACGCCTCTTCTGCCTACTTTAGGATATACATCACCACCAAACTTTCTAAGTTACCAGACAGCTATACCAACACAACCATACGCATCGTGTTATGCACTATTTCTTAGCCAACCTCCAAGCGAACCCAGATGCAGACATGTTTATGTGTTAATGTGCCCACCCCAAGGCGTCGAAATCATACTAAATATTTCTATGGGCAGTTCTTATGGCTTCGGGACGCCGGGTTGTCGTGCGATTACATGTAGTATAGATCCAAATACTTGGTTTACTGAATATACTAAACTATCCTAAGAAAATAAAACGGAGAGCAGCGTTGTGACTGCATGACCGGGCGCAATGAGTGTTTAACAAATGCGAAACGTAAACAAGTTATATAATTCACAAGATGCTTTTTAACTGTTACCTTCACAAGGGTTTCGTCTTTTTGTGCTTCCTACAACCTACTGCCCGACCACAGGAGAGAATAAAGCATGGCAACAACATGCGAATTGAACGGAAACTTTAACTCCTATATCACTTCTGTCAGTGTGGTGTTCCGTATGAGTAAAGTCATTAGTTACAGCGGATTCCGCTGACAAAGCGTAAATGGTCTGGAGTTGCAGACGTGGCTTTGGTGTCTTAAGCTAAAAAGTTACTTGTTTCATCCGATAGTCCGAGTAGTTTAGAAGTGCTGGTTCTACTTGGTCGTTGTTATGCTTTCCAATTGTGATGTTATGATCGAGGATAAACGTTCAGTCAGTTCTGTATACGCAGAGATACTGGCCCGAGTAAGCAGATTGATGGGGCTGAGGTACATTATCTGTACGGATTAAGACGGCATTTAATAAGCTGGGATTTAATTTATGCTGGTACGCCTACTACTTGCGCAGGATGGTGTATGTGTAAGCCCTTGCTTGTGATGGAATAGGCCAGCGGTATAATTACCATGGACAGTTGTTTGGATTTTTACGGGGTTGGTGTTTTGTACGTGGGAATAATAGCGTGGCTGAAGTGGAATGCAATTTTAGCTCAGCCATTTTCCATATTTCTTAAAAATCCAAGTTTTTGAATATTGCTAGCTTAGGTACATATTAAAGCGTCGGGCTGTTGATGAAACTGTTGCACTAGCTTGTGGGCTGCAAGATGTTATGTATTAACCTCGTTATGCTTTTAGCCTAATGGGTTGAGTAGTCTGCTGAATGCATCATTAAAATGTAATCTAGTACCTTTACCCGTTACATTGAGGTAGCTTAATCTGGTCAGCATTAAAAAATACGTGCAATCCTCTCCAGGTACCAGTCGTAAGAATTGCTTATAACTAACACATAAAGCTAGTTACACTGCTAAAATGCTGCACCTCATCATCAGATGACGGCACTTGTATAAGGTCAGTGTGCAGTTGTTCAGTACAAAATGTTGAAGCGGGAACGACAACAAAGTGGTTCCAAGTGTGCCTCTGCTCATTACTTTGCTGTCCTTCTAAGCATGTATAAACACAAATTTGAACAAAGCGTTCGGTCATGAGCTCATGAGAAGTACTTATGTCCGGATGCGACAGTTACCTCCGTGGATAGCAAAATAGTCAGTGCATAGCTGTAGGACTTAACAAATTTAGAGCAGACTAAGAAATATTGCAAACCACAGTCCTGTTAGATGCATGCAGCAGAACGTAGCAAGCTAAAGTAATTTGTTGCGCTGAGGATTATATATACCATGGACAGCTTAGTAGACTGCATTCATTGCAGAAAGTTTAATTTTCTTTACTAGGTTGGTTTGATATGTTAATCAAAAATCATCCGCGACGGGTGTTCGGTTAGTGTGAGTCATATGAACTGAGGAACGCGGTATTGTTACCAGGTTTTTTACTGGAAACCCTTATCTGTAGTGCCATTGTTTGCATACCAAGTGGTTTTTGCTCGTTATAAACTGTGAAGTACGGACAATCTAACTAATGGTAAGGAGCCAAACAAGTACTTGGGCGGCTAGCTTTCTGTTGCCGAATGTACTGCGGCTAGGTTTTTAAGGCTGCAGGCATTTTGAGAATAAATACCGATGTATCTTTTGATGCTAAATGAACTTCTGGAGAAGTTGGCCAGAAACCCTTTTTGATGTATGATTTTTCTTATAAGATGGTGCCTTTGGGTCTCGGTGAACGATAAGCGCTGAAGTTTCTTGAGAGCACGTCAAGCGTTTTCTGTAAAGTGAAACATACATGGGCCCTAGTGAGATAAATCGCTTACTGGCTGAAGTATGTTTGCGAACTTTTTGAAGGAGCTAGTTGCAGGGTAGTTCTTTAGGGCCTAGATTATGTCTGGTAGTGCCACGGTAGTAGTAGCGGAGTATCCATAGTTATCAAGAAACCCGAACTTATGCTAGCCGTTTTCACACTTGTTAGGTCTGATAATAAAGCAAATGTTTTGTTAATTTTTGAACTACAGGTCAAAGTAATTTCAGAAAATATGGTGGTGGTTAATCCTCTAACTAATGAATCCCACTTCCTCCTTCAGCTTTAAAAGAGACCTCAACTTTTAGTAATTTACAAAAGTAGGAAGGCATTTTAGGTACTCTTTTATGCCGAATGGCGTTACAACAGATGAAGATACATCTTCTGTAATTGTATATCTTTCTTATTTATCGTACACATGATATATCCTACAAAAGGCTGAATTACCGACAACAGATAAGGTTAGGCCGCGCATAAGAAGAATGGGATACTTGTCTTGGACGGTCACTTTATTTAGCGCTGCGTAATAGGTGTAGGTGGGTCAGCTACTTAGTTTCCTCATATCTAGTGCACCTGTGATAGCTGCGTTCTGTGCTTCGTGTCACTTGGCTTTCTGACCCCGATTTGTGGATGTTCTCGTTCATGGAAGTGCTTCGTCACTCTGTCCATTTTATTAACTAAAAAGAATTTCGTTATGCACATGGACTCTGCACCAAGCGCGTTATTCTTTCCCCTTGATTGTACCATCGGCTATAGCTTAAGAGACGGTCTATACGGGTTGCTCCATATTACAGCTTTTGTGCATATTGTTTCACGTCACAAAAAGTAAGTAGCCATCTACACGAAAAAGGTTAGGATACTGGCTGAAATATTCTCTGAAGGGTTGTGAGGCTTTATGTTAAAGATGAATTAAGTGGTCATAGACACCTTAGCACTAATGCTGACGACACTGAGACGTGTATAGAAATCGAGCGACTTTTGCCTTTTTGTAGTAACTAGTAAATCAAGATGTCGAAGAAGGCAAGTCAACAAGTGCTTTATGCACCCAGAATGTGTGAGTATTCAGTTGTAACACATACACTTTCAGCAATGCCACGTACTATAAATGCCATGCACAAATGTGGATTAATACATGAAAGGAAACCATTGCTTCATTACATGATCCGTTTTGGTACTTCTCGGACAACTTTGTTTTGGCCTAGCGCATATCGCACTAGGTAAGGGTTGACTGACTAACCGTACGCTTATATTCGGGCGGATATGGATTTGTACTTTTCTCTGGTTTAAAAGGTTGACACGCACTCGAACAATACACAATGGTGGGGGTGACTTGTGTCTGTAAGTACTGTTGATGCTAGTCTCTTGCAAGAACCAACAAGTGTGGATACAAGTTTAGCAACAATCGTCAGCTTTGATACACCGCTGCATCGCGACTACTGCTTTAACAACATGGAAAATAAACTGGAGTTCCTAACCAATAGGCCATAAAAATTCCTGGTGGGCAGTAAATCCAATGTGGAAGAACACAAGCAGTGACAAAGCCAAGAATCAAACCACGTGGGACGGAGGAGGATCGTAGACGTGAGGCGTAGAGAGATGATCTACTGGTCTTTGTGAACCTATCCTACATATGGTGTGACCAAGGTAGGTCGTAGGTAAGCATTACACCCATGTATTTTACTGCTGTGGAAGGGTACAACCACGCACCGTCGTCGTAGATTTCCGGACATTGCTAATGTAGATGATAGAGCAGAAATGTCAAAACTTTTTGCAAGCAGGGCCACATTTTGTGAAGTAAAAATATGTCGGGCCATATGCCGGCTAAACTAAGATAATGATAGAACTTGCACATGTACACATAAAGGTTAAGCAGGCATTACTTTTGCCAGGATGAGACTGCGAGGCAGTTGAAATGTCCATGCGGGCCGCATTTGGCCCGCGGGCCGGACTTTGGATATCCCTCTGTTAAATCGATCTCCCCTGTGCAGTGTAAAAACAGCATCTTTCAGTTTGATACGTTAGCGACAGCCAGCGTGCTTTTGAACATAACGCGAGCCTATTAAATATATCTTGTAATTTGACTGAAAAGGCGGTGGTCAACTGATCGGCGTCAAAGGCAATATCCTCTGCGTACTTAAGCAGCATCGCCTCCCCATGGATTGGTATTGAACTGATATAGTAGGACACTGGTATTTATACCTAGAAGCGCGAAACTTCTGCTTCCAACTCGGGTAACCTGAGTTCGACCGGAAAAATAATTCACCCACACAAGAACGATAGAAGGATGTATTCCAACACAGAGTAGGTCTTTCAACAACAATTTATGGTTTACGCGGACGAATGCGTTGCTGCGGTCCGGGAAACATACTTGGATGAACGTGCTTATATTTTCCAACGATGACGAACCTGGGTTCACAGATCAGACTACTGAGCCTTGCGCTGAACGCGAACTGCGACATACAATTGAAGAGAAATATTCCACCGCTTCTGCCTTAGCATCGCTAGAGTGATTTTTCGCACACTCGTAAGTCTACCAAAGTATAAGCAATGGGTCGATCTTTACTTGAGCTCTTTCTGGTGTTGTTATGGTATTAGCGTCTCTCAATCAGTCCACAATTTGTGTTTTAGGATGCACAGTATATGTACTATAGCCAGGAATTTGGCCAGGAATTCAGCACATATCTTGCGAGCGACGAGTGACAGTTGGTCTGGGCCGTTTGCTTCCTCTGAGTGAAGCTGTTTCAGTATCTTGTGTGGAAAGTGGACAGTCCATCCACAACTTATCAAAACGCTTGGAACGTTGGGCTGAGCACTTTGAAAAGCAATTTAATCGGTCGGAATTGTTAGATTTCTCGCCGACCAGTGATCACCCTGTTCCGTGGGCTGTTCCTTCGGATCCACCCTCTCGCTCAGAAGTCGAACGTGAGATCGAACTGTTGAAGTTAAATAAAGCCGCGGGACCTGATGACCTTCATCCAGCCCTCTTCGAATTCGGGGGACCTGCTCTTGTGGATGATTTACACGAGTTCCTAATGAAACTGTGGGAGCAGGAAACTGTCCCAACCGATGGGAGTCGCTCCATCATAGTCCCAATTTTCAAAGGAGGCTCACGATCGGAATGCGGCAGCCATAGAGAAATCAGTCTGATCTCCATTGCCTCCAAATTGCTTGCCTCTGTCATCCTTCACAAACTGACTGGCACTCGTGAAAGTCAGCTTCGTGAAGAGCAAGCTGGATTTCGTCGAGGTCGTGGCTGCATTGACCACATCTTCACTTTGCGTCAGTTGTTGGAACACTGTCACATATATTGGCCGCCCACCGTTGTCGTGTTCCTCGATATCAAAGGGGCATTCGATTCGGTGGATAGACATGCACTTTGGGTCTGTCTATTCAGAAAAGGTGTACCTGAGAAATATGTGAATATTATCCGAGCATTATATGCGCGTAGCTCGGGCAGAGTGAGGGCTTACGGCAAGTTGTCGTCGCCCTTCAATGTCACCAGCGGCGTGAGACAAGGATGCCCGCTGTCACCTTTCCTCTTCAAGTTCGCTGTTGACGAAGTCATGGAAATCGCGTTCACAGGACACGACTTAGAAGGTGTGGAGCTACTCCCAGGAGAACGACTTCTTGACTTGGAGTATGCAGACGACATTGCCCTCATCTGTGACAGCTCCCAGACGTGCCAAGCCTCGCTGGACAGATTCTCACTGGCTGTCCGTCACTTCGCGCTTTGCTTCTCACCCTCTAAGTGCAAAGCGTTCCTCCAAGATTGGTCTGGACCGCCTCTTGCGCTTACCCTTGGTGGGGATCAGCTAGAAGTCGTTCGAAAATTAAACTACCTGGGAAGTTGTATCAGCGCCCGTGGGATTGAAGATGAGATGACGAACCGTATAGCAAAAGCTCGGGGGGCTTTTGCTATCCTACGCCACTTATGGCGCCGGCGCGACATCACTCTTGCCCTGAAGAGTAGAGTGTACAATGCAGCGGTACTTTCGAACCTACTGTACGGCTGTGAAACCTGGCCCCTAAGATCGGAGGACATAGAGAGGCCAGTTACGTTCGGCCACCAGTGCTTTCGCAATTTAGCTCACATCTGGTTGGAAAACCGCGTGAGCAACGAGCGTGTTCGACGCCTTGTTTACGGCGCAGAAAGAGGAAATAAACCGCTCAGCACAATTATTTCACGCAGCAGGCTCCGATGGCTTGGCTACTTGCTGCGCATGCCAGCTACCAACTCCCGCGACGTGCGTTGTGTGCGCGCCGGGGGTGTGGATGGAAGAAGAGGAGGCGTGGCCAAGCGATGACTTGGTCGACAGCAATGAAAGCCCTTACTTCGGAGCTTGTCTCGGTTGGAGCGTCACGGCTGCCTGGTTGGGGTCCAAAAGACGATGAACACGTTTGACTGGATACACATGTTGAAATGGCAAGGAGCCGACCTCAGTGGCGTTCCTGCTGTGAGTTACTTTGTCCCACCCCATCCCTCTTAGCCTCCCCCTCCAACCACGATCTGATTATTTAGTCTTCTATAATTCTGCATAGTAATTTTTTCGATGCACAGTAGCCGGCTGGTAGCTTACCGGAACGATGCCCATCCGTTACCGGTAGCTCAGCCAGCTTGCACCAGTTGCATTTCTTTTTTTCTCCTTTTTTCTATGTATTGCGGCACATTAGCTGAGGTGTTCCCCACCTCTAGCTAACGTGTACGATGATGATGATGATCTTGTGTAAAGTGCTACTGTTGACAGGAGCAGTGAGTCTGCAGACCATTTAGGCTGTACAAAAGATGACTCAGAGACTGGATGGTTGTAGCAGTTACAGAAGTTATGGTTCAGCTGTTTCACATCGACCATGGAGGTTGACCTACGACAAATAAGGTCGCTTAGTTGTTTTGACATCCTCCAGAGCTCACGGGAGATACTGTTCCCAAGTATAGCCTAAACGTACACGTTGTTGTGACGGGGTAACTCCTTCTTTATAAGGACAGTGTGTGACTTAGCTGTGGTGGTCTTTTCTTTTGAAAGATTTCTCCTTTTGCTTAGTCGACCGGAGGAAAGAACTTGTCCGCACGGATGAGCAGAGTTTCGCATGAACAGCAAATGTTGAAACCTAGTGCAGATATCTTGCCAACTGATAGCAATACGTGGGTACATTAGTGCCGAAAAATAAACTGAGGTCGGTGGATGATCCCATTTCTTTCATTCAGTCAATATTCTGTGCGGAACACTGCCCCCTCTGAACTTGGGATCTTTGCAACGAGTGGCGACCTTATGGTCTGTCTTAGACGAGGCCACAAGACATATTGTAGCCATGGACTGATAACAGCTGTCAAGCAACGCTCTAATACTCAAGGAGAACAGCTTTACATTGTTAACGAATATCGGACCCAGAGTCCACAGGATCTCGTGGGACACTTTGCGATGCTTTGTAGCCCACGACGGGTGAGCAAAGCGGTGTCAAACTGGTTAAAATCACCAACAGAAATACATAATGCACAACCGATGTGTTCTATGACAGCCGCATCAGGTTTTGGAAAAGTGGGGGAGGTATAGTCGTTCGCCAATAAGATTAAGCGCTGCGTACTGATGCCTTTTAACTTGCACCTCAGAACTAAGCAATTAACACGCTGAGCAGAAAAGCAACGCAAACTTTCACAGATACGCACCAGCAAGTGTTGGTGCGAATGATGACTGCAACACAACGGTTATGATGTTCACAGGGGCAGTCGACCCAATGGTAGTTGCACTCCTCTACCGATACGAGTGCGTCATCTGCCTCCTCGTGAAACCAGATCTCTTATTGCAATACGATGCCTAGCTGCGAATATTCTCGGGATTTGGTGGTAATTTTTAGTTTATCTATTTTCTCTAAAAAGCGAACGGATGTTAGAGGTTAGTAAGATAGATGTGCTCATGCTCCTCAGTTTTATTCTTCTGACCTTTCCTGGGGCCCGACGGCCATGAGCTGGCTGTCCTCTCTTTGTGGCTAATATTGGTTTGTAAGATCCGCCAGCTTACTAATCGAAAAGACGTTCCTGATTGCAAGTGCTAATTTTATGTTCTTCGCTTTTCGGTGGCTACATACCTCACTTAGCGGCACCCGGCGCAGTATTTTCTTACGCTTCTCCCAAATGCATTTCAGTTTATTTCTTATAACGCAGCGGTTTGGAAAGGCACAATCTGTGAGCGGGGAAACGCATAAAGATCCAAAATATAGCGCTTATTGGTCAACATGATAACAGGTATAACCCAATAAACCGAATTGAGGAACTGTTGGTTGGTATGAGGTCAAAAGCGAGTATGATAAAAGTTCCACTGAAAGGGATCGTAGAGCATGGCCAAATTGGAAGGCTTTTTACGTGAGGCCTCAAGTGGAATATGCGAGCCAGGCCTGGCGTCTCTGACGCAAGCGCGACATGGCTACAGTTGAATATCCACAACCTAGAGCAACTAAACTCGTTAGGAGGTTGTTTCATCTTCTCTACCAGCGCAGACTGCAACCTCTGAGAGTGCACAGTTGTAAATATCAACGTCAGTGAGGAGACCTCCTAATAATTCACTTACTACTGACGAACCCAATTCACCCATGTCGCGGTCTGTTACAGCTGAACCAAAATACCAAACTGAGAGGCAATCAGATTAAACTGATTGCGCACTACAATCGATTTGATCGTCGACGAAAGGTTTTCTCCCTCCTTGTATTGCTTGATGTAGTCCGTTTCACGCGGAGCACTAAATAACGCAAACCTAACCATGTGCTTAATGGCCCTCTCCGTAACGTGTTGGTTGGGATACATGCATAAATGTCCTCGTGAATAGTATGGATGTATCTAAAGTGGATTAATATATCACATCGGTCAACTGAAGCAACACGTGAGTTAGCGTTATCATTTCCTTTTTTATTTCTCAGGGGGTTACTGCAATATAACTGCTCTCTATACCATTTTGTGTGTGCACATCCCATTCTTATTTCAAACGATTGCTATGCAGCAGCGTATTTACATCGATAGCTGCTTAAAATGATGAGTTACTTATTTGTTGATCATTTCAATTTTAATTTTTACTCCAACAGTCCTACGGAACTTGTCAAGCACATGCATTTTACCCGTGAGAAATTCTTGTTTATTGTTCATAATTGGTAATTGCCTATTGCTGCGTAAACGCATCTGCAGCCGGTAAAACCCAGCAACACTTGCATCGACTACTGAACTGGAGATCATATTGCTGTCAGTGGCCACGGTTTTACTGTTAATGTCATGTAATCTGATTGTCAGGAGTGAGACCGTCTCTCCTGAGTCATGCGTATAATGCTAACTTCCTCTCCAGTGTGCAATATGAATTAGGTTTCGGAAATAAATCATCCGACACGGACGAATTGACTCCGGTCCTTGCCTTTTGCGTCCGTTGCCACTAATGACCAGCTGAAAGTTTTTCCGGCCTCTAGGTGATGGTGTATGGTCTGACGCATTTTTGGGCTCCCCTGCCAATGCATTGCTAGCGTTAACGGTAACCTTCATAGCTGACGGAGGTTGAGGGCCTAGAGACCATGTTGAATGACTACGACGGCGAATATCCGAGTGTACTTTTTGGAATTGAAGGCAGCTTCGCTACTTGCGATTGAGGTGTATTTAGTTCTAATTGTAGAATTCTGTTTCTGAGTGGGCATACAATATAAGAGGACCCATGTCTCAAAAGGTAAGGCAGCATAAAATGCAACACCAATAACGGAAGACACCGTTTTATTTCGCTATGGAAAATAACTAAAACGGGTGTACTTTGCGACTGTAGGCAAAAAGGGGGCAATTGTAAGAACAGAGGAGTGGGCTCATAAGACATTAATTCAAATGGTGAACGTAGAGGATCCCGATCACCTTGGTGTTATCAGTTTGGCAGCAGCCTTATTTGTAAGCTTATACAACCAATCGATGCGCTTTTATTTTGCCAACAAAGGTATCCCTGAGTAACAGTTATAAGACGACTCAGACGAATTTCGTTAGTAACTAAGGAAAGAAAGCACTGCAGTGTACGTCGAGGTCTGTAATGCAATCAAACCAAGGTGCCTTGGAAGTGTGGTACTGGAATCAAGCTATAAGTCCTCAAGGGGCAATCAACGTACCTAACTAATTCCATAAGGTTGCACTTGAATAACTATTTTACTTAACATTTTATACAAAAATTTATGCGAACCGAGGGAAGCTACTGACTGCTACACCGCTGCATTTGTAGGAGTAGTAATTACTAGTCCGAGACGGTGCGCGTACTCGAGCGCGGGTATCAGAAGGCAATTGAAGACGGACACATCGGGGATCTATTCGATGGGCTAGAAAAGGATGTAGACAGATGAAGCGCGACAGGAACAAACGTTAACGCGGTAACTTACAGAGCAGACGTGCATCGAGCCGGATATAAGGGAGATTAAAACAAGAAAGCTTAATGTACAATTGATAGGCAATGAAATTGCACATAAAAGAGAGTAGTTATCTTTTGGGGCGCTACAAAGTTACTTTCTTGGAAGACGGAGCAAAGCAAATCTTTGATGTTAATAATGATGGGTGAATCGAAGTTTGTTAGGCAAAATCTTGCCGAATAATGGGGAGTAGGCGTTTGCGTCAAATGGGGGTTCCTCGGAAATCGGAATTCGCTGTGCCGTTTATTATTTGTTATTTATTGATTGCGGGACAGGGTGCATTTCAGCGAGTCGTTGCAGCCGGCTTGTTGGACTTCAAAAGATTCTGGATAGCCCAACAGAAAAGCCGACAGCTACTCAAATTCTACTGCTACCAAACCGTGCGATTTGGAGTGGTCACTCCCATCGCCGCACTCCGCCTCTCATAAAAACGACCCTCGTCTCACGAAGAACTTTTAGCTTTCTAGTTTGGCTTCTTCTTGACTGTGGTGATCCACAAACGGGGTACTTGTGAAGGCTAGTCGGCAGGGCGAGAAAGTAGGTTCATGCATGAAGAAGATAAAAATCTACACTC
The DNA here is from genome assembly GCA_944474145.2 of Dicrocoelium dendriticum. Taxonomy (NCBI): domain Eukaryota; kingdom Metazoa; phylum Platyhelminthes; class Trematoda; order Plagiorchiida; family Dicrocoeliidae; genus Dicrocoelium; species Dicrocoelium dendriticum. Next base: position 34,483,786 of record OX104064.1, read on the forward strand.
GCAGAAAACAAAACAATAAGAATACAAGTAAGACGCTTGCAACACTGTTTAGGTCTTTGTGGGTTTTGAGTAGTATTTTAGGCCTTCGCAAGCTTTGCGTGGTTTTGGGTTATTCAGAAGGTTATTTTACCAAGAGACGTATACAACAGTTACCAATTTAAAGGTATTTTCACTGTACATAGTCGGAAAAATTAACGTTCTTTCGAACCTCCTGATCAAGGCGGCTGCTCGTGAGAGGTGACTGGCTAGGTTCGGAAGGTGTCGGAACGGCTGAGGTTTGCAGACCGAAATCGTGGTGTGGTTCGACGACACTAGGATGATGCACATTGGTGCGGTTAGTTGTAACGTCACACGAAGCATAGCTAGACGAAGTAGGCCTGATAGTTTCCTCCATAACTGCTGGTATTAGACGGTCGATGGTGACGGTTTCGCGTCAGCCACCGCTCGATCGTAAATGTCTCACTTGTAGGGTTGAGTACTTTGAAAACCCTGGTGCACGGTGACTGCAAGGTCTGTCGCTTACCCTCTAGGTGAAGCAGTATGTGCGAGCAAGTAGACATATTTTCGGCACGTACACCAGTGTTGTCTGCAACCGTGAAATGGGCCGGCGAAGCTCGCGCATCTGGTGAGCCAACCGATCAGCCTAAGTTCCGTAGTCGAAGAGTGATACTAGCGCTACGAGCTGTCCGGGTAAAATCGGCATGCATCCGTAGACTATCTGTGCTGGTTTTGCGTCGAACTCGGCTTTAACTGTGTTCCTGAGGTCTAGGAGGACGAGAGAAAGAGATTTGCATCACGAAGGGTTTGCGTGCGCTCGGTGCGCTGCTTTCAGTTGGTGATGAAAGCGCTCAACCGTGCCGTTAGCGGCCGGACGACAAGCGCTCGTCTGGACGTGCCAACATACTAAATCCTTAAGCAACGTGGCAAAGTTCGACGAGAAATGTGGCCCTCGATCGGTGGTCACCATGGCGTGATAGCCGTGCTGAGCTGCCTCGCACTCTAAAATGCTTTCGCTACTGTTTTCGAAGAAAAATTCAGAATCAGAATAGCCTCTGGCCGCCTAGTGAATCGGTTGATGCAAGCGACTAGGTATACCATGTCTTCCGAAGGCGGCAATGGATCTACGAGTTCGACGTGCACGTGGTGAAAACGTGCGTCTGGCGTCCGAAATGTACCTTCTCAGCCTTTCGTATGCTTGCGCACTTCCGCGCGTTGACACGGAAGGCAAGCAGCTGCCCATGAACGAACGTCACGATTGTCATTATACCAAACGAATCGTACGGTCACGAGTTTAACGGATGTACGAACGCCTGGATGAGACAAGCGGTGCAACGTATCGAACACGGTTTGTCGAAACTCTCGTAAGACGAGTAGACGCAGCGTGCCTAGTGTTGAATCTTTAATTATACTTCCGTCTGCTGATGTCAGTGGAACAGGTCATATGTCTAGTGAGGGCAACTTACGTAACAGATGAACGTCAGGATCATTGCGTTGCGCTGCGGTCTGTGAAGACGTTGAAAGTGCAGCCTTCCAAGGCATGGCGGAAGTGACGTATGCCTAAATAGATGGCTAATAATTCCCTACCGGATGTGCTGTAACGAGATTCGTTAGGGTGCATGCGTTTGGAGAAAACCAACGGTTTCCAGACGTCACCTAATTTTTGTTGTAAAACGACATCAAAAGATACGTCGGAAACGTCCGTACTGAGTGACATTGGAGCGGTAGGGTAGTGATATACTTTAGAAGCTAGGTTGGCAATAGCTTCTTTCAAAGCCTGGAGGGAGGCGCGTGCTGCAGCAGAAAAATCGAATTTCTTAAGCTTCCCTCGGAGGAGGTCCGTGAGGTGCTTCATAAGAGAAGCGCAACTAGGTGTGAAACGACGACACAAGTTGACAAGGTGGTCAAAGAGTCTTGGTTCTTGGAAAGAATAAGGCTCGAAGTAGTCATTGAGGACCTTAATATTATGCTGTAGTGGCACAACGCCTGCAGGGGAGATATGGTGGCCGAGAAAACTGACCAAATCGATACCAAATGAACACTTTTCTGCGTTGACCGTCACCCCGTGTTGAGATAAACAATCAAAAAAGTGTTCTCGTGAAGAGCTTTGGATTAATATGTTGCCTGGATAAGCATAATCAAGGTCTAAGCTTCAACAAACTTGATCGATGAAGCAGTGAAACTTTGCGCTGCATTCTTTAGACCAAGGGACATGCGCAGGAATTCAAACAAACCAAGTGGAGTTGTCACAGCAGTTTTAGCAATGTTTGCTTTAGCTACCGGAATTTGCTTGTAAGCATGCACTATTCGCTTATAATGAAAACCTTTTTACCTGCCAGACTGGCGGTGTGCTCCACGATGTGTGGGTCGGATAGCGATCAGGCGTGGTTACGTTGTTTAGGGTACGATAGCCGCCATATGGACGCCAGTACCCCATGGTCTTCTTCAGTACCGTGTGGAGAGGTGATGTCCATGAACTGTTCGATGGTCGAATGAGACTGAGCTGAGGTATGTGCTTGACTGCAGCACTTGCGGAACGTAACTTGTCAGTGGAGAGCCGTCTTGATAGTGAAACCGTTGACAAACAGCGCGTGAGTATGTGGGCATCAACCTCTCTCGCGATTGGTGACAGCTCTTCAGCCACAGTGGGTTTGGATAATCTAACTTTAATGACGCCTTCAACCCCTAGCTTTGTGCGGTCATCTGTAACCTGTATCGAGCAGCAGTCCAAAATGGCGTAAGAACTCGCTACCGATGATTGTGAAGATTGCAGACTCGAGCATGAAAACCCAATGAAAATCTCGGCGTAGATTTAAATCTAGGCTCACCACGCGCCAACCGTACGAAGCTGTGGGAGAACCGTTGGCCGCACGCAAGTTGTACTTGGGTTTTAAACGCTGGTCATTAACGTTTGCTGGGATGACGCTCACTTCCGCTCCTGTGTCTATGGGGAAAGTGACGGAAGAACTCCGATCCTTAACGTAAAACTGGTGGTCTGTTTTGTTATTTATGGATGCGTTGGTCATGTTAGTACGCAGGCTTTTTGTTGTCTCTGATTTGACTTAGTCGCTCCGAATGCAGGGAGTCCGGCTTTTTTGCCATGTTGGCGGTTCGTTTTTATCCGACTGAGAACGTGTAGAGAAACTGTTGCGCTTCCTTGTCGAATAAGACGTACTCGGTGCAGACACAGAGGAGGCGCAATGAACTGTAGTCAAAAGGTGGTCAACGTCTGACGGCGGCATGGGCTGCTTCGAAGCCTTCCTGGCTTTTGTCCTGCTGTGTGTAGCGCAATTTCCTCCTCATTAGGGTCAGTTCGGCTTGACTACTTGGAACAAATGTGTGACTCGATATTCCTCGGTGAGAATGAAGAAGGAAATGGAATATTTAAGTGAGAGTACATCACCGAAGTTACTGCTCGTCTTCTGCGGATGACCTTTGAACGCAGCGTCTGCTTTGATAGTTAGTTCCTTTAGGGGCGCAACTAGAAACATGGACTACCAGGAAGACGTACAAGCTGCAGCTCTTTTCTACCTTCTTTGCTCAAGATTAAGAAAGTAGCGATGCTCTAAGTATCGCGGAGCAATGTCAACAGTTTGTGATTGCTCAGTTTGAGACAATTCAGTTGTTCAAATTGAGCCCGTGGGCTAGGCTGTACCTCCTTTAAACTCGCTTGCTTCATCGTTCCATACTTTGCCTCATTCGATGGGCAGAGTAGAATGTTCTGAACCAGCATCACAACCGACGCAGGAAGGAGTGGAACGAGCTGATTATGCTTCGAACGGTCCGTCTGAATGTCCTTATTTACGTGTTCGATCTCGATTATGGCAAACCCAACCTCTGGGCTGTGTTCTATGCAACTTGGAACAGCCAATGTAAGCATGCCTACGTTGTGAAACGACTTAGATGCCCCTTTTGAGTTGTGAATCGAGAAGATCAAGAATGAACAAAAACACGATGCGCTACTAAAATTAGGCAATAAACAAATCAAAACACAAATAAAATTGAGAAACGATAACGAATTGACCAAAAAATACAAACAACGAAACTTGTTTACATGTACGCATGCGAATCCGGGTCACGAAAGTCGTAGGACTAATAAGTACTAGTCCATGAAGTTGCGCGTAATCGAGCGCGGATATCAGAAAGCAATTGAAGTCGGACACATCAGAGATCTATTCGATGGGCTACAAACTGATGTAGACGGATGAAGCGAGACAAGAGCAAACATTAGCTCAGTAATTTACTGAGCGGACATGTGTCTAGCTGGAGGTAAGGGAGATTAAAACGCGAAAAAATAACGTACACTTGATAGGCAATGGACTTGCACCTAAAAAAGAGCACTTATCATTTGGGGCGCTACAGATTTATCTGCAGGCAACTGCCATCCGTGTATGGCACAAGACACTTGAAAGATTACGGCTTGATGTCTTGCAAGTGTTATAAACAAATGGAAGATCCCCATGTCAATATCCAATACATAGGGCCAACGCTGAACATTTGTTTCAGTGAGTCATCGCCATATCTGCAGTCACATACAGAAACTAGCAGTGAAGGTACAATTGATCAGATTAAACAAATCACACGCGCCAGGTTCATGAACCGATGAGCAAGCTAAGCTAGGACACTTGCGTAATCGATCCAGCACAAGTGGCTTCGGCATCTTACACGTTTGCCGGAGTCTGGATCCGTTTCGTTCTGTATCATAAAGGACGTTGAAGCAAGCGAAAACCGATTGCCACTTCTGTCGCAAACATACGGAGGCGTAAACTTTCGAGTGCAACGGGAGATTCCGGTATCTTAATGGTAAGTCACAATGCACTGCTAGTTGGTGTCCAGTGTCGATAAGCTGAGCCAAAACGGAGTTCTTAATAGCCCCAGTGTCACCTTGACGTAAGCAGTGTGGGTGCTGCTCATTGACGCGCTTTGACAGGTGTTGTCCCTAACACCCGCTGTCGACTGCTCAGGTTCCATCATGTTACTTATCTCTACGTGCTTCGGTGGCCTCTGGAACTGTGAGTACTTTTTCATGCAAAACGCGTGGGTTGCCGGCACTGAGGTTCGTCGACTTCAAGCGGTTGAATTGAACTAGAGAAGTACGTCTCGGATACCGTTTGTTGTCAGTAATATTGAAGACACAAACGTCATGCACTTCCTCAACTGTAAACTGCCCTGCCTATTCTTTGTGAATCTACGAGCGAAATCCAAGTGGGGTACTGGTGATGTTTGACCAACATACACTGTGCCACAGACGCACTCGAATTGATGAGTGGCCGTGGAAGCGGTCAACATTGACAACACATCCTTGTTTTGCGCATGGATGAGGGGTGCTATCTAGAATGTGCATGGAACTCTCTAGGAAAGTAGATCTAATAGTAGATGGCAGACACATAGCTAAATGTTCCGCAGCAGAGGTTCCGTTGAAAGGCAGTCTTATGAGTAGTCCTTTTTCTAGATCGTTAACATCGGTACCAGAAAAACTGAACTATGTCTACATCGACAACGTTTAAGTCAGGATATATCAAGTCATTCCGGTAAACCAAATAAAAGTTTGCGTTACAAGTGTACTTGTCGGTTGCCAATAAGCAATACACGGCCACCGGCATTCTGATATTCAGTTGATCAGTTATACACCTGTAAAAATATAAAATATGCAAAGGCCACTATATCACAGTGACAAAGGCCTTTAGGATGTTTTTTTTTACAACCGTAAACACATGGTCAAAGTGGTCCATATTTTTAGGGCGCTCCGAGTAGCAAATTTAGCGAATTCCGTTCAGATCTCCTTCATGGTTTTCTACCGTATCACCTTTCTGGATACCAGAAGCAAGTTTGTTCCAACTAGGTAAGACTTTGATTTCAACGTTAATCGCAGTTCAAACTGCCAAGGTTTGTCGCTATTCGTTCACACAGCTTATACTTACCGTGAAGTAACATTCACCGAACGCGAAAGTCTAGGATCTAAGTATGAGTCAGTGTACGGCTGATGATGTGGCATTTCTTTCTCTAACAAACGACAAAGGTGAACACGTCCACCGGTAGTCTAGTCTTATTCTACCGACAAACCTTCTTTGGATATCAGAAATCGATGGCGGAAAACCTTTATTCATTACCTGGAATGGCTTCCGATCTTGAACCCACCAGTGTCTCTTACAGAGGAAAGCAAAATGAAACATTTACGACGGTTACTTAAGGCCAAAGATATTTCGACGCTCTCCGTATTGACAATATCTCCTCTACCATCGCAAGCGCTCTGGACACATTCAGTGCTCTTTGGAGTGTTCGTCAAAATGTGTTTATGGCTGGATATTACTTCTCCAACCTCTCTCAGCAATCAGAGGAAAGTGTGAACGAGTTCATTGTTCTTGTGCTGTAAGCGATACCTGACTGTAACTACAATCATTCGATCCAGCGAGGTTTAAAGAAACCATGCTACTCCAGTGCTGATCTCAGGAATCTCAGATTAGAACACCCGAGAGAAGCTCCTTTAACAAGAGGAATGTTCACTGGCGTGCGAGACAGCGTGTTCTATCGTCATACAGAGGGAAAACCTTACTAAACAACTGGGAATTTTCAATCTGAAAGACTCAACAGAAGAATTGCGATTGGTTAACAGTACTCCGAAAACATGGCGGAGATTCATTAGCCTCGATTTTATTTGTGTGGTACCGTTGTGGTGAACAGCCGTTGTCCGGCTGACTGTCGAAAACAGAAGACCGTATGTCTGAACTGCGGGAAAGTGGGCCACGGCGCGAATGTGCACATCGGTCAAGTGGCGGTCAGGTGGGGCTTAGTGGAGACCAAAACCCATCAAACGTTGGCGACTCGGATGTTAGCGAGCCTGAGTTGCATTAGATATGGTTGAATATTGCTCCCAACACGCGGTCAGCGCCATACACCCTGGAGCTTTAGCTTGGAGGACAGAAAGTACAGATGGAGATCAATACAGAAGCATCTGGGAAAATAATTGGGGAAAGTGCTGTAAAACCACTGCTACCCTTATCCTCTTGTAGTTCCTTTCCTCGTACATACACTGACGAACCCATACGTGTTCTTGGCAAATGCTTCATAAAAACACAATACGGTGACAGAATGTAAATGTTTCCTTTGTGTGATCGAGGGAAATTGCCCAAATCTGCTACTAAGAGACTGGATACATACATTCCCGGATATCTTGGATGTGGTAAAAGCAGTCACTGAGGTCTCGGGACTTGAAGCCTTGCTAAAAATCATCCCCCTATTTTTGCCGATGAAGTTCGGAAATTGGAAGCATTTCAGGTTACGATAAAATTAAAGGACGGCGCTGGGTCAAAATTCATCAAAGTGCGCACGCTAGCATACTGTATGAGGAATAAAGTCGAATAAGATTTAAAGCGCTTACAAACTCAGGGTATTATTGCTCCTTTACAATTTTCGGACTGGGGAACACCAATTGTGTCTTTGACCAAACTTAACGGCTCTGTACGGGTTTGTGGTAAGTATAAAATGACTGTTAAGCAATCCTCCATGCTAGTCAGATATCCATTACCCCGCATTGATAATTTGTAGGCAACGCTAGCAGGTGGTGAGAAATTTACCAAATTTGATAGCAGTCATGCGTACTGCCAGATAGATCTCGACAAAACATCGAAGATACTTACTACAATTACCACACATACGGGACTATTCCAATATACTCGCTTACCTTTTGGCATAAGTTCTGCTCTTGGAATCTTCCAAAGGATTATTGACGACCTAGTAAGGGACATACCTTTAGCCTATGTTTATCTGGATGATATTCTTAGTTCCGGACGCTCTGACACAGAACATATTCGTACACTTGCTGTCGTACTCAAACGTTTGGAACGGAACGGTTTTAGACTGAGAAAATCCAAAGGTGAGTTGCTTTCTTCTTCCGTTGGTTAACTTGGACACCGGTTGAGAAATATGGGTTATGTGTTATAAACTACGAAGTGAAACCAATTTTAGAAAGTCCTTAGACGAAGGACATTGATTAACTTCGTTCGTTCTTAGGCATACTGTCCCATTATCGCTGATTCTTGCGCAATGCATCTACGGTATTGTCTCCACTAAATGAACTATTGCACCAAAATTCACCATGGTGTTGGAGTTCTAGTCAGCAGGATGCCTTCAAAAGATCCAAACAGGCTCTTCCTTCACCACCAACATTAGTGCATTATGCTTCCCATAAGCCACTCATCCTGCATTGTGACGCGTCTCCTTGTGGAGTCGGGGCTGCCTGTGCCACCACCTAAACGACGGTTCTTTACGTCCCATAGCATTTGCATCGCGCACCCTACGAACGCCGGAGAAAAACTACTCATGACTTGATAGGGAACTCTTGACCGTAATCTTCGGGGTAAAGAAGTTTCGCCAGTATTTATGGGGGAATTTCTTCGAGCTGTTCATGGACCACAAACCCTCACTAGCATTAATGGGAGAAAACAAAGGCATTCAGCACATGGCATCACCCATAAAGCAGCGGTGAGCTATAACCTTGAGTGCTTACAGTTAAAAGATTGTTTATATTACGGGTATCAGCAACCACACAGCCGATGCGCTGAGTAGCCTGCCAATAACTGAAATTACGCAGGAAAATGACCTTCCGTTTGAATTAGTTACTTTAATACATCTAGACACAACGTTGATAGGAAGTGCAACAAACCGTCAATGGACAAACTCAGACCCAATACTGTCAATAATGAAACGATTTTTGACAGCATCTTGGCCCTCCGATGGAACAGCTGATTTACAGCCGTTCATGATTCGCAGAAACGGACTGAGTCTATTCGATGGTTGTGTTTCTTGGGGCTCTCGGCCGATCCCTCCTGTGAAGGTGCGTTCACAGATCATCAAGGAACTATATGCTGTTCATCCAGGTGTGGTAAGAATGAAAGCCCTAGCAAGAGGGTACTGTTGGTGGCCAAAGATCGACTCAGACATAGAAAACTTAGTGAGCAATTGCGACGTTTGTCAGGCTCATCAACGTAACAAACCACCCGGTCCAGTGCACCCTTGGTGTTGGTCCGACAAGCCGTGGCAGTGGATTCACGCCGACTACTTCGGACCGATCAATGCGACAATGTTCCATTTACTTATGAATTCACATTCTGAGTGGATCGATGTACACCCAGTTTTTCAAGCGACATCGGAAACCACCATTAACAAAATGCGCTCTTCATTTGACTTTGTTTGGCATTCCAGAAACTTTATGCACAGACAACCGTCGCAACGAGACTGGACCTTAATATGGTGCGACGGTTTGCGTACCTCATAGACCCATTGAGCTATACTGGGTGATGCCTCCGGGCACCTTGAGAGCTACTCCTACCAGGTTGGTCAGTGGTGAGAGGTCAGACAAACTCAGTCTCCTGGTCCTCCAGTTTGGAGGTTTGAAATGGAATGGCGTCCATTTCTGTAAACCTAAATAATTGCCACATCCCCGCTGCCTTGCGGACAGGCTTTTCTAGAAAAAGGCTTTGGATGAGGACCCTAATCGTCCTCCTGTCTAGTTCTGGGAGCCCTGGCAGTATCAGCCCACATATAACCATGACAAATCAAACATAAACTTCATCCTGCATCGGCCGTCGCACAGTTTATCAAAGGTCGACTTATCTGCTGCATACAGCAGGGCGGATAACCGAAAACATGCTACTGCTGCCGGCGCCCTTCTTTCTTTTCCAACTTTTTCTCTTACTCCCATCTCATGCCCCATTACTAACCTTCCTTCTATAATTCTCAGCTTAATTGACAGCAACCGAAGTGTCACTGGAGTAGAAGCATCTGCAGTTCCCATCCCACAGCACCTGTCGGACGCCTACCGGCAAAAGTCCCTTATAAGGCCACGCTATCCCAATTCCAAGGCGACATTCAATGTTCGCACTCTAAGACAAACAGGTCAACAGGCTGCACTCGCACGCACCTTGGACACACTGGGTATTGATGTGTGTTGTGTGTCCGAAACTAGGATCAATGACCCTAACGGGGTTATTGAATTAACTGCACCCGGCTTATCCTCTCGTTATTGGTTGTACGCATCCGGAGACGCCGATGCAGCATTCACGTGTCAAGCTGGTGTACGTATCATCTTAAGCTCCAAGGCTGAGTCATCGTTGGTTGATGGGATTCAGGTAAACAGCCGTTTATATGCAGCCCGTTTGACGACATCAGCTAAGGTGGACTCACGAAGTAATACAACACGCTGTTTGTTCGTGATTTCCACTGCAGTTCAGATGTTGTCAAGGACACATTCTATCACGAACTGAACGCGCTACTACGCAGTGCTACTAGCTCAGATCTTATGGTACTTGCAGGGGATATGAACGCGCAAGTAGGGCGTCTGAGCTCTTCAGAATCTCAGCTGTGTGGTAATTACGGGCTTAACTCCGAACGGACTGACAACGGTGAGCGTATGCTGCAACTGTGTGCGGAGCACCAGTTGTTTCTTAGTAGCACTGCTTTTAGACACAGTGGGCGCCGAAGTGCCACTTGGCGTTCTCCTGTAACTGGCCAGCGATGAACCCAAATTGACCACATAGCCATAAATTACAGATGGCGTGGTTCCATCCTGGATTGCCGCTCATACTTGAGTACCTGTGTTGACTCTGATCATGCCTTGCTACGCTGTCGTTTCTCGATGAACTTTACCGGGAGGCGCACTAAACGTCCCATACGACTGGCAACTAAGAAGTTGTCCCAGTTCTCTGTCTGGCAAGCCTATCAAGACGCAATGCATACCGAACTTCCGCAGTCTTGTCCTAATGACACTGTGCTTCTGTGAAATAGGATCTCAGCCGCCATGCACGACGCAGGAGCATCTGCTTGTGGCACTAACAATGGTCACCGCACCAGTCACTGGATATCCGAGAGGTCGGTGAACCTGTTGGAATCTAGAAGGCACCTCTCGGCTGGCTCTGAACACGATGTGACTAGACGGGCTATTAGGCGTGAACTAAAGTAGAACCTACGTGCTGACAAGGAAGGCTGGTGAACCGCTTGGGCTCAAGAAATGGAGGAGGCAGGAGCAGTAGGCAATTACCGCAAGCTCCTCCAGCTAATCCGAACCACTGATCACAGAAAACTAGGTATCAGTGAGACAATCAGAACCAGCGTGTTTGCGCTGGTACACAATAAGGAGCGCCGTATGGTTCGTTGGGCGGAACACTTTCAAGCTCAGTTCAGCTGGCCCACTGCTCCCGGACCTCTTCCTACTCAGGTGATAAAGGACCTGCCATAGACGGTTAGTTTAGAGCCTCCGCCGGAGGCCGAGGTCCGAAAGGCGAACACAGTCCTTAATCATTTTCGTGCCGCTGGCCCGGATTCTCTTCCACCTGCACTAAATAATGATGGTGGTGAAGTCCTCTGCAAAGCACTGACTTCCTTATTCGAACGTTTCTGGAAGGAAGAGAGTATCCGGATAATTGTAGTGAATCGATTATAGTGGCACCATACATGAAGGGCAGTCGCACATACTGTTCTAACCTCAGGGGTTTTAGCCTAACTCCAGTTGTGACAAAATTATTGGCCTCGCTTATCGTTCGTCGCCTCACTGCGAAACAGGAGTCTCGGATTAGGTAGGAGCGGGTTGGTTTCCGCCCAGGACGTGGCTGTATAGACCATATATTCACTTTGCAGCAGATGCTAGAGCAAGGCCATGCAAAACGCAGACAGACAATAGCTGAGTACCTCTATTTCAAGTGTTCTTTCAATTCAGTTGATCGATCGATTCTGTTCGAAATACTTGTGCGGAAGGGTGTTCCCACGAAATATGTGAACATCCATCATGCCCTATACTCGAACACTACAGGTGACGTCATGGTCTACTTTGTCCTATCGGATAGCTTTCAGACCAAAAGGGGCGTTCGTCAGGGTTTTCCGATTTTCTCATTTTCGTTCAATTTCGTCGTGGATTCTATCATGGAGTGTTCCCTTGGGGAATCTCACAATGTGGGCGTTGAAGTGCTGCCTGGTGAAAGGTTAGTTGATCTAGATTATGCGGACGATATCATCTTTCTTTTCAACCATGTTGCGATGGCACAATCAATTCTGTATAGCCTGTCCAGAGTGGTCTCATTGTTTGGTATGCACTTCCCACCTTCAAAGTGCAAAGTGCTGCCGTAGGACCACCATCCACTTGGTGACCCCTTGACGCTCGCGAACGAGGAACTCGAGGTGATTGACTAATCCACTTATCTTGGCAGCTGCATCAGCAACGATGGGCGCATAGAAACTGACGTCAGCTCACGCATTGCAAAGGCCAGAGCTGCCTTCTTGAAACTGCGGCATCTTTGGCGACAGAAGAGAATTTCCCTCCGTCTGAAAGGCTGCGTACACAAGGCCACAGTGAGGGCTGTTATGCTTTACGGTAGTGAGACTTGTCCCCTTCGTTCTGAAGATCTGAGGCGTCTTCAAATCTTTGGTTATCATTATCTGCGAAGCATTGCTGGTGTTAGATGGCACTAGCATGACTGCAACGATTATTTGCGCATGTGAATACTAGGTAGTGATAATCATGCTAGCTCCCAGGAGCACACTGAATAAGTTGCGTTGGCTAGGGCACCTGCTACGTAGGCCTAGTCACCGCTTACCTAGGAGGGCCATGTTCAGTCTGCCAGGTGTAGGGTGGCGCAAGGCTCGAGGTGGACAGAAGTTGACTTGGCAGCGGGAAATGAAGTCACTGACGACCAAACTGTGTGCAAGTTGGTCCTTCTCGCAACGAGACTGGACCTTAACGTGGTGCGACGGTTTGCGTACCTCATTGACCCATTGAGCTATACTGGGTGATGCCTCCGAGCATCTTGAGAGCTACTCCTACCAGGTTGGTCAATGGTGAGAGGTCAGACAAACTCAGTCTCCTGGTCCTCCAGGTTGGGGGTTTGAAATGGGATGGCGTCCATTTCTGTAAAACTAAATCACTGCCACCCCGCTGCCTTGCGGACAGGCTTTTGAACCAAAGGCTCTGGATGAGGACCCTAATCGTTCTCCTGTCTAGGTCTGGGCGCCCTGGCAGTATCCCAGCCCACATACAACCATGACGTTTTCTTCAAACATAAACTTCATCCTGCATCGGCCGTCGCGCAGATTATCAAGGGTCGACTTATCTGCTGCATACAGCAGGGCGGATAAGCGAAAGCATGCTACTGCTGGCGCCTCCCTTCTTTCTTTTCCAACTTTTTCTCTTACTCCCATCCCGGCCCCCATTACTAACCTTCCTTCTATAATTCCCAGCTTAATTGACAGCAACCGAAGTGCTACTGGAGTAGAACCATCTGCAGCCACCATCCCACAGCACCTATCGGACGCCTATCGGCAAAAGTCCCTTATACGACCACGCTGTCCCGTTTCCATGGCGACCTTCAACGTCCGCACTCTAAGACAAACAGGTCAGCAGGCTGCACTCGCACGCACCTTGGACACACTGGGTGTTGATGTGTGTTGTGTGTCCGAAACTGGGATTAATGACCCTAACGGGGTTATTGAATTGACTGCACCCGGCTTATCCTCTCGTTATTGGTTGCACGCATCCGGAGACGCCGATGCGGCACTCACCGGTCAAGCTGGTGTAGGTATCATTCTCAGCTCCAAGGCTGAGTTATTGTTGGTTGATTGGATTCCGGTGAACAGTCGTTTATGTGCAGCCCGTTTGACGACATCAGCTAAGGTGTATTCGCGAAGTAAAACAAAACGCTGTTTGTTTGTGATCTCTGCTTATGCTCCCACCGACTGCAGTTCTAATGCAGTCAAGGACACTTTCTATCACGAACTGAACACGCTGCTACGCAGTGCTACTAGTTCAGATATTATAGTACTTGCAGGGGATATGAACGCACAAGTAGGGCGTCTGAGCTCTTCAGAATCTCAGCTGGGTGGTAAGTATGGACTTAACGCCGAACGGACTGACAACGGCGAGCGTCTGCTGCAACTGTGTGCGGAGCACCAGTTGTTTCTTACTAGCATTGCTTTTAGACACAGTGGGCGCCGAAGTGCCACTTGGCGTCCACCTGTAGCTGGTCAACGATGGACCCAAATTGACCACATAGCCATAAGTTACAGGTGGCGCGGTTCCATTCTGGATTGCCGCTCGTACTGGAGTACCTGTGTCGACTCTGACCATGCCTTGGTGCGCTGTCGTTTCTCGATGAACTTTACCGGAAGGCGCACAAAGCGTCTCCCCCGATTGGCAACGGCGAAATTGTCCCAGTCCTCTGTCAGGCAAGCCTATCAAGAAGCACTGCATAGCGAACTCTCGCTGTCTTGTCCTAATGATACTGAACTTCAGTGGAATAAGATCTCGGCCACTATGCACGACGCAGGAGCATCTGCTTGTGGCACTATCAGTCGTCATCGCACCAGTCACTGGATATCCGAGAGGTCCGTGAACCTGTTGGAATCTAGAAGGCACCTCTCGGCTGGTTCTGAACACAATGTGACCAGACGGGCTATTAGGCGTGAACTAAAGCGGAGCCTACGTGCTGACAAGGAAGCCTGGTGGACCAGTCGGGCTCAAGAAATGGAGGAGGCAGGAGCAGTAGGCAATTACCGGAAGCTCTTCCAGCTAATACGCACCACTGGTCCGAGAAAACCAGGCGTCAGTGAGACAATCAGGGACAGCGCGGGTGCGCTGGTACACAATAAGCAACGCCGTATGGTTCGTTGGGCTGAGCACTTTGAATATCAGTTCAGCTGGCCCCCTGCTCCCGGACCTCTTCCTACTCAGGTGATGCAGGACGAGCCATGGACGGTTAGTTTAGATCCTCCGTCGAAGGCCGAATTCCGAAACGCGATCACAGCCCTTAATCGTTTTCGTGCCGCTGGCCCGGATTCCCTACCACCTGCACTATTTAAGGATGGTGGTGAGGTCCTCTGCAAAGCACTGACCTCCCTATTCGAACGTATCTGGAACGAAGAGAGTGTGCCGGCTAATTGGAGCGGATCGATTATAGTGGCAATATACAAGAAGGGCAGTCGCACAGACTGTGCGAACCACAGGGATATTAGCCTAACGCCAGTTGTGACAAAATTACTGGCCTCGATAATCGTTCGTCGCCTCACTGCAGAACGGGAATCTCGGATTAGAGAAGAGCAGGCCGGTTTTCGCCCAGGACGTGGCTGTATAGACCATATATTTACTTTGCGGCAGGTGCTAGAGCAGCGCCACGCATACCGCAGACCGACAATAGCTGTGTTCCTCGATTTCAAGAGTGCGTTCGATTCAGTCGATCGATCGATTCTGTTCGAAATACTTGCGCGGAAGGGTGTTCCCACGAAATATGTGAACATCCTTCGTGCTCTATACTCGAACACTACAGGCCGCGTCAGGGTCTATGGTGTCCTATCGGATAGCTTTTCGACTACAAGTGGCGTTCGTCAGGGTTGCCCGATTTCCCCATTTTTGTTCAATTTCGTCGTGGATTCTATCATGGAGTGTTCCCTTGGGGAATCTCACGATGTAGGTGTTGAAGTGCTGCCTGGTGAAAGGTTAGTTGATCTAGATTATGCGGATGATATCGTCTTGCTTTTCGACAATGTTGAGGCGGCACAATCAACCCTGAATAGCCTATCCAGAGTGGTCCCATTATTTGGTATGCACTTCGCACCTTCAAAATGCAAAGTGTTGCTGCAGGACCACCAGCCACTCGATGACCCCTTAACGCTTGCTAACGAGGAACTCGAGGTGGTTGATCAATTCACTTATCTTGGCAGCTGCATCAGCAATGATGGGCGCATAGAAAATGACGTTAGCTCACGCATTGCAAAGGCCAGAGCTGCCTTCTTGAACCTGCGGCATCTTTGGCGACAGAAGGGAGTTTCCCTCCGTCTGAAAGGCCGTGTATACAAGGCCACAGTAAGGGCCGTTCTGCTCTATGGTAGTGAAACTTGGCCGCTTCGGTCTGAAGATCTGAGGCGCCTTCAAGTCTTTGATCATCGTTGTTTGCGAAGCATTGCTGGTGTCGGATGGCACCAGCGTGTCCGCAACGATGATGTGCGTAGGCGAGTACTAGGGAGTGAGAATCATTCTAGCTCCCTAGAACAACAGATAGCACTGAATAAGTTGTTTTGATTTGGGCACGTGCTACGTATGTCTGGTCACCGCTTACCTAGGAGGGCCTTGTTCAGTCTACCAGGTGTAGGGTGGCGCAAGGCTCGAGGTGGACAGATGTTGACTTGGCAGCGGGAAATGAAGTCACTGACGACCAAACTGGGTGCCGTTGGTCCGTCTCGCCTTCCGGGTTGGAGTCCACGTGACTCACCTTGTGCTTGGCTCGAGACTTTACAGGACATGGCTTGCAATCGACACCAGTGCCGCGTCTGCTGCCGTCTCCTAGTCGGATTGTCTGTTTAAGGTGTGTTTGGTGCTGAGTTATCTGCAGGGTAATGGCTGTGGGCAGTGAAAGCCGCAAGGAAGCTGTCTCGCCGATGCCACCTTAACTTTGCACGATAGCCAGCTGTTTGTGACGGTATGTTGTTAACACAAGGTGTAGGCGCCTTGACCCTGAATGTTTGCTTTTGGCATTAAGGTTTTCAGGTAAGTCCCCCTTCTCTCCCCCTTCATATTCTTTATTTCACAGGTCCTCATGGTTGTATGGCAGCGAAGCATCGGTTCACATGACTGATGCACTGCTGTTGATGATGATGATGATGATGATGCACAGACAACGGTTCGCCATTTATTAGCGCTGAATTCAATAACATCGTCACTCATAGTGGAATCCAGTACATTAAATGGCTCCCGTATCACCAAGTATCAAATGGGCTAGCAGCAGGTGCCGTACAAACGGTAATATAAGGCTTACGAAAGCAGTGAACGGGAACGGTAAGAACAAAACGAGATTGCTTTCTACTTGCCTACTGTTCGACGCCCACTGAGACTACTGGTAAAGCCCCAGCGGAATTGATTTCCTGCCAACCCTTTAGGACCTGCCTTAACATGTTGTTCCCCAACGCGGGCGCAAGAGTACAGAAGCGACAGAAGAACTATGTGTCCTCAACCGAGTCAAAGACGGAAGTCACATTGGATGCACCTTAACCAGTTTACACCCGGTTACCGCATGAAAATCTTGGCAGTTTGCAATCGTAATCGATGCAGCAGGGAACCAATGTGACCTGCAGCCTCCGAACGGGCCAGTCGTGCTCCGACACACAGAACACGTACGCACAAGCGGCACTGACTCATTAGCCTAAGCGCAGACTGACTCGTATTCTGCAACAAAACCAGTGTGGTTCAAATTCAAGTTCGGGAAGGACTGGAATGATAGGAGAATCCCTTGAGTGTACCATCTTGAGTGGATCATTGAGCCAGGAAT